>CM060988.1:5662500-6862500 GCA_030765065.1 Deroplatys truncata | reverse complement strand
TGATAGAACTTCTTATTGAAACTAAAACAATTTTGTCCAATGCATAAATTGGTCAATCAAAATTCCTCACTATTCTTAGCTACAGGATGAAAACAAAAACGCTGAAATTAAAGAAAAAACTAGACATACTACGCCGGAAGCAACATTCATATAAACCTAACCTAAAAAATGAAAAAACGACGCCATACTCTGACGTAATTAATCTTTCAAATGTAACTTTCACCAAAGCAGAATTATCGGTATTAAACCTTGGCCTAAAAACATGTGTTGGCTACACAAAAACAACCGATGAAATAGTCGCAGACATTGAGATTGCTACTTACAACCTAAATGAAAATAGTAAAACCACTATAAAAAAAGAATGTGAAATAGTTCTCCAAGAAATACAAGCAGATAAACATAACAATTTCCCAACCAAACATGTGATCAAAACATTAAAATCAAAACCAGTAGTATACACAAAAGCTGACAAGGGAAATAAACTAGTTGTACTTCAAAAAGATGATTATATTACCAGAGTAGAAAATATGCTGCAACAAGAAAATTACATACAAATTCAAGAAGACCCATTAAAATCACATTTAAAAGCCTTCAATCAAACCATCCAGGAAAGCAAAACTATAACAGACACTGATAAATCTAGATTAAAACCAGACCACCCCATTTTACCAAGAATGTATGCTCTACCTAAAATACACAAACCGGGTAATAAGATGAGACCAATCGTCAGCAATATTGATTCTCCTACCTATAAACTGGCAAAATGGTTAGTACAGAGATTCTCTTCACTACCAAAATTCAACAGCAAAAACATAATGAATTCAGAAGATTTAATACAGAAGATAAAATCCCTGGAACTCGAACCAGAAGACAGATTAGTTTCCTTTGATGTCACTGCACTATTTCCAAGTGTCCCTACAGATCAACTCCTGCGTCAATTAAAGAAATGGCTACAGCAGACTAACCTACTTGAAGAAGAAATAGAAGACCTCATACAACTTACCAATTTATGCATTGGACAAAATTGTTTTAGTTTCAATAAGAAGTTCTATCAACAACCAACTGGTCTAACCATGGGCAACCCACTTTCACCCTTCTTGGCAGATTTATTTATGAGCTACTTAGAAATACACATAACAACTTCCTTTCCATACATGTTTAAAGTTTGGCACAGATATGTTGACGACATCTTCGCTGTTGTCCCTAATAGGTTCATACAAGACTCCTTAGCCTTACTAAACCTACAGAACCAATCAATAAAATTCACCATAGAAATAGAAAAAGAAGGCATGCTACCATTTTTAGACCTAAAAATCATCAGAGAACAAAAGAACCTATCCTTTGGCATATACAGGAAGCCAACACACTCTACTAATTACATAAAAAATAAGAGTTTCAATCCAACCACACACAAACATGCAGTACTAAACAGCCTAACACATAGACTGGTATATACCCCCTTAAATAAAAAAGAATACCAGTTAGAATACCAGCATATAGTAGACACAGCAATACATAATGGGTACAACAAAGCAACTATTGACAAAAAAATTGCAAAATTCAAACGACAGATGCACATCAGAAACACAACTAATCTCATCCAGCAAGATAAAGAACTAAAGTTCAAGAAATTCACATACCACCCAGGAACATTTCACAAATTTAAGAAGATTTTCATGAAACATAACATCAGCCTAGCTCCACAGAACAAATTTAACATAGAGAAATTACTTTGTAACAAGTTAAAAGACCCCATTCCACAAGACAAAAAAGCTGGAATCTATAAAATCAATTGTTCAGATTGCAATAAAGTATACATTGGTAAGACAAAAAGAAACTTAGAAACTAGGCTAAAGGAGCACATGAGATGTATTAAATACAAACAAATGGACAAATCTGCAGTTTCACACCATTTTTGGATCACTAATCACAACATCAAACCCAATATTACATTAGTCAAACCAGCCAAATTTGCAGCCGAATTGGATGCATGGGAGAAGATCACCATTCTAAAACACAACACACATCTAATGAATTTTGATTTGCCGCCACCAAATCCTCTCTGGAAGTACATTTCTCCACCACAAGATGCCACCACAGGATCCAGTCCAAAAAACGGAAACACCAACAACACGGGCCAGTTGAGTTAACCTTCTGAGGATGGGAACAACGGTTTCCCGAAACATGTTAAGTGAGTAAACTTAAGTGATGTTAGTGTTACAATTTCGACTCACCTTTAAATAAATTCAATACACATCACTGTTTCTAGCTTCTTTTCATTACAATACATATGTGATATTAAGTGTTTCAATTTTGACTCAGCTCTTCTATAATTGATTGATAGATCCACTTCAAGAGACTTTTATAAAATGTATCACATCACAAATAGCCTAAATAAATAGGCCATTACTAGCTTCTTATTTGGTTCAAAGCAAACATATGAATCTAAAAAAAATATTAATTTTAAAGTTCTGCATTGACCTCAAAAACAATGCTTTACACTACTTCCCTCAAAATTAATATTTGTAAGTATAATTTCAAATGTCTTCAACTTCTACTGCAGTCTTTTGTTGCGCTTGACTTGGGGTTCTTGTAAACACTGCAATGTGGAGTGCTTGGTAACATGACATGAGGTCCTTGTAAGAAAGGACATGAGGTCCTTTAATTTTGGAGAAGCTATAGGATGACCAAAGAATAGAGTACCTATAGGAAGTTCATGAAGACAGTGTGTAATAAATGGATGGTCAACTACTGGTTGTGCCTTGTTCTTGGGTTGACGTCCTAACATATTCTTGAAAGTTCTGATCATGAGCCAGTCTTGAAAATCAGAATAGGTATACTACAAATTAGACATTATAATATGATCACTAGTTTCAAGGTTGGTACTAGTGAGCTGTAGTGGAATTTCTCCACCTTGCACTGGAAAACTTGAGAGAATAGATTTACTCCGAGGCCCAGTATTGGCTAAAGCTATTCCACATTCAAAAAATTCACACATATATCATTCCATGGCAGGAGTTGTCTGAAATCAACTCATTTTTTCATGTCTTGTGACATAGCCCCCTCTTGCAATGGACCCCTCAATTAATATTTTGAGTATTAACGCATTTAGAGTAACAAACCAAGAACTTTTACATATGCTCTAATGAAATATAAATGCATTAAACTAGATCAATTACAATGGTCAACATTGATTCTGCAATATAAAGGAAAATATGTGACTTTAATGGAAATCAGTGCCCTGATTTAAAAAAATGAAGTCTGTTTTTGGCTATCACATCTAGTTTTTATGATATGTGCATATGTGGTGCTAAATTCATTCTGCTTATACATGTTTCATTATGTTGTTCTAAATCTGTTGTTGATTTTCTTCCTAATTGGCTCACTTCCTTATTACCCAGATGTTTATGTTTATATTCCCAGCACTTATCAGTTTTGTTCTATAGGTCAATTGTCTTCTTGTCAACATGTCTTCTTGTGAGGTATTTGTGTTTACATTTACAGCTATCATACATCTCAACTTCAGTTAAGCTGAAAACTTGTATTAATATGCACGTTTGTCTTCTATATGTGTAGTGCTAAAATAAAAGTTTGAGTATGACTTCTACATTAGGATTACACAGGAGAGAGTGTCTACAAAGTCCTGAGAAGTTTTGTTACATTTGTGAGTGTTATGTGTTTGATGGGAAGGTACATAAAATAGACTCACAAACAAAGAAACTATATTATTCATACTTCAAAGAGAAAGTTGGTGATCTGATAAATCCTTCGCGCCTTATATTGCATGTAACAGTTGTGTTGAGGGATTACATTATTGGTATGAAGGAAAATGGAAGGAAATGCTGTTTGCCAAACCAATGATATGGAGACAGTAGCAGAATCACCATGACGATTGTTACTTTTGTATGTGCAAAATTGCTGGCTACAACAAAAAAATAAGAGAGGAGCTAAATATCCAAACCTGAACTCAGCTACACGGCCTATTCCTCATGGACCCGAGCTACCCATACCTACCCCACCAGAGGACCTTAATTTTAGTGAATCTGAAAGCAGCCCTGTGACTTCCGACAATGAGTTGGTTTCTGATCCAGAAGAATGTAACAATTCACCACAACAGTTTAATCAATTTGAGTTAAATGATTTAGTGGGGAATTTATGCCTCACAAAACAAAAAAGTGAATTACTGGGCTCAAGACTACAAGAGAAAAATTTGTTATCATCTGGCATGACATTTTCATATTATAGAAATCGTGAAATACGGTTCCAAAAGTACTACGCAGAAGAAGATCAACTTATGTTTTGTGTGGATGTATGTAATCTTATTCAACAGTTGGGTAGGTAAGCATATGAGCCAAGTAACTGGTATCTTTTTATTGATTCTTCCAAACAAAGTCTTAAGACAGTATTACTTCATAATAACAACAAGCTAGCTTCAATACGCTTGCACATTCTACAAACCTGAGAGTGTCTTATGAAACTCTGAAGCATGTTCTTGAGAAAATTAAGTGTCGCGACCATGAGTGGCAAATATGCGGTGATTTGAAGGTCATTGGTCTGTTACTAGGATACACAAAACTCCTTTGTTGTCTTTGTGAATGGGATAGCAGGGAGAGGGACAAACATTGGGAAACTGACCAATGGCCTGAGAGGCAGCAACTGGATCAAGAAATGTGCCTCTTGTTGATCGTCAAAAAATTCTACTCCCTCCATACACATAAAACTTGGCATGATGAAACAATTCGTGAAAGCACTTGACAAAAGTTTCCTTGCTTTCAGTACTTATACACAAAGTTTCCACCATTGTCACAGGCTAAAATCAGAGAGGGAGTATTTGATGGACCACAATAAGGAAATTGATGAAAGATGTTTATTTTACCAACTCTATGAATGAAATTGAAAATAATTCTGAGAATGAAACAAACAGATTTGTGTAGGCAAGCCTTCAAAGATCTAAACATTTTAACTCTATACTCTCTATTTACGTATGAAGTAATAGTACAATTGTTCAATAGGCAAGACGCAGGTCAACAAACAAATAAATACACGAGCATTATACCAGAGAAAATACAAACTTTCACGTTCAGTCACATAGGCTAGAAATGCATAAAAATAAACCTACTACTGCAACCCATGAACGGTATAATAAACTCCCTGCCTATTTGAAAAATATTTAATAACTTTAACATATTCAAGAAAGAGTTAAAGAAATTTTGCATAGAAGTTTGCTACTACTCAAGTGATAAATATCTTTAGAAAATATGGGCTAAATAAATTAGTATTGATATAATATTAATAGTGTATAATATGTACTTTTATATGTAAATATGTTACTATAAATCTTATCTACGCATATATAAAACTGTATCATTTTTGTACATACTTCCTTGATGATGCTTTGAATATGTATGTATTCCTTTAAGCAAATAATAAATGAAATGAAATGAAATGTGTGGAATGGATTCAGAGAGGTTGTTAAGAAATTTCTGGGCAATGTGAAAGAATCCTCAATACAAAGAAATTGTCAGAAATATGCTGTCAGATGCTCGACTGTAATATAAGTGTGAAGCTTCATTTCCTCCATCTTGACTACTCCCCATCAAATTTAGGAGCTGTCAGTAAAGAGCAAGGTGAAAGGTTTCACCAGGACTTGAAAGATGTTATCAGGGATGTTAGGATGTACTGCTGTCCTGCATGCGATGAACCTACCAGAGAACACTCAAGAAAATCATGTACACTGAAGTTCCATGGGAAAAGAAAAAGGGGTACGCAAGATAACTAACATACACTCTCAAATTCAGGTAAGCTTTCATGTTATTCTTCTTTATTTTCTTTATAGGATGTACATGAGTGTGTAATATTTTTGCAAATTTTACAATTATATTTTCATTGAACATTGTCATATTGCCAAAACAAGCTGTGCTATGGAAAAATGGAATGCATTTTTGAATTCTGTGCACTGAAAGTATTAAAAGCCACCTATTTTTAATTATACATCAGAAAGAAGTTTTCATTTGTAACCTAGTGTTATTGATGATCAGAAAACTAATCAGGAATCTGACATAAAACATGAATATTACTATTGAAATGTTGGTGTCATTGCATATTATAACCCAAGTGCAATGTGATTAAAAAATAGCTGCAACAGCAGTTGAAACATCTTTCACCTATACTGAGTATTAATTTGTTCTGTGATTTCCCGAGAAAGAAATGTTGTCATCAATGCCATAGCTGATGAAGCAAGTTTATGCACTGTCCTTCTAGTGACAGGAGATACTACATAATGTGATGTCATTGCTCATGATGCAATTTTAATCAATGCTTTAAAAGTGATAGCTTACAGACTTTATATTGGGAAGCTAGAGGGAAAATTATGCAGATCAATTAATCCCCAGTGCCATTGGTGAACAACAACAACAACAACAGCAATACTCTTTATGTCATTGCTTAGATTGAGCATTTGTCGCTGTTGCATTTAAGTATTGCCATCAGCAAAATGTGAGCTATAAGGGCAGCATTTTAAGGAATACAACGAAAGAAGCCATGTTAAGTGCGTTAGCTGTTTTGAGCATAGAAAATGAAAGATGCCATAAACTTGTAGAATATCAGCGCAAAAAGTGAGGTTATACACTCCCATACCCTTACCCTATCGCAACAAGTCATGCATCTACTCATGTATTTTGTATACAGTTGTAAAATCATAATTTTGTATCCATACATGCTTGTAAGCATACATAATTATTTCACAGTACTACAAGCAGTTCAAATAAGAAATATTAATATTAGTTTAGGAGCAGTTGATTGTGAAAATAATGTAAAATTCTATATAAGTTTTGAAAACAAAGCAGTGATTATGTATCAAGGTGGTCATGAATGATGTAATGTAGACTTACCAATCAATTATGACATCATTCTTGCTCTATCGGAGTGCAGGAAATTGTGGATAAAAATTAACAGCCAGTACTTTTAAAATCAAAATTAATTAGTTCATTTAGATATATATTTAAATATAAAACTGCAGAGGAAACAGTATTTAAGAATGAATTTTTAAGTTATTTTTTTAAATTGTTAATGTCTTTATGCAATTTTTATCTTCACTTTCTTTTACAACTTACCATAGTAATTATTTTTCTGGACTATATGGAAAGATTTGCCTATGAATGTTATGACTAGATCTCAGATTTTAAGCCAAATATCTATTTTTTATGTATATGAATAAACTAAAGTTAGTTAAATATCTTCACGTTTAATTGAAAATGTAAAGGTGAATAAGAAATTTTGTGGTGACTAAAATGGCTAGTTGATCATTGCAACTTGTTATAAGGTTTCACAGGCTAAAAGCATCTGCTTCAATATTTGTCTTGTTTTATTGGTTTTTTTCTTACAGCAGTGAAAGGGTAGTCTTAGGGTAGTTTGATTCAAAGACTTCTTAATAGGAATGTTGTTGGAATGAGATATTCCAGAAGAATGACTTGTTTATTTTAGCACTTAAGCAGGTAGATTAACTTGGTTTTTAGAAGGAGAAATAGAATACTTGTCTTTGTCATTCCTTGGTGACTGCAGTATGACAGAAATCTCTTCTAAAGAGCAAGAAGGATCAGTGGCATATTTCCCATTGTCTCTTACTCGCATACCTCATCCCCTTCATTATCAGATGCTTCAAGTTAATGTCCCTCAGAGACTTTTCCAACAAACTGATCCCATTTTTTAAACTAAGACAAATGTTCCCAGGATTTCTCCAGGCTTTTTCTGTCGTATTTTCAAATGCATTTCAAATAACTCTTTTACATTTCTGGCTTTAACAATATTATTTTGGGTGGTAGCTCCATAACAGCTCTAGATTATTTAGGTCACAATGGCAGTAGGTAGTGTATGGGCATTTCTACTGTGATCTATTCAGTAAAGTTTTCAGAGTGTATTTTTTTTTTCAACTTTATAAGCTCATATTATATATTAGCAACCTTAAATTAATAATTTATGGCATAATAAAAATGTTTCTAATGTGGTTTAACTCTAAGTTCATTCATTCATTCATTCATTCATTCATTCATTATCTGTTTACCCTCCTCTTATGTAGGACTTACACCCCCCCAGGATTACAAGCGGGTGCCTGGGGTCAGAGGCCCGTCGAGGAGCAGACACTCATGGATCAGACAGAGCATCCAGGATGGGTGATCAGCCCGATGCCTGGTATGAGATGAAGAAAGTAGATGAAACGAAATGTCGGTGAAATGGATGAAAGGAAAGGTGATGATGGAGCAGTTGGTGGAATGAATGGCGGGGGAAACCAGAGAACCCGGAGAAAACCCGCCCAGACGCCGCTTCATCCACCACAAATCCCACATGCAGATCCATGGGATTGAACCCGGGCCGCCTCGCTGGGAGGCGAGCGGTCTAACCACTTGGCCACGGCGACGCTCTAACTCTAAGTTCAAAGGAGTTGTAAATAAAACCATATGACAAGGAAGCGCCTCATTGGCTGGTGAGCAAACTACAACTTTCCCACTTAATATGTTGTCACCTCCTCTACATAAAACAGTTCAGTTCAGATTGTAACATTTTATAGTTATCTCATGCAAAGAAATTTAAAATGCTCATTACTGTAACAGCTCAATTTATGAAACAAAATTGTTCATTGAGATTCACTTACAACAAACAGAACTGTTATAGCAGAAGGTATATGAAGCTATGTGCAGGTGCTGTAGTTCATTTCCAGATATACTGTCAGTGTAATCCTTGCCACATGGTGCATGTGGTGAGAAAATGTTACTTTTGAGAATGCCATGGTTGAGAATTCTCTGCCAATATGGGGAAATTAATGCAAAAAATGAAATTGGTGTTTTATTTATGGACGCTCTTCAACTGCTGTGGTTCTTAGCGTCCCATTCTATATTGGGCGTGAAATACAGATAATTTTGCTCAGAGGCCTCTTTATCAGGCTTGAGGTTCTTTTACGTGCCATAAATTACGACACGGGACCACCGGCTTTACTTCCCTTCTGAAGGAAGCCATGCTAAGGATTTTTACGCCTGAAAAAATCCATCGCCCTCTGCCGGGTTTGAACCCGCGACCTTGGGAACTAGATGCTAGCACGGTACCACTAGTCCACGGAGGACGACGGAAATCAATGCAGAAAACCATTAAAAAGTGGAGATAATTGTGTTAAATGTTTTTAACAAATTCTGCAAAAAGTATCCATTTTTAATCAACAATGAATGTGGTTAGCTGTTTTAGCAATAATTGAATTTCATTGTTAGCGATGCAGAATTGCTGCTTGGATTGTTTACCTGACATTTGTTTTCTGTTGTATTTTCTAACCTATAATGCCCATCATTTTCTTAACTTGTTGAACTCATAAAAGGTTAAAGCAAAAGTGGTATACTGATATTAGTGATTAAATAAATGATTTCTAAAACCTGAAATTAAGAGCAGTTTAATGCAGTTTCTTTCACAGCTGGAATAGAGGCTAACTGAGCTGCCAAACTATTCAGGTACCACTTTCGTTGATCTACTCTTAGTATTGTCTCAGAAACATTAAAGGTTTTGAATTGGCTGACTTAACACTCATGGGTTTCACTTACACATAATTAATGCTGTTGACAACGGCTGATGTTATAGACAAGGCACTATGAAAACATGATCCTGCATTAATTATGTGTAATTTAAACCTATGACTGCTAAGTCGACCAATTCAAAACCTTAAATGTATAATATTGGTTTCACTGTGTTAAGTTCTTCCTGCATTGGATTTAACTGTCTTAGAAGTTTAGATTGTAAGGCAACATATAGGAATAAGACACAACATTTTAAAAGTTCCCAAGCTGCAGATTGTGTCATATTTGCATGTTGTCTGGAGCAATTCCTCTTGTGGGTAGTTGTTCCCATCATCCCTCCACATGGTGCTGCCATGTGCTTGGCGGAGTGATACAATAAGGTTTGTTTACTTCTATTTTAAACTTAGAGTGAAACATGTGGTCATAATAATTTAGTAAATTTACTGTTTGTGTAATTTTTAATGTTTATTAATTAATAATTAATTGCATTTTTAACTTATTGTGAATTTAGAAAGCAGAAAAACATTTTAGATACATAAAATCAAAAGTTTATCTTGTGCAAACTGTATTTAGGTGCCTAAAACTGTATCTTTGGTGCCTATTTTGATTATTTTAGAACCTATTTTAGGTCTAGTTATGACAGTCTTCTTTGTTTTAAAAAATAATCAGATTTTGTGTGAATTTTAGCATAATTTTGCAGTGTGATTTACCTCATAATAAGATAAGAAACCTCTTGCTCTTGTTGCTTCTCCAGCTTCTCCACCTCCATATGTTGGGGCATTCAGGCCATTTTTGTTGTTATCTGCTAAGCTGAATGACTGACCATACATTGGCATTCCCATAACAATTTTCTTAGGATCTGCACCTTGCTTTATCCAATAATTGATTGAGAAGTTCTAGAACCAAAAAAATAAAACATACAGTGAAACATAAAGTTAATGTGACCTTCCTATTTAGTTCACTATCTGCTTGAAGCAATGGTTAATGAATAAAAGAAGTCAATTCATTTAAAACTCAACAAGCTTTATTGGTTTTATTTGTTTCCACAGTCGCGATATGAAGCTGTGTTTATTACTAGCTGCCATACCTATGTTGAATGGGTGGCATTTTAATCCTGAATGACAATTTAATTGAATTTACTCTCTATAGTTACTCTTTATGAAATTATTGTACACTGATCTAGAACATTTTTATATGATTTTTTCCCATTACCTCTTGGAACTGTAATTTCATAAAACTCCCATACAAGTCATAATTGTCCATATATGTTTTTGCAATTGTAAGTACCATTCCTTGAAATGTCATTTGAATTTATTTACTTTATGTCACCCACATATATGGTGTTATTAGTGTGAATATTATATTTTGTTGTTTTTTTATGAATGTATGTCTCATTAATGCATATATGTCTAGAACTGAAGCTTAAATATTGAAATAACAGCAATTTATATATGGCATGGCTAACCTTAACTAAATGTATAAATAAAGAAAGTTCATATTATCTATTTTGACTAGCCATGGAAAAATAAATAAAGACAAATACTTGTCAATTTTATGACAAAGGAAACAGAAGGTTTAGCAATGGCATTGCCAAGGGGAAATAAATAACATACTTCTGGTAATGGGATGAGTACTCCTTTAGAACTTAGACTGAACACACCAATCTGTTCACATCTACAACTTAATTCTGGACATATACTTGATAAGTTGGTTATTTTTTTTTTTGTGACTTTAAAATGATTATAATTATCAACATAATTTATTGAATAAAGCAAAATCATTTTGGGAAATAAAGAAATTAAATTATTCGTACATTTAAGTCTCACCTGTTAACACACCCTGATGACTAAGAAGATCTCATAGCTCACAAACTAAATACCTCAATGATACAAGGAAAAACTACCTGCATTTGGCTTCCGAATGTGGGGCATGAACTCCAAGGGAGACATAAAAAAAATAAATAAATAAATAAAGATTTATTTTTATGAATTAAAAATTAAATTAAGTTGAGTGTTATTTATGGACACTCCTTAACTGCTGTGGTCCTTAGCGTCTCATTTTATATTGGGCATGAAAGACCAGAAAGTTTGCTCAGGGACCTCTTTATCAGGCTTGAGGTTCTTTTGCGTGCCATAAATCTATGAGACGGGATACCAGCTTTACTTCCCTTCCAAAGGAAACCATGCTGAAGATTTTTAGTTCTGAAAACATCCATTGCCCTCTACCAGGTTTGAACTCACAAACTCAGGAACTAGAGGCTAGCATGGTAACCACCACACCACAGAGGACGACTTTTATGAATTAATCACAACATGTAAAGAAGATGATGAAAGGACAAAAAGGCACCATGACAATGATAGAAGATTTTAAGGACGAGGCAATGTGACACCAGAATAATGGGGTGCATCAACTGAAGGAGACAAGAATGATCAATCCACCCAACATCTAAGAACTGCAACAAATAAAGAACACAACAAGCAGTAGGATCAAGATTTTAAACTTTTATGCTGAAACATAAACAAAAACCTAATATTGTCATCCAAAATGGAAAGTCAAAATTCAAAAGTAGAGGTAGCTAGGAAAGAGGTAGAAAATGTAAAAATGGTAGGAAGTGTATCTAAAGAAACAGATCAGGAAATGAGAACAGGGCTAACATTGGAGGATTTATACAAGTTTATGCAGGAGTCTGAGGACAATAGGAGAGAGAAATAGCTAGTTTATAACATGAAATTGGTTAGAAAATGGAACAGAGTAGAAAGGAATCTAAATGAAGCAAAAAGTATTTTGGAAAATAAGATAGAAATCATTGGAAATAGAATGAGTAGTTTGGAGATTGAAATGAACGAAAGTACAAGAATATTAAAAGACATAGGAAAATGCAGAAATGAAATGTTGGAATGCAAAAATAGCATAGAAAGTAAAGTCAATAGTATAAGAACAGAGTTAGCTGGGGAGATTGAAATTATGAGAACATGTTAGAATAATTTTGAAGAGGAGGTTAAGAAATTGTTATCTAAGGAATGATGCAGTAATTTGTATCACAAATTACTTAAATGTAAATAATGATTGTAAAATGAATATGCATTTTTATGTGACATTGATTTCAGATGTTTATTAATTGTAATTATTATTGGGAAATAAGTTTATACGGCTTTACTGAAACTGTCAATAATAGCGCAATAATGCAGCGAGGGGGGTGAGCTGTTTATCATTATTGGAAACAAGGAAGTTACGTAATGTTGGCGCGTTTTCGGTAGAAACTTCTGGAATATTTTCTCCCTAAAAGCAATATGTATTCGTGGTTTTCATTGGATATTAAAATAGACGCTAATGTTGGCGCGTTTTATTAGCCAATTGCAGCTCAGTTATAATCTTTAGGCGTATCTGTATGCAGGCGTATAAATAGGCTAGGTTAGAGGTAACGTCAGTCAGTCCTTCAGTTCGCCGAAAGCATTCATACATTACACGTCGTATTTGTGCAGTTCATCAAAATTCTTAGTGCAATACACGTCGTCTTAAGTTCGTCAGTTCGTCAAAATATTTGTATGAGATACGTCGGCTATAGATTCACAAGTTACGAAAATCTAAAGTATTATAAAGTTAATTATACACAAAGTTGAAATACGTGAATTAAAAGTGATCAGTAAGAAGTATTATAACAGTTTCAGTTTGGCGAGTATCCAGATCAATATGTAAAAGTGATAGTGAACGTGTTCGACAATAAAAATTATAAAACAAATTTCTTCATCAGTGTAATTTTTGGATAAAAGATTCCTTTCCGCTTCACAACCTGTATAGAGACACATGTTCGACCCAAGATAAGATAATAGCTAGCCGGAGGACAGTGAAACAGAACTGAATAGAAATTAAAAGTTAAATTCTTTCAAACACAAAACTAGGAACCGCAAATTGCTAACGCCAGATGGAGCTACAAACCGAACAAAGAATGACGTCACAAGATGGCTTCAACACACGTGATGTAAACAAGCATTATAAGTAATACACTCGCAAATTTGGCTCCCATACGTGGGGCAGTTAAAGTTATGTAACCAAACAAAACAAAAGCAGCACAATATAAGATCTTCAAGTTCTAATAACTTACGCTACAAATATTACGTAAGCACAAATGACATCTCGCAAATTGGCGCCCAACGTGGGGCACGATAACCAGGAAAGAAGCATAGTGACCAGGAAAGGAACACGATGACCAGGAAAGGATCAGAATTAACCAGGAAGAAGCGAGATGACCAGGAAGGGGCGAATGCAGCAGTGAAATGATCTACAAGACGCAGATTCAAGAAACTAGAGGAGCGACAAACGACGCGGATAAGTGGACACAAAAACATCGAGCCAATGTAGATCCATCATAATACAACGCAGAAGCGACATACAATACTAGGAGAAAGGGGCAGGAAGCTGGACCTCAAAGCAACATCAGCAGATAGCATCAGAAAGGTTAGAAAAATGTTATGTTAATTTTTAAAAAAAAAAAGGGGGTAAAAAAAATTTAAATGTACCTTAGGAGTGGTAGGATAAAGAAAACAATGGCTACTAATAATACAGAAGAAATAATTATGGAGGGAGATAATGTAACAGTTAGCTGTAATTCAATACAGATTACAGAAAATAGCTCAGACTTTTTAGGATTTGAGGGTGGAAATGTTAGTGCAGAAAGTCAGAATAGAATAGCAGGAAATGTTAATTCTGATAATAGTATGATTATGGAAATGCTGAAAAATTTGAATGAGAATATGGAAAAGAATAATAGGGAATTGAGAGAAGATATGAAAAAGACTAATGAGAATATGCAAAAGAATAATGAGAAATTAGAAAAATTAACTCAGAGTAATGAGAAATTAAGGGAAGATATGGAAAAGAATAATAAAGAATTGAGGGAAGATATTAGTAAGAGGATTACAGATCAATTAAGGGAAGATATGCAAAAGAATAATAGGGAATTAAGGGAAGATATTGGTAAGAGCTTAGAACAAAACAGGAAATCAATTGAAAATATTGGTAGGAGTAATGAGATATTAGAGCAAAAGGTAGATCAAAGCAGTGGAGAAATTGAAAAGAAAGTTATGAAGCTAGATAGTAGTATGCCAAAAATGAGAGATGAAAATGAGGAAGTAATAGCAAGTGAGATAGGAGAAGTTTCAAAGAAAATGCTAGACATGAGCAAGGAAATAGGTAACAAAGAAAGTGAGGTTAATACTAAAAGTGAACATGTTGATGTAGAATGTACAGAGTTAGGAAGTCAAGTGAGTAATATTTCAAGTGAGCTAAGAGAGATGAAAGAGGTTATGAATGTAGATGTAAATCAGGCGCAAGTCAATTTCAGAGGGAAGATATCAGAAATACAGAATGAGACAGTAATGCAAAGAAATAAATTGTACCAAGATGTTCAAATTGAAAACTCCAGTCCAGTACAGTTTAGTACAGATTTGTCAGAGTACTTTCAAATTAAAGAGATAGTAAAAGAATTGAAAATGAAAGTTGTTAAAAGATGTGTTGTTCAGGAAACTTTAGATTGTTTTCAAATGTTATCATGTGATGAAATTTCATATGAATACAAGGGGTTATTCATGAACAAAAATTTTAAGGTTAGGATACGGCTACGAGTAATGTTTAGCCACACACAATTTGATCCAGGAGGGTAAATAGCAATGAGATGTAAAGTAAATACTGGATAGTTAAAGACGAAATGCAGAGAAATGTATTGGATTGTAAGAGGGTTAATTATTTATATGTCATTTGAAAAGAGAAATAAAAAAAAAAGAGAGAAATGTTTAAAAAAAAAAAAAAAATTAAATTTTTTTTTGTAACTGTAACAGTATTTGAAATTAAGAATGTAAAGATTGAAACTTAATATGATATTAAAGTAAAAGTACGTAAATACAATTCCAAGAGTATTGTTAAAATAATAATAAATTTAGAACAAAAAAAAATTTGGGTAAAAATAATTAAAACAAATACTTATGTAGCAAACAGAAAATGTGAAACAGTGTCCAGATTTAAAAGATGAAAATATATTTGTGTAGAGGGGGAATATTTTAGTAAATATGTATAGTAATTACAAAAAAATTCTTAAATGCACAAAATTTTGTTAACAATATAAGAAACTCAAAACCAATTTTGGTAACAGTAATTAAATAATTTAGGGTACAGTATTTGCTATAAAAAAATTTTGTGATGTCAGATTAATATCTAAATTAATTAAACCAGAGCCAGTAAGTAGTGGCGAGATAAAAAAAAAAAAAAACAAAACATGTCGTGTGTTAAATACGTGTGAAGTGTTAAGTGAAAGTGATAGCGTGTGTTCCAAGATTTAGGAGACTAAAAACCCAATTATAAAATTTCCAAACAAGTTGTAAATATTTATAATTATGTTTCCAGTGGGGCATATGATGCAGTAATTTGTATCACAAATTACTTAAATGTAAATAATGATTGTAATATGAATATGCATTTTTATGTGACATTGATTTCAGATGTTTATTAATTGTAATTATTATTGGGAAATAAGTTTATACGGCTTTACTGAAACTGACAATAATAGCGCAATAATGCAGCGAGGGGGGTGAGCTGTTTATCATTATTGGAAACAAGGAAGTTACGTAATGTTGGCGCGTTTTCGGTAGAAACTTCTGGAATATTTTCTCCCTAAAAGCAATATGTATTCATGGTTTTCATTGGATATTAAAATAGACGCTAATGCTGGCGCGTTTTATTAGCCAATTGCAGCTCAGTTATAATCTTTAGGCGTATCTGTATGCAGGCGTATAAATAGGCTAGGTTAGAGGTAACGTCAGTCAGTCCTTCAGTTCGCCGAAAGCATTCATACATTACACGTCGTATTTGTGCAGTTCATCAAAATTCTTAGTGCAATACACGTCGTCTTAAGTTCGTCAGTTCGTCAAAATATTTGTATGAGATACATCGGCTATAGATTCACAAGTTACGAAAATCTAAAGTATTATAAAGTTAATTATACACAAAGTTGAAATACGTGAATTAAAAGTGATCAGTAAGAAGTATTATAACAGTTTCAGTTTGGCGAGTATCCAGATCAATATGTAAAAGTGATAGTGAACGTGTTCGACAATAAAAATTATAAAACAAATTTCTTCATCAGTGTAATTTTTGGATAAAAGATTCCTTTCCGCTTCACAACCTGTATAGAGACACATGTTCGACCCAAGATAAGATAATAGCTAGCCGGAGGACAGTGAAACAGAACTGAATAGAAATTAAAAGTTAAATTCTTTCAAACACAAAACTAGGAACCGCAAATTGCTAACGCCAGATGGAGCTACAAACCGAACAAAGAATGACTTCACAAGATGGCTTCAACACACGTGATGTAAACAAACATTATAAGTAATACACTCGCAAATTTGGCTCCCATACGTGGGGCAGTTAAAGTTATGTAACCAAACAAAACAAAAGCAGCACAATATAAGATCTTCAAGTTCTAATAACTTACGCTACAAATATTACGTAAGCACAAATGACATCTCGCAGGAAGTAGAAGTAGTGACAAAAGAAATTATAAGTAATGAAAATGTGAAACAAATAGTTATATCAGAAATTAAGGATGCATCACACAGATGTAATGCAATTGCAATGGAAGGATATAGAAAGTATAAGACTTAATTTGAAGATATGTAACAACCTTAACTCTCTGTATTTTAAAGTATAAGACTTAGTAATGCAGAAGTAGGAAAAGAAATTAATGAATAATAATTGAAAATAA
This sequence comes from Deroplatys truncata, assembly GCA_030765065.1. Classification (NCBI taxonomy): domain Eukaryota; kingdom Metazoa; phylum Arthropoda; class Insecta; order Mantodea; family Mantidae; genus Deroplatys; species Deroplatys truncata. The sequence continues at coordinate 6,845,193 of CM060988.1, read as the reverse complement.
TGGAAGAGAAATTTCAAAAGGAAAAAGAAAACATGTGGAAAACATCAATAGAGTTATAATTGCATTGCAAGCACATAATGACAATAAGTCAATTGGATGAAAATGTTACTAACACACATAATATACACAATATTTGGCAGAATAATAACCCAAAAAGATGAAAACCCATATATATACAAACACACAGAATATATGTTACATAAACAATATACTACACGAGATCACACCACCTACTTTTGATGAAGAGAAGGGAAACCCTCAAAATTATTGCTGATAGAGTTGGAAGAACATTTTAGAGTAAAAAGAATACCCAGAAAATTGAAAATGATGATTGTCAAGAAAAATCTCAAAAATAAATTGTTAGAATGGTTGAGATTAACATTGGCTGGACATGAATCATATTCGTCCTTTGGAAATTTATTTCTATTGAGATATTGGGGTCCTGCGAAGCAAAACCAGGCTATGGTTGAGCTTGCAACAGAAAGATACGATCCATTTAAACGTTTATCATGATAGATTACTTCATGAAAGTCACAAATAAAGGAAAATTGTTAGTACTGAACATGTCTGAATCAGAACTTATTATTAGTATAATAAGACACTTTCCTGATGCAGTACATACAGGATTCATAGTGGCAAAACCCATAGACTTTATAGAACTTTTGACAGCTTTGAAATGCAAAACAGACGGACAATAGAAGCAAAAATAAAACACCTAACCACACAAACAATTAATGCAGGAACACATCAAGCTTACCTTGCAATGATATGCTGAAAAATTTTGAGAAGAAAGATTATGATATATATAAGCAAAGATATCTAAACAATCATAATGGTAGATTACAAACTGTAAGGAACAGATATCACCAGATGATACCCAGAAACAAACAAAATTATGGTAACCATACTTCCAAAACATATATGAGAAGACTGCCACACAGAGATAACCAAATTAATCACATAAATTTGTGCAGAGAGTATTTAACAAATCAAAGAATACCAAACACAAGAAATATGGGATATAGGAATAGGGGACACTGGAACACAAAGGAATTAAGGTGTAACAGAAAACATAGATGTAAACAGACAGAACAAACTCTGAACACAGGAAAACTCAAACAGCACTTATGCAAATAATATACATAGGAAAACTACATATAGGTCAAGGTCAATCCATGTGCTATAAGATTCTAAAATAAAATAAAGATCATACCTCATGGGTTGACAAATGTGAATACAGAGAAAAAATCTTAAATAACATTATAAATGCTAAAACTAAATTTGCTCCTGTAATATTAAATAAAAATCCTAAAACATTAATTATTGATTTTCCCACCATGATGATTGCATAAAGAGAATTAACAGAAAGGGAAAAATGCCAATTAGCTTTTAGAAGATTGCAGCATAAAGCAAATGAAAGAAGGATTAAAACTGAAAGATTTCAAAATAAATAAGAAGAAGAAGAATATTATCGTCATTGAACTATTACAGTAATAGATAACATCAGATAATTTAATGCTAGTACAGGCTATTTACAAAATTATATTTACATTATTATTGGTACTAAGATGTACCTACTCATTATCAGAAAATTCTTGTAGTGAATAAAAAGGATTAGTAACAAGCCAGTCATACAATTTATTCTTAAAACTAGGTATGGGACTTTGTTTTAACTTTACTGGTAGCTTATTATACAATTTAGAGCCAAGGATTTTGAAACTCTTCTGTGTTGTAGTCAATCTACAATATGGTATATCAATCAGTTGACATGATCTAGTATTATAAGAATGAATGTCTTGTCTGATATGTGTTGTTTTATAAACAATATCACTGTGTAGATGTACAAATTAATTACTGTCAAAATTTTTAATTTCTTAAATAATGGTTTACAATGAGCTAATTTTGATTCATAAGATATTATGCGAATAGCTTTTTTTCTGTAATACAAGAATATCATGAATGTGAGTACTGTTGTCCCAAATTAAAACGCCATATGAAATAACACTGTGGAAGAACGCGAAATATGCAGATCTAATGTATACTTCTGGAACATGCATTTTCAATTTCCTAATCAAATGTATTACTCTAGAGAGTTTAGTTGTTATAAACTCTATATGCGGTGCCCAGGTTAATATATTATCTATTATAACGCCTAAGAATTTTACTTTATCCGTGTAATTTGTACTATGTGTATCTCTACAGTTAAAAATCATGTGTTATGTCTTTTGTTTATTAAGTAGAAAGCCATTAGCTCTGAACCATTTGTCTGCTTGGGTCATGTAATTTCTGTTGTGGATTTGAGTGTCTGTAAATCTTTACTCGTATTAAAAATGTAGTGTCATCTCCATACAAAGTAGAGTGAGAGTCTACAAAAGATGGTAGATCATTAATCATTAATAAAAATAATAGAGGTCCCAGAATTGACCTGTGGGACACCATATTTAGTTTCTGCTATTTTTGACTTCTTACTGCCTATGCAAACCTTCTGTTTTCACTTCACTAGGTATGATCTAAGTAGTTCAATTGCTGGGTTTCTCTATCCATAGAATATTAATTTGTTAAGTAGATAATTGTGGTCCATGCAATCAAAAGCCTTGCTTAAGTCACAGAAAGAGGCCTGCGCACAATTTTTGTTTTCAAATGCTATGAGTACTTCTCTTGTTAATGAAACTATTGCATCACAGGTAGATTTCCCTTTCCTGAATCCATATTGCAATTTGGTAATAATGTTGTTCAATTCAAAATAATTATATAATTGAGTATACATAATCGATTCTAGTACTTTTGAGAAAATGGGAACAAGAGATATTGAATGGTAGCTATCTGTTAGATGTTTGTCTCCCTTTTTATAAACTGGAATGACTCTGGAGAGTTTCAATACTTCAGGGAAAACTTCCTGAGCCAAGCATTTGTTTAAACAGAATGCGAGGGGTTACCAAAAATAGGTGATACAAGTTCTTCTAAAGAAACACAACATTTCAAAAGCATCTATGAAAATAAATAGCAAGATGGAATTGTTATATGTTGGATCTTTAATAATTATAAAGCAATTAGAGATCATACATGTGAGTTACAAAATTCACATGGAAAAGTCGTGGGAAGATACTAAAGACAAATTAAAACCTTCTAAAGAAATATATATTTAAAGAATAAACTGAATGTAAAATGTTTGAAAATTTTCGCATACATATCCTGGTAACCATGCAAATGATACATGATGTAATGAAAGCAAATATCTATTTAATCATCTCTTAAAATTTTATTTGAAAGCTTTAAGAAAAATAAAATAAATTTATTTATGCACAATTCATATTTATTTAACATAAACATTAAATATAAATGATTTCTAAAGAAAATGAAAGAAATAGATTTCTTCATGTGTCATCCAATGGACGAATCGCAATGAAGAATTGAGGATTAGGAAAAGATGAGCACATGTGTTGGAGAGATAAAACCAGAGATGTTTTTAAGGCCTGAAATACAAATTAAATGTAAGGAAATAAATTAACATAAATAACTTGAATGGAAATATGTATAAAAAATAATATCTCAAGATAAAATAAAAAGTGATCACCACATGAATATTAAAATATGTCTAAAGTATATCAGTTTAAAATGTATTTAAAACAAGATTATATTATATATGATACGGTAATTTGTATCACAAATTACTCAGACGTAAATAATGATTGTAATATGAATATGTATTTTTATGTGACATTGATTTCAGAGGTTTATTAATTGTAATTATTATTGGTAAATAATAATATACGGCTTTACTGAAACTGTCAACAATAACGCAATAATGCAGCAAGGGGGTGAGTTGTTTGTCATTGCCGGGAACCAGGAAGTTACGTAATGTTTCGCGCCTTTTCGGTAAAAGCTTCTAGAATGTTCCCTAAAAGAAATATGTATTAGTGGTTTTCATTGGATATTAAAATAGACGCTAATGTTGGCGCGTTTTATTAGCCAATAGCAGTTCATTTATAATCTTTAGGCGTATCTTGAGGCAAGCGTATAAATAGTGTAGGTTCGAGGTAGCTTGTCCCCCCAGTTCAACAGAATTCTCCATACTATACACGTCGGTCTCTCAGTTCGTCAAGTTACGCGCAGCAGAATTACGAGAATTATTATAAAGTATTATACAGTTAAAAATACACAAAGTTGAAATACTTGAGGTAAAAGTGATAAGTAAGAAGTTATTACAAACAGTTTCAGTATGGCGAGTATCCAGATAAATATGTGAAAGTGTTTCTGACGTGTTCGGCAATAAAAGTTATAAAACCAATTTCTTCGTCAGTATCATTTCTGGATAAAAGATTCCTTTCCGATTCACACCCTGCATGAGAAACATATTCGACCCAAAGAGCTAGCTGGAGGATATTTAAAGTGAATTATTTCAAAACTGATACAAATTGCTACGCCAGATGGAGCTAAACAAACCAACAAGGAATGACGTCACAAGAAGGCTTCAACACACGTGATGTAAACAACATTAATACCGCATCATATTGACTTCCAAACGCGGAGCTACAATTAATGATCTACAACATTAATACCGCATCATATTGGCGCCCAACGTGGGGCTAGATGACTAGGAAAGGAACAAGAATAACCAGGAAGTAGCAGAATTAACCAAGAAGAATTGAGATGACCAAAGGGGCGAATGCAGCAGTGAAATGATCTACAAGACGCAGATTCCAGAAACAACAAAAGGAACGACAGACTATACGGATGATTGGACATCGTAATTCCGAGATTACGATGCAACAAGGAATTCAACTACAAAACAACAAGACGACGTAGATTCATCATAACACAACGCAGAAGCGACATACAAATTTAGGAGAATGGGGCAGAACGCTGGACATCAAAGTAACAGCAACATACAGCATCACAAAGGTATCGTAATTTTTTTTTAGAAAACAAAAACAATGGCTACTAGCAATATTGAAGAAACAATGATGGAAGGAGATAGTGTAACAGTTAGCTGTAAGTCAATACAGGTTACAAAAAAAAGTTCAAACAAGGTAGTTTTTGAGGGAGGAAATGTTAGTGCAGAAAGTAAGAATAGAATAGCAGGATATATTACTATTGATGCTAGTGTGATGATGGAAATGCTGAGAAATATAAGTAGGGACATAAGGGAAGATCTTAGTAAGAAATTAGATCAAAACAGGGAAGATATGCAAAAGAGTTTTGAGGAATTGAGGGAAGCTATGGACAGGAATCATAGCAAATTAATTGAAAATATTGGTAGGAAGAATGAGAAATTAGAGCAAACAGTAGATCAAAGCAGTGAAGAAATGGAAAAGAAAGTTATGAAGTTAGATAGTAGTATGCCAGAAATGAGAGATGAAAATGAGGAAGTAATAGTAATTGAGATAGGAGAAGTTTCAAAGAAAATGTTAGACATGAGCAAGGAAATAAGTAACAAAGAAAGTGAGGTTAATACTAAAAGTGAGGTTAATGTAGAATGTACAGAGTTAGGAAGTCAAATGAGTAGTATTTCAAGTGAGATAAGAGAGATAAAAGAGGTTAGTAATGTAGATGTAAATCAGGCGCAAGTTAAATTCAGAGGGGAGATATCAGAAATACAAAATGAGACAGTAATGCAAAGAAAGAAATTGTACCAAGATGTTCAAAATGAAAACTCCAGTCCAGTACAGTTTAGTACAGATTTGTCAGAGTATTATCAAGTTAAAAAAATAGCAGATGAATTGAAAATGAATGTTGTTAAAAGATGTGTTGTTCAAGAAACTGTAGATTGTTTTCAAATGTTATCATGTGATGAAATTTCAAATGAATACAAGAGGTTATTCATTAACAAAAATTTGAAGGTTAGGTTACGGCTACGAGTAATGTTTAGCCACACACAATTTGATCCAGGAGGGTAAATAGCGATGAGATGTAAACTAAATGCTGGATAGGTAAAGATGACTTGCAAAGAAATGTATTGGAACGTAAGAGGGTTAACTATTTATATATGTCATTTGAAAAGAGAAATAAATTATAAAAAAAAAAAAAAAAAAAAAAAATTAAAATTTTAGTAACTGTTACAATATTTGAAAATCAAAAATGCAAAGATTGAAACTTAATATGATATTAAATTAAATACAATTCAAAGAGTATTGTTAAAATAAAATTCAAAATAACAAAAATGGTAAAAATAATTCAAAACAAATACTTATGTAGCAAACAGAAAAGGTGAAACATTGTTTAGATTTAAGAGATGTAAATATTTGAGTAGAGGTTGAATACTTTTTGGTAAATATGTGTAATAATTACAAAAATTTTAAATGTATAAATTTTTGCTAACAACTCAAGAAAGTAAGCAATTTTGTAATAGTAAATAAATAATTTAGGGTAAAGTAGTTGCTATAAAAAAATTTTTTGTGATGTCAGATTAATATCTAAATTAATTAAACCAGAGCCAGTAGGTAGTGGCGAGATAATAAAAAAAAAAAACATGTCGTGTGTTAAATGCGTGTGAAGTGTTTAGTGAAAGTGATAGCGTGTGTTCCAAGATTTAGGAGACTAAAAACACAATTTTAAAATTTCTAAACAAGTTATAAATATTTATAATTATGTTTCTAGTGGGGCATATGATACGGTAATTTGTATCACAAATTACTCAGACGTAAATAATGATTGTAATATGAATATGTATTTTTATGTGACATTGATTTCAGAGGTTTATTAATTGTAATTATTATTGGTAAATAATAATATACGGCTTTACTGAAACTGTCAACAATAACGCAATAATGCAGCAAGGGGGTGAGTTGTTTGTCATTGCCGGGAACCAGGAAGTTACGTAATGTTTCGCGCCTTTTCGGTAAAAGCTTCTAGAATGTTCCCTAAAAGAAATATGTATTAGTGGTTTTCATTGGATATTAAAATAGATGCTAATGTTGGCGCGTTTTATTAGCCAATAGCAGTTCATTTATAATCTTTAGGCGTATCTTGAGGCAAGCGTATAAATAGTGTAGGTTCGAGGTAGCTTGTCCCCCCAGTTCAACAGAATTCTCCATACTATACACGTCGGTCTCTCAGTTCGTCAAGTTACGCGCAGCAGAATTACGAGAATTATTATAAAGTATTATACAGTTAAAAATACACAAAGTTGAAATACTCGAGGTAAAAGTGATAAGTAAGAAGTTATTACAAACAGTTTCAGTATGGCGAGTATCCAGATAAATATGTGAAAGTGTTTCTGACGTGTTCGGCAATAAAAGTTATAAAACCAATTTCTTCGTCAGTATCATTTCTGGATAAAAGATTCCTTTCCGATTCACACCCTGCATGAGAAACATATTCGACCCAAAGAGCTAGCTGGAGGATATTTAAAGTGAATTATTTCAAAACTGATACAAATTGCTACGCCAGATGGAGCTAAACAAACCAACAAGGAATGACGTCACAAGAAGGCTTCAACACACGTGATGTAAACAACATTAATACCGCATCATATTGACTTCCAAACGCGGAGCTACAATTAATGATCTACAACATTAATACCGCATCATATATCATAAAATTCATGGCTGTTATCGGGTGTAAATAATGTTAACACCAAGAGAGAAAAAGTTTGCAATGACATAAAATTGCGTTTATGATAAAGTAAACAATAAGAATTATTGACAAGGAATTTAAGCTATAATAAATAAGACAGATATAATGTATCTGAATCTGAATAATTCTTTGTTTTTGTTGGAGTCTGTGGTGAATAGATTTGAGGAAATGCTATGATGATATAAGATAAATATTATGTAAGAAGTAATTTAAAGAAAAATAATGCACATAATTTCTTGCAGGATGGATATGGTCATAAAATTGCATGGTTACAAAACAATAATTGGTATGAGAAGAGGATAATATAATTAAAAAAAAACAATGTTTATAATAAAATATATAATAGCCAATGCTAAATATTAAAAAAAATAATGTTTGGGATTCATAAACATATTATAATAAGAATGTACGCCAATAGAAGCAGATAACATATGCTTATTTAGTTTGTACTTTAGATGCAGATACATGAAAACTTCATTGGAAAGCATGGGAGGTATTGAAAAAGAAAAACTGGATTATGTATAATACTTAATATCAATTAATTCACTAGTAAATATAAATATATATTTATTACAGCAATATGTGGAGAATTACAAAAACAATACACAAACAACTACATTTTTTGTGTTTTAAAAATGCTATAGTTTAAATAATAACCACAAGAGGCATTTGTAGCAGTTAAATATATTTCAACTTACCCATATATGTCTTTGTTATCGCACATGTCATTCCTTGAAATGTTATTTGTATTTATTTACTTATTGTGTTATCCACATATATTATGTTATTAGTGTGGATATTATATTTCCTTGTTTGTTTATGAATGTATGCCTTATTAATGCATATATGTCCAGAAGTGAAGCTTAAAAATTGATATAACAGCAATTTATATATGGTATGGCTAACCTTAACTAAATGTATAAATAAAGAAAATTCATATCATTTATTTTGATTAGCCATGGAAAAATAAATAAAGATAATACTTGTCAATTTTTATGACAAAGGAAACAGAAGGTTTAGTAATGGCATTGCCAAGGAGAAATAAATAACATACTTCTGTTAATGGGATCAGTACTCCTTTAGAACTTAGACTGAACACACCAATCTGTTCACATCTACAACTTAATTCTGGACATTACTTGATAAGCTGGTTAGTTTTTCTTTTGTGACCTTAAAGTGATTATAATTATCAACATAATTTATTGAATAAAGCAAAATCAATTTGGGAAATAAAAGAAATTAAATTATTCGTGCATTTAAGTCTCAACTGTTAACACACCCTGATGACTAAATAGCCCAATGATATAGGGTCTTTCAACAAGAGTGTCCTATCTTTAACATGTGATAGCTGCTGTTATTATTGAGTTACAGCAGTCATTTTTTTCATGTGGTTGCAGTTCTTATTGACAAATAACCATGGAATGTTATAGCATTCAGCAACATGTAGAAATTGTGAAAATTTATTATCAAATGGGTCATCTGTTTGCCAAACCTTCAGTGTATTGCGTGAAGTTTACGGTGTGCATATCGTCCCTGCAAGAGAATGATTCAACGTTTGATCGATAAATTTGAAATTGGTTCTGTCAGCGATCAAAGAGCACCTTACGTAATGAACGTAAGCGCTCCAATGAAAACATAGGTGCCATTCGTGAGAGTGTACGCAAGAACGGAAACAAATCAATTGCTCATTGAGCACAAGAATTGGGGCTTTTGCCAACCACAACTTGGTGAATTCTGCACCTGGACTTGAAGTTTTACGCTTACAAAATTGTGTTAACTCAAGAACTAAAGCCCAACGACCATAGGCTGCTCCGTGTATTCGCTGACTGGGCTATGGAGCAATTGGAAGCTGACCCGGATTTTTGTCGAAAAATCATCTTCAGCAACGAAGCCCACTTTTGGATGGATGGTTGTGTTAACAAACAAAATTGCCACTATTGGAGCAATCACAATCCAATGCAGATTCAAGAACGACCACTTCATCCCCAAAAGGTTACTGTGTGGTGTGGATTTTGGTATGGTGGAATCATTGGTCAATATTTTTTTCAAGATGAAGATGGAGAAGCTCTAACTGTCAATGGAGAAAGATATCAGGCTCTTATAAGGGACTATTTGGATGGTATGGATCTCAGAAATATCTGGTTCCAGCAAGATGGTGCCACATGTCATACTGCTCTCGAAACAATCGATCTTTTGAAGGAGAAGTTCAGAGGTTTCATCATTTCCCGTGGTAGTGATGTTAACTGGCCCCCGAGGTCATGTGATTTAATGCCGTTGGATTACTTCTTGTGGGGTTATGTTAAATCTCGAGTTTATGTCAACAAGCCAGAATAGTAAATGATCTTATGAATAACATCCTGTGTGTTATTCGTGAAGTTGGACCTAATTTACGTTCTTCTGTCATTGAAAATTGGGTCAACCGTATACGCGCAACCCAACGAAGTCGTGGCGGTCACTTAACTGATGTTCTCTTCCACACATGATGACATTAATTATGTTCCAAGATAAGAAAAGAAATAAACCTCTATCATTTATAGAACCTGTTTTATTTAAGTTCAAAGATAGGACACTCTTGTTGAAAGACCCTATACAAGGAAAAGCTGCTGCTTAATAATGAACCAAAACATTTGCTGATATTCACAGATATGGGAAGGAAATATGCATAGATTTTGTATTTCATATCTTAGCCTCCCCCATGCCCTCCCTGCAAAAATCTTAAAAATTCTGGAAATATTGTATAGCCTGTAAAAAATGTTAGAGTGAAAGATTCCTTCTGAATGAAGATGATTTCACAGGCTAATTCCAGAAAATTCAAGATATAAATTTTATTTATTATGTAAATATTTTAAATATTGTGAAGCAGTAGCTATGGGCCAAGGTTATTGGGAGGTTAACATCAAGCGGTTGGCATAGACAAGATAACAACCGCTTGCCAGCATAAACACTGGCCACACTATTGGGAGATAACTGGAAAGTTCCGGAAACTTTATGTGCCCCATCCTCCAGAAAGTGTGTCGAAATAGTTATAGAATGTTCGAGTACCTTCTGTGGATGATTCCACTGCCTATATAAGCAAGTTCTCTTGTGGGCAGTGCATCAGTTGGAAATGAAAGTGAGTCGAATGCGACAGAGTGGAGTCAGTGCGAGGTGAGGAGTGGCTACAGTAGAGTGAGTCACATCAGTCAGTGCAAGTAGAGTCGACTGAGAGTTGAGTTACATCGATCAGTGAGTGAGCAAATGAGTTTCCCATGCGACATCAAGAGTGATTCTCCGGACAGTTGGTAATGGGTGTTGTAACATGCAGCGAGTGTTACTGTGGAGCAATGGTTATGGAGGTCTTGTGAGTGAATCAACTGGTGTGAAGAAGCTGTGTCACAAAGAAAGTAAAGTGATGGAGAATTGAACTAGTTCACCTTAGTGAAGTGAACTTCCTGTGAAGGTAAACTACATAAAAACAATGACATTGAAAAACAAAACAAGACAGTGAGAACGGAGAGAAAACTGACAGTTAAAAAGAAAAACTGAACGAAGTCACAATATACAGTATTTTAATCAAAATTGTGATAGCCATTTTTGAGAAACTAAAAAAATTCAAAAAAGTTTCCATGTAAAGAGAAGTTTGAGGTAGAGGATTTTCTTGAAAATCTTTCTTGGAAGATTCTATACTTAAATACCAAATTTAGTATCTTTTTGTAGATCTAGGTTGAGTAAGTGAGAGGGATTTGATTATACCCATTCATCTTGGAAATATCTGATGAGATTACCTCAACATGAAAAGAGTGTTTGCCATAAACTAATTATGCCTCCTGGAGAAATCTGCAACAGAGTTTATTAGACAGTGTAACAGCAGCATTCAGCAGCAAATATATAAAGAACAAGAATTTATGAAAGAGTTACTAAAAAGGCTATTGGTTGTCACCCTCTTCCTTGTAATCAGAGGTAACAGTAGCAGATTAGATCATGTGACAGTAGCAATTTTTTGGGTTTGATCGATCTCTTAGGAAAGTGCAATCTCTTTCTAAGGAAATACACACTTTATATAATGAAATCTCAACGGGAAAATAAAAAAAACTGATGTGTTCTGTTCATGTAGCTTTCTCCACTCATTCTTCTATGAACTATTCTTACAAAAGCTTATTCTTCTATCTACTTCCTGCAAATATAAAGTACCTAATATAAATGTTAAATGGCTGGAAAAAGTTTATGAGATGGTTGTGGAGGCAAAAATGATGTATGGTATAGAAATATGGGGATTAGATAGAGGATGGGAATGTATAGATGTGGTGCACAGGATGTTTTATAGAGAAATACTAGGGCTACCGAAGTCAATTGTAAGACAGGTAGCACAATTACAGATGGGCAGGGTGGCAACTAAGGGGAAGATAATGGAAAGAGCTTTGAAATTTTGGTTCAGAAGTTTAAATCTAGGAAAAAGTAATGTGTTAAGACAATGTATTGAATACCAAGAGAAGAGCTTAATGAATGATGGATGGGTAAGTAAATTACGGAATATTTTGGAGAAATATGGGTTAGGAAATATATGGAGAAGGAGAGAAAATAACGTAAAACATTTTTGGAAAAAGGCAAGGAAAAGACTGGAAGATATAGAAATACAAATCATGTTCAGTGAGATTGCCGAAAAGAGCTCATTAGTTTATTATAGGCAAATGAAAAATACATGGGGTAGGGAAAAATATATAGACATAGTAAATAAAGAAGAGAGAGAATCTATTGCATGGTTAAGAACCGGAGCATGGAGGCTAAAAGGGCTAAGACAGGGTATTCCTCAGAACCAATGTCCGATATGTGGTGGTAATGAAGACATTGAACACATAGTATTTAAGTGCCAAGGAACAGAAAATTGGAGAAAAGAATTTTTTAATAAGAAGTGGTTGAAGGGGGATAGAAATATACTTATAATTGAAATGATATGCAAGGACGCTAGAAGCATTGGGCAGTTTTTGTGTAAAGTAAAAAATAAATGGCTTTGGACAGTGGAAAGAGAAAAGTAAGAGGTAGTGCATCTTACTTTGAATGGAAAACTATAGTGAATGTGTTAATTTAGTGACAAGAGATTGTAAAATGTAAATAAACTGTAGTGATTGTCTACTGAATAAGTGACCAGGGTCAAAATGCAGTAGACAATCTAATTTGTAAAACTCTTAGCACAATAAATAATACAGATAAACTTTCATTGTTAATTTACACACTTCCCAGTAGGTATAAGAATAATACAGTAAGCTAAAACAATAATCAAACCTTTTCAAAGAATGTCACTAAGTCATGCCTTTGCAATTATGTTCTTTGCATAAACATGAAAAAGAAAGAAAGAAAGAAAGAAAGAAAGAAAGAAAGAAAAAAAGAAAGAAAAATGATGATGAAGATTTGCAATTTAGAAACGCGTCAAGTATTTGAAAATCCAAACCAATAACAAAGAATATCTTGGAAATGGTTAACGCTACAAAAACATTTGACACAAATTGCGTGCTATGATGAGATTTATACTTTCTGAGTAGTATGATCTTGTCTATTTCTTACAGTTTACCAATTATAGAAAAGTCATTCAGAATAAAGAAGTCTTCGCATGCTTTTCCCAGAAAATTCAAGATACACATTTTATTTGTCATGAAAATAGCTTAAACTTATAATATTTTAATCAAAATCATTATAGCCATTTTTGAGAAAATAAAAAATAACCAAAACATTTTCATGTAAAGGATAATTTGGGGGGGGGGGGATTTGTTTTCAAAATCTTTGTGTCGCATCCTTGGAAGGTGCTGAACTTAAATTATAAATTTTGTATTCAGCTGAGTTTTAGTTTTTGAGTTATGCTGTTTACAGACACACACACCCACACAAGGACCTTTTCCTAAAAATACCTTCTTGTATTTATGGGTCTCAAATCATGTATTTTCAGTGAAATCTTTGTATCAAATTTTTAGGTGTTTCCCCTATTTACTGTACATACGTAGTAGAGAAGTTAAAAAATTGTTCATTCAATGTCTTAGAGAGCACAAGGTGTGTATCTACCATTGTGTGCAAACTAAATATCAAAGTACATAATAGAAAAAAGACAAAAAGACTTGTGTACTCTTCATTCATGTGTGATACAACACTGGAACTGTCAAAAACAGAGCAGAATGTTCTAATATTAAGAAAGGAAATGAATGCAAATTATGGGGTTCTTAATACACTTCCTCTTAGAACAATAATGCCTGTAGCAGTGCCGGGCTTATGGTTATCTGGTTGGTTGAAGTGTATGATTCTTAGGGATGGCCATGTTATACAACACTGGAACTGTCAAAAACAGAGCAGGATGTTCTAATATTAAGAAAGGAAATGAATGCAAATTATGGGGTTCTTAATACACTTCCTCTTAGAACAATAATGCCTGTAGCAGTGCCGGGCTTATGGTTATCTGGTTGGTTGAAGTGTATGATTCTCAGGGACTGGCCATGTTATACAACACTGGAACTGTCAAAAACAGAGCAGGATGTTCTAATATTAAGAAAGGAAATGAATGCAAATTATGGGGTTCTTAATACACTTCCTCTTAGAACAATAATGCCTGTAGCAGTGCCGGGCTTATGGTTATCTGGTTGGTTGAAGTGTATGATTCTCAGGGACTGGCCATGTTATACAACACTGGAACTGTCAAAAACAGAGCAGGATGTTCTAATATTAAGAAAGGAAATGAATGCAAATTATGGGGTTCTTAATACACTTCCTCTTAGAACAATAATGCCTGTAGCAGTGCCGGGCTTATGGTTATCTGGTTGGTTGAAGTGTATGATTCTCAGGGACTGGCCATGTTATACAACACTGGAACTGTCAAAAACAGAGCAGGATGTTCTAATATTAAGAAAGGAAATGAATGCAAATTATGGGGTTCTTAATACACTTCCTCTTAGAACAATAATGCCTGTAGCAGTGCCGGGCTTATGGTTATCTGGTTGGTTGAAGTGTATGATTCTCAGGGACTGGCCATGTTATACGCATTACTCTGTTTACATTGTGTATTAGTTTACATGTTACCTAGCGTTATTATTGTTTTTTATCAATTATGCCACCATTCACTGTTGAACAAAGAATGTTATGTATGATAATTACATGAAAACTGATTCTTGCAGAGAAGTGATTAAGGTGCTTTGCAAAAGAATACACTGGTAATCATGTTCCTGATAGACTTTGATGACTTGTTACAAAGTTCCGAGAAATGGGACCTATGAGTGATAGGAAATGGGTTACAAGGTGCTGTGTTCTTACTGAAGAGAAGGTACACATAATAGGGGAATGTCTCGAACATTCACTCCGTCATCTTGTTTAGGAGACAGGGGTGTCAGTATCCTCTATGAGAAATGCAATGCAGCTGTCATTGATGTTTTGGTGCTGAGGGACAACATTGTTTATAACATAGGTTAGTGTTTCTTTTAATTACATATTATTATTATTATTATTATTATTATTATTATTATTATTATTATTATTATTATTATTATTATTATTATTATTATTATTATTTTCAGTAATGCATTCAGTCAACATTTTATGTCCAATGATTCAGTGTCTCTTTCTCGCGTAACCTACCATGCTCTGCCGGCCATTCATTGTATTAACAACTCTGTACATGAAAGTTTCCTAAACTTTTTATTTTCTACAAGAAAGCTGACAAGAAGATAGCAACTGCTATTATGGAAAGTTTCAAACTTCACAACATTGATATTGATGGCTGCTGGGGTCAGGAATGGTGCTAATGCGTCAGGCCACATCAGTGGAGTGGAAGGAAACTGTTCCATCAGCAACTTATCTTTCTTGTGCTCCTCAATCTCTTAGCTTGATTAGCATTCATGCTGCTGGGATTTAGTATAGTTTGTAACGTGTTTTAATTGTGTGAATAACTCTTTTAGTGCAACTTCTGAAAAATGGCATATTCTTAAGCAAAACACAGAAAGTTTCCTTCACAGGCTTTCAGAAACTCAATGGAATTCAAGAACAGATTCTATGAAAACTAGCAGAAATAATTATAGCTCTTTGTTGCATTGAGGCAATGCATTTATGAAAATCCACAGTTTTCTTCTGATTGTTTTAACATTTTTACCAATTACTCAGAACATAAAACATAGTGCACACACAATTTAAAAGAGCTGTGCCAAACTGTTGTTAAGATATTCATTTCTTTAATTAAACACATTTTGGTATGCTAATATGAAATGCTCCTTGGACTCTTCTGTTTATCGTATCACTCCCAAATTTGCTTGGTATACAAACATAAAGAAATGGTTGTGCTGGCATTTCTTAATTTTAATTAGTTTAAGAGAAAAACAATTTTATTATGTTATTGCATTTTTCAATGCGAGTTATGCAATATACAGTACATTCTCGATTATTTGCGGTAATGGAGGGGAACACTATCACAGATAAACCAAAACAGTGGTTAATCCAAAAAAAGATCATAATCTCTATGGTATGTAGGTACTAATAGGTATGTTTATAGATATGAAGATGGTGACAATGCAGAAATTGCCATTTAACTCACAGTTCTGTAAAAAGAATTCTCTGTTAGCACAATCTATTTAGCAAGCACACATTGTTAATCTATTTTGCATGTCAAATGTTTTTTAAACAATAGTGTAGTAATTTCTCAACAAAAATAAACTATTTATACCGCAGAAAAATTATACTATATATTCTGTTCTATTTACACACAAATACACCAGTAAGATCTTTCAACCCCTACTGAGAAAGTCTTTAATCTAACTTTTGTTTTAGAGAAGCACTTTTTTTATTATGTCACATGTCTTAATTTGCCAGACAGTAGGAAAACCTCTTGTTTTTCAAGGTAATCTAGCAAATTTCTGCCCATTTAAGAACTGCTGAATGACAGATACGCTTTTGTGGGATCATCATCATTGTAAACTGTAAACCATTCTCCTTGCCCCATGCATGCATCAAAACTTTGTCAGTACAACCACCTAGCAGTGTCTGTTAACCGCAAACTATTCTTCACTGTTCTCACTGTCCATATTTTTGCAGGTGAGTACAAATTTTAATGCAGAAGCATTATTTCTATTCTTTCACATATTCTGACCAAGGGATTCCCATTTTAAGGGTGAATAGTCAGAGAACAATAAACTACCACAAAACTGAAAACTTACTGAGGAGGCCTTATGTACAGTACTTAACACATCACAGTTCACTTCAAGATACATACAAATTGTTTTGAAATGCAAACTATACAACATGGTAATGGAACAAAAAAAAAAGATAATTCTAAAACAGTCATGGGTAATACGCAAGTCAGTTAATCAAGAGTTTGCTGTAATTTCAGTTTAACTATTTAATATTTTTTTAACTTGTGAACAATAAGTTTTAAACCCATAAACTGTGAAGTTCTCCTTAAAATTGACACCTAATAAGTTATAAACTATGCTTAAACAAGCATTTTAAATAGGTAGTGAAAAATGCTGAAAAAAAGAAATTCAGATAAATGGAGTTTAAAGTTCAACATAATGCTTCATTTAAGTGATACAGGACCAATTAAATACCATTTGTGTCCTTAAAATTGCTAATATTAAAAAAATTAATTAAAAAAAATAAATAAAAAAATAAAAAAACTTGTAGTATGAAAGTACTTAAAAGTATAATAAAAATGGGAAAACAAATTCATAATTTTCTGGTTTTTTTTGTACAAAATTTCACAGATATATTGCCTTAAAGTGGTTGTAATTTAGCAAAGAAGCTGTAGCAGAGGTAACAAGATTAATTAATTATTTCACTAAATTTAAAACCATAGTGTCTTCTCAATCATCCAGGCAGATATTCTTGAAAGATCAATTATATAAATGTCAAAATGAAAACCTTATTGCATGAAAAACAAAATATAAAGAACCTTAAATAAGGGAGGCTGAAGTTAAATGTTCATTGGCTCATTTTACTTCAGAGCTAAAAGAACCGCAATTGAGATGGACATTGACCCACTAAATGAAGAACACAAAAGAAAAATGAAGTCTTTTTTGATCAAGATGAAGTGTGACATAGAGAAGAATGTACAGAAGAAACATTTTCTGTAGCCTTGCTGAGTGATCATTTCAAAGAAGTTCAAGATTTGTGGCATACCTTTAACATGATCTTTTTTCGCATGGCAGAAGAAATATCACAAAACTATTTGTAAAATTTCACTAGGAATCTTACCATAAAATATCCTATATATTTGGGCATAAAGGACATTAAAACCCATAAGAAAAAGAAAGGCTTGAAATGGGGGCCCATCTTACTAATTTGTATGGGGGCGCAAAATTTATGTGGGCAGCCCTGCTTGGGGTATGTTTCGAAAGCAGGTTTGCATTCAACATTATGTCCAAAGTAATTTTAACTAAGTGATGTAAGTATTAATAATATAGACTCATACAATTCTTAAAATTTGTATTCTGTTGGTAAAGAGAACCATGCTTCAATGCAAGGCCAAGCAAATATATGACTTGTTTCAAGGCTATAAAAATACACAAATTATTACAACAAAAGCAATTCTGTAAATGAATACTTGGTATAGTGTATTGTAAAATATAACCAGAGTTTCTTGGATCTTATCTCTGATAAGATAAGATAAGATGCTTTATTGTCACAAAACGCTTACATATCAGTTGAGCAAAGCTCAGTAAACAGGTGACTCGTCAAGTATAATAAATACATTAATTAAATAAACATTACAAACCTTAGAGGGTACTATTTATAAAACTAATTCTATTGTTACATTCTACTATTTACATGGTTATGTATTCAGTTACTGAATAGTAAGCCTTATCTATTAAGAAGCTTTTCAATGTCCTGTTAAATAAACCTTGGTCCTTTATGGCTTTAATTTGGTTTGGTAGTTTGTTATACGCTTTTACACCTGCATATAGTGGGCTATTTTCGTACAGTTTAAGCCTATGCATGGATGGTTTTAAATTGTTTTTTGTTCTGGTTCCATAATTATGTTGATATTGTAAGTTGTGCAAGTTATCATAATTAGTATGGATATATTTGTTTAATTCATATAAATATTGAGATGGTAGTGTTAGTATTTTAAGCTTTTTAAATAGCTTTCTACATGGTTCTTTTGATCCAACTTGAGACATTATACGTATGATTCTTTTTTGGCATTTGAAAATGGTGTTCCATCCCACTGCGTTACCCCAGAGTATGATTCCATATGTCATTATAGAGTGAAAATAACTAAAATAAACAATTTTTCTAGTTTCTAAGTTAGTAACCTGGGCTATGCAACGCATGTTGAAGCAAGCTATGTTTAATTTTTTGTTAATGTAATGAATATGATCGTCCCATTTTAATTGTTTATTTAGATACACTCCTAATATTTTTGCAGTGTCTGTCTGGTTGATTGGTAGGTTATAGGCCATCCCTTTGTCTCGATTGCAGAGATGCATAAAACATGTTTTTGAAGTGTTTAATTTTAAGCCATTGCTGCTGAACCATTACACTTCTGCTAAGCAATGTCAGTAATGTTAATGCTTTTTTCCTTTGTTTCATGTGACCAAGAGCTCATTCAAAATTCTTCAGTATTTTTAATTTACCAGGTACCTACCCTAAAGAGCCTGGAAAAAACTCCTTATTGATGGATAATTTCTTGGTTTTTATATAAAGGTTTCATTAATTTTAACTGTTCTTCAGAGAAACAAGGATTTCTTTGTGATTGATGATATTGCTTACCGCATTAAAGGTCACATCTGTATCCTCTGGGTGAGGATACATAGGAGCTACATGCCCTGTAATTTTGTCCCATTGTCCATGATAATCATATGTCATAACTGCAATCCAGTCCAGATTTTCAGACAATGTAGGCACATCATAACCTGCAACAAATAAATCAGAATGTGCATATATTATAATATATTACATGAGGTAGAAAGTGGAAACATTACGTATTTATACCATCAAACATGCCCAAATTGGCCATTCAATAAGTTGGAATTCTGTCTATTAAAAGAAAAAGTTCTGTCCTGGTGGAAATCATATACTTTATACATTAATTTTTGCTGAATAACAGGGAAACTGCTTGATATGGAAATGGTAATCATCTGCAACTCCTTAAAACAGAAATATACAGTATTAAAATGCATTTGTTCTGGCATATGCTGGGCTTCCAAGGAAACCGCAAATGTAGGTCATTAAGGTGGATGAGATTTCTTTGTAAACATAATACCTGAGCGAAGACCACATCAAGGACAAAAGAAAGGGGTTAAGTTGCAACTATGTGTTTTTCCTTCATGATGTCTGTTGCTTGGAGCAGTGTATTGTAAGAAAATCTGTGCATTTTACAATAAAGGATGTCCTGTAAAAATGTGACATTTTTGTTATCCCATTAGTTGCAATGGAAGTCCTTCTTAACCTGCCTCCTATTGATTTATATATATCAAAGGGAGTGTTAGGCTGAGACTTATCAGCTAAACCTAAGCTTAAACTGGTACAATCCTAATACCCTACGGTATACAAGAATTACAAATATAATCAATAACCCTCATCTTGAGATGGGTAGTGATTATATGTTACCAAAATTATGTTTTGACCAGCCATTGATACGGTAATTTGTATCACAAATTACTTAAATGTAATTAATGATTGTAATATGAATATGTATTTTTATGTGACATTGATTTCAGAGGTTTATTAACTGTAATTATTATTGGTAAATAATAATATACGGCTTTACTGAAACTGTCAATAATAACGCAATAATGCAGCGATGGGGTGAGTTGTTTATCATTACCGGGAACCAGGAAGTTACGTAATGTTTCGCGCCTTTTCGGTAGAAGCTTCTAGAACATTTCCTAAAGCAATATGTATTCATGGTTTTCATTGGATATTAAAATAGACGCTAATGTTGGCGCGTTTTATTAGCCAATAGCAGTTCATTTATAATCTTTAGGCATGTCGAGGAGTGGGTGTATATAAGCCAGGTCCGAGGTAGAGTGCCCCCCAGTTCAACAGAATTCTCAATACTCTACACGTCGGTCTCTCAGTTCATCGTCAGTCAGTCCTTCAGTTCGTCAAGTTACACGCAGCATAATTACGAGAATTATTATAAAGTTAATTCTACACAAAGTTGAAATACATAGTTAAAAGTGATAAGTAAGAAGTTATTACAAACAGTTTCAGTTTGGCGAGTATCCAGATTAATATGTAAAAGTGTTTGTGAACGTGTTCGGCAATAAAAGTTATAAAACCAATTTCTTCATTAAGTATAATTTCTGGATAAAAGATTCCTTTCCGATTCACACCCTGCAAGAGATACATTCTCGACCCAAATAGCTAGCCGGAGAACATTTAAAGTGAATTATTTCAAAACTGATGCAAATTGCTACGCCAGAGGGAGCTACGAACCAGACAAACGAATGACGTCACAAGATGGCAACACATAAAGTCACACAACCTTAATACCGCATCAAATTGGCTTCCAAACGTGGTGCTATAATAATGTTAAACACATTGTAACATTAATACCGTCGCAAATTGGCGCCCAACGTGGGGCTATAATAATGTTAAACACATTGTAACATTAATACCGTCGCAAATTGGCACCCAGGACGTGGGGCGAAGTGACCAGGAAAGGAACACGATGACTAGGAATGAAGCAGAGTAACCAGGAATGCAGCGGTGAAATGATCTACAAGACGCAGATTCCAGAAACAACAGGCAGGACAGATTACATGGATAATTGGACATCGTGGAAATTCAAGCTACAGAACGATAAAACTACGCAGATTCATCGAAGCGACATACAAACCTAGGAGAGAGGGGCAGAAAAACTGGACATCAAAGTAACAGCAACGGACAGCATCAGTAAGGTTAGAGTATCTAAATTTTTTTTTTAGAAAAAAAAAAAGGGTAAATAAATGTTACTGAGGAGTGGTAGGATAAAAAAAACAATGGCTGCTAGTAATACAGAAGAAATAATTATGGAGGGAGATAGTGTAACAGTTAGCTGTGATTCAATACAGGTTACAGAAAGAAGCCCAGACTTTTTAGGATTTGAAGATGAAAATGTTAGTGCAGAAAGTGAGAATAGAATAGCAGGAAATGTTAATCTTGATACTAGTATGATTATGGAAATGCTGAAAAATTTGAATGAGAATATGAAAGATATGCAAAAGAATAATGAGAAATTAGAACAAAAACTAACTCAGAGTAATGAGAAGTTAAGGGAAGATATGCAAAAGAGTCATAGGGAATTAAGGGAAGATCTTAGTAAGAAAATAGATCAAAACAGGGAAGATATTGAAGTAATTTTAATGTTACGTGTTTAGAGCACCACGTTGTGGAAGCCAATTTGCGAGAGCAAATATGTTTTATTTACTTCACGCGTTACCATCTTGTGACGTCACTCCTTTGTCTGGTTCGTAGCTCCCTCTGGTGTAGCAATTTGTATCAGTTTTGAAATAATTCACTTTAAATGTTCTCCGGCTAGCTATTTAGGTAGACATTTAACTCTTGCAGGGTGTGAATCGGAAAGGAATCTTTTATCCAGAAATTATATTGACGAAGAAATTGGTTTTATAACTTTTATTGCCGAATACGTTCAGAAACACTTTTACATATAGATATAGATACTCGCCAAACTGAAACTGTTTGTAATAACTTCTTATCTATCACTTTTAACTCGAGTACTTCAACTTTGTATATTTTTAACTGTATAATATAGAATTCTGTTGAACTGGGAGCTGACGTGTTATGTGTTGAGAATCTTGTTGAACTGGGGGAAAAGCTACCTCAAACCTGGCTTATATACTCCCACTCCTTGACATGCCCAAAGATTATAAATGAACTGCTATTGGCTAATAAAACGCGCCAACATTAGCGTCTATTTTAATATCCAATGAAAAACACGAAAACATATGCTTTAGGAAATGTTCTAGAAGCTTCTAAATGGAAAAGGCGCGAAATATTACGTAACTTCCTTGTTCCCGGTACTGATAAACAACTCACCCCATTGCTGCATTATTGCGTTATTGTTGACAGTTTCAGTAAAGCCGTATATTATTATTTACCAATAATAATTACAATTAATAAACCTCTGAAATCAATGTCACATATAAATACATATTCATATTACAATCATTATTTACATTAAAGTAATTTGTGATACAAATTACCGTATCAATATTGATAGGAGTTTAGAACAAAAACTAACTCAGAATAATGAAAAATTAGAACAAAAACTAACTCAGAACATGGAAATGAATAATGAGAAATTAGAAAAGAAAATAGATCAAAACAGGGAAGATATGCAAAAGAGTCATAGGGAATTAAGGGAAAATATTGGTAAAAGCTTAGAACAAAACAGGGAAGAAATTGAAAAGAAATTCATGGAGCTAGATAGTAGTATGATCAGAATGAAAAATGAAAATCAAGAAATGATAGCAAATGAAATAGGTGAAGTCTCAAAGAAAATGTTAGACATGAGCAGGGAAATATCTAACCAAAAAAATGAGGTTAAGAATAAAATAGAGCATGTTAATGTAAAATGTACAGAGCTAGGTAGCCGAATGAGTAGCATTTCAAGTGAGTTAAAAGAGATGATGGAGGCTACAAATGCAGATTTAATACAGGTGCAAGTTAATTTCAGAGGGGAAATATCTGAAATTCAGAAGGAGTCAGAAACACAGAGAAATAAATTGTCTGATGAAGTTAAAGATTTGAATCAAAAGCTAACTTCTGAAATTAACAAACACCAAACTGTTCAAAATGAGAATAATAAAAAATTGGAACAGACAATAGAAAATCTGCAAGGTACTGTAAATAGGTTAGAATTAAATTCAAGGGTAAATATATGTGATGTAAATGTATCAGATGTACAACATAATGATAGAGGTAGTTCCTCAGGTATGACAAATAATGTGAGTGATGCGGCAGCTTCATCTATAGCTAATGCTGAAACTCAGAGTGCACAAGTAACACTAGAGAATTTAAATATGGGAGCAGGGAATTTGCAAAATTACAATCATATCTTAAGTGATTTTCCACTTCCAAAATTTAATGAAAACTCCAGTCCAGTACAGTTCATTGCAGAGTTATCAGAGTATTTTCAAATTAAAAAGATACCTGAAGCATTGAAAATGATAGTTGTCAAAAGATGTTTGGACCAGAAAACCTTAGATTGGTTACAAATGGTATCCGGGGGTGAAATATCATATGAATCCTTTAAGAGATTATTCATGAACAGATTTTGGAATGTTACGGTACAGCAAAGAATTCGAGCAATGCTTAGTCATGGTCAATTTAATCCACGAGAGGGAATATCAATGACTGATTACTTACTAAAACATGCAAGTCAGGTTAGAAACTTGTCACCTCCAATCAGTGAGGAAGATTTTGTGAGTTTGCTCGCAAGGCATTATCCTATAAGGATACGAAATTACTTATTAATTGCAAAACCACGGAACATCTATGAGATGACAGAATTAATAACAGCTTTAGAACAACAGGAAGAAGATATGTCTCGGGAGTGGGAGCATAGATTTTTAGATGTGCGAGATAGAAGAAATTACCAAGGTAGTTATCAGCAAATTAGAGGACAAGACAGACATCATGAAATTAATACCAGACAACGGTATCAATCATACGTTCCACAATTTGAAAGATCAAGAATAGATAGAAGACCAGGTCGACAGGAACAAATAAATTATGTCAGGACAGAAAGGTTGCCTGAAAGAGGGCAAAATTATGGAAGGAGGTACATTAGACAAAGAGGAAATTTCACTCACTGGAGGGAAAATAATAACCGGGAAAGATCTGAGGAACGGCAAGAAAATTACGCGCCAAGAGGACATAATGTCAGAAATCGAGGATTTCGAACTCGAGGAAGGGGAACTCAAAACAATGGTAGCGACACTGAGATAGATTTAGCGCCTGTTAGGAATGGCAGTCCCGTACGTGAACATGGAAATAACCAGGAAAACTGTTAACAGACTCCTGTGCAGTAGGTTCTCAGGACGTCTTTAATAATTCAGTATCCATTACCAATACAAATCATACGCCTACACATACACCCTGTAATAAGATTACAGCAACAAAAGATAAGGGAGAAAATTTTGAGTCACCTCATGTTAGGATGGAAATTGCGAAGAAAGAAATCATTGCAACTATAGATTCTGGTTCATCAGCTTCAATTTGCTCACAGAAATTTTACATAAATTTGATTAATGAAGGTAACAAAATTATGGCTCTTCCCACTAGTAATTTAGTTTGTCGTGTTGCAATTGGAAGAACTACACAGGTCATAAAAACACAAGCTCTACTTAGCATACTTATTGGCGGAGAGAATTTTGAGGTTATGTTTCTAATTGTAAACCATCTGATTTGTGACATAATTATAGGATGTGACTTCCTACATGAATATGAAGCATGTATAGATTTTAAACATGAAGAGTTAAAAATAACAAAAGAAGATAGAGAAATAAGGGTACCATTTATAAAAGAAAAAGTGTCTGTAATCGAGATGACAAAGGATGAGAAAAATATTTGTGACCAAGAGCTTTTTGTGCAAATAACAGAAACTGATAGAAATAATCAAATAAAGCAGGTAGTCACAGAATATGAAGGGAATACCACACCATATTTTCAACAGCTAGCAGAAATGCCAGAGAAGGTAGAGGAATTTATAATCCAAACAAAAGGCGACCATGTGAGCGAGACAGACAACAGCTGGAAAGAGAAGAGAAATGAGGAAATAATACACAAGTGTGAAGAAGCTTATAATCTTACGATAATGCAAAAACAAATCCTTCATGATGTTTTGATGAACAATAGTTCAGTATTTAGTAATATCCCAGGCAGATGTAATGTATATCAGCATACATTTCAAGTAGAAGACGTACCACCATATAGGCACAAGTATGACAATTTACCTATAAGTCTTCGAGACAAAGCTAGACAATTAATAAATAGCATGTTAGAAAATGGGATTATTGAGCAAAGTAATTCTCAATACATAAATTCAATCTGCTGGAGTATTAAACGAGATGGTAGTTTGAGATTAACTTTAGACGGTAGATATGTCAACAAGTATATGAAACCAGATCATTTTCAAAGTGAGGGAATTGAACAACTAATTACAAAACTTTCAAGAGGGAGATTTCTGACATCCATTGACCTCACTGCATCATATTGGCAAGTGGAATTAGATCCACAAGTGCGTGATTACACTTCATTTCAGTACTCAGGGATCCAGTATCGTTTTTGTGTAAATCCTTTTGGTTTAAAAAACTCAGGAAGTGGATTTTTGAGAGCCATTCACAGTATCTTTGGAAATTCTGCAGATGACTTTTTAATAAAGTATATTGACGACTTCTTAATCATTAGTGAAACATTTGAAGAACACATGAATAATGTCCATTATGTGTTAAATAAACTACAACAACATGGTATGACTGTGAACATACTAAAATCAAAATTTTGTGTCAAGGAAATAAATTTTCTGGGTTATGTAGTGGATGAACGAGGTATAAGACCTGATCAGAAAAGAATAGAAGCAATAATGAGAATTCCGTCACCCAGGAACGTAAAACAAATTAGACGTCTCTTAGGGGTACTGAACTTTCAGAGTAAGTTCGTACCAAGATATTCGGCTGAAATAGAACCACTGCGGCAGCTACTCCGAAAGAACAATAAGTGGAAATGGACAGAGGATCATCAAAAATGTTTTGAGAGAGTAAAGGAACTCTTTGCTAAGTCCATATTACTCGAGAGGCCCAGAGAAGATTTGGAATATGAGATTTATGTCGACGCATCAATGCAAGGATATGCCGGAATTTTAGGACAGCGAGACATCAACAATGACTTTCACGTCATTAGTACAGCTTCAAGAGGACTTACAAATATTGAGCGAAATTCTTCAGTGACTCAGCTAGAAATTGGAGCACTATATTTCTCATTAATTCGTTTTAAAACCTACATATATCAGCAAAAGGTGAAAGTATATTCAGACCACATCAGCTTAACTTTCATACAACGGTGTAGATTATGTAGTGGAAAACTTGCTAGATACATTCATGCAATATCTGCATTCGATATTGAGATTATCCACATTCCTGGCAAAAATAATACCTTCAGTGATTTGCTATCAAGATTGAACTACAACCCACAAATTCCCGAAAATATTGAAAGGCCTAGAAATGAAGTCAAAATATTGACAATTGAAATCCCTTTAAGCAAAGAAATGATTAGAAAATTGAAAAATATGGGGGAAATTCAAAATGAGGATGCAAAATTATTTGAACTTAAAGAAAATGCAACATTGATTGAGGAGGCAAAGAAAGAAATTATAGCAATTCGAGATGGGACATTATACAAGAAGCATGGAAAACAAATGCCTAGTTGGAAGGTAATGGTTCCGAAAAGCATGGAAAAGGAACTAATTAAGAATTTTCATGAAGGGTTAGCACACTCAGGGATGGACCGAACAACTTCTATGATTTTAGAGAATTTATACATATCCAAATTGCGTCAAAAAGTTCGGAAATTTATATCATGCTGCAACCTGTGTCAGAAGGCAAAGCAAATAAATGCAGCATATGCATTTGAAACTAATTCGGTTATAAGGGATAAGCCGAGATGTGTAATTAGTATTGATATTCATGGTCCGATGCCTCCAAGTCAATTTGGAAATAAATATATATTTGTCTGTTATGATATATTCAGCAAATATGTAAGAATTTACCCTTTGAGAAAACCTACAGGTTTAGCATGTTTAAATAGACTACTTAAGTCATATGTGATAGAAGAAGGACCTATTCAATCTGTATTGAGCGACAATGCTTCGTACTTCACAGGAAAAAAATTTATGGATGGACTGAAAGAAAATGGCATTAAACAATATTTTTCGTCAAAATACAGACCGAACTCCAACCCAGTGGAGAGGGAAATTAAGGAAATTTCAAATTATTTGAGGGTGTTATGTCATCGAAAACACACCCAATGGTATGGATACGTGAACTTCGTTCAGAATCTACTAAATGAAACTGTAAACAATGTGACAGGATACAAACCATGTGAACTTAAGTTAGGAAAGAAGATCAATACAATGTGTAAAAAAATTCCAGAAGCCATTCCAGATGCGCATTCGATACCACCAACAGAAGAAGAGATGTTCCGAAAAGCATTCGAGAGGATGAAGAATAAGGCCATAAAAAGAAAAATTAAACATGAAGAAAAGAAGAGAAAGGAATGGAGGATCAAAATAGGAGATTTAGTTTTGGTTAAAACCAAGAAATTGTCATCAGATAAAGTAAATAAACTTTATTGGCGAATGTTTCTCAAATACCATGGACCATATGAAGTTGTTGAAGTATATGGAACTAATACATATGAGTTATGTAATCCAACAACTCGAAAAAGCATAGGAAAGTTCCATATTGAGATGCTGAAACCATACAACCATGAAGATCATGGTGAAACAAAAGACCAAGATGATAAATAGTAAATGCTGGATAGTTAAAGACGAAATGCAGAGCAATGTATTGGAACATAAGAGGGTTAAATAAATATGTATGTCATAGGAAAGGAGAAATAAATTTTGGACATGACTAAATGTTTGAGAGGAAAATAACATTTTATTAGTAACTGAACATGTGAACTAAAGCATGATGTTATATTAAAGTAAGGTACATAAATACCATTCCAAGAGTATTGTTAAAATAAGTACAAAATAACAAAAATGAGTAAAACTAATTAAAAACAAATATTTATGTAGTAAACAGAAAAGGTGAAACAGTGCCTAGATTTAAGAGATGTAAATATATGTAGAGGGTGAATATTTTGGTAAATATGTATAATAATTACAAAAAAATCTTAAATGTATAAATTTTTGTTAACAGCTTAAGAAAGTAAGCAATTTTGAAACAGTCATTAAATAATTCAGGGTACAGTATTTGCTATCAAAAATTTGTGATGTCAGATTAATATCTAAATTAATTAAACCAGAGCTAGTAAGTAGTGGCAAGATAAAAAAAAAAAAAAAAATAAAATAAAATAAATATGTCGTGTGTTAAATGCGTGTGAAGTGTCAAGTGAATGTGATAGCGTGTGTTCCAAGATTTAGGAGACTAAAAACACAATTTTAAAATTTCCAAACAAGTTATAAATATTTATAATTATGTTTCTAGTGGGGCATATGATACGGTAATTTGTATCACAAATTACTTAAATGTAATTAATGATTGTAATATGAATATGTATTTTTATGTGACATTGATTTCAGAGGTTTATTAACTGTAATTATTATTGGTAAATAATAATATACGGCTTTACTGAAACTGTCAATAATAACGCAATAATGCAGTGATGGGGTGAGTTGTTTATCATTACCGGGAACCAGGAAGTTACGTAATGTTTCGCGCCTTTTCGGTAGAAGCTTCTAGAACATTTCCTAAAGCAATATGTATTCATGGTTTTCATTGGATATTAAAATAGACGCTAATGTTGGCGCGTTTTATTAGCCAATAGCAGTTCATTTATAATCTTTAGGCATGTCGAGGAGTGGGTGTATATAAGCCAGGTCCGAGGTAGAGTGCCCCCCAGTTCAACAGAATTCTCAATACTCTACACGTCGGTCTCTCAGTTCATCGTCAGTCAGTCCTTCAGTTCGCCAAGTTACACGCAGCATAATTACGAGAATTATTATAAAGTTAATTCTACACAAAGTTGAAATACATAGTTAAAAGTGATAAGTAAGAAGTTATTACAAACAGTTTCAGTTTGGCGAGTATCCAGATTAATATGTAAAAGTGTTTGTGAACGTGTTCGGCAATAAAAGTTATAAAACCAATTTCTTCATTAAGTATAATTTCTGGATAAAAGATTCCTTTCCGATTCACACCCTGCAAGAGATACATTCTCGACCCAAATAGCTAGCCGGAGAACATTTAAAGTGAATTATTTCAAAACTGATGCAAATTGCTACGCCAGAGGGAGCTACGAACCAGACAAACAAATGACGTCACAAGATGGCAACACATAAAGTCACACAACCTTAATACCGCATCAAATTGGCTTCCAAACGTGGTGCTATAATAATGTTAAACACATTGTAACATTAATACCGTCGCACCATTCACCATAGTGTTAGAATAGAGTCAGAACAAGATGCAATTACCTGAAGGTAGCCTAATCTGGTACATACAAGGATCCAAAATGGACAATAGATCTGGAGCTGGAATACGTGGGGAGACACCAAAGTATAATATTTATAGGTTCCAATACTACTGTATTTCAAGCTGAAGTTTATGCAATTGAAACTTGTGTCAGGAAGAACCTGGAAAGAAACTCCAAAGGAAGCAACATTTGGATTTTCTCAGACAGTCAGGCTGCATTAAAAGCAATGCAAGTTATCAGATAACACTAAGTTAGTCTGGAACTGCCTAATAAACCTTATGCAATTGGCAAAACACAATAAGGTTAATCTTGGGATGGGTGCCTGGACATAAGAGAATTTTAGGCAATTGAAAAGCAGATATCCTGGCAAGAAAGGATCTGCTCAAACATTTACTGGACCTGAACCAGTTTTTGGCATACCCTTAGACTCTGTTCAAAGAGCTATTGCTGAGTGGATTAGTCATAACCACCAACTGTGATGGGTTAAAACAGAGGGATGCAAGCAAAGTAAGAGAATGATGATAAGTATATCCTCTTCACTCACTGAAGAAGTTCTTAATCTCAATATATTTGAAATAAGCTGATAACTCGGCTCTTGACAGGATGTTGCAGAGTACAGAAACACCTACATACAATGAGAATCTTTAGAGAGGAACTAGAATGGCTATGTAACAAAGAGGATGAAACTGACTCTCATATAATCTAAAAATGTGAAGCACTGGATAGGAAAAGATGTAAACTTTTGGATCCAATAAACCCAAATGATGATTTTCCTAAAGAAAACTTAGTTAATAAACTACTGTCCCTAATTGAAGGGACAGGATTGTTTAATTAAAACAATAGTGATAGGAGATAATACAACAAACCCTTAGGCTTCAGTGTTAAGGGCAATGTGTACTGGATTATACAGTGGATATAAAGCTACATATGTACTAAGTTGAGTGTTTTTTAATAAAATGCATGATATTGAAACAAATTTGGAATGTTTGAATAATATGGAAACCTTGCCAAAATGGGAGGGAAAAAAATGGGATCATGTCTCTTCCATTTTGAACAGGTTTCATTGTATTTCCTTTTTGCTCTTCTTGTAACATAAGGTTTCATCTCTCTTGTTTTCCCTTCTATAGGTTCAGAGCTGCCTCCAGGAGTTTTGCTGCCCCATGCAATAACCTAACAGGACATAACCTAATTTTTATCCACAACATCACATACATACATGTATTTGATTAGGTCACAGACAAGGTTGTCAATTAAGTCCCATACTATTTAATTTATTTATTGATGATATTCTGGAAGTAGTGAGCGAAACAGACATATGCCAACAATTAACAATATAGTATAGTATAGTATAGTATTTATTGTGCTAAGAGTTTTACAAATGTGATTGTCTACTGATAGAGATCCCAGGTTTGTTATACGCCGATGATTTAGTAGTGGGGTCAGTAACAAGTGTGGGGTTAATGAAATCAATTGAAGCATTGTATAAGTTTTGCAAAGCTTGGAATTTAAGAATAAATATTAAAAAATAAAAAATTATGGTTTTTAAGAAGGGAGGTAAGGTGGGAAGACATGACAAATGGTGTTGGGAGGGAACAGAAATCGAAGTGGTTAATAAATTTGACCATTTAGGCATCCGTTTCAGCAGTAATGTGGGCTGGAATGAACACAAGAAAAAGGTATTAGGATGGCACTGAGTGCTATTATTGCATGTAGACATAAACTACCAGGAATGAATATAAAGTGGTTGGAGAGAGTATATACGGCTGTAGTCGAAGCAAAAATGCTGTATGGGGTGGAAACATGGGGAATAGAGGAGGGATGGAGAAATGTGGATATGATTCATAGGAACTTTTGTAAACAGGTTTTGGGCTTACCTAAAAATTCACCCAATGGGGTAGCACAAACAGAACTAGGAAGAGTAGGGAGCAAAGGTAAAATAATGGTAAGGAGTCTAAAATATTGGTTTAGGCTAAAGAATATAAAGGAACAAGATATTTTGAAACAATGCTTGACTGCACAGGAGAACATACCCAATATACAACTTGGAGTAGCAGAATTAAGCAGGCTCTGGGGAGGGGGGTACATGGAGAGATAGAGAACTAAAAGAAAGAGGATTCTGGAATTAAATCAAACTAAGAATGGATAATATTGAAATTCAAGAACTTTTTGGTAGTTTTAATAACAAAAAATCATTGAATATTTACAGGGAAGTAAAGCTAGAATGGGGAAAGGAGACATATGTGGAAAAAGGAGATAAAGTCGCCAGGGAAGGAATTGCATGGGCGAGAACAGGGGTAGTAAAATTGAAAGGTATAGGACAGAGAAGGGAGGTAGACAAATGTCCAATGTGTGGAAAGATGGACAATTATTGGCATGCAACTTTGGAATGTGAAGAAACTAAAGAAATGAGGGATAAATCAATACTGAGGAAATGGGCTAACTTACCAATAGAAATAATAGGAAAAAAGATATTGAAAATAAAATCGATGAGGGTGTTAAGGAAATTGGTAATTATTTAGGTAGGGTAAAACAAAAATGGATGAGAAAATTATATATGGAAGAGATATAGGCACAACAGAGGTAAATAGTAGCCAAAGAATTGTAGATATAATGGTTTCAGCAGCGAGTTAACCGCTGTGTTGAAGCTTGCTGGAACCAAGGATAGGTAGGCAGCAACTCACAGGTTGGGAGTTATTGCATTCAGGATAAAAGAATCTGTAGTGTTAACAAGTAGGTTAAGGGTTAGTAGTAGAGCTGACTGAATGTAATTATACTATGTATATGTATTTTGATAGATATGGTGAAATAAATTATCTTATTTTACATGTATTTGATGGGTGATCAATAAATGAAACTCAAGAAGAGATATATGTGGTGCAAAAACAAAATTGTTTTGAGTGAAAGATAAAAACAGGCAATCACACTAAAATATTCAATATTTCAGGTTTATCCTTTCATAGGAGATTCAAAGATTAAAAATATACACAAAATGAAAAACACTTTATGGCAAGTGCACTGGTTAATAATTATCTGTATTATAGGGTATACAATGGAGGGGGACACCTCACTCAGTGTGTGGCCTATGAGAGATCTATTGCGGCTACCATCCCTGAGGAGAAAGGGATAAAGTTGGTGGCTTGAAACCCTCCTGTTTATAAATGTGATGCTTGTTGTTGAACAACTCTCGTACATGGAATATTTTCATCAATGAGATTCACACCCAAAATAACCAACTCTGGCACTTCATTTGGCACCAGTTTTATAACAAAAAAGTTCCAGAAAGTAACAAGAATTTAAGCATGATTTCCTATTTTCAAACATCTTGTTCTTGTCTTAAAATTTTGTTGCCCCTAAAACCCTTTGCCCTGGGTAGTGGCATGGTTGAACCCCCTTGAGCAAGGCTGCACACTAAGAATGACAGTTCACTGCATTGTAAGAAATGCTGTTATTTAACAGGCATTTCTTCACTAACAGAAGTGAATTGAGAGGTACCTGTAATTAGTAATAATAGGACAACAATAATCACTGTGATGCCTAGAACCATAAAAAGAAATTATGGACTCTGTGGTGTCTTATATTCAGTTACTTTTTGTCTATGCTACTTGGGGATTTTTTATTCAGGCAAAGGTTTCTTCAACCTTGTAGCACAAATGAAATGGTGTACAGTTGTCAGTGAACATTTAATTATGTATTTAGATTATTTATTCTGAAAATAGCAAAGAAGAGAAAGAAAAAGCCATGAGATAAAAGGTAAACAATGTAAAACAGATATGATTTGTAAATTATCCAAACAAATTTAATTGCTTACTAATTGCAAATAGCTTAGCTAAGTGATATTAAAATGATTTGATAGGTACTTATTGTATTGCTATCTTGGAAATTTAAGGTATTTAATGAAATTAAATATTGTATAATATGTCACACATATAAAAAAAATAACAAAACAAGATTTTACCTGTTGGTAGGGAGAATCAACACTTAAGGAAAATTTTTCACAAGATAGCTTAAAGGAGAAAAGACACCACATATTAAGCATTAATTAACTTTTATCCTACAATAACATCACCGAATAAAAGAACAACACGGTGTAGTAAGATACCTAAGGTATTTTTATACTTAATAATTACAGAGAGTAAAACGGGTTGAAAGGTAAAAGTGAATATAATGTACTTCCCATTTGGCAACATGTAAATATAAGGATTATTTGTTGGAAAGTCAAATACCTTTATTTGTTACAGAAAAGAGTTGATAATTGTATCCACAAAGTTATTATTATGAATTTGCACACAAATATGTTCTCAATAAAATTCAGTGCTTGAGTATAAGTAAATAGTGATTAAAACAAAACTTGGTTTACCATTGTTGCCGCCAAACATACAATAAAACTTAATCACACAGTAACACTAGGGTTACATCGGTTTGCCGTATCAGATAATAAACTTTGTATAAAACTGAAGGTAACAAATTCTGAGAAAGAGAACTCATCCAAGAAATATATGTAACAAATCTTATGCCACCTTGTTACATAGCCACCACTGCATCCAGAAAACAACAACCACAATGGAGATATTAAGCCACCCATTTGTGGCATTCCCATCGCAACCTTCAAATCTGTATTATCTTCATTTAAATTCTAAGCGACTCATAGATTACGCTACAGAACTGATCTTAGACACGCAACATTCCTGTCATCAGTCTACATTCCTTAACCCTCCTTCCTTTGAATAGGCACAGCAGTAGCAGTGGTGGTGGTGGTGGTGGTGGTGGTGGTGGCGGTGGTGGTGGTGGTGGTGGTGATGATGGTGATGGTGGTGGCGGTGGTGGTGGTGGTGATGGTGGTGGTGGTGGTGGTGGCGGTGGTGGTGGTGACGGTGGCGGTGGTGGTGGCGGTGGTGATGGCAGCACAGAAAACTTACGATTCCTGCTTTGAGTTTTGGCCATAACAATGAATTTTTCAAATTTGATTCAACATTTGAAAGACAACTGTTTTGGGATTTTGTACCAGTCATGGAGAGGTGCCTCTCAGTACTTGGAAATGATTAATTTAGCACTTACTTTAACAAAATTAATCTCTTTCTGGTATGAACTTATCATGCTTGGGCAATGAATATACAGGGTGTGTGTCCCCATCATGTATAGGGCTTAAGGTGAAGGTGTTACTTTCTGAGCTATGTATGTGCACAAATGTGCCTTTTTAAGTTATTAGCAAATACAGCCATTGCTGGAATTCCTCCACTTTTAATTGAATGACATGCTCTTTGATATTAATTAGATGAGACATCCATCTTTCTCTTTTTCCATTGTGAATTTCATGTGTCTTTTCAGATCTAAAACTCATGAGGAATACACATAACTTAATTTAGTAATTATTGAGTTGATTGTAACACTACATCACTTACTTGCAAAAAAGCGAAAACATATTTCAGGAGCTAATTGCTCCCATCCTCAGTTCCTTGTCGGCTCACATAACTTAACATTTGCTATCTACAGAAAACTGATACATGTAGACAATTACATAAAGAAAAACCACTTCAATCACAGATCACATCAACATGCAGCTTTCCACATGTACCATTAACCAAAATATAGTATACAGAAGAATATACCTAAACACATAAAAAAATGTAGCTAGAATTAATGGGTTCAAGGTGGGACTAATCGATAAACTAATTAATAGATACATAAAACAAAAATTAATAAAGCAGATCGGTAGTTAACCTAAAAAAGGATGAACCACAACCTAAATATATAAAATTTACATACCACCCACAGGTTCACACAGAGTTTGAGAAAATGTTCAAAGAATACAACATAAACCTAACACTTCAAAATAAATTCACCATAAGAAAACCTTATTAATATCCTTTTAAAACTACAGTAAATCCCTAATTTAGTGACCTCTAATTAACACACCTTGCATCTAACAGAGAAAGATACTATTGAGGCACAACATTTGACTAGATTTTTAAAAGGCAAAAGCGATTATAATTTGGCAGATGGCAATGGCTCTCATGGTATACACACAGAACAACAGCACCTCCCCCACCATAACTCGTTCAGAATTTTGGGTGCATTTGTAAAAAAGTGTGTGCACTTGTAGCTTCAAGCATCAGTTGTGATCAGTGCACAACACATTCATTAACCTGTTAACGCTGTTTCTTCTAGCACATAGTTGCATTTATTATAGTGTTATAAAATATTATTTTAATCTGTGAATGTTTCAAATATAAATGAGTTATTGTAGCAATACTGCAATGTAGCATTGTACTTGTACTTGTTTAATTATTAATTAAAAACTTTTAGTTAATGTACTAAGTACATTATTGTACTGACAATGATGTCTGTAGTTAAAAGAAACCATGTGAACTTGAGCATAATACAGAAACTGGAGCTAACTAATGATGACAAGGAAGAATAGTCAATTGTGTCTGGTCCTAAATTATTAGGAGTAAGAGGCCATATGGATGACATCATTGCATACATGGAGAGATCCTCAGATCCTGAAGTGTTGGCTTGTTATGAACATTTCAGGCAGTTTCCACCTTTGGTTATTAAGAAACAACACTCAGCAGGAACACAACTAAAGCCTGATACTTTCTTTCAGTCTTCAAATAAGCTCATGTAATTAAGTATTTGTTACTAATATGATATACACAATAAATGTTTTACATTTACATCATATAGCACAATGTCAAGTATAATATTTTATATGTTCATTGTATGATTCTTGATTTAATGCACTTCCGATTTTACGGACACCGTTTTACTCCCATTAGTTTGTTAAATTGAGGGTTTACTGTATACCAAATACAAAAAGTATGGTACATATCAGATAGATTGTGAAGATTGTGAAGAGGTTTACAACAGCAAAACTAAAAGAAACTTTGAAATCCATCTGAGGGAACATCGGAGGAATATCAAATTCAGACAATGGAAAAATCAATGTTGGTACACCCTTTTGGACAAACCAGCATAACATTAAACCAGAAATTAAGCTACTCAAACCAATTACTAGTCCATATAAATTAACTATCTGGGAAAAAAATCATAAACACAACAACACTGCCATAATTTTGAAATTTTATCAATACACTATCATAAAGTTCATCAGTCAAATATCAGAGGACAATAATACATAACTCATTGAAAATCACCAGTTGGCAAAGCACTGTTGATGAAAGCAATTTACTTTCAAAATTAGTTTGGAGAAATTGAAAGTGTAAGTGAAGCTTTAGGTGCCACCAGTCGATCAAGTAACATAAGTACAGTACGGTCGTCTTCTGGTGAGGCCACAGATCACACACATGTGTGTTCTGTACACATTACACTGGGGGTTTTCGTTCAGTAACTCTCATGTTACTTACTCACCAGTGATGCACTATAATGAGTACTAATGTTGTTATAAGTGGTGTCAATCTGCGTGAAGACATTCCTAGCATCTTTGGATGAAATTTACATTCATATACATAAGTCATTCTTGTGTAATGTTCATAATTTCTGTTTATATGTTGTCCTTAAGTTCGTCTCGTCTATGGTGTGGGGATTTTCCTATAAACTTTATTTTTTAGGATTCCCCACAAATAGATGCACCAATTTCACCAATTAGTACATCTCATTTTTACTTCTTAAGTTTAGCATTTAACAATCCAATTTCCTAAATTTAGTAACCAGACGTCTAACAGTTCCTTTACCTGGAACTGGAATACCAGGAAATTTCTCCTGAAATTGTCTACACATGTATCTACATGATTCAGTTTTTACATATGTATCATATATGTTGAAATCCACCCACTTTACTAAAAATAATGTAAAACTTAATAGCAAAAATAGCTTCATTAAAATAATAGCATCTTTCTAGGTTGGTGGGGACAAGATAGTTTGTAATTGTATCACTGGTAGCGCTATATTTATGTGGCATGGCTTGATACAATTTGTTTAAAAAAATGGATCCCTATACATAACCCCCCCCCTCAATATTTTTCCGGCTATGCTGCTGTTGCAGTGAAGTGATAACAAGACATTAACACTCTTAAGTAAATCACACACAACACAAATGTCTTGAATAAACTTTCACCTTTGAGATGCACAACTCTCTTTACAGCACAAACACAACAGCAACTGTAACACAGCTGATCAAAATAACCTTGAACATGTCATGCGCCACAAGTTGCACATTGGAAAAGTACAGAGATCACTGCAGTACAGTCTGCTATGCATATTTGGCCTTACCTTAAAATGACTGCACTTTACATTATGCAGCTTCGCTGTTAACAACTTCAGAATTTTAATGATTTTAACATTAATTAGGTGTTGCCTGTAAATTCAGAATAACACACAAAGCCACTTACACAAATATAGATTTACATTTTTTTCTTCTCAGAGGAATTGCCCATATGCACAACAGTGTCAATTATATAGACAAAACTGGGCAGACCTCTGTTTCAGGAATGGGACCTGAGCTATGTCTGAAACTTTACCTAAAATCTTAACTGAATAATACTTTTCTTTCTTATTACCTGAATCAATAACAACTTTGCTGGGTGTTACTGCAGCAGTAAGCATTAATCCTTTTGGCCTAAATGCAGCTCTCAGTTCTCGTACAAATGCTGCAAATGCTGGCTTGTCAGAATCTGGCCCTTTCTTACAATCAACCTGTAATATATTTTAAAATTAATACATTTCTATATAGGAATATGAAAATTAAAATTGGAAATGAAGAAATTGACACCTCTGATTACCACTCATTTCTAGGGCTATATATAGACAAAACTTTATCATGGACAAGGCATGTAAATTATATATCTAATAAAATTAGCAAGGGTGTCTATTTGTTGAACTATATGGCTATTATTTGGAAAAACCAAATTTAAAACTGATTTACTGTGGAATTATCCATACTCATTTGAACTATGGTACCTATTGAATTATGGGGCACAACGCATAAAGATAATTTAAAGTGGTTATTAGTACTACAGAAGAAGTGTCTAAGAATTGTATGCTCATTAAAATCCAGGGATTCTTGTAGGGAGGTATTTAAAAAAGAAAGAATATTAAGTGTGGTTTCATTGTATATTTTTAGAGTTATTCTTTTAGTCAGATATAAAGATCAATAGCAATGTACACACATATGACACAAGAACAAAAAAATAACATGTATAGGAAAGGGAAAAGTAAGAATTTTTTTGAAAAAAATCCTTATGTTATTGGTAAAGTATTATACAATAAATTACCTTCCTGGATTATACAAATAACAGGTTCCAAATTTATTAAAGACTTAAAGAATTACCTCATAAATTGTGCACTTTATGGCATAGATGAATATTTATAAGTAATTATTAATTTTTAATGTTAAATGACAATGCCAGAAATTACGTAAATAGTCTATTGGTTGCAATAAATGAATTGAATTGAATAGAACAAAACAAAAAATAAATTCTGATGTCTTGCATTCACATGAATTTCTCCATTCACTCTTCTTACAAGCGCTTATTCTTCTGTCTACTTCTTGTTAATCAAGATGAACTTTCATCACATATTTACACATTTTATTGTAGGCATAAGAACAACACATTAGGCTAAAGCAATAGTCAGATTTTTAGAAAGCAAGTCACTATGTGGTGGCTTTGAAATTCCATGCACTTTGCATGACCAGAGAAAGAACGAATAGGACTTACCACTTGAAAACTCAAACACATAACAAAGAATATTTTGGAAAGGGTTAATACCACTAAAAATTTTATTTGGCATAAATTGTATGCTTTAACAAGATCTACATTTTTTGTGTAGTAAGATTTTGTCTATCTCTTATGGTTTACCAACTATACAAATTATTCAGAATGAAGAGGACTTCACAGGCTATTTGTGGAATTTGCTATTTGTTATGCAGATATCTTAAACATGTGGTATTTTAATCAAAATCATTAGAGCTAGTTTGAGAAAATAAAAAATAATTAAACTTTTTCCATGTAAAGGATAACTGAGGAGCGTTTTTTCAAAACTGGATAAATGCAATTTTTTTTCTAAATTTGTTATACATTATAACAATATAATTTTATCATCATGTGAATTGGGCTTCAGCAAAAACCGATTTATGCACTCTGAGAGTTATGCAAGTCAGCAAATGCAATAAATTTTTCTTTACTTTCATATCAACTGAG
Source organism: Deroplatys truncata (assembly GCA_030765065.1). Classification (NCBI taxonomy): domain Eukaryota; kingdom Metazoa; phylum Arthropoda; class Insecta; order Mantodea; family Mantidae; genus Deroplatys; species Deroplatys truncata. The sequence continues at coordinate 6,805,315 of CM060988.1, read as the reverse complement.
CAGATGACAATAATAGAAGCATGCTATTGAAGGCTGTGTTGCTCATTATTGTTCTTTATTGGCTGCTTATAATCCCCCAACCAGACTTCATTGTCGTCAGCGTATTTGCGGGTTACTTTTACAGAAGTTATAAACTGTGCAGTCGTATTTGAGTAAAGAACAGCATTTCAAGTTAAATCAGAATGAATGGTGATTCTGAATATGGTGTACAGGTAAAAGAATCTTCAGGTGGCAGAAGATCTAGAGACAAGAAGGGTGTTATCCTTCTTGAAAAGCAAAACAACAGAGATATAAGGAACCCTAATATTAAATGCAATCATGAACTTGCAGTTTCACCTTCAAATGTGAAAGCTAAAGGGAAGAAGCAATGCAAAGCTGCTGAACTATAGTATGAAGATATCGCCCAGCTGCATCATCATGTGACATCTTTAAATAAGAAGACCAATATAAAATTCTCTTAACGTTTATGACTATTAATTCACCTAAGCGCAGAGTAGTGAACAATGAGTAAGCAAAAAGGATGAAAACAGTTTTAGTAAAATATAGCATTAGGAATAAAAGTGGTGAGGTAGTGCCTATCTGTGCTGCTACCTTTCAAAGAATTTCTGGTGTGTCAAAAGATAGATTATCCTATCTAGCAAGCAGGTTTCATGAAGACAGGTAGTTGCCAAAGGAAAAGAGAGGCAGAGATAGGACAGGAAAGGACATAAGTACTTAATTATAGCCATTAAAAATGACATAAAGAAATACAAACGTTGGGAAAGTCATCAGGGGTAAGACATGGGGTAAGCCTAAGAGGGCTTATTTACCTTCAGAACTCACAGTCAATAAGATATGGAAAAGATTCTGTGAAGAAAGGAGAAATTTTGGACTCAAACAATGCTCTTTATCAAAATACAAGAATGTATTTTATAAACACTTCAATCTATCATTTCAGACATCCCATATTGATACATACTCTGCTTTTAAGGTTGGTGTCATGAAAATAAAATCAGAGAAATGTTTGGAGAAGAAAACTGAATTAAGAGATAGTCACAGATTGCACAAACTTTGTGCTAAGCAGACAGAAAAAGAAAAAAAGCCAGCTGTCATTAAGATTGCATTAGATATGCAGCAAAATCAGCCACTTCCAAAACTGTCAGTGAACGATACTGTCTATGCTAGGTAAGTATGGTTAGAAAATCTATGCATCATGATCCATGCTAATGACCACAAGAAGTAAAATATTGCTCTCTATACGTGGCTGGAAACAGAGTCTTCAAGAGGATGCAACCAGGTTGCATCAGCTTTGCTGGACTTTCTTTTTGACTTACAGAAGAAACTCCAAGTATGGTCCCAACATTATACATCTATTCTCTGACTCCTGCAGCAATCAAATTAAAAATAGTTGCATGATGGCAACACTTATAGCATTCTTGGAAAAGAGCTTAAGATTCAAGAACATTCTTCATTTCTTTCCAATCCGGGGACATAGCTATATGGCTCCAGACCAAGTTTTTGGTAGAATTGGGAAATCATACAGAAAAAAAAGAAAGCATCTTGTCTCCTAAAGAATATAATGACATCTTAAAAGAGCACGGTACCCTGAAAGTGCTCAGCAAAGACTGGGAAATTAAAAATCTAAAAGATAGTACAAAAGAAGTACTAAAACCCAGGTTACCATTCAAAATGAATAGTCAGAGTGTCATCGCATACAAGAAAGTAAAGAACAATATTAATGTAACAGTGAAAGGCACATACTTTGGAAATTCTGTTGAAGTTCAGGTTGTTAGAAAAATCCATCGCATCCAGCATTGTTATCATCCATTGCTCTACCAAAGCAAAATATGGTTAGCAAAGAAAAGAAGAAGCATTTTTCTGCACTATTAAAGTATTTTGAAGTTTCAGATGAGGCAATTGCATTCTATAAAGATGTCCTAGGGGACAACTACAAATCTGACTTTGCTCAATATTCTATAAATTATACATGATTTTATTAGCTTAGATTACTGTTCTATGTGCACTATTAAGTATAAATCATTGCATGTTAACATATTATTAATTTTGTGTTATGCTTTTGTTATTAATTGTTATATTTATTCTCAATAAAGTTGATGAAATAAAATTAAACACCAAATGCTAAATAATAAATGTTTAGTAATGAAGTGATGCAGCCAATAATAAACTGTAAAACCTATGTATGCATAGGAATTATTGTAATAATAAATAAATAAGTAGTGGCATAAAAATAAAGAACAAAAAGGAAACTGTAACACATAATTACAACAATTTTTTTCCCTTACGTAAATGTGTAAACCATCGTATAAGCCTACATAGTACAAAATTTGTTTCAATTTATCTTACTAGGACGTTTTATTTAAAACAATAAGATCTAATGGTAGAGAAAATATTAAATTTGTCTAATGTCTCTCTCTAGGTGAAAATAAAAAAATGCATTTCCTGAAAAATTCAATATTCTGCATTTGCTGAGTTTTGAAAATATACTCCTTAATTTAGGGTGGAGGGATTTTCATGAAAATCTTTGTACTTTGCACAATTAAATGAAGTTGTAAATACCTCAATAAACCAACTTGAATACTGGCTAAATCTCAATAAATTATCATTAAATTGTAAAAAAGCATCATTTATTAATTTTGGTTTTTCCTCAGATAAGGTAATATCTAATATCTCAATTTTTAATAACACTATTTCTGAACTTAATAACACAATGTTTTTAGGAGTAACAATGGACTCTAAGTTGAATTGGAACGAGCATATACAGTACCTATCTGCTAAACTCTGTAAACTAGTATTTGCCTTTAGATGCTTAAGAAATATCATTACTATTAATGCTTTAAAAATTACCTATCATGGCTATGTGCAGTCAATTCTAAGCTATGCAATCCCCTTTTGGGGCTCTGCTTCAAATAATCTTCAACAGATTTTTAAACTTCAAAAGAAGATTATACGTGTTATCTTTAATGTAAGACAGGATACTCCCAGTCAACCACTTTTTACCATGTTATACTACCTCTTCCATGTCTATATATGCTAGAAACTGTGTAATAATATCAAGGATTTCAAAACAAATCAAGACTATTATGACTACTTCACAAGGACAATGAAACATATTCATCTTTCTACTCAAAGAACCTCTAACAGCCTAAAATCCATTGACCATCAAGGTATAAAAGTATATAACAAACAAGTAGAGGATTTGATGATCTTAATGTACATAGATTTAGAAAGAAAATTAAAAATATCTTAATGGAACACAAATATTATTAACTAAATGAAGTATTAGAAACCATATAAATAAGTGTTAAGTTTGTCCTTGACATCTGAAATTTAAATGTATCAATTTGCACATATGAATATTTTTTATATTGTAAGATTTCTTTACTGATGAAACCATAAATTGTAACAACTTTATAAGGTGAATAAAGAATTGAACTGAAGTGACTGTATCTTTGGAAGATGAATTTAAATACCAGGTTTCATATTTAACCAACTTTTCCTTTTTGTGTTATACTGTTCACAGACATACTTTATTACATTTTATACAAGAAATAATGGTAATTTACCTGCCAACATTTGGGATATTCCCAGTCCAAATCCAGACCATCAAAGTTGTTTTTCTCAATAAATTCTATAACATTACTAATGAACCTTGCCCTTGCTCCTGGATCATTCACTAAACGGCTGTATTTATCACCAGCTGAATCATTCCAGCCTCCAATTGCAATCAAAACTTTTAAGCCTTTAGCTTTAAAGGCTGTCACTTTCTCATAAAATTCTGTAAGCAGAAACAATTAGATGTTTTGCATATTGTACAAGAACAAACAATAACATGAATTGCATGTTGATAACTATGAAACGCCTAATTGCAGGAGCAACTTACTATTATCAAAATCTGCCCAACTGTCATGAGGCTTGATAACCAGACCATTTCCATTCAAAACAGCAAAGCCATAAACTATGTGTGTACATAGATTTTCATCTATGTCGCTTGGAAGATATTTTCCCCCACCTTGTCTGAAATACAGAAAAGAAAGTGTAAAAGATTGAATATACTACCCTTGCCCTGTGTTTACATAAATGAACTATAATTACAAATAAAAATCTGATGTGATATATTCACATGCTTTCTCTACCCTTTACTATTTATTAGTGGGTATACAAACTATTCTTACTTAAGCTTATTTTTCTATTTCATTTTAATCCAAATAAAACTTTGCAGAAATAACTACATTACACATTTCGTTATACATATAAGGGGAAAAGTGATAGTCTAATGTTTCAGAACCGGATGACATACACTGGCCTTAAATTTCCATACTGTTTCCATGACATTGCAAGAAACAACTAAAAATCAACATCACTTTAAAAAATTGACCAAGTAATGAACAATTAAAACCATTAATAAGGATATCTCAGAAATGACTTATGCCACAAAAAAGTTATTTCAAATAAATTGTATACTTTAAAGAGATCTACATTTTTTTTTATGTAGGATGTTTTCATCTTACGCTTAACTCTTCATTTATACAAGATTATACAGAATTCCTTCTAAATGAAGAGGACTTCACAGACTATTCCCAGAAAATTCAAGATAAACATTCTATTTGTCATGTAAATATCTTTAATATATGGCATTTTAATCAAAGTCGTTTGGGCTATTTTTTAAAAAATCAAATATTTCGAAAAATGTTCCATATAAAGGGTAGATGGGGGTGGGGGGGTTTTCTTGAAAATCCTTGTGTCACATCTGTGGAAGATACTGAACTTAAATACCAAGTTTGGTATTTATTTGACTTTTCATTTTTGACTTATGCTGTTCAGATACACACACAGACACACTCAGCGGTTTTTCTAAAAATGCTTTTTTTGGGTAGAATATAATACTTCCCCTATTTACTATATGTAGTAGAGAAAGTAAAAAACAACCTGAGAAATTTAATTACAGATGCTAAAATACATAATCACAATACAATTAATAAAAATAAATTGCATATCAGTTTTCATGAAACCACTGCATTTGAAAAATCCTATAAGTTCAATGAAGTAAAATTATACAATAATCTACCAACATACATAAAAAGATAAGCTCTATATTAACGTTTAAAAAAGAAATACAAAAATTCTTAGTAAATGTGAATGAATGAATAGATTTATTTGTATAACTTATTTTACAAGATTTAACACGATTTTCCCATATATATTAATATAATATTAGTGTGTGTGTGGAGTTTTTAGTCTACTATCAGATGCCTTCCCAGGTGGGGGATAGAGGAACACTCACCAGATATGGCAGGTGTCGGGGAAATAAAATACTCAGAGCGGACCAAAACTAGCATCTACTGCCTTGTAGAGATTGTCAAAGGCTAAAGGAAGAAAACCTTGATTAAAAATCACCTGGTCCTCCAGGTTGGGGGTTGATGTGATAGGTCAAAATGAACAAGGAAATGGTAGCTATAAAAATATTAACAGTTAAGGGAGGAAAAAGAATCAAAGATATGGGGGAGTTCTCAGGAAAATCAAGGAAGGATGGTTAAGGAAAGTAAAAAAATCCAAAGGGGCAGGGTGCCAGGCCAAAGTAGCCCTTAAAAGGAAGGAAAACTGGGCTCAATTTGTACTAGAATAAAGTAGCTTTAAGACTTGACATAAATGAATCAACATTTTTGTATGATGTTGGTACAAATACATATTCCATTCTATTCTACTGTGTCTTAGGCACCTGCACTTCACATGTCTTTCATCTACACATTCTGCAGTTGCTAGCACTTCCTGTTAATTTTTATTTGAAGGGCTAATGATTTATCTGGGTCATTTTAACGCATTTTATCCTTAGTGGTTGGTAGTGTTTTAGGATGCTAATAATGTTAGTACCTTAATAACTCTATATCACTTCTATTAGTTTCTGCACATACAGAGAGAGCCAAAAAACTACAAACTGGCAGCACAGTGTTTTTCCTGTCCATCGTTGCCATCTGCTGCTATCATAGAAGGGCGCGGATGAAACCATACAACATTTTTAAAACTACTTTTAAAGGCTTTACTTACCAACTTTATGAAAGGAGATACTGAAACTGGCCACAGTCGTTGTCATACATTTTTGACACCTCTTTAGGAAACTATCCATCACTCGCCGTAGTTCACGTTGAAAAATGCTAGCAATTTCCTGACGGATATTTTGTTTTATTTCTTCCAGGGTGTGTGGGTTCGTCTTGTACACTTTATGTTTTAAGTTACCCCAGAGATAGAAATTGCATGGGGTTAGGTTGGGGTACCGAGGAGGCCACCAACCTCTACTAATAGTTCTGTCCTCAAACACACTTTCAATTGTTCTCTTTAAAATATTGGCCGTATGAACTGTTGCAGAGTCTTGTTGAAAAAAAAGGCAAAACACTCCCTGTCTGTTAATTCTGTAAAAAAAAAAAGGGGGGGGCAAAATTGTATTCATGTATGTATGGGTGTCAACTGTTGACTCGAAAAAAAAAATTGGCCCTATAACTCTTTCTCCGCTCATGGCGCACCATACACCAACTTTTTCGTTATGAAGGGGTACTTCATGAACAATATTAGGTTTGTCAGAGCTCCATTAACGATTACTTTGTGTACACGCATATCCATGAAGGTGGAACCAAGCCTCGTCTGTGAAAAATATTAAATATGAGTATTTCGCCATTGTGTACACTACTGAGACTCCATTCACAAAATGTGCACCTAATTACAGGATCACTGGTTGAAGAACATGTGCCACAGTTATTTTATATTGTTTTAACTTCAGCAATGTGGTATCTCTTCGCACAGAGCCATAAGAAATGCCTGCCTATTCTAAAAGATGCCTAAATGATTTTTGGGGGAATTCTCCAAATGATGACGGATGTCATCTAATGTTTCTTTGGTAAGAACCATATGCTGTCTTTTAGATTTCTTAGCCTGAACACTTCCTGTGTCCTGAAATTTATTGTAAAGCTCATGGATTGTTGTATGGCCTGGAACTTTTACACCTGGAAATCTTTCTGCAAATCATACTTTCACTTGGCGAGCTGACTGAGTTAACACATACAAATCATAAATAAATACACGTTGTGCAGTAGAAAACATATACTGAGCCATAATATACTTTGTGACTAAGTACAGAACAAAATAATAAATAACTCGCAACAACTGAACTATATCACATCACCATCAACTCAATACTGCACTTCACACAGCTGAGCAAAACCACGTTAACAGCATGACTTTATTTATAGCATCAGTGCATTATCATGTTTCCACATGCCCAGTGGAAAAACACAGCGCAGCCAGTTTGTAATTTCTTGGCTCTCCCGTTATATTAGTATAGATGCACACACCTGTACCATGCCCAGTTTGTGAAGTAACATACAACTTTGAAATCACCAGCAGGAGAAGTACCACCAGGCATGTCCGGCCGGGCTGTTGAAGTGGTTACCTTAGGAGTGGAGGTCATGTCAATAGCCATAGTTGGTTTTGTTTCCATTGGTGGTCTTGTAGATGTACTTGCATGTTGCTGTTCACTTTCTGATGTTCCTTGAGGTTTGACTGTTGAAGCTAGAACAAAGAAAAGTTATTGTTACTTTGTATCCTAATCATTGTCAACAGTTATCAAGAGTCCCATAAAATGAGTTAATGAATCTATATGCACAGTGTAAAGCCTCAAAATAGTTTCTTACAACTCCTCTCATTCATTTCAGCTTTGTGGTAATTTCTTAGCATTCATCCATTCATTTAAATGACTTAAAAGCAAAAGGGAATAAAACATAAATTTTATCTTTCAGTAACCATCTATTACTCGGACTATACCAAAGCATTAATTTTAATAATTTTATTCACCATTTAGTAATTACAATAATTACAATAGGTTTCGTCAGATAAAAGAATAGCATAAAATCTATACAGTATTTGTTACATTATAAAGAATACAATTTTATGTTGTAAAGAATACAATTTTACATTTCACATTTACTTGCTGTCTCAAATTCCTGTACACTGTAGAAAAAGATGTTTTATTAGCCATTTGTACACTTTATCTTTGAAAACTAGAATATTTGATTTGCTATTTTTGGTGGAAGTAGATTGAAAAATGTTATGCATATAAGAAATGTTTACTATTTGTGTTTCCTTATTGATATAGGGTATGCCTAACCTAAAGCATTTGAATTATAAATTTATTTTTCTACCATGATACATTGTTTTAAGATCTTAATTGTTGGAAATTTTAATCTTTCATCTATCCTGTTCCGTTACTCTGATATAGGATAATTAAATTAAATTGAGTTTTATTTATGGACGCTCTTTAACTGCTACGGCCCTCAGCATCCCATTCTGTATTGAGCATGAAAGACCAGAAATTTTACTCACAGGGCTCTTCCTCAGGCTTGAGATTCTTTTATGTGCCATAAATCTACGACACAGGACATCAGTTTTACTTCCGTTCCAAAGAAAGCCATACTAGGGATTTTTGTGCCCAAAAAAATTCATTGTCCTGTGCCAGGTTTGAACCCACAACCTCGGGAACTAGAATACTATACTCAGTCTAACACTAATAAAATTATAATTTGACAGCATGTGGATTTTTAAGTTAGTACTTGAGTCTTTATTGATTTTTAGAGATCTTATAATATTACAATAAATACTTTGCAACAGTTCTTCATTTATGTTTTAAAAATATAAGTTTTAAAGAAACAGGACACGTTTTGTTATCCATTGATTACATCTTCAGTTTCTTCTTCCTTTGACGCGTTTATTTACACCTTTATGGTTACTGCTGTTAAGTGATGGATTGTTTGCTATGACATTGCGAACTACTGAAGTAAAACAAATTTGTTGACAGAATCAATCAATGGTATTTCAAAAATCATTATGTGATCTCTATTCTTTAAAATAAATATTTTCTTCCACACCATTAAATCTATGGGTCCATTTAAATGTTTCAATAATTTAAGTTATGGATTTATTTCATAATTAAATAACCAAAAATGATCTGCTATACCTGATTTATCAATTTGTTTGTACTTGATATTTCTAAATTGCTACTTTACTCTGGTTTCCAAATGACTTTTGCTCTTTCCAATGTAAACCCAGTCACAATCTAAACCACTTAATTGATAAATGCCAGACTTTTTATTTTTTGAAATGTTATCTATTTTACAGAAACCAAACAAATTTTTTATGCTGTATTTATTTTGAGGAACTAATATTATATCATGTTCTTTAAATTGTTTTGTAAATATTTTAATTTTCCCAAGGATGATAAGTAAATTTTTTTAAAAAATAATAATTTCTTATAGTTAGTTTTTTATTGTGCTAAGAGTTTTACAATTTGATTGTCTACTGCACTTTGACCCTGGCCACTCATTCAGTAGACAATCACTACAGTTTATTTACATTTTACAATTTCCCGTCAATGCATTCTGTAGACAATTATTACAGATTATTTTACACTTTACAATTTCTTGTCAATAAATTATCTTGGGTTTTTTTTTTTTTTTTTTTTAGTTTTTTCATGTCCCATTTCCTTCCACTTGTTTTTCTCTTTTCACTTATTGATTACTTAACCATCACACATTCACTATAGTTTTCCATTCAAAGTAAGATACACTACCTTTTACTTTTCTCTGTCCAAAGCCATTTATTTTTTACTTTACACAAAAACTGTCCAATGCTTCTTGCATTCTTGCACATCATTTCGATCATAAGTGTATTTCTATCCCCCTTCAACCACTTCTTATTAAAAAATTCTTTTCTCCAATTTTCTGTTCCTTGGCACTTAAATACTATGTGTTCAATGTCTTCATTACCACCACATATCAGACATTGGTTCTGAGGAATACCCTGTCTTAACCCTCTTAGCCTCCATGCTCCGGTTCTTACCGATGCAATAAATTCTCTCTGTTCTTTATTTACTATGACTATATATTTTTCCCTACCCCATGTATTTTTTGGCCTATAACAAACTAATGAGCTCTTTTCTGCAATCTCACTGAACATGATTTGTATTTCTATATCTTCCAGTCTTTTCCTCGCCTTTTTCCAAAAAATTTTCACGTTATTTTCTCTCTTTCTCCACATGTCTCCTAACCCATTTTTCTCCAAAATGTTCCGTAAATTACTTACCCATCCATCATTCATTAAGCTATTCTCTTGGTATTCAATACATTGTCTTAACACATTACTTTTTCCTAGATTTAAAGTTCTGAACCAAAATTTCAAAGCTCTTTCCATTATCTTCCCCTTAGTTGCCACCCTGCCCATCTGTAATTGTGCTACCTGTCTTACAATTGACTTTGGTAACCGTAGTATTTCTCTACAAAACATCCTGTGCACCTCATCTATACTTTCCCATCCTCTATCTAATTCCCATATTTCTATAATCATCATTTAAGATAAAATATGATTATATTTTTAAAAAATTTACTTATCTTTAGCCAAATAAAAAATGTACAAAATATTTTAAAGAACATGGTATCATATTAGTTCCTTAAAATAAAAACATAAAAGAATGTATTAGATTTCTGTAAAAAGTTTAAATTTCAAAAATAAAATGTCTGGTATTTATCAATTAAGCAGTTTAGATTGTACCAGGTTCACATCGGAAAACAAAAAGTCATTTGGAAACCAGAATAAACGAGCACTTTCGAAGTATTAAATACAAACAAATTGATAATCAGCTCTGACAGATCATTTTTGGTCATTTTATCGTAAAATAAATCCAGAACTTAAATTATTAAAACATTTAAATGAACCCATAGATGTAATGGTGTGGGAGAAAATATTTATTTTGAATAGAGATCGTGTAATGAATTTTAAAATACTGCCAACTGATTCTGTCAACAAATTTGTTTTACTTCCTGTAGTTTGCAATACCTAAGCAATAATCCATCACCTAGTGGCAGTAACCATAACTATGTAAATAATGAGCCAACAAGGTAGAAAAAGCTGTAATTGATGGATTACGAAACATGTCCTGCTACTTTTAAATGTATGTTTTATAAACATAACTGAAGAACTGTTGCAAAATATTTATTGTAATATTATTACACTGGTCTTTGCTTCACTGTTACTAGTTTCATTTTTATGTATGCCATTTTCCTGTCCCCCCTACAAGAACTAGGTTCCAGTCCTCAAACTCAGTGCCAAAAGCATTAAGCTCACAGAGATTATCTTCTACAATGGACAAGAGAGTTACATTGTCTGGCACTGGAGGCAGCAAAATGGCATACGATGTCACCTCTCCTCCATTGAGCTGGATGATGGTCTAAAGCCAAGGGGAAAAACAGAGAGTGTCTTTCACAGGACAAATGAGAAAGAACAACCCTGCTAGGCTAGGGACGACGTAACTTCTGAGCTTCCTGCAGTTTTCCATTTGGTAAAATTTCTGCTCTCACTATGTTTGGTTGTAAATAATGCAAAATTTCATATGTAAGACTGAACGTCTCATTCATCAAGCTCTTTTCCTAAATTGAAATGTAAAAGGAGTTAGGTCATTATATTTTGTGTAAAGCCCGTATGTAATGTTCAAAAGAAATAGTGCCATTCATGTGAGGAAGAAAGAACATTTAATTTCTTAGCATTACTTATGTCTTTTTTGAAGATTCTGTTTTCTAAGTATTTCTTTTATGTTAAAGTGGAATTATTAACCAAAGCAAGTAATACAAAAATGTTTTAATCATGTGCAACCACTTTAATTATTAAATTTGAATATGCAAGAATGTTTAATAAATTGCAAGTTAAAGACAGCCAATCATCACATGATTTATTCTTATATATTTCCCTTCTTCACAATTAAGGAAATTAGGGAGCAGTGACATAAAGAATTTAAAAACATTACGGGTGCTAACTAGATGCGTTAGACTATTATACCTATTAAGTGTTCCTCCACAATGGTCCAGTTGATCATCACAGCTGCGACTTGAGACACACATATTTAGTTTTCTAACCTGATGCACTAGATTTTCTCATCTGAATCACATGTCGTTGTATACCTCCAAAATGAACTCAATTTCCACCAAATATCACATTTGTAATGTTGCAAATACTTTTTAATTCCAGGCTTCTAGATTACTTTATATCTTTTATACTGGCCATGCACACGTTAAGTCTGGAAGTTATAAATTACTTATATATATTTTCTGACAGTGCTTCATGCATTTTTTTACTTTCTCTACTATGTATAAAAAGTAAGAGAAGTATTGTATTCCACCCAAAAATTTGATGTAGAGATGTCACCAGAAATATATGTTTTGAGGTTCCCTGAACCCAAAAAAAAAGCATTTTTAGAAAAAGGCCTGTGTGTGTTTGTGGACAACATATCTCAAAAACGAAACATTGACTGAATACCAAACTTAGTATTAGTTTGTACCTTCCAAAAATTAACACAAAGATTTTCAAGAAAATCCCCCCACCCCAAACTACCCTTTCCATGGAGCATTTTTTGAATTGTTTTATTTTTTAAAAAAGGCCATAAGGACTTTGATTAAAATACTGTATATTAAAAATATTTGACAAATAAAACGTATACCTTAGATTTTCTGGAAATAGCCTGTGAAGTCCTATTCATTCAGATAGAATTTTATATAATACTGTATAACTGGTAAATGTTAACTTGATAAACAATGGACAAAACTGTAGATCTCTTTAAAACACAATTTATATCAAATAACTTTTTTTGTGGTATCAGCCATTTCTAAGATATCCATTATTAATGGTTCAAATTGTTCAATACTAAACCATTCTTTTACAGTCCTGTCAATTTTCAGTTGTTCCTCGCAATATCTTGGAAAGAGTATGGAATTTTAAAGCCAACATCCAGTTCTTAAACATTTGACTATTGCATTCCCTTTGTATCTATAATGAAATGTGTAATATAGCTATTTCCAGAAAGGCTTATCTTGATTAAAATGAAGTAGATAGGAAAGTAAACTTTCATAAGAATAATTTTTACATCCAATAATAAGCAATAGAGTAGAGAAAGGCATGTGAATGTAACATGTTAGACCTTTTGTAAAAAGGAAACTCTTTAAATTGTGGCCAAGTTTACATTGAAAAGACTAAACATAATTTGGAAACCACAGTAAAGGTGCATTTTAGATGTATTAAATTCAAACAAATTGATAAACCTGCTACTTTTGGTTATTCAATCATAAAATAAACCCAAAAGTTAAATTATTATAGCATTTAAATGGACCTCTAGATTTAATGATTTGAGAGAAAATATTTCTTTTAAAGAGCAGAGATTGTGTAACAAATTTTGAAATACCACCAATTGATCCTATCAACAAATTTGTTTTACTTTCAGTAGATAGCAATGCTATAGAAAACAATCCATCACCTACTGGTAGTAACCTTAACAATGCAAATTAATGAGTAAAAGGAAGCTGATGATGCGATCAAGTGATTCTGAAACATGTTCTTCTGAATTTCTATCTTAGAAAATATATAGTGTGACCACATGCGCAAAGATGCTGGTGTGCCATGCCAGTACAAGAGCTTTACCTATCTGCCAGGATTGTTAGTGTCTTTGGCCAGTCCCTTTAGAACAAATGGTCCACGCAGTAATAGCCTTTAGAATAAATGGCCCGTGCAACAAACCCTTTATGTGCGCTCCCCAACCTTTCTGGAAATTTCCTTGGTAGCAGATTTGAGAAGCCACTCCACAGAGAAAATCCTGCTTTGTTGCAGGGCTATATAAAAAGCTGCTGGCATGAGTTGTTGAGTTCAGTCAGAGATACAGTCGAGTGCAGTCAACATGGACTACACTGCACATCTAAGCAATGAATAAAATTGTTTGGCAGGAATTGCAGTCATCATTTGTTACAATATATAGATATTTTAGTTTATGCATTTGCTTTGCTATTACTAGCTTTGATTTTTACTTATAAGAGGGAAGATTGATTGAGAATTGGAAAATTCAATGCAATGGCCAGGACTTGAAACACAGTTCATGATGATACGGTAATTTGTATCACAAATTACTCAAATGTAAATAATGATTGTAATATGAATATGTATTTTTATGTGACATTGATTTCAGATGTTTATTAATTGTAATTATTGTTGGTAAATAATAATATACGGCTTTACTGAAACTGTCAATAATAGCGTAATAATGCAGAGAGGGGGGTGAGCTATTTATCATTACCGGGAACAAGGAAGTTACGTAATGTTTCGCGCCTTTTCGGTAGAAGCTTCTAGAATGTTTCCCTAAAAGCAATATGTGTTCGTGGTTTTCATTGGATATTAAAATAGACGCTAATGTTGGCGCGTTTTATTAGCCAATAGCAGTTCATTTATAATCTTTAGGCATGTCGAGGAGTGGGAGTATATAAAACCGAGCCCGAGGTAGATCGCCCCGCAGTTCAACAAAATTCTCAATACCTTACACGTCGGTCGCCTCAGTTCATCAAAATTTCGTGTACACTACACATCGTCAGTCAGTCCTTCAGTTCGTCAAGTTACGCGCAGCAGAATTACGAGAATTATTATAAAGTTAATTCTACACAAAGTTGAAATACATAGTTAAAAGTGATAAGTAAGAAGTTATTACAAACAGTTTCAGTTTGGCGAGTATCTAAATCGTATGTGAATGAACGTGTTCGGCAATAAAAATTATAAAACTAATTTTCTTCATCAGTATAATTTCTGGATAAAAGATTCCTTTCCGCTTCACACCCTGCAAGAGATAAATGTTCGACCTAAACAGCTAGCTGGAGGACATTTAAAGTGAATTATTTCAAAACTGATGCAAATTGATACGCCAGATGGAGCTACGAACCAAACAAATGAATGACGTCACAAGATGGCTTCAACACTGATGTAAACAACATTACGTAAAGCAATTTCTCTCTCAAATTGGCTCCACAACGTGGGGCTAACAAATACAAAAACATATCACGTAAACAAGCAACATCTACCGTTGCATATTGGCTCCCATACGTGGGGCTCAAAACATATACAAATTGTTCTCTCACAAATTGGCGCCCAACGTGGGGCTCAAAACATATACAAATTGTTCTCTCACAAATTGGCGCCCAACGTGGGGCGAAGTGACTAGGAAAGGAACACGATGACCAGAAATGAAGCAGAGTGACCAGGAAAGGATCAGCATAACCAGGACGTGGAACAAGTGCAGCGGTGAAATGATCTACAAGACGCGAATTCCAGAAACAACAGGGAGGACAGACTGCATGGATAATTGGACATCGTAATTCCGAAATTCTGAGCAACAGGGAAATTCAAACTACAGGACGACAAAACTATGCAGATTCATCGAAGCGACATTCAAACCTAGGAGAATGGGGCAGAAAAGCTGGACATCAAAGTAACATCAACGGACAGCATCACAAAGGTTAGAGTATCTTAATTTTTTTTAAAAAAAAAAAAGGGTAAACAAGTTTAAATGTTACTGAGGAGTGGTAGGATAAAAAAAAAAAACAATGGCTACCAATAATACAGAAGAAATAATTATGGAGGGAGATAATGTAACAGTTAGTTGTAATTCACTACAGGTTACAGGAAATAGCCCAGACTTTTTAGGATTTGAGGATGAAAATGTTAGTGCAGAAAGTGAGAATAGAATAGCAGGAAATGTTAATTTTGATGTTAGTATGATGATGGAAATGCTGAGAAATATGAATGAGAATATGGAAAAATTAAGGGAAGATCTTAGTAAGAAATTAGATCAAAACAGGGAAGATATGCAAAAGAGTTTTGAGAAATTAGGGGAAGCTATGGACAGGAATTATAGGGAATTGAGGGAAGATATTCGTAGGAGCTTTGAACAAAACAGAAAAGATATTGGTAGGAGTAATGAGATATTAGAGCAAAAAGTAGATCAAAGCAGTGAAGAAATTGAAAAGAAAGTTACGAAGCTAGATAGTAGTATGCCAAAAATGAGAGATGAAAATGAGGAAGTAATAGCAAGTGAGACAGGAGAAGTTTCAAAGAAAATGTTAGACATGAGCAGGGAAATAAGTAACAAAAAAAGTGAGGTTAACACTAAAAGTAAACATGTTGACGTAGAATGTACAGAGTCAGATAGTAGAATGAGTAGTATTACAAGTGAGCTAAGAGAGATAAAAGAGGTTATGAATGTAGATGTGAATCAGGCGCAAGTTAATTTCAGAGGGGATATATCAGAAATACAGAAGGAGTCAGTAATGCAAAGAAATAAATTGTACCAAGATGTTCAAAATGAAAACTCCAGTCCAGTACAGTTTAGTACAGATTTGTCAGAGTATTCTCAGATTAAAAAGATAGCAGAAGAATTGAAAATGAAAGTTGGTAAAAAATGTATTGTTCAGGAAACTTTAGATGGTTTTCAAATGTTATCATGTGATGAAATTTCATATGAATACAAGAGGTTATTCATGAACAAAAATTTGAAGGTTAGGATACGACTACGAGTAATGTTTAGCCACACACAATTTGATCCAGGAGGGTAAATAGCAATGAGATGTAAAGTAAATGCTGGATAGGTAAAGATGACTTGCAGAGAAATGTATTGGAACGTAAGAGGGTTAATTATTTATATGTCATTTGAAAAGAGAAATAAATTATAAAATAAAAAAAAAAAAAAAAAAAAAATGTTTAAAAAAAAAAAAAAGAATTAAATTTTTAGTAACTGTAGCAACATTTGAAAATTAAGAATGCAAAGATTGAAACTTAATATGATATTAAAGTAAAGTATATAAATACTATTCCAAGAGTATTTTTAAAATAATAATAAATTCAGAACAAAAAAAAAATAAATAAATACTTATGTAGCAAACAGAAAAGGTGAAACATTGTCTAGATTTAAGAGATAAAAAAATATTTGTGTAGAGGGTGAATATTTTGGTAAATATGTGTAATAATTACAAAAATCTTAAATGTATAAATTTTTGTCAACAACTTAAAGTAAACAATTTGGTAGCAGTGATTAAATAATTTAGGGTAAAGTATTTGCTATAAAAAAAAAATTTGTGATGTCAGATTAATATCTAAATTAATTAAACCAGAGCCAGTAAGTAGTGGAGAGATAAAACATATGTCGTGTGTTAAATGCGTGTGAAGTGTTAAGTGAAAGTGATAGCGTGTGTTCCAAGATTTAGGAGACTAAAAACACAATTATAAAATTTCCAAACAAGTTATAAATATTTATAATTATGTTTCTAGTGGGGCATATGATACGGTAATTTGTATCACAAATTACTCAAATGTAAATAATGATTGTAATATGAATATGTATTTTTATGTGACATTGATTTCAGATGTTTATTAATTGTAATTATTGTTGGTAAATAATAATATACGGCTTTACTGAAACTGTCAATAATAGCGTAATAATGCAGAGAGGGGGGTGAGCTGTTTATCATTACCGGGAACAAGGAAGTTACGTAATGTTTCGCACCTTTTCGGTAGAAGCTTCTAGAATGTTTCCCTAAAAGCAATATGTGTTCGTGGTTTTCATTGGATATTAAAATAGACGCTAATGTTGGCGCGTTTTATTAGCCAATAGCAGTTCATTTATAATCTTTAGGCATGTCGAGGAGTGGGAGTATATAAAACCGAGCCCGAGGTAGATCGCCCCGCAGTTCAACAAAATTCTCAATACCTTACACGTCGGTCGCCTCAGTTCATCAAAATTTCGTGTACACTACACATCGTCAGTCAGTCCTTCAGTTCGTCAAGTTACGCGCAGCAGAATTACGAGAATTATTATAAAGTTAATTCTACACAAAGTTGAAATACATAGTTAAAAGTGATAAGTAAGAAGTTATTACAAACAGTTTCAGTTTGGCGAGTATCTAAATCGATATGTAAAAGTGTTAGTGAACGTGTTCGGCAATAAAAATTATAAAACTAATTTTCTTCATCAGTATAATTTCTGGATAAAAGATTCCTTTCCGCTTCACACCCTGCAAGAGATAAATGTTCGACCTAAACAGCTAGCTGGAGGACATTTAAAGTGAATTATTTCAAAACTGATGCAAATTGATACGCCAGATGGAGCTACAAACCATACAAATGAATGACGTCACAAGATGGCTTCAACACTGATGTAAACAACATTACGTAAAGCAATTTCTCTCTCAAATTGGCTCCACAACGTGGGGCTAACAAATACAAAAACATATCACGTAAACAAGCAACATCTACCGTTGCATATTGGCTCCCATACGTGGGGCTCAAAACATATACAAATTGTTCTCTCACAATGATCACTGCTATTGTGTTACCCAAACGTGCACTAAATTTTCTCACATGATTGATGAGTGCTGGTAAACCTCCAAGGTGAACTGAATTACTTCAAAGCATTGTACCTTAAAGGAGACTTGCATTGTTGCAAGTTCTTTTAATTCCAATATTCTAGTTAACTACACATAAGGTTAGTTTATATCTAATAACAGTCCTTTAGTTATAGGTTGATGATATTCCCAAACTTTTTAAAGTTTAAAAAGTACTTGCAACATTGCAAGTCATCTCTGAGGTACAATTTTGAAACTGTCTTGAAGGTTACCTGGGATACTTGAATCAGAGGAAAAGATTTAAAGCACATACGAGTAGCATGCATTTTAGCTCAAGTGGTAAGAACACTGGTACAGAAAGCGAAAAGTGTGTGGTTCAAGTCCTGCCTGTGACAATGAATTTTCAAGTCTGATTGAAATTTCAACTGGAGAACCTACACATGGATAGTGCAGAACATTTTTCAAAAACCAATTAGCTGTAATAGTGGTTAACTATAAAGCCCAACAATTTAAAAACTACTTGTAACATTGCAAATTGCTTTTGAAGCACAATATATCTTAATATTTGAAGTCAACTTTAAGATTTCCTATGATACATGAACCACATAAAAACATTTAATGAATGTACAGGCATAATGCTATGATAGCTCAAGCAGTAAAAGCATTGGCATAGTGAGCTGAAGATACATTGTTTGAGTCCCTGCCACGGCACTAAATTTTACATTCTTGTTTATGTTTTAATTTGTATTGAACTTCATGAAAAGCAGTTTTTTTGGTTTTCAGAGAGAGAGAGAGAGATTGGATACAGCAACAACAACAATCATCATCATCTCTGCCACTAAAGCAATAACACAAAATGAGTTGCATGTTCTACCAATAAAATCCACATGGTTTAAACTTACTTTGGAGACTCGAATCTCCTCCTGTTCCCCCTTGATGTGGACCTGCCAAAACTGATCTAATTGTGTTGAGCAGTGGATGAGGTCCTTCTCCACAACGATTGCGAAAATCATCCAAATCCAGTGCCCATATCATTCCTCCTCCAAGGTCCATCTTTCGTATATACTCAGACTTTCAAAAGAAGTAATCACAAATTTACTTTGGATATTTATAAGTAGTAACGCTTATAACAATGTTAATGTAACTAAATAACCCTTTTTTTAGATACAAGGAATAGCAACTCTCTTGTTATCATCACCCATATTATGTCTGGTATGTTTTGCATTAATCTGTTTCAAACAAAACAAACAACAACAAAAAAACTCCCCATAAGGAATACATTCTAGCAACTGTCTTTGTTACTGCACATTTACCCAAATTATAAATAGATTCATCAAAAAATTCTTAAAACTAAAAACAAACTAACATTATAAAAGTACATACATAGCATATTTCAGGATCTTGTCACTTAAATTACATTCTCATAAATTCATCTGTTGTGTAGAATTGGTAATACAACAGGTTAGCCATTACTGTTGATTTAAATGTTGTCAGTTTTGTTTGAGCATTAGTATTTTCTGGGAATTTATTGAAAAATTTGATTGCTGTGTAGTTGAAACTGTTCTGATATGTTTTAGTGCTTGTAAATATGTATGCTACATTAGCTACAAAGAGTTCACTTTTAGAACGGCAGCTATTTTCGAGATGTACTATGTATTTATAAATATACATACATAGTAATGCCAGAACTTGCAATTTTTTTGAAATATGATTTACAGAAGCCTCACAGATACTATAAATTTATTTATTAGGTACTCAATATAGTTATCTCATTTAAAAATTTTATTGATCCATCGCCAAGAAGCTGTATTTATCATGAAAATTACTTCTGATTCGTCTATGTTATTGTGTTGTATGAGATACAAATGCATTGCAACTGTCTTAACAGTGCTAACTTTTAGGTGATTCAGGTTTCAGCTGTAGTTTTATTCATTAATGACTGCAAACTTTCAAGAGACTTACTTTCTACTGTAATATTTACACCATCTGCATACTGAACAATGATTTTTGATGAAACATTGGTTTTAAAATCATTGACATATAATAAAAACAGCGAAAGATCCAAGATGGAACCTTGTGGGACTCCATGTCTTATGTTTTGCAAGTTAGACCGACACTGTTTAATGTAACCATTTTCTGAACAAAGGCCCAATCTGGTATACTGATGGTTCTAGAACCAAATCGGGAACGGGGGCTGGGCTTTATGGTAATGGTACCAAGATTTCTTATAGTCTTGGTACCTTAGCTACAGTTTTCTAGGCTGAGGTTTATGCAATCCTAGCCAGTGTCATGGAAAGCATTAAAAGGAGATATAAGAATAGAAGTGTTCTTATCCTCTCAGACAGTCAAGCTGCTCTTAAAGCACTTGAATCACCATCAATAAAATCAAAGTTCGTCTCAGAATGCCGGGAATCCTTAATGACACTGGCTAAACACAATAAGGTTCAACTTATGTGGGTGCCAGGACACATAGATATACCAGGCAATGAGAAAGCAGATGAAGCAGCCAAGATTGGCAGTGAAATCCCATTTTTTGGTCCGGAGCCTGTACTGGGAGTGTCCTACAGACCAGTGAAACAGGCTATTAAGTGCTGGGCTCAAGCAGAACACAAGAACTACTGGAACTCCATTGAGGGTTGCAGACATTCCAAGTTGTTCATTACAGACCTGGATAACAGCCGGGCAAAATACTTGCGCGGTCTTAGTAGAAGAAGACTTGCATGGGCAACAGGATTCATTACAGGACACTGTGCCCTAAAGTTTAATCTATACAGAATGGGATTGTTTAACAACCCTATCTGTAGTAGATGTCTAGAAGGAGATGAGACTGTTACTATGTGATTGCCCTGCTCTTGCTAATCAAAGAGCAAGTATTTTTGGCAATCACTTTCCGAAGATAGATGCCTCAGTTAGCAGTCTGATTAAGTTCATATCGAGCAACAGACTACTTAACTGATGAAAGGGGGGATGCGCAATAGATCTTAAGGTCGCAGTGCTTGGGCATAAAACCCACCCCTTCTCAAACTAGAACTAGAACTAGAACCATTTTTCGTAAAGGTAATGTCTACCAGTTGCTTTCTTTCCTAAAGACAGAATCTCACTCAGGTTAGTGCATATCACCTATGCTCATTCTTTCCATTTTATTAAAAAGTATCTTATGATTTAATACCTTTGATAGGTTAAAAAAAAAAATCCCTGAAACATACTGTCAAATGCTCCTAGAATATTATGTAGAGCACTCTTAGTGGTCTGGGATTTTTCTTGGATTTTGACTGTCTGAGAGCGGTTTGTTTTCTTCCATAAAAGACAAAAACCTTTTATAAAACACTTTTTTGAGGATTTTTGCAAAACTGGATAAAAGAGATACTGATCTGTTAGTTATTGGTTTAATTTTTAGAACCTTTAAGGCACTACAGAAAGATTGCATGCTGTAATGCACTGTTTCAAATATCTGCTATAATCTGCAAAATATAATCAACACGTTTTTTAATTACTACAACTGGCATATCATCTATACCGCAGGAAAATTTAGTTTTTAGTGTTGAGACAGATATTAAGGGGTTAAATAATTTTAAATGAAGAAAACTGTTTATAAAGTAAAGAAGGAAAGGAAATATTTCAAGATTAAATTAAACTGAGTTTTATTTACGGATGCTCTTTAACTGCTATGGTCCTTAGCATTGCATTCTATATTGGGTGTGAAAGATTGGAAATTTTGCTCAGAGGCCTCTTTATCAGGCTTGAGGTTCTTTTACGTGCCATAAATCTATGACATGGGACCACCTGCTTTACTTGCCTTCCGAAGGAAGTCATGCTAAGAATCTTTACGCCCCCCAAAAAAAATTAATTGCCCTCCACCGGGTTTGAACCCATAACCTCAGGAACTAGAGGCTAGCATGGTAACCACTACAACAAGGAGGACTACATATTTCAAGATGGAGTCATTGTTGAGAAGCAGCTGAAAATGGTTTATAATCTGATAATTTATGTAAAAATATTAATTTACAAAAAAACTGTAAGAGTTATTTACTTACCAAGACCAGGCTAAGGTCTATAAACAGTATAATTAATTTATATATAATAATAACAAATGGTTATTTGTTTGTTAAGAGAAATATTTTTATATAATTAGAATAGTTAAAAATGTCTGGAATATTAAATTCAAAGAAATTAAGCATTTAGTAGAATCCATAGCCAACATTAATGTTACCCATAATTATGAGATAAAAAAATTTATTGGTTGAAAAAAAAAGTCTAGAAAGGTCCATCAACAATATTATTGACTTGGTACCCATGGCAACGCCAGAAGGACTATAAAAGGACATGCTAAAGAGAGAGGAGTCACTTGTTAGCGTCACTTTGCTTCGAGGCATATCTCCATGCTAGTGTATTCCTGATCTCAGATAATAATTTAAATATTCATATTCTGGACAATCATCAGCAGTGAAAAACTTAATAAAAATTGTGAAACATTGTTAAATATATCATTAAGTGGTGATAAGTGATTACTTTTGTGAGTTACCTCCAGTTTGGAATAAATTCATAAAATTTCAGAGCACATAATTTTCTAAGATTTCTTTTCCCATAATATGACCCAAGATTAGAAATTTGAGATCTCATAGCTCAGGCATTTCAGAATCCACCACGCAGATCAAGAGATGACAGCAAGATGATCATCGCGGAGATATGCCGATGCTTTGCGACCTTCAAGTTGGGGGTCATCCTTCATTGTCTAGGGCTACCATGCTAGCCTCTAGTTCCCAAGGTTCATGGGTTCAAACTCAGTGGAGGGCAATGGATGTTTTTGGGCGTAAAAGTCCTTAGTATGGCTTCCTTCAGAAGGGAAGTAAAGTCAGTGGTACCATATCGTAGATTTACAACATGTAAAAGAATCTCAAACCTGATAAAGAGGCCTCAGCAAAATTTCCAATCTTTCACGGCCAATATAGAATGCGACACTAAGGACCATAGTAGTTAAAGAGCGTCCATAAATAAAACTCAATTTAATTAATTTCATTTTGAGTCGGATGAGTACTGTAATTTAGAGTGTACCGCCACCATCACAAAAATACCACGTTATATAAATAACATTTTGGATTTCAATGGCATCAGTGTGTATAGTTTGGTTAGGTATTTTGTAAGATTTATTTTTCCAGTCAATGTTCTGTTACACAGAGAACAAATATATTTTTAACTCCCTTGATAGTAGTATTTCTAACTCATTTATTTTATTCATTAAGTATTGCACACTATGATGGGGAAGTGCAAAATTTGTTTCTGGCTACTTGTTTGATCACCCATCCTAGTGCATGAGGTTAATTGTTTGTTTGTTAACAGAAGTTTCTGGTGTTGTACATGTTTCATCTATATTTTTATTACATTTTCCTTCACATAAATCCTGGTTCGCATCCTCAGCTCTATTCCAATTGGCTCCATTACAGAGCTGAAAATGAAAATGAAGGCTCGGAAACCTAAACTCGGTATGAATTAGTGAAGTACATTGAGTGATAGCACAACTCACTTTGCTTCACTGTACAAGTTCTAAAAATTACATAGTTGATAATTGCTGATGGCTGTTTTCTAGCTATCTTACAAAATGTATATTCATTCATTTTCTTTAACTATGAATCTTTGTTTTATAATTTGCTGTAAGCACTGATAATGCCAACTATCCCAATTTTGAACCAAGTCAATCAAAATATCTAGTTTTTGTATTTTATGCATTAAATTATTTTGTTTTATCATTTCAATTTCTTACCTTTAGTCTGAGCATGGCTGCATCATCATAACTAACCCATTGATTTCCATGGAATGCATATGGTCCCATTCTTCTCTCTGGATCCTGAACGACCGTCCAACCATGATTCTTCACACGATCACATATCTGTGTTAAACAATTAAAATAAAAATCTAAGTTAGCACTCATTCACCAAAGTGGTTAGGTAGTGGCTCTAGCATTTGCATTTGTATATAAGCTTCATTTTAAATATGAAACAACTCATTATATTTGCAGAATAATTTATAGATAAATTAATGAATTGTCTCCTTTTAAATTCATAATACAATATACTGTGCACCAATTTGAATCTGCAAGCTCAGTGCAAAACAAAAGATGTGAGCAAAAATGTACTTGTGGTTTTAACAAAAGCACATCTAAATCACATTCAACATTTTGGCAGCAAATGAGAATAAAACAAGGATCTTGATTTTTTCTGTACAATGTGATTATTGAAAATTGCACTGTACTAATTTACACACACTGCTGTTACTACTATGGTGAAGAGCTGTGGAGAGCCAGTAAAAGACTCTAAGCTAAAACAATGAAGCTCACAGGAACAGAAAGTTGCAGATATGTTTTACAGGTTAGGACAAAGCAGGATTGATCATTATTGGTTTGAAATCTCTCTCCAGCAAGCAAGGAAAGAATGAAAAGTAATGTGTTAATTGATTATATTCATCTACAGCAGTGCAACTTAAATATACATATGTTGAGAGAAAATGTCTCTGCTACACTATCTACTGAGTACGAGAAGTGGACATAAAAGTATAACAAGGACTGAAAGCACAGAAATGTTATTCTTAAGCTGTTGATGAGCTATGAATAAGCACAACAGAAAAAAATCTGATGTGTTACATTCACATGACTTTATCTACCATCTATCACTTATTAGTGGATGTACAAATTATTCTTAAGAAAGTACCTATAGCTTCCTATCCACTTCATTTTAATCAACATAAAACCTTTCAGAAATACCCGTGCCATAATTATGGGGGCATACGATAATTTGAACAGCATTGCCTTGCTGATCAGCGGTGTTCAAATTATCATATTCTTCTAGATAACCTCCAAAATACAAATGGCATTCCAGCAATGCTGAGATGTTTTGCACCCCTGAGGATCAATGGCTATGTGTCTTGAAAGACAGCTCACAGAAAGATGACAGAGGTGCAGGCACTGGAGTTTCTTGCCAATTATTCTCACATTATCCTCCAGTGGGTAGATACCATAACAATTTTGATGGAGAAATAGAAGCCTTCTATATAGTCCTACAAAGTTTTATATATAGAGTCAAATCATTTGAAAAAGCAGTTTTACTTACAGATTCACAGGCTGCCATACAAGTAGTATCCTCATATAGCAAACCCCATTCCTCTCGAATCCAAGACATTGAACACCTATTAACAAAACTAAATACCTTAAAATAAACCAATATCTAGCAGATGAATTAGCCAAAAAAAGCCCTACAATCTGCATGGGAACAAAGCATCTGACAGTCTATTCAAGCAAGAAGATAATCACAGACAGAACCTTTGAAACATGGAAGAGGAAGTGGGGGAAAAATAAATGACATATGGAACAAAAAGAAAAATAAACCAAGGCAAGAAACTGTGGCAGCCTTCAGATGGGAAACAGGGCATGACTTTCTAGCTGCACAAAAATAGATAAATAAATATTTTGTTTGTTAATGACACTGTCAATTGCCAGGATCATATCAGCGCCATTGATGTGCTGGAATTTTATCCTGCAGGAGCACTTTTACATGCTAGTAAATCCATTGACATGGGGCGTTGCTTTTAAGCATACTTAAAAACCATCGATCCAGGCCAGGTTTGAACCCACAACTTCAAGATCAGAAGGCCAGTGCCTAACCAACTGAGTCACCCAGACTGACGTCTAGCTGTACATCCAGATAGAATTAACAGTACCTGATGGAAGAATGTGCTATCTGCAAAGGACCTGGACTCGAATCACCTACTCCACTGTGAAGTAACATTATTGTAGCCCCACGTTGTGGTGCCAATTTGCGAGATGACATAATGATTACGTAACATGTTTTTACATAATTAGAAAAACTTGAAGATCTTATAGTTAGCCCCACGTTGTGGTAGCCAATTTGTAACGGTATTACTTATAATGTTTGTTTACATCAGTGTTGAAGCCATCTTGTGACGTCATTCATTTGTTTGGTTTGTAGCTCCATCTGGCGTAGCAATTTGCGTTCCCTAGTATCAGTTTTTGAAATAATTCATTTTAAATGTCCTCCGGCTAGCTATTATACTGTTGGCTTGGGTCGAACATGTGTCTCAATACAGGTTGTGAAACGGAAAGGAATCTTTTATCCAAAAATTACACTGATGAAGAAATTTTTTGTTTTATAATTTTTATTGTCGAACACGTTCACTATCACTTTTACATATTGATCTGGATACTCGCCAAACTGAAACTGTTATAATACTTCTTACTGATCACTTTTAATTCACGTACTTCAACTTTGTGTATAATTAACTTTATAATACTTTAGATATTTCATAATTCTGCTGCGCGTAACTTGTGACGAACTGACTGACTGAAGACGACGTGTAGTATATGAATGCTTTCGGCGAACTGAAGGACTGACTGACTTTACCTCTAACTTGGCTTCTATTTATACTCCCACTCCCCGATATGCCTAAAGATTATAAATGAACTGCTATTGGCTAATAAAACGCGCCAACATTAGCGTCTATTTTAATATCCAATTAAAATTATGAATACATATTGCTTTTAGGGAGAAAATATTCCAGAAGTTTCTACCGAAAACGCGCCAACATTACGTAACTTCCTTGTTTCCAATAATGATAAACAGCTCACCCCCTCGCTGCATTATTGCGCTATTATTGACAGTTTCAGTAAAGCCGTATAAACTTATTTCCCAACAATATTTACAATTAATAAACATCTGAAATCAATGTCACATAAAAATGTATATTCATATTACAATCATTATTTACATTTAAGTAATTTGTGATACAAATTACCGCATCAACTGCAACAACAGCAAGGCAATTTATCAGCTCTATATTGGACCACTAGAAGCAAAATGAATCAAGTTCTTGTTCCCTGACATATATTGTGTATTATTGTATTATCCTTATTGCTATATTGTGCATTTGTGCTGTCTAGATATACAAATTTTGTATTGGAGTTAATTCTTAATAAAGCCGTATGTTAGAACATAATAATTCAATGTTTGTATGATGTACAATACCAGCTAAACATATGATAATATCTCTGTTGTATTGAAATGTGAATTAAAACGAATCTGACAACACTACCTTCATCCTCATGCACATGCATTACTGAATGATGAAACCAAATCTGACTTCTATCGAATTTTTGCACTCGTGGCCTGTCTCCATCACTTTAAAGTATTCACCACATATCCCACAAAACCTCCTTCCCTTTTTTCTCTCATTGCCAGTGTGTCTAGCATTGTTAACCACAGTGAACACAGTACTGTCCAGGGAATTTATGATCAGTGGCAAAAGCTCAAAACAACTGACTTTCCCTGAGAAATAAAGAACATGTTTGAATCTGATAGCTTCTGGAGTGCTATTAAACATATGTGTGACCTCAATGGAAATAATAATCCAAAGAGTTAGCAATCATAATTTTAAAATACCTATAGACAAAACAAAGACCATGGCATTTATGGTTAAGTTCCTGGTAAGAACAAAGATAGTAATAGAAGATAAAGTAGTAGAACCAGTTAACTATTTTAAATATTTGGGGTATTATGTCTCATATGAAAAAGATAGAGATCTGGACCATAAAATAAATAAGTTCAGAAATATATGCAGAAGCCTGAAAAATAAGACAAGAAGAGAAACTTGCATAAAATTTATTAATACTGGCAAAGTGAATCCTAATAACAAACAATAAGAAATAAAACAAAAATTCAGACAGCAGAAATGAAATTCCTAGCAAGCAGATAGGTTACACTTTAAATGAAATAGGACAAGAATAACAAATGGAACCACTAATAGATAAAACAACATCAAATAACAGAAGATGGTGTCAACATTTACAAAGGCTATCTGCAGTAGCTATGAGCTATGCTCCAAAAGGAATGAGAGATTTGGAGAGACTGAGGAAAAAATGGGCACCAGAACAGGATGTAGAGTCTAATCCTTGAAGAGCAGAACAACAACTAGCAGAATTTGCACTGAAGTGATTTCATGCCCCATAGCAACGTTTCTTGTGAACATAATTTTTCTAAAGTGGGTTGAATAAAAACTAAAATTCAGAATTTAGGCTGCCACTAGATAAGTAAATGGGCTCATTCTGTTATCCCAGTTTGTGAAAGAATATGGTGGGTCTAAAACTTCTAAGTTACCGAGAAGATGTTAAACTCTATGACAACAAGTTTGTATGCAGCTGTACCGGTTCAGAGTGAAGATGGTGGACTTCCTGACGAGTAGCTTAAGAAACATGTGTGCTAATCCTGGCTGTCATCATCAATAATGTAAGTACTATAAAAATGTTATTAAATTTGTTTCAATTCAATCAATCAATCAATCAATCACTCTCTCGTATCTCCATATTAGGAGTATAAGGTATTCACAAAGTATTTCCATCAGACCCTATTTCTTGCCAACTTCTTTAATTCATTCCATGTTTTCCCTTCTTTAGAAGTTTCCTTGATAACTGTTCTTTTCCATGTTACTTGGTCTTCATCTTCCTCCACTACCCTGGGGATTCCAGTCCAAAGCCATCCTTTCCACTGCTTTATCTTCTTTTCTTAGTGTGTGTCCTATTGAATTCTACTTTTGCCTTACTTTCTATTGTAATTTCTTTTTTATTTATTATTCTCTATAATTCTAAATTTGAAATTGCATCTGTCCATCTTATTCTTATAATTCTTCTTAAACATATATTGACAAATGTTTTTGTAATTTGTTATGAATGCTTTTACTTGTTTTCCACATTTTACAGCCATGTGATTTCACATTACTATTGAAAGTTGAAATTTTAGTATGTCTTGATATAAAATTGGATTTCCAGATTAGATATAATAGGACAAAAGCATCATTTGCTTTCTTTATTCTATTCTTAACATCTTAAAGGGCTCCACCATCCTTATTAATTATACTACTTATATATCTGAATTCCTGAACAGTATTAAATTTGTTTAGATGTACTATATTTTTTAGTGTAAATCTGAGTGGCTGGTATGATGTATCTACATTTAAAGGTTGGCAACCCTGATGGGTATATTATTGTTAGTGGATTTTTTATTAATCATTGAAGGCTTAATTGAATCATAGCTTGTATTCTTTTCACAGGAGCCACTACTCAGTGATCCTGTATGCTCCCAAGTCTCTATTGGGGTTTGAAGATAACACAAGAGTATGACCCCTCTTGGTTCCAGTTCCCTGACCCAAAAGTGTGTTATTTTTACTTTCTCAACCATGTACCTAGTAGGTATTGTATTCCATCCAATAATTTGACATTGAAATTTCACTTGTTTAAACAAGAGTTTAAGTTTAAACGTTTCAAACATAACCTACAAAATCACAACACCACTTAATGCCATTCTAACAATTATAAGATTATCAATCACAATATGAAACAGACATTATGCTAGAACCCATCTCATAAGTTATAAACAGAACTAAACGGTATAACTATATCACATTATTTATTACTTTGCAAATAATATTGAGAAAATTAAAGACTAACAAAGCACACTTCTTGATGTTAAAGACTTTTTTTTCCATGTGCTAACCTGTTCTCGCCACTGTGGAGTGTTTCTTTATGTCACCACCAGTCACCACTATGTGCATATAGCATGTAACCTTGCCATGTAAATTAATCAGCATTGCTAATGTGAGATGTGAATATTCTCCTGCGGATGGGAGATCTAAGTTTTAGAAAAACTTACGTTTAATGCCCATGCTTTTTTGTACAGCTTTCCAGAAATGTTGCCATCCCCAAAACCTACCACCCTGGGTAGTTGCCCAGTTTTGCCCGCCTCCCCCCTCCTTGTTAATATGGCTCTGGACAAAATATTACTTTTTAAATATATTTTTAAAATTTTACTGCATCTGCCATTTTGTATTGTGAAGTCTGCACCATTTCACAGAAAAAATTTAACACCCACATACTTTGGAATAGAGAGGTGAACTTTAGTCCAATTTTGCACCACTTCACACAAAAAATCTTAATTCCTACACACTTTGGAGCAGTGGTAAACTTTAGTCCAATTCTGCAGCACTTCACACACACAAAAAAAATGTTAATTCCTATACCGTTTGGAGTAGAGTGGTAAATTTCAGCCCAATGAAAATGATGTATCTTACTTAATAAACAAGCTTATTATACAAAAGCAGTTCAGTGAACATTTACAGAGGGTTGCCCCACTTAAGCTCGGATGATTTAGCTTATGTTTTCTCATAGTCAGATTCCCTTTTGCCACCACCTATTGTGTTCAATGTGATTTACACGGGTTTTAACTATGGCTCTGCAGCTCAATTTCCATTGAAGAAGGCTACGTCTAAGAACATGAAGGGAGATGTTAGCCCACTGCTCTGGCAGACTTTCCAGAATCCTTCAATTGTGGTGGGATGCCGAGAAGCAAGGAGCTGTTTCAGCAGACCAAATCCACAAAAATCCATTGGCGAGGCATCTAGTGATTTCACAGGGGTCCTTTTAAATGGTATCATATTGAAACCTGTTTCCATAGCTTTCCAGTGGTAGTAATGCTGGGAAGACTGAGAGGTGTGACTGGATGCTTTATCCATGTGGATCCAAACATTTGGAGCATCCTCACCATACAACCGACGAATCTCTTCATCAGAAATTGGGTCCATAGCATTCCTTTGATAGTAGGCTGCATTAATTTTTACATTGTTGGCAACTCTGTGAATGAGAGTTTCCCCCGAGAGCAATAACCTGCAACCACCATGAATCCCTTGAAAACTTTTCTTTGCTCTTCCGAATAAAGTTGGAGCGCCCCTTTTGGCCCATTTGATGGTAATAAACGGCTTGGATTTTATTTTGTGTCCCCATGCTTCATCTAAAGAAACCACCCATTGCCACTTTTCACCTGCCAGGTGGTGTTCATAGAGTTTTCTTGTGTTGGTGAAGCGTTCTCTGATGTGCCACTCTTTCAAGGCATGTCCATGTGCTTGATGTCGCCATTCTAAACCCAAATTGTGTATTATCCGATAGACAGTCCCTTTGGATATTCCAATGTGGCTGGAAATGCTTCTTTGGGTTGGTGGGTTACCTTGAGTCACTGTTGCACTCACCTTGGTTACTACTACTTTAGGTCGTGTTGGCTGTGACCTTTTTCTTGCTAGTTTTTTTGCACACTGAGCCTCAGGTGGGAATGCATTTTTATGCAGTTGTGTTATACGCCCCACACACGACTTGCTTATGGTAAGACCTTTTTGTTTGCACCTTTCCACTATCACTGAAAGGCTGTAACCGGCATCGGAAAGCCCAACAATGTACCCCTACCACAAGTTGATCAATGACAGAGTGGGAGGGTGATTCAAAGTTGTTCGAGCTTAAGTGGGGCAACTCTCCGTACATCCTGTTAAATTTCAATCTGTTATCTTAAATAGTTTCTGAGATAATGGGTCATGAATTAAGCAGATTTAATATTGGTGGGATAGGACTTTTAATCTCCCTTTAAGGCAATTTATTTTTTTATATAACTAAAATCATGTACATACTAAATGGGGGATTCAGAAAACTCTAGTATCAGAAGCGTCCTCATATACATCTTCACTGTTTTTTGATCCCTGGTTTATGTTCATATTCTTTAGTCACCATTTAGAAATGTTGTACAATTTCATAGCTGTGTCAGATGCATACTAAATTTAGGAAGGCAACATTATATACACATTGTTTGTTTACAAACAGTGTAGAACTCTTATGTAAAATAAAAGCACTGATCAATTAAGAACTTCTTAATGTAGTTGGGTATCTGAAAATTATTTCATTAGTAATTCACTTAACATGTGAATGCCAGTTCCAGCTGCTTGTAGATGAAACTGCTTTAGTAGTGCAGTCTTGAACAGCATGTTGGAGTAAAAGTGTAGAACATTGTTGTTTATAAAACACACTGTTTCTAAGATGTTCAAACAGTACAAAGTAAAACTATTATTTTGCTTTAAGTGGATTTTGCAGTATGCAGATTTTAAATTAAACATTTCTGTATTACTTTCTTTTGTATTATAAACAGAAATTAGAGAATTTTCCCATAATATAATACTACAAACGACAACTAATTGTACGTATGAGAAATAGATTTGTTTTTAATGTTCTAAGGGTGCATACATTTTTAGCACTGAAATTATGTAGTGAGTTCTATTAAACTTTATTGTAATGTTTTGAATGTGTGACTTCCAGTTTAAGAATTTATCTACTGTTATTCTTACAAATTTTACTTAAGAGACATAATGAATTACTTTATTATTACAGGTAATCACTGCATCTATATTCACAGTCCCTCTATTAGACAGAGCAGAATTCATGCAATGGGAATTATAGAAAAACTTCACTTAATTTTTTGTGTCTTGACCAGTTTCAAGAGAAATGGTTCTATAATTTCAAATTCACATCACTGTTACTAGCTTATTCAAATACAGTGCATATATTACATTTCCAGGCTGCGGATCACACATATGCATGCTCTACATGCTATTTTACACTGTGGGGTTTTCGATTATAAAACTCCATTACTTACTAACGAGTGATAGTAACATGCCGTATGATGACTACTAACCTTGTTGAAAGTGGTGTCCATCAGCATTGAGACATTCCTCATCATCATGAGGTTGGAATTCATGAACTATAGTCACTCTGTAGGATTTCAATTTTAAACTTTTAGCAGCTCTATGAACACAGGTTTTTGAAACACCCACTTGCTGAGCAACACATCTATGACACTTCTTTAGGGAGCATTCAAATTATGCACCAATTTCAGCAAGGTTTTCCTCTGTTAGAACATACTTTCTTTTTGGCTTCTTAGGTTTAGTGTCTAGTAATCCTATTGTCCTAAACTTATTAAGCATACATGTAGCAGTTTCTCTATCTGGACCTGGAATACCAGGAAATTTCTCCTGAAAATGTCACACACTTGTCTACATGATTCAGTTTTTACCATGTATCGTACATAAAGATTCTTAATTCAAGCATAAATTTTTCGGTTGGCATTTCAATGGAATAATAACAATAATCTAATTTAATTCACATACAACACAGATGTCTTGAATAAACTTTCATTTTTGAGGTGAACATTAAACAAACTGGTCTTTGCAACTTGAGCAGAAAGCAGAAACTCACACGGTATAACACACCTGATAAACATAGCCTTGAGCAGATCATTCACCACTAGTGCACTAGTGAACATACAGAGGTCACTGCAGTGCTAGTGAGCTAACAATATAAGTGTTCTGTGGCCCAGCTATAAATCAAATGCATAGTATTATATAAATGATGCATTGAGATTTATTAGTATTTAATATCAGTTTATTTGCGATCAGCCATTCCCTCAAGCTAGTAATAATATTATCAGTTTTGTTTTCACAAGTCTGCATGCTTGTTTCCCCTAAGTATACTGCTAGTATCATCAGCATAGAATATTTTTGTTACATGAGGTATGTCCAGTAGAAAATCATCAATGTATACTAAAAACACCAGGTTCAAGATTAGAACCCTGTGGAACCCTACATTTTACTACTTTTGTATCTGAGTTAACATTTTTGTCATTGACTTTGTTTCTTATAGAAGTAACCTATTTCCTATTGGTTAAATAGGATTTAAACCACATATGTGCTACAACTCATATACCATATGATTCCAGTTTAGATAATAAGATAGTGTGCTCAACTAAATCAAATGCCTTACTTAAATACAAAACTATGCCAAGCAGTATCAATTCCCTCAAGTATTTATTTTATAAAGGAATATAGTGTATTTTTATACTTTTGTTTTTCTGGAAGCCAAATACATATACACATTGTGGAAGGGATACAAAGGAATAGCTCACCTCATAATAAGCAAGGAAACCTGCTGCACGTGTAAATTCGCCTGCCTGTCCAGGACCAGGTGCTCGAGCATTCAACCCATTGGTAGATGCTTCTGCAAGGGTGAAAGACTGTCCATACAAAGGCATGCCCATGACTATCTTACGGCGTGGAACTCCTTCAGAAATCCAGTAGTTTATTGAGTAGTTCTATGAAAGAAAAACCAGTGTTTTAATGATGTTGCAATATACAGAATTGGCCTGAAATTTCAGTTATAAAAAGAATAGCATTAATTTATTTAGAAGCTTTTTGCTAGTCAACCATGGTAGAATGCACTTAGAGGAAGGTGCCACTGTGTTTGTTGACATTGTCTAACATCATCAAGGCTAGGGATCAGAGGGGACTGAGGGGCAAGTCAAGAGGGGATGGTAGAGTGCACAATGGAACCCATACTACATTTGCATTCGCTTACAGTAAATGCAACTCAGAACTGCAGATGTTTTATTTACCTAATTGTCTTCTGATGTCCCAACCACTTGTTCCATAATTGTTTAGTTCCTCTTCCCACCAAATGCACTCATATCACCATCGACTAGTAACATTGAAGGTGAGGTTAAATACTTGAGTATTAGAAGTGGAATTTGGGACATGCTTGCTTCACTTACTCTGTTATTATACAGGACATACTTCAGAAGCCTTCACTTGCATCATCAGCTGTAGGTCATCAGGCGGCACTGGTGTCATCTTTATTCTGGTCTCTGGTAGTTAGCATGAGAATTTGGTACAGATGTCTGGAGGTGGGATTTCCAAGTTCATAACCCTGTGTTTGTGCTTGTGGATGAAAATCTTATCCCATACAGCGACTTTTAGAGGATGGTTTTCGCAAACTTTTGAGAAACCAACCACAAAATACACAAACTCCAAATTGCTAAAAATAGTAAACCCATCCTCTAGAACTCACTGAATGGGAGAAGATTTTCATCTATAAGCACAAACACAGAATTATGAACTTTGAAATCCCTCCCCCAGACATCTAAACCAAATTCATCATGTCATCTACCATAGACCAGAATGCAGATGACACCAGCACTGCCAGTTGACCTATAGCTGATGATGCAAGCGAAGGCTTCTGAAATATGTCTTGTATAATAACAGAGTAAGTGAAGCAAGCACATCCCAAATTTGACAACTAATGTTCAAGAATAGCATACTTGTTATTCAATATATGAAGGGGAGTTTTGGATGAATCATTGTTGTTAGTTATCAGTTTTCTTTGTTTCAAATTATCTATACTGTCCCAGTTTTAATGTTTCATCTTACTATCTTTTTTTTTCTTGGTTTCACTAATATATTATATTTTACTTAATATAATTTATTTAAACATGTAAAATATTTACATTATGCATGCTTGCATCCTTTTACTAGTATTAAAACATTACAAGAATTATTGTGCAATAACTTTCTGCATGGTACCATAATAATGCTTTTCAAATTTATTAATTTATTAAATTAATTTTTGATACAGTGACGCTTCAGACAGAAATGTTTATATTCTTACTTAGGAATACATAACCTACCAAAAATGTATGAGGTATCCATTTTTAAAAATCTAGCTTATCCTAAAATTGCCTAGAAAAACTATGATATCAAATGTGGCTAATGTCATTCATTACTTTTCTCTGTCAAGCAAAGAAACAACATTGTAAAGAGTTTTTTAAGGCAAGCGTCTGCAAAAATCCAAAAATTCACAATTTTCTTCCTATTGCTTATACTTCTTTAACACATACTCAGAACACAAAACATGTAGTTCACAGAAAATTTTAACAAGTTATGTCAAATGTTGTTATGATATTAATTCTTTTGTTCATAATTAATAACTTTTTGAAAAAGAAACAAAAGGAGCAGAAGAAGAAGCAACTATGATTACATTGAGCATAAAACAAACATTTATAGCTATAATTGGCGCAACAGTTCTAGACATGTGAAAATCTTAATGAGAGCTATGAAGCAAGTTGCTTACCAGATCAGGAGGTGACCGGTCGTCTGCATGCTGCAGGAATGCGTGGAACAGTCATCATCAAATATCCACACCGGTTATGCACTGCACTGTGCTGCACTGTTAAACTTAGTTATATACAGTATATTAAAATCCACGCTGTAAAAAGCGCTTAGTATAAAAAACACTGTCAATCATTGCCTCCAATTCTTCCACATCTAACAACCCTTCCTCTTCTGCAGAATCACTCACATTATTGCCGTCATCACTGCTGTCACTACTTTCTGCACCATTATCCTGGATGAGAATTCTTTCTATTTGATTTTCTGCAATTCCATATTTTTCGAAATAATGATTCTTAATTTTTTCAACATGTCGACATGCATTTTCCCATTCTGGCCTTCCAATTTCAGCAAATTGCTAGCGTTATAACTGATCCACATATTTTAATTTAAAAGTGATATTTCTGCATGCCACCCATTTTTTGATATCAGCCCAGATTAATTCGATTGGGTTTAGATCTGGGTGATACGATGGCAGTTTAAGTACATTATGGCGATGTTATATTACTATCTGGTCAAGTATGTATGACTTCTGAAGCTGTTTGTTGGCTTTAATTAAGTTATATAGCTTTGTTTTACTCATGCTTTCATCTAAAGCTATATTATGTCTAAGTAACCAAGCTCTCATTTCTTCTTTCAAGGAATTTGAGGTAGGTGGTTTGTCAATTTGAATATTGATGCATTGTGAAGCATTGTTGATAACCAGAACAGACCCAGCAGGCATATTAGGTATCAGCATGGCGTTGATTTACTTCATGTAATTTTCTGTATTCATTTCTTAACGAAAATCTCCTGTTGTTTGTTGCGACTTGTAAAAGAAGGGCATTTGGAATGAAGCCGATCTTTCCAACTGCATGGAAGTATTTGTCCTTTGGCAACAGGTGCCCGCAAACCTAATTCGCTATCGTCACTCCGACTTTTAGATGCTGTATGACTGCTGTGTATATATAACTCATCTTCATACACTATAGTATTTCTCAAAATTTGTAGCACCACCTTGAAAATTGATGCTGATATAAGTACATATAAAATTATAGTCATTTGGAAAGGTAGAATCAAACTGAAAAATTCAATGCCATAGCCAGGATTTGAACCACGGATCTTAGGCTTTTCATGCCGTTGCGCTAACCGACTAAGCTATCATGGCAACATTTACTTTTTATTTTTTTTATTTTATTATTATTATTTTATTTTATTATTATTTTTTATTTCATTATTATTTTTTTAATTTATTTATTTTTTTATTTAATTTTTTTTTGTTGCTTTTCTGTTAGAACTCTTTTATTTGATTTCGGTTTCTTCCACTTGAACCCTAAATCTTTAAAAAAATTTCTGAGATTTGTAGCACCACCTTGAAAGTTTCTGCTGTCTTTCAGCTTGATGAGCAATCTGCTTATTGTTAGCACAGTTTTTCTTCCACATAGGAATTGTGAATCGTGCGCCGAATGACGCATTCGAAATTGTCTATTTCTGTAATAGGTTTAGGGACCTTATGTTTCTTTCCAGGTGTGTCAAATGGTACTCTTTCATCCATATGTTTTTTTTTTCTCTTTCTTCTTTCTTATCATTGAGAACTCCGGAAATGGAACTCGGTGAAACACCATTTGCTTTGACTACTCTTTCTTTCACTCTCTTAAGGCTTTTGTGGAACATATATTTTCTTCCTTCATCTCTGCTTCTTGCTTCATGAAGTTGAGGATATTTGCAATTATTTCCCTACTTTGACTATGTAATACCTTACCACTTAACTTTGAAAATGTAGGAGCCATAGTTATAAATATAAAATAAGTACTATTTAGATACTGCAGCTCTCTTTGAAATTACAACCAGATGCACACACTTTCTATGCAGACTGTATGTGTTACGCACTGTGAGTAATCAAAGGTATTATATCGCTTTCGTTGATTAAGCTAAACATAAACCATTCCTAGGCTCGGCTGCTGGGGTGGCAATCAAGATCACGATTCCAGAAGTTTTGTGCGAGCTATAATCAGCATGACAATGACTTGAGTAGAAGCAAGATAAGGGACCGAACAGATAGAAACTACATAAGAAGGATGGTAACATTTCCTATCAGAAATGTGAAGCATGTAACAGCTTGGACTTAATTTTATTTCAAATTTTCTGTTATTGTTTTTTATATACAAATGTAACTTAGTTACTGGCAGGGTAGTAATCTGACAGCATTGCCATAAATAGTTTGAAATTGTTATAACCTTTTTTTCAAAGATGTTAACACTTTGGATATAACATGTTTGTTGAAGTTGATTAAAACAAAGAAAAATAAGAACTGTAATTCAGGTTAGTATCCTAGTTTGTTGTTCTATGATCACTATGGAATCAGAGAAAAAAAGAATAACACAAAAAGTATTGTGACCTTTCTACATTCTTAGGTGGGATGTCAGGATTTTAGGAAGATTTTAAAAATGAGGTACGTGGTTCGTTCCTCTCCTATAACATAAAACTTAGCATCTTAGGGTGGATATACTGCTATGAATTAACACAGTGTGTTTTCCTAACTATTTGTTTTATTTTGTGTTTCTTCCTAATGCACTTCACCTACACGTCTCACCACCTTACGTGTTACAGACCACATTTTAACGTGTCTTCACCATACAGCTTCCAAACAGACAATACTCCTTTGCCTTGTTCCAACCATTGCACCCCAATCTGAATGGAAAAAAAAAACAACAAAAAAACCATCCACCGCTCAAGGGTCGTTAAGAGGTTTTCAAAGTTTTGTCCCCTTGTCAAGTAAACACATCTGATACAGGCATGATGTGAATGCTGGGCTGGCCTTGGTTTTATCTACAGAGTTTCTACAATAATTCTAATGTACTATGATAGCAGGCAATGTATAGTCTAAGTAGAGAAGCTTTTCTTTCAAGCTATACAAAAATGAATGTATTCATTTATTAATTCGATGGAAGGTAAATAATTTTCTATAAGCTTAAATTTATTAAGAGCATGCTAATTGTAATAACAAGTTACAATAAATATAAGTGAAAGTACGTAGTAAAAGTTAGCAAATAATGATAATTTAGCACTTACAGCATTGAAGAAATAAAAGTCATCATCAGGATGAAAGTATAATGGAGCAACATGACCAGTTTTTTTGTCCCATTGACCATGGAAATCATATGTCATCACAGCGACCCAGTCTAGATTCTCACCAATAGCTTTTACATCATATCCTGAGGAACAAAATAAAAACAACATGAAGACATTGCTGAGGCTGAGGATGACTGTCCTCAAAATATGTTCAAATAAAGGTCCTCATATATGCTGAGATCTGAATCAAGTCTCACATGCACACTTAAGGTTTAAATATATATTAAACTGAAATGCTGGTTCTTCCTCCTATAACTGTGTTTAATGATGCTGCAGTAGCACTGCCAGAAGTTTTAAAAAAGAAAAAAGTGGCACAGAACATGGATGAAGTGAGGATTAGATCAGAGTATTAGGTATGTTTATTTCATCCTGTATACTTACATCAAGTATAGGACATGTCAGTTTATACATAAAATTAAACAATATTACATTTGAAAACTTTCCAAATAAACTCACAAATGGCAGCTTTGGAAATAGCAACATTATGACCTGTCATTAATTGAAAAATGCCAGTAACATAAAATCTCAAAGTAATTAGCATTTGTAGCATAGGAGAAAGGAGCATGCCTCTGTTTGTAGTATTCTAACCTCTCGTATTTACCATAAAAATCATGCTCATAACTCCTTTGGACAGTCTTTATTGCTTTAAAAATTCCTCCTTTTGCAGAGTTTAACACATTGTTAAAACTAACGTTGTTCAATGACACAAAATTTGCATTAACTTCAGTTTAACATTGTGTTAACATTTAGCATTGGTTGGTGAAATCAGCCCTTAATATTATACTAATCTCTGAGCTGGTTAATAGCGATGCTAATTTGGGCACAAAATTGGAATAATGCTGGGAATGTATTAGTGATAAATGACATATGGTACCTAGCTGCTTCTAAATAAGAGGATTTACTTGCAGTATTTAGATTTATTACAGAAATATTTGGATAAAATTGGAATATTTCATTATTTTATTCCTGTGTAAGGAATGGAAGAAGAACTGGAAGAGAATTACTTTCAATAATGTGTGATGATTTTTATCAAATCGTTCAAGAGTGAAAATTGGAGAGAAAGATTAGTAATTCATTGTCAACAAATTAGTGATTGTCAAAACAGTAGTATGATGCTGTTCTATGGAACATTTACTTAATAATATTCAGAGAAATTTGTGCAGAAAAATTTGGTAGTGAGGTTGAAATATCCACCTGAGCAATATTAATGAAACATAAAGCAATAACAAAAATATTATAAAGAATAAAACAGGGAAGCAAAACACTAAATAAAATAAGATGTGAAAGAAGTAAAACTAAATAACAAAGTGTAACAAAAGGGAATTATATATAAATTAAACAGAAGCATTATTAAACAATATAAACAGCACATACTGCAAAGAAGGAAAGTGAAAGGTATTAAGTAAAGCAACATGTAGCTGTGGAACGCAGATGCTCAGTGAAGGGATAATTACAGGTAATGCAGACAAAAGTTGAATGCAAGGAAAGGTAAGCTAGCGAAGCAAATGTGAACAAAGCAGGAAAAAGCCAAAACATGTAGAAATCAATCAAGCCCACAGAAAAGTTAGTCAGGCAAAAATAATGCATAATGTAAGACGCTAAAAACATGTAATTTCTAAAATGTACCAACCAATAAACATGTAGTAAAATTTATCATGGGAGCCAATACATAAATAGAAAACCATGTGACTATAGAAGGAACCTGATGAAAATAGAAAATGGGTGTGAAATAGAAATATGTGTAGACCATGAGCTCATTTTTGAACATGTGTAACTTTGATACTTCAGGTCAGGTTTAAGCCCCATCATCAACAGTGTCAGCACATTAACTTGTAAAGAAAAAGTGGCGGATATCATTGGTGATTTAAGTTGAGTGTAGCGGAAAGCAGTTCGGATATGGGAAACAAGTTTAATCTCATCATGGGACAAAGTAAATCTTGTGTGAGGGAAATTGTTTAATTTTCAGTGTAGAACTTCACATAAAGAGGACAGTGAAGGAGAAATGGGCAGTTCTCATTTATCTCCTTTCCACACATCCTGAGAGAAGAGTCTTCTGTCTTCTAATCACTTCTCCTACCAGAGTTAGCCAAATATCACCTTTTCCTTGTCATCATTCTCACATTAAAGTAGCAACCAACCATCCCATTAGTAGAAAAATAGGTTTTTTCACTCCTATACTTAAATGTGTTCATTTGCTATTAGAAATCTGTATCGAAATGAAGTCCATTTTGATATAGATTCCTGTTCTTGCTTGCACACTGTCCAACTCAAAACCATGAAAAACAGTGTATTCAATAATATGAATTTATATTAACTTTATTTCAATGTTTTCATTCTTTACAATGAAATTCTAATAAATCTCTATTCACATTTTACAAAATCTAGTAACAAAGACTTTAAAAACACAAAATCTGTCATCTACCTTGTTAATATACACATTTTGTATGCAATTTGCAAAGGCAATTTTGGTAAAGATCCCTTATGAAACTTTGTTGAAGTAGATAGTGAATGTATATTTATTTTGAGTGTTTTTATTTTCTGTGGACTTTAATATTGTATTTCAGATCTTTAGTTTATTTTCAAGAGATTCATCTGTATAACCTTCGGCTACTGTTGTGGATTTCCAACCACCATGGTGTTTTAAAGCTGTAATGTCACCACCTGCATCAACTAACATACTTGCAGAACTCCTACAGAAGCAATGGCTAGTGAATGACTGTGGGTCAGGGAGGTTGAGATATTTGTTTGCCCATATTTACAAATT
Source organism: Deroplatys truncata (assembly GCA_030765065.1). Taxonomy (NCBI): domain Eukaryota; kingdom Metazoa; phylum Arthropoda; class Insecta; order Mantodea; family Mantidae; genus Deroplatys; species Deroplatys truncata. The sequence goes on along the minus strand of CM060988.1, from coordinate 6,763,348 downwards.
TATTAATGGCAACATTTTGCACGGTACATTTTCCACTGTAATAATTAACAAAAAAAGATGGAGGTTTACAGGCTTCAGGGTTGAGATTCAAGTACTTTTTACAGATTTCGTAATACTTTCTTGTTACTGTAAACTTTTGTAATGTATTTGTTTTTGTGTTGGGGATAGTAACTGATTAATACATAACTAGTCACCATTTCTGTTGCCATCTTGTAAAATCAGTACCTGCGACCTTGAATCGATATTCATTTGTTATCGAAGCGCATCTAAAATATGTATCTAGAAATTGATTTATTTTCTTTGCCTAATTTATTTTCTATGCATCTAAATATTAAATATTTATTGCACATCTAAATGTCGTAGAAAAACTATTGTATGTAACTCTCATTGAAAGAGGTATAGCTTACGTATTCTATTTTACGTAAATTATTATATCTTGAAGATCTTATAGTTAGCCCCACGTTGTGGTAGCCAATTTGTAAGAGAACAAATATGTGTTTACTTCACGCGAAACCATCTTGTGTGACGTCATACGTTGGTTGGTTCATTTGTTCTGTTTGTAGATTCCTCTGGCGTAGCAATTTGTATCAGTTTTAAATGTCCACCGGCTAGCTATCATCTGATCTGGGTAGGCATGTTTTTCTTACAGGTTGTGAAGCGGAAAAGGAATCTTTTATCCAAAAATTACTAGTGAAGAAATGTGTTTTATAATGTTTTATTGTCGAACACGTGCACTAACACTTTCACAGATTTATCTAGATAATCGCCATAATGAAACTGTTTATAATAACTTCTTATCACTTTTAACTCACGTACTTCAACTTTGTATGTTTAACTTTAGAATATTTTATAAGATTTCTCGTACTTCTGCTGCGTGTAACTTATGACAAAATGAAAGACTGATTGGCGACATGTAGTTGAACTGCGGGATCGACGTGGAGTGTACGGAAAATTTTGTATAACTGCGGGGCGATCGACTTCGAGCATGGCTATTTATAGGCTTGCCTTAAGATACACCTAAAGATTATAAATGAACTGCTATTGGCTAATAAAACGCGCCAACATTAGCGTCTATTTTACTATCCAATGAAAACCACTAATACATATTACTTTTAGAGAACATTCTGGAAGCTTTTTTTACCGAAAAGGCGCGAAACATTACGTAACTTCCTGGTTCCCGGTAACGATAAACAACTCATTCCTTGCTGCAGTATTGTGTTATTGTTAACAGTTTCAGTAGAGCCGTATATTATTATTTACCAATAATAATTACAATTATTAAACCTCTGAAATCAATGTTACATAAAAATACATATTCATATTAAAATAATTATTTACATTAAAGTAATTTGTGATACAAATTACCGTCTCATCATATAATAGTTATTAAGACACTCGTGAAGTTTTCGACCATCACTCACATTGAAAGTTACTTGTTACTCTCTCTTAATAACTCCCACTATAGGATCGTTGCATAAATAACTATTACAGCTACCAAGGTTAGATGACATGTTTGTTTCCCTCATTCACACATCCTAACAAAATAAATGGATCAGTGAATTTCTACTGCAAGAGTTCCACAACTTTGTGTTTGTAACAGAAACAAAATTCTCAAATAGAGTTGAAGGTTACTAAGTGGAAAATGTAATGAAGCAAAGAGTAATTAATGATTTAATAAGACAATGGAATTAAATAGTTATTTATTCACAACATATCTAGAATAGATGCTGTTTACCCTATCTCCTTTAAGACTTTGCCCCTGGGAAGGAGAGTATCTAAAGCTTTCTACACTTCATACATGACTTTGCCAATGGGGACACTCTTTAACTCTTTGCTGTCCCAAACGCTCTAAAGGCTCAAGATTTAAATGTTTCCTGCTACCATAAATGTTCCAGAATGCTCTTGCTAATGTGTAAATTTAGCAGTCACATTGTGAGAATAGACCAGACTGTACTGAAGTCCAGAATAGATTGTGCTGACGTCTGATATAATGTAATCACTTAGTGAGCATCTTGCACAAGTATGAACATAAATAAGCATTAAACACTGACACAAGGCATACATATTTAGTGTTTTCTGACAGTTCAGATTAGTTTGATACAATGGCTTTTACATCTTGCACATCCCGTAAAGATCTAACAGATGTGGAAAGCTTACAAATCCTAGACAAAAGCACTGATAGCAATCTCACACCATTTTAGGTTCCCGTTTAAAAAAAATTAAATTGACCCTAAAATGCCTATCATAACATCCTCCAAACAAAACATGACTAATGGAATTTGCTTTCCCCCATAATATGAAGCAAATTTTATTACATTTCTTTCTACAACGCTTAGTTTTGGAGATATTGTACAGTCTTTACTTAAATGGTCTACCCTGTATGCACAGAGATGCTACAGTAAACATTCTTTCTCTTTTGAAGACTTCCTTACAGGATTCACGTCTTCCCAATTTGAACATTGTTCTAACACATTTCTTTGGGAGTAACAGAACCCTCTCAGTGAGGGTATTACTACAGCCATCCCATTACTTCTATAGCATACTGGTTGTGCGAGTAGTTTTTACAACATTTATGTTACATGTTTTTGCAAATGCTCTCATCAGATACAGTTCTTTACTAATTTTTTACATAAGATTTTAGTTTATTTTGTGTGATTTTTTTTTTTTTAAAGTGAGGATGTAGTTTCTCCTATAGGTGAGTGAATTTAAATGCCCATTTAAAAAATGCAGCCTTCCTGGCTATGCATTAATGCTTAAATGGGAGTGGCAAAGGATTAAACAGCTTTAGCTCCTGGGCATTGGCAGGCCTCAAATGTTCACATTAAGACATGGAGGTATCTTGCAGTTAGGATAATTGTGACCATACGGAATGGAATGAAAATCCTACACTGTTGTAATACACAGATCTGTGAAACTCCCTATTAGAGAGACCATTACTTTCATATTCCTCACCCATGGAAATCCAAAAATAAATCAGCATTCAGTATATTGTAGCTATATTACTTACGTAATATAGCTGTATACCTTTTATTCAATTATTAGTAACAGAAGAAGTAAATAATTATGAACTTTAGAAAAAGAAAAATTCTAGAATGCAATGATAACCACAAATTCTGAAAGAACTTTATAACATGAAGTGAATGAACACTCACCAGCATCAATCACAGTCTTACTAGGAGAAACTGCGGCTGAGAGGAGGAGTCCTTTAGGGTTGAATGCCTCCCTTAATTCTCGCAACAGTGAAGCAAAAGCAGGCTTGTCAGAATCCGGCCCTTTCTTGCAGTCCACCTAAAAGCATGTCACAGCAAGGTTAGAAATTAATGTTTTGTATTGTATTGTTTATTTGTTCTTTTTTATCAATATTGTATATATGGTACATCTGACATAGAACACATCAAAGCATTATATACATTATTCACAGACTTTTCATTTACACCTAATAATGAATCTTAAGCAACATGGCCAAAGAGTACCAACAGAACATATCTGAACAGAAACTCCCAGGGAACAACGGATTGCTGTTGTTCATACTATCAGCCAATAGTGTTTATAAGAACAAAAGTGTTCAAATCTTAAAACACAAGTGGCAACTGGGATAAGGGATTGCCGTGGGTATGAAGTCTAATTTTCAGTATTTGCATTTGTTTTAGTGTAATTTTTATATACAGCAACACAGTAGAAAAATATTTTTGCTACACCAATTCTATTGAACATCTAAGTAGATACCCTTTTGAACTGGTCACTGACTGCCTGCTTTTACGGTAACACAGGTTCATAACATAGCCAAAAATAGAGTCAATATTTCTATCTATATTAATTTATCTTTCAAAATAGCCAGTTGTACTCCATTTGAAACAGTAAAGTCTGCCAAAATCAGACACCAAATAAGCCAGAATACTGTCTATTTTTGAAAAAAATTTCAATCCTGGTGGAAATCATATACTTTATGTGTAATTTTTCCTGAATAATATGGAAATGAAAACAGTCTGCAACTGCTTAAAATGGAAATATGCAGTATTAAAATGCATTTATTTTACAAATGGGATATACTGTGCTTCCAAGGAAACTGCAAATGTAGGTCATTAAGGTAAAAAGGATTTCTTTGTAAACATAAGTACCTGGATGGAGACCAAATTAAAAATAAAAGAAAGGTGTTGCAGTTGCAAATGTTTGTGGCGAAAGAAAGCTTGGAGAAGAGAGCTATTTAGCAAAACACAAAACAGTTGAAGCTGACAGACTTATGGAGCACAAAAAAAACTAAATGTGAAAGGACAACAGACTGGGTGTATATCTTAAGATTTCTAGTGTAGTGTTGTGATGCATGCATTAGTGCAGGACAAAGAGACTTAAATGTATAGTGTTTTATTAGTGTTGTCATGAATGTGTTGATAAGGTTACAGATTGAAATAATGTAACATATATAATATGTACTGGCTTATGCAGTGGATATAAAACTAATGTACAAAGGTAAGTGCTTTTTAATAAAATGCATGATACTGAAACTATTGGCATGGTATACGCAATAATCTTAAAAATATGTATAGCAAAAAATCTGGAATATCTAAATATTACAGAAACTCGCCAAAACAGAAAAAAATTTAGGATAATGTCACTTACATCTGAACAGATTTCACTGTATTTCCAATTCACATTCTGCAAGTATCAACATTATGTATTACCGTATTATGAGTTTCTGTAACCTAAAATTCAGGCAATTTATGGTGAGTTTTAGACAGTCCTTATCAATGAAAAAAAATTTCTATGAAGTAAAGTGCTATTCCATTGCTTTCTAATGTTCTTAAAACTCTGTTTTACTTCTATATTTTCTAAATAAAAGAATAAAATTATTCTCAGTTAATGTGTTTCTCAGTTGGCTTAATTTTTGAGGATTACAGAATTTCATTTCTTTAGCATTCATAAAACAATGACTGTAAAAGACCACAAATAGTACCCAAAGAAGTGCAATAATTTATATCTTTCAGTTTAAAATATATTAATTTTTTTCTTTCTTTTCTTTGACTGATGCCTAAAAATTAATTTTCAGTATTACTTCACTATTATAGGATTATGACAGAAATGGAAATATAGAAATTACTGCTTTTGCACACATCTATCTTGATAGAAATCATGTAAGAGAAACCCTGTGAGCTTATGTGTCTAACAAAACTGATAAAAGCTTAGAATTTTATATGCTTTTACCTGCCAGCATTTTGGATATTCCCAGTCAAGATCTAATCCATCAAAACCATGTTTCTCGAGAAAGTCAACAGCATGTTTTACAAAACGTCTGCGAGCTGAAGGGCTGTTGACCAAACGACTGTATTTGTCTCCTGCTGAGTCATTCCATCCTCCAAGGGCAAGGGTGACCTTCAATCCCTTTTTCTTGTATGCCACAACACGTTCATAGAATTCTGAAAACAATGGTGCATTTCTAGAATGTACTAGATAGAACAATAGCAGAACTGAGAATTGTAAAACTTTCAGAAGCTGAAAGTATGCAACTTGTTGGAAAGGTAGAACCAACTAAAAAATTCAATGCTATAGCTGGGATTTGAAACAGATCTTCAGCTTACCATGCTGCTGCTCTAATCAACTGAGCTACCATAGTAACATGCTGGCACAGCATTAAATTCCCAAACTGACTCACATTTTTCCTGGTAAATCAAAAGATGCACAAAAATTCATTTTGAGATAACATATCCCAATGTTATCTTACATTACTGCAAGTACTATTGCAAGTCCTGAGCTTCTTAGTTAACCTCTATTAGGTCAATCAATTAGTTAATTGTCGTGTATAGAATCAGACTGAAAAGTTCAATGTGAAATTGATTATTTAATTTGTCTTTAACAATTTTGCTGTTTCAGAAGCTGTTACAAATGTAATTGGCTGCTGAAAAATGAAAAACATGCTAGCATACTTTAACAATAAACATTTTGTAGCTCGGTGATAGTTGCTCATAGTTCCAAGTTTAATTCTTCCAATAAAATCTCTGCTTCATTTGATAACATGCTCTGAGCTTACTAGTATTCTGAAATAATGACACAAAGTTATGATAACAATATACTTAGAAATAAGAAGGTTGGAGAAAGAATGGGAGCATGAGATAAATCCTAGGTAGTGAATGATTTTAACATTCAACAAGGCTTAGAATAAGGTAACAATAAAAATATGATTGCAAGCAGAAATTATAACGCTCATGCTGTCACATTTTAGTGGAGTAATGATGGAGAGAGGTATGAGATCACACCTTACCTACCAAGAAAGTGGTTTTACAGAGGCCAATTGTCACACTAGAAAGGAAATGAGAGTACTGGGATCAAAATCGTGTCTCTGGTATTAAAAGGATGCAGGGACTGGCACAACCACCAATTTTAGTTTGTGACTAGGAAGTCTTAGGCAAAGGATTGAATGGTAGAACAAAAAGATCAAATGGCATGCCATGTTGTTTATTAGACAGTGTGGCATATTACAAATATAGGGCCACTAACTATAAGGGAATGACTCACTCTGAAAGTGATTATTGCAAGTGCTAGTCTAGTAGTAGCTAAAGTTAATTAACAATTGAGATTGTCATCCTCCGTGGTGTAGTGGTTACCATACTAGCCTCTAGTTCCCGAGGTTACGGGTTCAAACCTGGTGGAGGGCGATGGATTTTTTTGGGCGTAAAAATCCTTAGCATGGCTTCCTCTGGAAGGGAAGTAAAGCCAGTGGTCCCGTGTCATAGATTTACAGCACGTAAAAGAACCTCAAGCCTGATAAAGAGGCCTCTGAGCAAAATTACCTGTCTTTCACACCAAATATAGAATGGGATGCTAAGGACCATAGTAGTTAAAGAGTGTCTATAAATAAAACTCAAAAAAAAATTGAGATTACACGATGCAGATATCTTACCTTTAGGAGTATATCACACTACTAGAGTTACAGGGGGTCCAAAAATTGTCTGGGTAGCTTCTCAGCAAACAGCAAGGGGGCAGGAAAGTTCCTTGCTAGTCAGGAGTCCAAGAGAGCAGAGGGGGCGATCTATCTAAGCTACATGTTACATAGTTTTGTGGTTGTCTATGGAACACCGCGACATTGTGACACAGGTTAAGCATGTATGTAAATCAATGCCTAATTTAAAGTATCATGTGACAGTGCCGAGTTCAGCATGATTCTAATTGTTACTATGGGGAAAGTGATGCCACTGTAAAGCTCCATTGGCATGTCGTCAACAGTAAACCAGAAGGTTCTGTTTAGAGATGTCCCAACTTAAGAAAGTTAAGTAAAACTGCACAATATCAAAACTCAAACGAATTTAGACTCTTAATCAATTCTAATAAATATTTAACTTTGCATAATTTAGTATACTTACCAATAGCATATGTGACAATACTACAGCAATTACAACCTAATCTTAAGCTTCAGTATAGTAAAATTATTACTCACTGTTGTCAAAATCTGCCCATGAATCATGAGCTTTAATGATAAGATTTTCATAATCCAACACAGCAAACCCATATACGATATGCGTACACAGTCTTTCATCAATATTCTCAGGCAGATATTTTCCAGTCCCTTGTCTGTACCATGCCCAGTTGGTGAAGTAGCACACCATTTTAAAGTATCCTAAAACATAAACACTCATATTAGTTTTAATTTTAATACACTGCTGCTTTAATCTGTGCTTCTCCGTGTTTACTGCAACATTATGAGTTGCTGATGACAAGCAAGGCTGGCTGATTTTTAAGAGGAGGAAGACAGAATATGCATAATACTATGAAACACTGGCCTTCCAGAGAATCTCATTTATTATGCCAATATTAACCAGTGTCAAATTAAAGTCATTGCATCATCACATATCAGCAAAGCACATTTTAGAGCATTGGTATTTACAGTTCCTCCTTTTCAACTTCACAGTATTATATCAATTTATATTTTGAAATAGGATTTTGTTAGAAAGCTTTACTGTAAGCCAGAAAGATAACATTCACCTTAATGAAAAAACTCTGGTGTTGCATTCACATGACTTTCTCTACCTCCAACAAACTATTATTTAAAAAAGCTCATTCCCCTACCTGCTTCATATTAATTGAGATAACCATTTGCAGAAATGGTTTTATTACATTACTAGAGGATTACAGTAGACTTAAGCCATAGTCAAATCCTTTAAGATCAGGTTGCTATGTATTGGCTTTGAAATGCTGTGTTTTTGCATGAACACCAGAAAAAAAATGAATAGCAATTTTCCTCTTGAGAAAATTATAAGTATTTAAAAATTCAAACCAATAACAAAGAATATCTCAGAAGTGGTTAAAGCCACAAAAAATTTAATTGGCATAAATTGTGTGCTTTAATGAAGTCTACATTTTTTGTGCAGTACGACTTTCTCTATCCCTTATGGTTTACCAGTTATACAAAAGTCACTCAGAATGACTTGGACTATTCCCAGAAAATTCAATATATGCATTTAGTTTGTCATGAAAATATCTTGAACATATAATATTTTCATCAAAAACTTTTCCATGAAAAGAGTAGTTTGGGGTGGAGGGTATTTTCTTGAGAATCTCATCCTTGGAAGATGCTGAACTTAAACGTCAAGTATGGTGTTTAACCAACTTTTCATTTTTGAGTTATGCTGTTCAGAGCCACAGAACCCTACATGCACGCACACACACATGGGGACCTTTTATAAAACTTTTGTTTGGGATTCAGGAGACCTCAAAATGCATGTTTCTGGTGAAATCTTTGATTTTTGGATGGAATGCAATACTTCCTCTACTTACCATATGTTAGTAGAAGAGAAAGTAAAAATGGCATTGGTAACGGACACTATGTTATCCTGGTTTAGACACACCAACTCATTTTAAATGAGGACAAAACTGCAGCAACTAACTTCCAATGTAAAAATGACAAAAGCTCCAACCAAGTGTCAAACTTGGGTTAAAAACTATAATGTGTAAACCCAAAACAAAATTCTTAGGTTATGGATTGACTACAATCTCTGTTAGGATAAACACATTGAAAATTTGACTGTGAAATTAAGTAATGCTTGCTTTGTGCTCTGTCAGCTGAAGAGACACCTTACACTAGATGTGCTGAAAAGCTGTTACTTTGCCTATCTTCTCTCACATTTAAAATATGAAATAGTAATATTATAGGGAAATTGCGTAAGCAGCAATTTAATTTTCAAACTACAAAAAAATAAAATTTAAAAAAGAAAAGAAAAAAAAAACTGAGAATCATGGTTGGCATTTCAGAAAGAAAAAGTAGCAGGGAACACTTAAAAACATATGTGATACATTCACATGACTTTCTTTACCCCTGCTATTGTTTATTCTTACTAAAGCTTATTTTTCTACCTACTTCATTTTAATCCAGATAAACCTATGCAGTAATAGCTATATACACATTTCATTATAGATACAAAGGGAATAGCTATAATCAAATGTTTAGGAATTGGACGCTATATGCTGGCCTTAAAATTCCATAATTTTTCTATGTAATGACAAAGAATTGAACAATTCAAACCATTAATAATGGCTGATGTCACAAAAAAAGTTATTTTTAATAAATTGTGTATTTTAAAGAGATCTACATTTTTTGTGTAATGCATTTTCATTTATTGCTTCTAGTTTACCAGTTATACAAGATTATACATTTTCTCTGTGTGAAGAGACTTTACAGACTATTCCCAGAAACTTTAAGATATGCATTTTATTTGTCCCGTAAATATCTTTAATATATGGTATTTTAATCAAAATCATTACAACCATTTTTATGAAAATAAAAAGTTTTGAAAAATGTTCCACGTAAAGGATGGTTGGAGGAAGGGGATTATCTTGAAAATGTTTGTCCCACATCTTTGGAAGATACTGAACTTAATTACCAAATTTGGTATTTATTCAACTTTCCATTTATGAATTATGACGTTCTCTCTCTCTCTCTCCCTCCCTCTCTCTCTCTCTCTCCTTCACATACACACAAACATGCAGGCACACACAGATGGACTTTTTTTATTCAGAGGTCTCCAAACATGTATTTGCTGTGAAATCTTGGTATTGAATTTTGGTGCGAAATCAATACTTTCTTTACCTACTATGTATGTAGGAGAGAAAGTAAAAACAATAATTAACTTTTCCCTGTGTGTACATAAAAGAAATCCTAATCTATGCTAAATCTAATTTAATAATTTCACTATAAATTCAGAAGTTCATGCACATAATACATGGAAAAAAAATATTATTGAAAAATATACTGGATCTCCTTACACATTAAACTAAATCATATGAGAAGTCTTTTAAATATAACAGTCTAAAATTATATAATAACTTAACTCCATATCAAAGTAACTATACAAAAATTTAAAACTAATTAAATAAATTCTGAAATAGGAGCAGAATCGTTCCTGGCATTGTGAATATTCTGGAATTTCTCAGACTTCCTGCCAGGTGTAAAGTGGTTAGAAACCAACATTTCGGGAATGTACATCATTCCCATCTTCAGCATAGTTGAATGAGGAGTGCTCCATATTTATACTAATGTCTATGGAGTTAAGTTAGGACCTCTTAAAGAACAGGTTGTGTCAGTGAGGTGATCAAAGGCATGGACGTTATAGAAAATTATTTAAGTAGATGTTTGATGTGATGTATTTGATGCATTTTTAATACTGGTTTCCATGCCATGCTGAACTGTAGTCCAGAATCTTGGTTCAGGTTGCCTTTCTCAGACAAGATGGTTAAAGCTTACTTCATGCTTCATTGCCAGTAACCCACACACTTGGCTAATACCATTGTTCTGCCAAAGTTGGCCCTGTGGACTTGTTTGAAAAAGTGTTCCACTAGACCTGATTTTTCTGGATGCATCAGACATATGCTTCTGTTGTGTTCAGCAATCATGGTGGATATTGTTCTTCTGATTTGACCTATGTAGGCAGCACCACACTCACAGGGGATGCGATGGACACCTGGTATTCTCAATTCATGGCTGTCTTTGACTAGTCTGATTTTGAATGGAAGTAAGTAGATCGTCTTGATGTGTTTAGCTAACAATTTGCTAACCTTACTTGATAACTTGCCAGTAAAAGGAATACAAGCTGAAGCGGTTGGTTTTTCTATAGTCAGTCATGTTCTGGTGCACTGATTGCATATGGCTCTTTTGATGGAGGCTTTGATATCATCTATTGATAATTGCTGCAAGCCCGAGAAAATCTACAATATAAATAAATTCCTACTTTTAAATCAGTTTTATTCAATTGAGGAATTCAATGAATTACTTTTAACTCCCCGAAAAATATGTATTTAACAATCCTAACCCATTCAAGACACCTTTGCTGTTGTTTGTGTTTCAACTATTGAGAATATTGAAAAGGATGAACCCCACTCTTGTAAATATTACACAAGGTGTTTACACTTATGACACACACATTGCATACAATTTATCACTTTGATATTGTATAATTACCTGCTGCTTCTGATGAATACCAAAACATGTATCTGTTACTATGAATGAAATAAATTGAAATTAACTGAACTACTATGGATTAAACAAACAGAATTGAATTGATTTTTACATATTATTCTAAAGAACTGAAAATCTCTTTCTTTGCATACCACTGCTTCCCATTATGTTTGACATGCTATACTACCTATATTAATCAAAGCATTGGGTTTGGATGCATTAGATGTATGTACCTTCATTTCTTATTTTCATGTTAGACATGTAACCTAATAACCCATATAGTCACTTAACAGAAAAGAGCTGCTATATTTTCTTTAAGACCCATAGGGCAACATGCTCCATGTTGGAGTAAATTACTTCTGAAGTAACATTTACTAAAGATGTCCATACTATGGAGGTAGGTTACTACAGGAGTAATTTACTCCAGAGGTAATGGAGACCTCAATTACAATTCACTCTGAGCTACTACTATGGTGACACCATGGCCAAGTGGTTAGACCACTGGCCTCCCACCAAGGCAGCCCAAATTCAATCCCAGAGGCCTGCACGTGGTATTTTGAAGGGCGAAGCGGCGCCTGGACAGATTTTCTCTGAGTTCATCGGTTTCCATTCATTCCACCAATTGCTCCATAACTCAATTTTATTTCCTTTCATACACCTCACCTTCATTTCATATCACCGTCTTCCTCATCTCATACTCATACTTGGCTATGGGCTGATCCCCCATTCTGGGTTCTTCATTTGCCTCCCCCAAGGCAGCCCAAGTTCAATTCCAGAGGCCCATATGCAGGATTTATGATGGATGAAGCGGCATCTGGGTAGATTTTCTCTGGGTTCTTCAGTTTCCCCGCCATTCATTCCACCAATTGCTCCATCATCACCTTCATCTCACCTTCATTTCATATTACTATCCTCCTCACTCTCATACCTAGCTTTGGGCCAATCCCCCATTCCGGGTTCATTCTCTGATTCAATGTCCGTCTGCTCCTCGACAGGCCTCTGACCCTAGGCACGGTTGTAAGTCCTAGGGGGTATAAGCCCTGCATAAAAGGAGGGTGAGCCAACTAATTAAGTAAGTAAGTTACTACTACAGAACTAAGAGTTCATTACTCATGAAATATATTGTTTTGTTTGCACGATTTACTTGAAGTAATCATGGATAGGTTATGTGCTAAAGGTGTGCGATAATAAAACGGTGGAAAACTTCAGCGAAAGAGATAAATGTTTTGTTGGTAGAGATAATGGAAATTCTGTAAACTGTATAGCATACAAAAAACATGATGTATCTATGTTGGATAAAAAGAAATACCTGAAAAGTTGTGACGGACAAGTTTAAGCAATACTATCTTGCGTTGGTTTAATGCTTTGAGCAACAGGAAACATACCGAAGAACAGCTTAAAATTCTTTGGAAATAATGCTCCTAATCTTCATATTTGCATTGCAGATCACTTGTGTGTTGATGGAGAAATACTCTTTCTCATTTTGGAAAAGTTCACCATTTTCACAGATGGGCACAAAATAGGAACATGCATGCATTCAATTGCACCAACAATTAGTAAATTACTCTTCAAGTAGGTTCGAAAGGAATGTAAAGGATTCTTTCCTAATACCAAAATATCCCTTAAACTCTCTCTTTACAAGTATCATATGGGCACTATATGCAATATTGCATTCCCATTGTTTTCTTTGTTAAGATCATCAATGTAATCTAAGTAATCCATGAAGGTGTCAAAATATCTTCCTCCAAATACGGCATTTTGTTCACTCAACTGGTGAGTTACTCCAACCAAGTCACGAGAATAAATTCTAACCTTTAATGTGCTCTATTTACTTTCGTAGTAACATACCACATGACAGTGCTCTCCAGCATTGACTTCTGCAGTTATTTACTGCGGGAGTATCTGAAAGGAGTGAAATACTTTGGAAGTAGTTTACTCTCATATGGAAGTCGCCAAATGTTGATTTTAATAGTAGTTTAATACAGAAGTAGAGCTTACTCTAGGTTGGTGCATGCCACCTTTAGTGTTCCTGCACATATAAGGATGCAATGATAAATAGTTTAGCAATGAAATGTTGGTTTTATGTTTTCAAAGTGCTTTTATTATTCAGCATGGTTCCCTAAGAGTAAAGTAAATTTTGTCCAACAATATTCCAATGTTTTGATTCTATAGACATATGCTTTCCTCTAGGTCTGCAAAATACATATACAGTAGCTTTGACTTCCTCCTCTGCTGAAAACCTCCAGCCTCCCAAGAAATTTTTGAGCTTAGAAAATAAAGAGATGTCAGAGGGAGCAAAATCCAGTGAATAAGGTGGATGTGTGAGCAAATCATATTTTAAATCATTGATCTTTGCCATGGTGATAACTTCTGTGGGCAGATGTGTATTATTCTGATGGAAAATGAGATTCTTGTGCACTAATTCTGGCCTCTTTTGTTGGATATTCTGATGTAACTGTTCCAAAAGGTAAGCATAAATTTACCATTTATAATTTTTCCATTTGGAGGATAATCAACCATAGAACCCCTTTTGCATCTCAGTGCTGACATCACTTTCTTTGGAACTGCACACCATCCACTGTTTCAATTCTCATTTCGTCTCTGGAATGTAAGGAATAGTGAGCCCAGGTGTCATCAATGGTGGGAATCAATGTAGAAAATCCATGGGAATTTTTTAAAATGACGTTCTTGGAAACCTACAGTCAAATACTGCAGCTGCAGCACCATTTTCCTGAAAGCTTTTTCGTACCTAGTTCTACAGTTAAAGTATAATGTACTCTTTCCTTCCAGATGCTTACCATAGTAACTATTTTACTCAGTTTGAGTCTTCCATCTATCAGCATGGATTTTCATGATCATTTCGTCTGTAATGACACTTCTTGGATGTCCAACTTTGCAACACCTGGCTGATTTTGAACTCAGCCACTCAGCTTGCGCAGTCGCATATGATAGAGCACTTTCTGCTTGAATTATTTTCATCTCTTCAAAAATGTCTACAACCTTCAAGACTTCTGTATAAAAAATTTAATAATAGTGTGATGGTCAACACTGTATTTTTAAACACATAGGAAATGGGTTTCCCCTTTCAACAATAACTGACAAAAATTGAGTTAAAAGATGACTTCTATACCTCCAGTGTTGCTAACTGAAATGTTAAACTTTCAAACCCTGAATAAATATTTGTATCACATTCTTATGTAAGGCATTTCTAATAATAATCTGAAAGTATTATTGACAGATGTATCTAATAGTAAACAAATAAAAATTTTGCATCTATAATTATCACTTCTTATAAAAACAATGATTATTCTTTGTTTAAACAGCAGCAGATTAGAATATTGTGTTCAAATGCAGAAAAGGTATTGCTAAGCTATGGTAAAAGACTGCATTAATCAGGCTTCAGTAACAAACTAACATTTTGATTTATTAATTTATTATCACAAATGTTCCCTGCATGAAATTAAATAAAACAGGAATTTTGTTTTTACAGTTGAATTGACAGATTCTCAATCTTATAAATAATAAAAAAGATTATGGTGGTGGTGGTTATGGTGATTATTTGATGATGAAGGTGGAGGTGGAGGACATGATGATGATGGTGGTAGTTCTGTTTATGGTGGTGGTGGTGGTGATGGTAATGATAATGATGGTGATGTTGATAGTTATTAGGGTGGTGGTGGTGACGACAATGGTTATTATGATAATGGTGATGATGATCATACTGTTTAAAGTAACAATACCTATTTTCCAACCATTATTTGTAACATATAATTTTAAAATAAAAATAATTATTTTTCAGCATAGTCTCAAATATAACTTTAACTGACAGTCAACTTGACACTGTAAGGGAACACTATCCTCCTATCTGCTCAGCATCACTGAACACCTGCTCAGAATTAAACTACTAGCCAGATGATGAAGATGCTGCCTGGAGTAGCCAAAGACTCAAATTTGACATATGCCTTATTATTACTTGAGAAATATTTACCTGAATAGGTTCCTCCTGCAGGAGGTCTGGTGGGCTCTACCATTGGGATTTTAGTAGTTGAGCTAACAACATCTTCGCTTGTTGCTGCACTAGTGGTGTAAGTTGGCCGAGTTGGAGATGGAGTTGGTCGAACAGTTGGAAGTTCTGAAGGTTTAACATCACTTCCCTCTTCTACATCACATTGTGCATTTGCAGGCCAGTCACATATCTTTGCCTCCTTTTAAACATACAATCAGAAATGCACAGATAGTTAAGCAATAAAGTTAATTAGCTAAGAATATACATTCTTTTACAATAAAAATTCTCTGTTAAAACTAACTTTGATATTATCTTTTAACAAAATGTATTATTAAATGTGCAGTGTGGAAGGCACCTACTGCACCAAATATTAACAGATAATTTTACACTGTGAGTTTGAGAAATATAGAAAAACTCTGTACAGCTTTCTTTTTGCATCTACATGACTTTCTCTACTCACTCTCCTATAAACTTTTCTTACTAAAGCTTATTCTTCTGTCTAATTTATGTTAATCAAGATAAACTTTCATTACACATTTAAGAATTTGTTGTAGGTATAAGAAGGATATAGTAGGTTAAAGCGATAGCCAGATTTTTAAAAAGTGGATCACCATTTGATGGCTTTAAAATTCTGTCTTCTTTGTATGAGAAAAAAAGAATAGCGCTTTTCACTTGAAAAACTGTTAAGTATTTGAAAATTCAAACCAATAACAAAGAATGCCTTGGAAATGGTCAATGCCACAAAAAAAAAGCTTGTCATAGTTGTGTTTTAACGAGTCTACATTTTTTGTGTAATAAGATTTTGTCTATCTCTTATGGTTTACCAATTACAAGAACTTTCTTGAAAATCTTTGTCATAACCTTGGAAGATGCTGAACTTAAACATCAAGTTTGGAATTTAACCAACTTTTCGTTTTTCAGTTATCTGTTCAAGACTCATACACATGGATCTTTTTCTAAAAATGCTTTTTCTGGATTCAAGGGGCCTCCAAACATGCATTTCTGGTGAAATTTCAAGATCAAATTTTTGGATGGAATACAAAACTTCCTCTACTATATGTATACTTTAGTAGAACCAGTGCTTTGGGAAAAACTTTAAATCAAATTGGGCAGATTCTTTTTTTTTTTAGGGAAAAACGATTTTTGGAAAACTTTACTTATTTTTTTTTATTAATTTTTTTTTAAATTCTTATATTGATACAATAGTTAATTTATAATTTAATTATCTTATAGCAGAGAAAGTAGAAATACAAAGACATTGTATGTCAAATTTTGAAGTTGTCTAGTTTGTTGCAAATTGGTATAAATTGTGGAATGCTGTGGTAATTGATGCAAAACTTTGCTTGAAAAATTTTCTCTTAATTCTTTGTTTATTGTGTCTGTAAATCTTTAGCAAAATTTAATGATCATATGTTATATTGAATGTAATTACAGTTTACAGCAAACTTTAATTACCTCACCTCATCCCACTGACTCCTGCATATACCCGGCAGAGGGCGATGGATTTTTTTCGGGCATAAAAATCCTTAGCATAGCTTCCTTCAGAAGGGAAGTAAAGCCAGTGGTCCTGTGTTGTAGATTTATGGCACGTAAAAGAACCTCAAGCCTGATAAAGAGGCCTCTGAGCAAAATTACCTGTCTTTCACACCCAATATAGAATGGGACACTAAGGACCATAGCAGTTAAAGGGCATCCATAAATAAAACCCCATTTAATTTAATTTTCGATCCCTGCATGTGCTATTTGGTAACATTGTATGACTCAGCTTTTATTCCTGGAAAATCAGCCATTAAACTCACATAGTATACCAAAGGAAACTTCACACTATCAGAAACCTGATACAATATGTGTCTCACATCTGGAAGGGGCCAGGCAGTAATATGCACTTTGGAGGTAACATATGTTTGAATACAGTCTGTGAGTTATTAGGCAGCAAAGCTTTAAGATGATTGAGTAAACAGTGAAGCAATACACAGAATACCCAGGCCTCTTTCAGATGGCATAGAAATAAAATGTGCCCATGAGTACGTGTGGATGCTACTTCCACCCACTCTTACCCATGCAGCAGATACGAGGGCTGTCCCAGAAGTACCCACCTAACAAAGAAAACACAAAAATTTTGGGAGAAAACATCTTTATTTTTCTACATAGTCTCCTTTCAGCTCAATACACTTTTCCCAGCGGTGCTCAGTAGCTTCGATACACCGTTTATACTGAGAACCATAGAGTTCTGCAAAATAGCCATCAACTGCAGACTCCAGTTCTTCACTGTTGGCAAATCTTTTAGCACCAAGCTATTTCTTCAACTCTGAAAAAGAAAATAATCAGAGGGGACTAAATCTGGCAAATAGGTGCATGAGGAAGCAATCTGAACTTTAATGAACTTTAAATCATTGATTTTGGCCATAGTGATAATGGATGTGTGAACTGGTGCATTGTCTTGAAACAAAAGTTTCTTTTCCACTAAATGCAGCTGTTTTTGCTTGATTTCAGCATTCAATGCTGCAATAAGTTTGCATAATACTCGCCATTGATTGCTTTTCCTTTTTGAAGATAATCAATGAAAATTATTTCACGCACATTCCAATAAACTGATGCCATGACCTTGCCTGCAAATGGAACTGTCTCGCCTTCTTGGAGCTGATTCTCCCCTTTCAATCCACTGTTTTGACTGTTCCTTTGTCTCAGGGGTGAAGTGATGGACCCATGTTTCATCCATGGCTATGAATCGATGTAAAAACTTGGCTTTATTGCAGTAAAACATTGCCAAACACACGACTGAAACATCTTCACGATGCTGCTTTTGTTCCATTGTCAGTAAATGCAGCACCCATCTTGTGCACAACTTTCTCATGTCTAAATTTTTAGTCAGTATGTGATGTACACCACTTTTTGAAATGCTATGATGTCTCCTAGCTTGCACACTCAGTCAATAGTCTTCCAATACCATTTTGTGGATTTTCCTCACAATTTCTGGCGTGGTCACCTCATTTGGTCGACCACTGCGATGTTCGTCTTGGCAGCTCATACGGCCTTGCTTAAACTCTGTCACCCAATATTTTATGTTGTAAATAAAGGAGCAGAGTCCCCCAGAGTAAGATCTAGCTGAGCTTTAATATTAGTTGGAATAAGGCCTTTCAAATGAAAGTATTGTATCACATAACGATGGCTAGTTTTATCCATGTTTACAAATTTGCTCAGAGCGTTCACTATTGATGGCTGCCAAACAATTACTAAACAACGTAGCATCATCAAACTTCAGACTTAAGCTTTATAAGGCTGGTACTTTCTGCCACAGTCATTTGTTTGAAACAACAATCACTATCTGTACATCAGGTCAGGTATTTCCGGGACTGCCCTCATAATTCCAGACCATGCAAACCCTCCAACACTTTTCAGCAGATCTTTCCAAAATTGATTTCAATGTAGGTAAAAAATATGGAGTATCATTGTCTTCAATAGTTTACCTTCTACTGTTAAGAGAAAATAAAGGAAGCTCAAGACTAATGGGATAGAAGTCAGGTGCGAGCATATGCCATACGGTTTCATTGCTAAGTTTTTCAATTACTTTCAGATGTCAATATCCATCTTTGATGAAACTCCTGCATAAGTTACACAGTCAACTTCTTTGGGAAACACCAAAATGAGGGTTTCAACCTTCTAAATGCCTCACTGTCACTATAGGATAGATACAATCATGTATCTTATATTCAATTGTATACTATTGTGTTATCAACCTTTTTCATTTTTCCTAAAACCTAGCAGTAGGTCTACTGATGTGGACATAGTTGACCTGCTCTGTGAGGTGACATATAAAAGTTAATGTCCAACCACAACTAACCACAGGGCTGGCACTGGGACAGGGACTCACTATGTTCCTAGTCAAACACTTCTTCCATGTCCAGCACCCTCTGTATCCACGTCATATGAATGATTCTATTTGAACAACCATCTTAGTTTAGACAGACATGAGTCTAAGAGCAGAAGTGGGTCTAATCCAATCCATCTAAAAGAGGCGTTACAGGTGATTCTGATTTATATAGTAGGTCGTAGTGCCAGGGAGGCTGCTCAGCCATGTGCAGAAGAGTTACATTTGCATATGTAATATCTTATGACAGGAACAGTGAGATATGGGCTAAAGCCTAAATATGCACATAAATAAGTTGTGTTGTATCAAGAAACAGAAACTGCGGAGGAGCCAAGAAAAGCCAAAAGAATATACCTTCTAAACAGTCTAAATGGACTGCTTAGACTGTAACAAAACATACTCAGAAAAACCAAGAGGGCATAACCACAAAGCTAAAAGAACACTTCAGAAATATCAGCTACAAACAGCTAGATAAATCAGCCATAGCAAATCACAACATGGAACCAAAAGTTAAGCTACTAAAATTGGTGCATAAACTGTAGAACTGAGCTTATGGGATATAATATACATAAAAACTTTTGAACACTGAATTATGAACTTTGAAATTCCAGCTGACTTTGGTTTAATTTCTTAATTCACCAACCCACATCAGATGATGCTACAAATACCCAAGGAAGAAGAAGAAGATTGGGGAATCACTGGTTAGTCAACCACCAACTGAAAATGGGGACACTAGGCCCTTGAAACATGTTCTGCCAGTAATTTCATAAGTGAAGCAAAATGAGTGCTTAACATTGACTCATTTTCCATAATTTAATTATTTGTTTCCTCTGTGCAAGTTCCAGCAATTTTAAATTTAAACTTCACTTATTTAAATTAAATTTTTGTTACCTCTTACTGGTGGTTTTAACAATACTGTCTTAAAACTTCAGTGGTTATAAATATTCTTGGTATCAACTATAGAAAGAAGCATAAAATGAGCCATACTAAAACATTTCAAATAAAAGAAAACTCACACTATTCCAGTGAAGTCCAGGTGCACAGGAGAATTCCTGGTATGTTCCCCAGAGACACACCAAGTATTTACCGCAGTCCACTGTGCGACTGAATTCTCCGTCATTACAATTATCGCGCTGTAGATGCTGCATGTAAGCTGTACCATAAAAACATAAATATTATTTGAAACTTAACCAATTATTTTATGTACTATTTCTGTGAAATTTAGAATGATAAGATATTTTTTTGTATTATTAGCACCCAGTTTTAACAACTTTAATTCAATCATACTGTGAATACATCAATTAAGAAATAATATGGACTCTCTAAGATAATCCACCAATCTACAAATTAAACAATGGTCGTCTATTGTTACAAGATCAATTGCTTTTGAATGTTACATATGGCAATCTCAAGAAGTAAATTTCAATACGTCTTTCTGGATCCATAAATAATTAAAGGAACTCCTTTAGACTATTAATATCTCTCACTGGCAATCTTTTATAATTCAACCACCTACAATATTTAGGGCTATTTTTATTTTATTTTAGGGTTGTTGTGTGTTTTTGTGGAGTCAGTTTTTTTAAAATATGTCACTTACACCTTAATTTTACAGAAACTAGTTTCAGAAGCCATTGCTTTTATTTTCAACCATGAGGGTCCGAGTGCCATTGCCAGTTTTAGTTCATCACAGCCTCCTCTCTGGTGGTGGAAACAATGAATTTCTTCGCAAAGGTATCAACTGGCAGGATTTAAACATTTATTAGTTGTTCTTTATGCTTCCATATTAAAATGCTTTCCCATGTTGTGAATTCATTGTGGGCTTTTATGCTTTTAAGTAGCTTCGGATTCAGGTCTGGGCTATGATTTTCATTTCAAAAGTGAAAAGGTGCAGATGGCTTGTCTTTTTGTTTTAATTTAATGTTTCTGAAGTGCTCTTTGGTTCTGGATTTTAGACTTCTTTTCGTTTGTCCTGTGTAGAACTTTTCACAATCCATACAACTGATTTGGTATACTCCAAATCAGCTGTGGATGAAGAAAAAGTCTAAAAACCAGAACCAAAGAACACTTCAGAAATGTTAAATTAAAATAAGAAGACTAATCAGAAGTAGCATTTCACTTTTGGAATGAAAATCATAACCTAGACACAAATCTGATTGTATTTAAAAGCACAACCCACAACGAACTCACAACGTGGGAAAACATTTTAACATGAAAGCATAAAGATCGGCTAATATACTTTAAATCCTGCTATTAAAGTGAAATGATGTAGTGTCAAGAAACCAACTCCACAAATATACAAGTATAATTTGGACACTGTTACTAAATTCCTTTAAACATAAATTTTATTTATTTGTTTATTTAACACCATAGTATTTTCATGTATGTTATTAAACTTGATGTGTCTCTTATATACTTTCAAGTCTATTGATTTGCCTTCACCGCCACACACCAGCTTTTACCCTCAAAATGCAATACTATGTCTGTTACTACTTAGGATGTTCTGGATGTAAACCAACAAACTTTAATGCCACACTTAGAAAATATTTTAAAAGATCAAATGAATAAAACTATCTTTTGGTGTAGACAAGCACAGTTCAAGCCCTCTGAGGTGCTGTTTGCCAGTGTACTTCTGTTGTCATCATTATGGAACTCATTTAGAGGTTAATGGTAAATAGAACACAATTTTAATTCAGTCAAACAGACAACATTATGCATAGTTCTATCATAAGAATAACTTGACTCATGTGTGAGGTACAGTTTGTTGATTTAAATACCAGCAAAACATCCAGCTCACCATTTTTCTTACAAAACATCCAAATAGGAAAAATAAGCAGGTTGAAGCATGGTTTCCATTCTATTTTATTATCTCCAAATTATTCTATTCATTATCCCTATTATTATTAACCCAAATATCCCAGAACCATGGTTTGTTATATATTATAACCAATCACCATAAACCCCTACCTCCTACTATGTTTTCTAGCAACTTTTCCATTAAGCAAAAGAATAAACTGATAGAAGTCAAGGGTACCTAACTTCTGAAAAATAATTCTCACTTTATAACTATTTTTAATGACTTCAGTATATAATGGGTTTTAGCATTACTACAAATCCATAAAATGTATTGTTTAGTATATCAACAGTGGAAGAGTTATTTTCATCTTTGCCTTACCAATCTTGAGACCATGTGATAAATTTATTGTTGCAAACTATTTTAGTCAAAATAATCAAATAGACACAAATTAAAAAAAAAAAAATTAAAAAAAAGCCTTTGATTAAAAGAGAATTAACAATATGACTTAAGTTCATAACTTTGAAGTACAATGGTGCAAATGGAGTTGCATTCCTGAAATATATCTAGTTACAATTGTTGGGTGAGGTCCTGTTCTGCTCCTTCCGTCTCTTTCTTACCTAACATTATGCACTTTCATGAAGCTAATTAGTAAATACCAATTTCTACATTTTACTTGTGTTCTGTATAACATGCAAACTTTTAATTTCCATTATCATACACACATGATATTCTTATTCTTTTTTGGAGGGAACAGTAACATAGTCTATGTGTAAAAAAAATATAAATTTTATATGATTACGGTTGATTTGTACAGCACTACATCATTTTCTCTCATGATGACACACACTTTCTTTATATTACTAAAATACCAAGATGCAATTTTCTGGATACATCAGTCTTCATAATTTTTTGCTTTTAATTCATTTTATTTTACTGCTTTTGACAAAATTTTATTAAAAATATACCACAAGAATATATAAACTGAGAGTAGACCTACCTACTCTAAACTATTCAACAACAAGTAACACTTACCACAACTTTGTAACACTTACCATTGCTTGAACATGTGCAAAGTAAACTGCTCCAGAAAGGGGGCAGCAATTATTGCTGTAACACTCTGATTATTTCAGAAACCAAGAATTTACAGCAACATTAGCAAGAGAATATTTACACTAAGAAGTATACAACTTCCTTTGAAACACATTTCTGAGCAGCTTCAAACCTAAACTTAATTTATGCAGACTATTATAATAGAATTTCATCTCTATATTAAAGTTTAATCCACTGACAGATGCAGTAATACTCGAAGCAGTAGCTAATAATAGCCATTATTTACTTATATTGTTTATGTTACTTACCCTGGTATCTCTCTGGCAGATTAATACTGTTGGGGCACCTAACATTGAATGTCCAATCACACATAGTGCGGTCCTGATTCCATACCAGACCTGGAGCACATGTTTGCTTTATGGGTAAGCCATTCACACAGATGTAAAAGCTGTTACATGATCCAGGTACTGGTGAATATTGGCCACTTTTGCACTCTTCCATAACAACAGGCTAAAAGTACAAAATTTTTAAGATAAACTCTTAATTTAAGAGGAGATAATACAAAGTATATGCACAGTATGCGGCAAAACAAATGGCACTTAAATTATTGATCATTTGCTGTCCAAGTTTCCAGAGCAATGAAGTATTATATTGTATATAATGGTTTGACACATTGTGAATTCAATTTTAAGTCAACTTCTGCAATTATTATGGTTCTCATAACAAAAGAGAAGGTTAAAAAAACCATGTAATTGGAACAACCACAGTGAGCACACTAATACACTGAAATTATGTGTGAGCTGACACACCACTGTGAGCTTCACTTACTTGGTTGGAATATTGTAGAACTAAAGTGTGTGATGTTTTACTTATCATAGATTTGAAAGACAAAGATGGATTCATTCATCTTCTTTTTCGTTTAGGAACTTGATGCAACTGGAAAATCCCTTCCATGTCATCCACAGAGCCAGTGACAGAATGGTCCTCACAGCAGTTGGCCTCATCTTCGTCTTCAGTGTCAGAGTCACTCAAGTTAATACAAACCTGTCAACGTTGTCCACTAATCCATCCCATTTCTAACAAAATTCTTCTTTCTTCACATGCTCACATGCATGTTTCTAATTTTTTATTCATATATTTGCCAATATTGTGCTTAATAAAGACTTTATGTCAATGGATTTGAATGACAAATTGTGTTTGGCAGTATAATTCTTTATGTGGGCCCAGCTGAGCTCCATTATATTGAACTGAAAATGATACAGTGGCTGATGCACTACAGTAAGCACATGAAGCTCTGCAATTGTGTCTATTTTATACTCTTTTACAGTCTTTTTTTTTAATTTTATAAGTTCATATAAGGCTGCTTTTGTTGTTTTTGGATCAAATTCTCTCATAACCAAGTTTGCATCTACAGTTTTTTTTTAAAGAAAAGTTTGGTGTTTTTTTAACTCTATCGAATATTTTGCATTATCCATAACTATAATACTATTTCAGGAAATATTTGGTAGAAGTTTATTGACAAACCAATATTTGAATATGGCAACATTTTCTTCATGGTCGTTCTTTGTGGATTTAGATTGAAAGAAGAGGGGGACATTTGGAATGAATCCACCAGAAAATGCTGCATGCACTACAATAAATCTGCTTTCTTTTCCTAAAGACACTTCTAAAGGAAAGTATCCATCACACATTCCCAACTTACTTCTTTGTGATTTATATTGACCCACGTTTCATCAAGGTGGACTGTTGGTCATCCACTGTCCCTTAATTGTTTCATTTTACTTACAAAATTGAATCTTTTAGCAAAAACGTCAGACCTCTCCATTAGAAACTTAAATCCTTGATTGCTGCTGATGTAATAAAATTTTAAATTCTTCAATATTTTATGTAAGGTTCCAAATACTACTTTGAATCAAGTTTTCTTTAGTTAAAACTTATATATATCCTTCAAACTCAACGTGAAAGTGTTAGTGTATAAAGAATAAATCCTCCTCTTGCCTACAGCAAGTTATCATTGTCTGTTTTTTCGGTGTTCTGTTTGGTCATTTCTTTCCAGGGTTTTGCAGCTTCGCTTTCTTCTTCTCATTGATTATCCTGTCTGCTGACTATCATGGCATATCCCTGTAGCAGCTGCAGTTTGTGCAATGATGGCTGTTGCTGATGTTGTAGGCTGTCTCTTACTTAATGCTTCAAGTTCCTGAGCAAAAAAAAAGTCATAGACTTTACACACAATTACCCTCCTGTTGGATTTCAGTGGTTTCCTCTTTCATCCACCTATTAGTGCAGTTATTATCAATGGAAAGAAATTCACAGCTTCCATTGACCATTATTAAGGCACTGTAACCTAATGTTACCCATCAAACTGCTTTTCAACTGCAGTACTAGCAGCCTGCTGCTGACTATCTTGTGACTGCAAATGATTTGGCAGCTAACAAAAGAAAGCACTTAGCGGCAGCCATTAAAGGTGTCTTTTTTGAGAGGAAAACCTTACCCTCCCCTCCCAAAAATGGGCCAGGTACTTGTGCCAAGTTAAACCTCACAGACTTTAGATTCCCGGGCCATTGCCCACATTGTTAACTACTTCTTGACTAAGTTGAGAAGTAGCTGATGCACAAAATATGTAAATGATCTAAGTGTTTCAACAAGTTTTTCCATAACTTTTAGTTCTACAATATTCCAACAAAGTAAGTGAAGCTCAGCATGATGTGTTGGCTCATATGTAATTTCAGTGGAGAAAAGAAAGTGTTTATTGTGGAACATTATTCCTGGTCATATGGAGTAGGATGTCAGAATGCGCTGAATTTGCTTCATGTTAAAGAACAGTACGAGGAAAGATTTAACAAGGAGACACCAAATAACAAAACAATGTTAGCCATCATTGGCAAGTTCCATTTTATGGATCAGTCCAATATCAATGAAAGGGGACAACATGAATCATCACCACAAATGAGAATCAGGGACCACTTCACCAACAGCTGTTAAGAGTCCCCAAAGCATAGTCCACAATGAACATCACTGGAACTTGGTTTGAGCAATAGGTCTGTTCAGTGGATGCTCAAACAGCAGGGTGGATTTGCATACCAGATTCAAGTTGCTCAGCATCTAACAGGAAGGGATGAGTGAGCCTGATTGCAGTATTATAGTTGAGTGTTGTCAATGTCATATGAGGATCCAGATTTCTTCTGCAACATATGTTTTGAGATGTAAACCATATTCACCTTTATTATAACATGAACAGATGAACAACTAGCTTTTTAGGGTTTCAATGGCCTGATGCCATTAAACAGAAACAACTGCTCAATGGCTTCTCGTGTCCTTATAGCAACTTTTGTTCATCAGAATGCTCAATAATTAAAATTAATAATTGTTTTTCACACCTGTCGTGTGTAGACTAAGGTTGGAAAGGTAGAATTAGACTGAAAAATTGAATGGCATAGCCAGGATTTGAATCACAGATCTTCCGCTTTCCATGCAGAAGTAAGCTGCCATTGGAGTCTTTTATCTCCAAAAAAATTGAATCTGAGAACAACTTGTGCATTACCGGGGAAAAAGGCAAGTCAGCTGGGAAAATTAATGTTGTGCTGGCATGTTGCCATATTAGCTCAGTTGGTTAGAGCAACACAGAAAGCAGAAGATCCACAATTCAAGTCCTGATTATGACACTGAGTTTTTCAGTCTGATTTACCTTTCCATGTCCAATAATCTTCAGAAACTTACAAATAATGTGTAGCAAGTGATAGTTTGCATTTTGAACACATTCTGTGCAAACATCATTAACTAACATTCCGTTATCATTTATTTTGCTGCATACTGCATTTTATTATGGGAATCATCATATAAATTTGAACCTCTCTTGTGCACTCCCTTTCTATTTAACTGCATTAGCCTCTGCCTTCCTATCTACATTTGATCATTTATAAATAAATTTATTTAATTAAACTTTATGCAAGAAAGTGGAATTTTAATGAAAATCTCTAGATTTTGTAAGAAATCTGAAAGCATGTTTTCTCAAAAGTGACTAATGATTTTGATTAAAATATATTAGAAATTGGATGATACTACAATTTCTCAATACTCAATACCAACACTATTTTTGAGCACTGATAATCATTTATACAAAACTGTAAAGAAGACAGCTTGTTCACTGAATTATATTCTTCTTGGTAGTTTTCTGTGTATAAACCCCTGTAACCAATTTTGTATAGTATGCTAGTTCTGAAATGTTTCCTGTTTGACATTCTCCAAATGGCAGCAATGTTTACTTTCTCTACCCATACATAGCGGGTAGAGAAGCTAGGTATTGCATTCCACCCAAAAATTTTATATCAAGATTTCACCAGAAATACATGTTTTGAGGCCCCTGAATCCAGAAAAGGCATTTCTAGAAAAAGGTCTATATATGTATCTGTCTGTATGTGTGTGTCTGTGCCTGTGAACAGTATAGCTCAAAAACAAAAAGTTGCATACATACAAAACTTAGTATTTAGGTTCAGCACCTTCCAAAGATGTGACACCAAGAGTTTTAAGAACATCCTTCCACCCAACTATCCTTTACATGGAAGATTTTTCAAATTTTTTTATTTTCTAAAAAATGGCTCTAATGATTTTGATTACAATAGGATATATTACAGATATATGCATGACAAAATGTATATCTTGAATTTTCTGAGTATAGCCTTTGAAGTCCCCTTCATTTGGAAGGAATTTTATATAATCTTGTATAACTGGTAAGTGTTACGCAATAGACAAAAATGTGCTACATAAAAAAATGTAGATTTGTTTAAAAATTTATTTCAAATAAGTTTTTTTGTGCCATAAGGCATTTCTGAGATATCCGTTATTAGTATCAATTGTTCATTACTTCATCATTCTTTTAAAGTCATGTCAACATTCAGTTGTTTCTCATAATTCCATTGAAACATTATGGAATTTTAAGGGCAGTGTATAGCAACCAGACATTTGGCTATCACTGTTCTCTTTGTATCTATAATAAAATGTGTAACATAGCTATTTCTGCAAAGGTTTATTTGGATTAAAATTTAGTACATAGAAAAATAAGCTTTAGTAAGAATAGTTTGTATATCCACTATTAAATGATAGAGTGTAGAGAAAGTCATGTAAATGTATTGCATCAGATTTTTATATTATATATCTCCTATTGTTAGTCAAAGCTAATTATAATAATAATGCCTTTGCTTCCCTTTTTATGTTATTGTATTTTGCACTGAAAACTTTGTTTTAAAGGATTTTCTATCTATATTATGGAAATTAGTCATATGGTATACCCGTAGCTATGCTTGTGACTCGAGTTTGATTTGCATAAACACAAACTAATAGATGGAAGGAAAGAACAAATATTTCCATGCACTGTATTATTTCATGTTTTAAGTTCTGATTTGTTTCAGCTGGATTCACAGATTTTGGTCACTGGAGTAGATAAATGTAATGGCTGAGATAAGTCAACAAGCCAGGCTGTTGCAGAAACATGCTTTAGTGCATCGGCTAAATCAGCTTCATTCACAACTCAGTTAATTCTGCATGTTACATTAGTACCTCTACTCCTTCCCCTGTTGCTTTCATTTAGACACAATAGTCTATGGAATGTTGCATTCATTCACCCACAGGAAATGCAGTCCAGGTTTATCAAGAACTATAGTCCAGCAACATTTTGGGGACACATGTGAGGCAATAATGTGAAATCTCGACTCCTTTCATTCCTTATCTAGCATAAAATTAAATGCTAGAACTTTCAATAATGCAAAAGTTAAAAATGTAAAAGTATTGAGGTTTATCTTCAAGTATTAGACATACTTCAATACCACTGGATGGTATCAAGGTCCTATCCCTAAAAGATATACGATTTGAGATACTGTCAGAACACCTAAATCATATATATTATCTTGAATTTTCTCTAAACTGTCAGTGAAGTCATCTTCCTTCTTGTTGAATTTTATGCAGTTGAAAAACCATGAAAGACAAACAAATACTTATTAAATGAAAAATGCAGAGTTTATGTCAAAAAATATTTCTGTAGCATTCGCCAGCCATTTTAAAACTTTTGCTACAATAGCTACATTTACATTTTCCCAAACTTTAAATCTAGTGTAATTTTAAATATTAAATGTCCATTCTTTTGCTTTTTATGAGCCTGTGACTAACACCTACTCACTTCTCTTATTAAAAGTTGATTGCTTTCTCAGACTCCCATATGCAAAATATGTGTTATCACCTGACTGAAAAAAATCTGATGTGTTGCATTCACATTACTCCACTACTCACTCAGTTTTACAATTAAACATATTCAGGGCTATTCTGTTACTTTGTTGTTAAGAAGGCAACTACAATTATTTGTTAAGCTTTAAAAACTGCTCTTAACAAATGTGCCATTATTTGGTATTCTATAACTTGTTTGTTATCGCAATATTTGTTTTCTTGCAGTTTGTTAGCTTACTGAACTGACTAATCGAAAATTAGTGCTCTCTGCAACAGCATTTTGTTTACATACTGCCATCAGCACCGTAATACTGACTATCAAGTGGTTTTGTTACTTTTCTTTGCCAATATGGTGACAAACATGCTATGAAATAGTCACATGAAAAATATAAAATATATGTGGATTTTTAAAATTCACACTCATTGCCAAGAGTAGTATGACTCACATTTTCTTGTGACCTCAAATAATTAGATATTTTATGGGGAAAACTCACCAAGCTGTTGAACAGCTGCGGTAGTGCCCCTGTAAAATGAGTTTAATTTTAGGTTGGGAATGACAGAAAAAAGAATTAGTAATGTAGTTTCATATTGCTTTTATGCCAGTTTCACTAATGCATATCAATCTGCAATTATTGCTTACTTTTCTTTGTGTCTTTTTGGCTTTTAATTATACTTTTTAAATATACCAATGGTCATGCAGATTTTTCTGAAATGTTAATGTATACCATCAAGCATAGGTAGGTGCTTATTCTTTTATTCATGATTTGACAATGTCCAGCTTTAGCTCAGTTCTGTGGACATGTTCTTGCATTCTAATCTTT
Organism: Deroplatys truncata; assembly: GCA_030765065.1. NCBI lineage: Eukaryota > Metazoa > Arthropoda > Insecta > Mantodea > Mantidae > Deroplatys > Deroplatys truncata. The sequence goes on along the minus strand of CM060988.1, from coordinate 6,733,159 downwards.
GAATGGAAAGATCAAAGATTGATATCTGATAATATTTATATTATTTTAGATATTTAAGTCGAAGGTGGTGGTAAAAAGAAAAGTTAGTTTCAGTAGTTTATTATCTGTAGGAAATACAGATACAAGTATTTTGTTTTGGATTATTTTATACACAAATTTACTATGTATAAATTATCATTTTATAATCCAGCTAACTGTTATGTTCTTAGGATGAACAGTTTACCCTCCTCTTTCAGCTAGAATTGCTCATGCGGGACCAGCAGTTGATTTAACAAATTTTTCTCTACACTTAGCTGGAATATCAAGTATTATAGGAGCCATAAATTTTATCTCTTCCAGTAGCATCAGTATAAATTCAGCTTCTGCAGTTACAAGAAACTGGTAAATAGCTTTCTGCTACCCAATTCTTTTAGCAGATTGGAAATTATCTTAAAATAATTCTGTAAATGAAAACATATTACTGTACTATCCTACAGCTTTCAAAAGTGTTCAGTCCCTAATCTTAACCTAAAAATGAGGCAAATGTATCCGTGAACCATGTAAATAAACAAGATTTATCATTATTTGAAACTAAAATTATTAAATCAATAACTGTTAGTTTTTACTACAACACAAGATTACACAACATTTATTTCCCTATTAAAATTTATCTCTTAAAACTTGTGTTGGGAGCATCATTTACCAATGCTATCACATGGAACACTCCTTGATCAAGCGTAATCTGGAACATTTATATTTTATGCTAAAACAAATAAATAAACATTTGATAATTAAAATGACAAGCTTTTGTTGTGCTTTTCCGCTTACATCAGCATTAATTAACTGCAGCATTAAAATGATGTCTATGTGAATCTATTGTATAACAAACACATTAGCATCAGGGTTCCGGTATTTGTTGCATTCAATGAACATATCTTTATTCTTAACAAAATTTTATTTTGTTACTAAGTTACAGAATGTCGATCAGTTTGTTAGCAGCTTTAACAGTTTGTTAAGCCTTAACAAAACGTTACAGAATAGCCCTGACTGTATATAATGATAACCACTTTTTAAAATAAGACTGATATTTATTACTACTCTTCAAAATAAAATGCCTTTCATTAATAAATACTTGCATTTACTTATTTCCACATTATTATATTACCATTCGGTGATGATCAATATACTGTACAATTTATTCACACGGGTCAACTAGTAAGTATTTAAAAATTCAAACCAATAACAAAGAATATCTCAGAAATTGTTAATGCTTGTGCTTTAAAGAGCAATTTTTTGTCTAGTAAAACTTTGTGTATCTCTTGCAGTTTACCAATTATACAAAAGTCATTCAGAATGAAGAAGACTTCATAAGTTATTCCCAGAAAATTCAAGATATATATTTTGCTTGTCATGCAAATATCTTAAACTTATGCTATTTTAATCAAAACTGTTAGAGCCATTTTTGAGAAAATAAATAAATAAAATTTTTCCATCTAAGTTTGGAATTCAATCGAGTTTTGTTTTTGGGTTATGGTGTTCATAGACACACAGACAAGCAGTCTAAAAAGACTTATTTTTTTCTTTCTTTTTAAATTCATTGAATCTCAAAATGTGTATTTCCGAGGAAATCTTGGTATCAAGTTACTGGGTGGAATATAATACTTTCTGTAGGAGAGAAAGAAAAATTTTCTATATGTTTATTTTATTAATATTAATATAAAGTTAATAGAAAAATATTTCATATGAATCTCTGTAGAAATGGGTATAGGTTGAGAAAGTCATGTGACTTAAATGGTCAAATTTTTCTACCAGAGTAGCCAAAGCCAGATATAAGCTATACGAATAAACTTATTCTATAACACAGCAGAAACTAAAAGAGGAGAAGTGCTGTTATTTAGCTGAGATTACCTCTGTTCCACCTGGAGTAGGTGCATCTGTGAGTTTTGTGGTGGTGGGGTTCCACCATTCATTTGGATTTTGGGTGGTAGTGCTAGTAGTGGATGGAGTCCACCATTCATCTGGAGCACGTGTGGTAGTGGTACTTGGAGTCCACCACTGATCCCAGTTGGTTGTAGTTGATGGAGTTGTGGTGGTAGGATTCCACCAAGGTGCACTAGTAGTACTGCTGCTAGTTTCTAAACAAGCAAGGTAGAACTTCTCTGAATTTACATATCATTAGCAAAACTTATGCAGTAAAACCTACTCAAATGGGACACAGAATAACCTGAAATCTGTCTACTTTGGAAAAAGTTTTGGTCCCCGAGTAAATTATATACTTAATGTGTAATTTTTTTCAGAATAAGAAGAAACTGCTTAATGTGGTAACAGAAACCATCTGCAACTGGTAAAAATGGAAATATGCAGTACTAAGACATGTTTGTTTTGGGATATGCTGTGCTTCCAAGGAAACTGCAAATGCTTTATGTATTTTATTTTGGGATATATTGCACTTCTGAGGAAATTGCATATGTCATTAAGGTACCTAAATGAGATTTATAAAGTGCCGTTCTTTTACGCTGTGGCCACCACAAGGCGGCTCATACACCAGCCACAACAGCTCAGACTCCCACCAAAATAGCTATAATATCTGCACAAATGCCTCACATTCTCTTAGTTACAGTTACAATTCCAATGATAATAAACACACATCTTGTCATAAGAGATAGTGGAAATGTCCTTCTCTACCCGCACATTTCTGGCATCTTCTCAGACAATTTTAATTTACACTCAAGGGTTCAATATCTGAAACTAAGTAAATTTCTTGCCTAATGTTTTCTTTCATTTCTTCCAATGTATGAGGTTTGTTGCATACACTTTATTTTTCACATGATCATCAGAATTGGGTAAATTTCTGTAATTGGATTTTGAAAACATCAGTGATAGAGTAACTGATCCGTGCTTATTATTCTTCTCTGACAAACATGATTAACATTCCATTGTAAAATAACAGATACTGAAGCACAGAGAAACCCGATTTTATGCACAAGATTCCCTTGCATGACATGAAAATTGGTGTGTAATGTGCAGTAAATGCATACAGAATAATATGACCTATATTTTCTGAACAAATAATAAATGCAGAGAGGTACAGGAATGACTTACGCCATTTTTTCAACAGCTGACTGATATTGAATGTCAGTCTGGGTTTTTCCAACAAGACTTTTGCTACCGGCATAGAGATGATGTGTCATTTAGTTTTTTAAAGATATGGTAATTAGCAAAGGTTTATGGCCCTCAAGATCTTCTGATTTAACTGTATACAATTTTCACCTGTAGGAAAACTTGAAAAATAAAGTGTATGCAAAACAAAACCCTACATTGGAAGAACTAAAAGAAAACATCAAGTGAGAAATTTACTAAGTTTCAGATATTGAACTCTTGAGTATGAATGTAAATTTCCTGAGAAGATGCCAGAAATGTACAGATAGAGAAGGACAACATTTCCACATCTGTTATGATAAGGTATATGTAATTGTAACTTTAACTATCAGAAGTGAGGCAGTTGTGGCAATATTACAACTGTTTTGTGCGGGAGTCTGAGCTGTAGCAACTGTCTCACAAGCTGCCACAGTGTGAAAGAAAAGCACTATAGGTAAATGTACAGAGAACCCACAAAGGATGAAAGAAAGGGGTTACAGTTGCAAATGTATGTTTTCCCTTCAGTGTTGTCTGTTGCTTGAAACAGTGTACTGTAAGAAAAACTCTACATTTTGTGATAAAGGATGTTGCATAAAAATGTGGCACTTTCATTAAAGGATAAAGTGAAAATTATTGAACTAAAGGAAAAAGAGAAATGCCTGTGAAAGCACTAATGCTACACTTCAATTTTGGCAAAAAATAAAATCTACAAAAGTTTACAAAATAAAGAATGCATAATGAGTGAATGATTTGAATAATGCGGGGACAAAGAGACTCAGATGTGTAGTAACATTTCTTAGTGTTGTGATGAATGCATTGATGAAAGGACAGAGTGACTGAATAATGTAACATACATAATATTTACTGGGTTATGCAGTGGATATTGTAACAAATGAGAACACCAGTTACTGTGAAAACACACTTAATATGTCACAAGGCACTCAACGTATCACAAACGTTATGCTTGAGTCACTTTGGCACACGATCAGAATACAACACAACTGATCTGTTGAACCAAATCATAACTGAACTGCTGAACTACACGACTCACAGCTGACTGCTGAGTTACAACTCTCAATTAAACTGCACTGTCACTTCTAACACAACTCAACACTGACTCTTCTTACCACCAGCAATTCCTTATATAAGCCTTGCATACAAAACGGAACTTTTGAATATGAGAACCTCCAGGAAGGGCTAAAAGGAATCCTCTGGAGCACGGAAGTGGCACACAATGGCTATTGTTCCAAGTGCCCACTGTTCTAGAGAGAGATCAGCCATTAGTCTAACCCGCAGCAGGTATATGAGCCAGGAGGCATTCACGCCACCAGTCCATAGGAACTTAGCATGTGCTGCCATACTGCTCCCTCCTCAAGGCTGGTTGTCCCAACCAGCACTGCCATAGCAGGCTAGACAGTCTAGGTGTACCACCAACATCTTCCCAAGGGGCAGCCTTTGGGTGCAGGAGACTACATCATTGATCCTTTCCACCATGCAGTACGGTCTTTGCCATGGTTGTTTAAGCTTGGGCCATGCCCCCTCGTCCAGGTAGGGTGGTACAACCTCATCAGATCACCCTGCCAGAAACCTTGGCTGCTAGCTTGGTGGTCATGCCGAGTCTTCATTTGGTCGCTTACTTCCTGGATGTGCACATTGTGATGATGATTCCTTGGCCACTGGCTTCCCAAACATTCCTCACAGCTAGCCTGTGTCTCATTGGCACGATTGCATCCTCTGTTCAGGTCAACCTGCAGATCTCAGGATGTCCATTGGGGCTCCGAAAGATCACCTCATCCCAGCCAAGTTGCAGGATCCTCTTGCTGAAGTCCACTATCATGTCATGGCTCCTGAGGGCATCCAGTCCTAGTATCACATCCTCAGCCACGCTTTGATGAACACCTACAGTCTCACGATGCTATGCCTCAGAGTCAGCTGTTGTCCTGTTGCAGTTTTGTCTTGAGTTGACTACAATAGCCTGAGGCTAAGTGGTGCTGCCATTGATTCTTCCTTCCAGGATGCTAAGCCATTCCCCAAAGTCCTCCATGATGTTAGCACATTGGCAAGATCCTTCACCTTTCTGCTGAGCTCTTCCATGTCTTTCTTCACATTGGCCAACTGTTTGTCATCCTAATCAATATTTCCATCTTCCTCTTGGACATTTCTGTCATCATTTCTTTCCTCACACCCTCCATTTTTGTCTTCATCTTCTCCATTATAGAATTCACTGTCATTATTTCACTTCTCAACTTGTTCATTCCAGATTCCATTTTTGTCTCCAGCTTCCCCATTCCAGATTTCATTTCCATCTCTGTCATCCTCCGTGGTACCATGCTGGCCTCTAGTTCCCGAGATCACGGGTTCAAACACAGTGGAGGTGATAGATATTTTTGGGAGTAAAAATCTTTAGTATGGCTTCCTTTGGAAGAGAAGAAAAACCAATATCCCATGTCGTAGATTTATGGCACATAAAAAAACCTCAAACCCGATAAAGAGGCCTCTAAGTAAAATTTTGGTCATTCACACCCAATATAGAATGGGACGCTAAGAACCATAGCAATTAAAGAGAATCCATAAATAAAACTGAACTAAAAATTATCAATTATTTCCATCTCCATCTTCTCCATTCCAGATTTCATGGTCTGCACTTCACTTAATAATTTTTTAAGCAGTTGCTCCATTGTGACATTTGATCCCACTCCTGACACCAATGTAACAAATGAAAACACCAGTTACTGCAAAAACACACTTTGTTTGTTTGTTTGTTACACTCAATGTAACACAAACATTACACTTCAGTCACTTTGGCACACGCTCGGAATATAACACAACTGATCTGTTGAACCAAATCATAACTGAACTGCTGAACTGCATGACTCAAAACTGACTGCTGGGTTACAACTCACAATTAAACTGCACTGTCCACTTGAACTATCACTTCTAACAGAACTCAACACTGACTTTTCTTGCTGCCAGCAGTCCCTTATATAGGCCTCACACACAAAGCGGAACTTTCAAGAATGAGAACCTACCAGAAAGGGCTAAAAGGAATCCTCTGGAGCATGGAAGTGGCACACAATGGCTATTGTTCCAAATGCCCATTATTCTAGAGAGGGACCGGCGATTAGCCTAACCCATGATAGATAGATGGGCTGGGAGGTTCTCACACCATCAGTCTATAGGAGCTTAGTGCAAGCTGCCAAAATATAAAACTACATATGTTCTAAGGAGAGTGCTTTCTAATAAAATGCACAATATTGAAGCTATTGACATGGTTAAATACTCGAGCATTAGGAGTAGAATTAGCTGATGATGAAGCAAAATTTCCAATCTTTCACGTCCAATATAGAATGGTATGCTAAGAACCATAGCAATTAAAGAGCATCCATATATAAAAACACAATTTAATTTGAAACATGCCTGTATAATAACAAAGTGAAACAAGTATGTCCCAAATTGATTCCTAATGCTCAAGTATTTAACCTCAGCTTCACTGTTAAAAACCTTCTAAATAAATTAGTATGGAAATAAGAACTGAAGTTTTCCTGGCAATGCACATACTCTAGATGTTCTCAGGCTTCAGCCAGGTGAGGTGATAAGTCATCAACGTACATAGAACAAACCAGCAGAACCCTAACCATAAGGATCAAAGAACATCCAACTTATGCAGTCTGAGAAGTCTGGGCTAGCAGAACACTGCTTTGAAAATGACCATATAGCCAATTTTCAAAATGCAACCATCATGGTCAAGTGTGACAGTTACTAGGAGTGCAGGGACAAGGAGGTGTTGGCCATCTCCTCTGAGAGGAGCACACTGAACCAGGATGCTGGGCTACAGCTCAGTTCTGCATGGAAACTAGCCATTAAAATAGAATTGGACAGATGCAGGAAACACAAAATGACAATATAAGCAGCAGCCAGAGTAGGCTAGTTTTTCTACAAGGTCTGCCCCAATGAATCCCACATAAACACTTCACATTTTCTGCCAGGTCTGTGCTAGCTACTGCGGCAGACAGTGTGAAATGCACTGACCATATCTAACCTTACAACTATGCATAGAAAAAAATCCAAATATGAAAACCTTGCCAAAATAGAAAAAAATTTAAGATCATATCACTTCCGCCCTAAACAGATTTTGCTGTATTGTATGTGGTATACATAATCTGAGCAATAGTAACATATAAACAGACAGACAAATTAATATGTACTGAGCAACATAATCCAATATGAAAGCTTGGCAAGGTATAGAAAAGGAGAGAGGTACAACACTTGGAAAGAAGAGATTGAAGGTAGTGAAGTTATAGGTTCTCCTCTCACATGAATGAAACAGCCCTCACTACGGTGTTTGGAGAGGAGATTGTTAGTGTATTTGGTTTCTGATGATGAAACACAAGGAGTGTGAAAATTTTGGCTGAGATTTGAAACATGTAACTTGTCTTAAGTGTGGTTAGAGTGAGAGAAGAAAATGTTCAACAACAATTAAAGAATAAACTTACGTGTTTCACATTTGGCTTCACTGGGCCAATCACAAGTCTTGGTCTGCCTGTTCCAATGCAGTCCTCCTGCACAGTATTCTTTATGTAGACCTCCCAAAATGCAACGGTAATAAGCGTTGCAATTTGATGGATCCGGGAGATACTCCCCAGCATTGCATGTGTCACCAGGATGTGGTCCATCAGGGGATACTGTTGTGGAGTCTGTCTGAGATCCTGTAGCTGTACTGGATGAGGGACTTGATGTTGATGTGGTGATAGTAGTGGTTGGACGCTGCCACCATGGTGTAGTAGTGGTTGTTGGTTGTGTCTCTGTGGTAGTGGTGGTTGTGGTTGTAGGTGGCTGCCACCATGGAGGAGTTGTGGTGGTAGTAGTAGTGGTTGTGGTTGGCTGCCACCATGGAGGAGTGGTAGTGGTAGTTTCTGCTGTTGTAGTGCTACTACTAGTAGTAGTGGTGGTGGTGGTTGTGGTAGAGAGAGTAGTGGTGGTGCTTGGAACAGATGTGGTGGAAGTAGTGGATGGTGGTTGCCACCATGGTGGTGTAGTAGTTGTGGTAGAAGGCTTTGTGGTTGTTTCATGATGCTCATGAGCAGGTGTAGTTGAACTGATTGCACCTGAGAACAAAGATAAAATAAACATATTATATTAATTATAGCATATGTGGCAAGTTGCTATAGGTGGAAACTGTCACCCAGTCAGTAACACCGATAAACATTAAGATAACAAAAACTTTACACGAATGTGGTGATAATTGAATGAGTGCTTGCAAAATCAGGCTGTCATTTTATCAGAACAGAAGAAAGCCAAGCTTTGAAATTCAGTTCAATTGTTTTTATTACTCATAAACCTATGCAAGCATGCAGCATTGTCAAAGATAGTACACAGATATACAAATATAAATTACACACACATCTTCCCTCTTTCATTATTCTTTACACAATAGTATTAATGTGCAGTTATAAATTCTAAAAATTTATAAAATGATTTTACATTTGATTAAAATATAGTTACAATTAAAGGATGTCTCAAAATTTTAAAACTATGTACATTGCTGTCCATTTAAAACTAGCAGGTATTTTCTAGATTCCATTTAGTCAAAATAATACAATATTAACAGTACTAGCTTAACAACTCTTCCATCTGTATGGGCACTTTTCAATTGGGTGCTTTTTTAATTATTTTGCAAATGGGTTTTTTCCTGAATGGTCCTTTATGCTTTTTGATAGAGCGTTATAAAGTATCATCCCCATTATAATAGGATCTTTTTAGTTACATCCCTGTTTAGGTGCACCCTATGATAGTTTGCTTACCCTTTAGTACTATAGGAATAAATATCTGCATTTTTAAAGAGTGGTTTGTTTTGAGCCAGTATAATTACTTGTATGCATAAATGCCAATGATAGTTCATATTTTGTTACTTTTAAAGCCTGGTTTACATGTGTCAGTAACTTTCAGATGATAAGTATAATGTATGGATCTCTTCTGTAACAACTATAACCTATTTAATTTTGTCACCCCCCCCCAATTTCTATACCATATTCCAAGTGAGCATATATTATCCCAAAATAAATTGCAATAAAACAAACTGTCTATAGATTCTAGAATACATAGGAATAAAATAGCAACACAACTATCTTACACAGTCATGCCATCTGTGTGGCCTCCTATCTAAAGCACCAAGTGAGTCTAATTTTGCTATAACAAAACAAAATGGCATGTTTTCAATAAACTGTCATAAAATTACAATCTTTGTATCTCATCACACACATTTCCTTAAGGTTAGCCAAAATCAGAGAAAATATACTGCAGTTTCTGCAGTAGATTGAAGCATATAATTTATTTTTTTTAAAAATTGATGGGTACCTGTGTTTGCAAGCACAGATTCAATTGCTATTTTAATACACAAATTAATGCAAAAATTTGGATTTCCTACAAAATATGCTTTTTTAGTACTTCTCTAGTAAAAGAAAACTTAAAATAACAAGAAGACAATGAAAAAATGATAAACAGAATGTAAGGTTCTATATCAGTTGTAGCATAAGAATTAATACATATATATATAATAACATTTTTAATTTGAATTGGTTATGTCCCTGTAAAAAATCTGGTAACTCAAAAGGCAAATTTGCAACTGTGTTATCATAATGCGCTCACCACAGATGCAGGTTTGTAACTGTCATCAACAATGTCATTACTATCAACATTATAGCTCAACAAGAAAAACACAAATGTTCATGACAATTTCAGAGCAAGTGCAGTTACAGATAGTGTTGGTTCTCAGGAATATTTCGGCAGGAAGAAACTTATGTGGGAATATTTAATTTTGTCAGTATTTTCTTTACTTTAATTATGAATTATGATGTTACAAATTACTATAGGTGTGTAAGTAAGATGGGATGGATAAATGTTGTGTTTATCTCCTGCAGGCCCACTGTCTGCACTTGTGTTCAAGGACATGCTTAATGGCCTTGCCAATGATAATGTTGATCCATTATCAGCTTGAAAGGCTTTAAAAGTAATTTTTAATCAACTATATAATTGAAAAAATATCTGTGAAAGTTACTTTTTTCTCCTTTTGATAAAATTAGTATTACTCTTCAGAAGAATTTTATTGCAACATTTTACTACTCACAATGTTAATGAAACAAAAGAAACTCTATAAGGAAATGTTATTCTCCTATATTTTAGATCTGAAGAAATGTATACTGTTTCCACAGTTTGTAATAGTTTAAAATTACCTACTTAATTCTAACAGTTTTGACTGCCAGCAATTTTGGGGGGAATTTTCCCAAAGTTTCCAGGAATTTACCCACCACAGGTTACAGTGTACCCTGATGATGGTTTATTGTGTGAGTGAGTGATGTGAGAGTGTGTGTCCGCTTATTTATTTATTTGAGAGCATGCCCCATTACAATGTATTACTACATGCTTAAAATCAGTTTTAACAGGTTATATAAATATATACATGAGATTGTTACATCGAAATATATATATACCACATTATATGTTATTAATTTTAGTTATTTCCAAAATGTTATTTAGTTCTATTTACATTTTATTGTCTATTGCATAACTAAGCTTAACTATGCTACTTTATTATTCCTGATTGGAAGTCTATATTAACTATTTATTATTTATTAGTTTGTATAATAAATACTCTTTAAGATTTCTATCTCTTCATTCATTTTAAAATGGAGAAGTCTATAGAATTGACAAATTTTATGAGTATTCAGGTGTGTTTGTGGATTAATGGTTTATTCATTGTAGGCCAAGCTTTGCCATTAATTGATAATTCTTTAATCATTTATTTTGTTCATCTCTGAAGCTTTATGGACTTCTATGTCAAATGAACCATGGTTTGTTCTTCCCTGCAAACACAAATAGGATCCTTGCTATTCCAAATTTGGCAAAGTAGGATCTTAATTTCCCATGTCCTGCTAAAAATACTGTTAGCTCCGGAAATAAGCCTGGAGTTTATTGATGGGAAGAATGTTTTCATAATTGGTCCTTTCTTTGAATTCGTCCATTGCTGTTCCCAAATCTTGAGTCCTCTTTTTTTCTCATACGTGACAATCACTTCTCTGGGTGTTTTCTTATATACCACTTTGCCATCTTCGAAAGCAGCTTCTTTCACATATCGATCTGCCAGCTCATTGCCTTCAATCTCTGCATCTCCCTTTACCCATCCAAAATGTACACTTCATCATGTATTGTTCAGCATAATTATTTTGTCCCTAATTGAATCTATCTATTATGTTTAAGTTTATTTTCCAGAAGATCTAGAGTCATTTTGCTGCTGCTATGTACTACTGCTTTCTTTATATGGTTTCCCAATTCTTCATATTCTTTTAACTTCTTGAGAACTTCCAGAATTGCAATTTGTTCACCCTGATTATTTGTACAGTCACTGTACAATTTGAATTTAAGTTGGTGAATTAAATTTCTGTTCATAAATACGATTCCTACCGCTCGTACTTTGTCTCCAGTTTTATTGGTGTCTGTATATACTTTAGCTATATATATAGCACATCTTCCTCTACTTCCTGAATTATAGCTGTTTCTGCAGGATGTTGCCGATATCTTGGTTCCAGTGGTGCATCATACTCCAGATTGTGAAGTTTTGTTACCATGCATATCCAGACGATTTCCTCTACTCTTATTTAGATGCATCTTACTCCAACTACCACGTATGAGACATCACATGAAATGGTTCAATAGGCTTTAGCAATTCTGATGTTAACGAGGTGTTACACTCTTTTATGTTTTCTGATGTTTTCCTTCTGCATATAGCCTCTACCCACACGGGCTGCATATGTCAAGATAGGAACTATAGCTCCTTCGTAAAATTTTTTTAATGCCTTATACCACAAACACTATTGTAGTCTACCTGTTCATGCCAGCATGTTGATGAGAGTGATTGATTTTCCTACAGTGTTGTTGATATGGACATTAAAGTTAAATTTTTTGTCCAAGTGTATACCCAAATATTTAATTTCTTCAGTCGAAGCAGTCTTTTGTTATATAAGTATATATGGATGTCTCTATCATTGTTACTTTTCCTGGTTATAAGCAGAACTTTAGATTTTTTGTCATTAAATTCTATTTTGATATCATAGGCCCACTTCTGTATTGTGGGAACAATTGCATCATCTGCAAACCTATTACTTTAGTTCGGTTACTGAATTCCAAATTTAGGAGTGAATTATACATTACGTTCCACATGCAGGGCCACAACAGGATCCACATGGACAACCCTTCTGGACTTCTTTTTCAGGACCTCTGCGACAAACTCTGAGGAATGATAGATCTCACAGAGGGGAACAGTTTTTGTCAAGCAACCACCCTCCTCCGACACATTGTTACAAAGTTATTCACCCCTGCTTGAAGTGTATCCAGTAGGAGAGGTGTGAGAGGCTCAGCCAGTACACTTTGATTCTGTTTGTTTACAACTGCTGAATCAAGTGATATTGCCTCTTTCTTGTCACTTACTCTGGTTACGTTTGGTAGGTCTGAGATGCACAGCCCAATTTAACTCAGTGTTTGTTTATGAACAATGTTGAACCATGTGATGTCAGCTTCGTTTTGTCCTTTACCCTACATACCATGTCATAAGCAGCAGTTAGCAATCATTTGACATGCCTGACTTTGATTTACCTGAGTTTACCAACATGACAATGTGTAATGAGCAGGCTGTTGAATGGCAGAGATGCTCTCTGTATCTACTAAGAGTGATTTTCTGCCAGATGTCACCCACACACACAATGTTTGCTCAAATTTATCAATGCCTTTGAGAAACCGAATCTCTTCATTCATGACACATTGGTGGAGGACAGCTGCATTTGAAGAAGAGGTGCTTGAAAGGTTAAACCATGATCCCTCAACCAGCACGTGTGCCATTGCCCATGCTATAGGCATAAGTCTATCATCAACGTGATGTGCATTATATGAACAACAGCTCCATGCATAGCACCTCCAGAAAATACAGGGACTGGGACCAAACGACTTTGCATCTCGTGTTCAGTTTGTCCAGGGTTTCTGCAACAAAGTATTGCAGATCCTACATTTACCGCACATGTCTTGTTTACCAATGAGGCCTGCTTCACACAAGATGGATACTTCAACAACAAGAACAGCCACATCTGGGATGTTGAGAACCCTCATGTAGTGTACGTTAGACATCACCAACAAAAATATTCCATAAACATCTGGGCTGGAATCGTTGGTAATCATCTGCTAGGACCTTTTGTTTTGCCACCCCATTTGAATGGAGGAGCTTATCTTGATATTCTGCTTTCACTGCTCATGGAGAACATACCTCTTGCAATTCGAAGGAACTTCTGGTTTCAACATGATGGCGCTCCAGTGCACTTCAGCCAGGTTGTATGAAGACATCTGAGCAACACCTTCAGAGAGCAGTGGATACGAAGAGGGGGGACCTGCTGCATGGCCAGCTCAATTATCTAACTTAAGCCCATTAGATTTCTTTATGTGGTGGCATGTCAAGGGTGTCATGTATGTCATCCCAGTTGAAAAACAGAGAGGAATTTATTGTGCGAATTGTCACTGCTTTCAAGGAAATTTAACACATGCCTGAGTTGTTCGAACATGTCCAACAATCACCACTACAATGGTACAATGAATGCAAGTATGTTCAGGATAGACACTATGAGCACCTTCCATACTGAACTGTTTATTGTTGCATGATGCACCAGTGAGGAAGTGTTGCCCAATAAAGATTCATAACTCCAAACCTGAGGATGATGGTTGTTTTACAAAGCATGTTCCATTCTGTGAGATCCAGCATTCCTCAGAGTTTGTCACAGAGGTCCTGAAACACCCTGTATAATTGTTTATTGGTAATGTTGCCAGCCTGTTGCTATGAATTCATAGCCAAGTTATAAATTTTCTTGGGACATCCAAGTTCCCATAAATTCTTGAGAACCCTGGGCCACCAGACAGCACATCTCCTTTCACATTGAGATTATGATCATGCATTGTTTGGAGTTCAGGCTCTTCTCTATTAAAAGGTTTGGCCTCCACTGCTCCTTTTTGAGGGATAACTCCATACTGATTAGTATTAAATAAATCTTTGGAATATATATGGAATAGTATTCCATTGAACATCAATTTTTCGAGTAGTTTTCTGCCGATATTTATTAGGTTTATTGGTCAATACTTCATTGCATCTTTGGAGTCCTCCTTCCCTAGTTTTGTAACAGGAATTACTATTGAAAGTTTCTAATTTCTGGGAAAGTAGTGTGGGTGTACAGCAAACTCAAAAAGCTTAGTAAGCTCAGTATCTTCCAAAGATTTTCAAGAAAATTCCTCCACATAAACTGTACCTTACATAGAAAAATTTTCAATAGTTTCTTTTCTCAAAAATGACTAATGATTTGATTAAAATATCATATCTTTAATATATTTACATGACAAATAAAATGTATAGGTATCTTGAATTTTCTGGGAATAGCCTCTGAAGTCCTCTTCATTCTGAATAACTTTTGTGGAATTCTGTATAACTAGTAAACCATAAGAAACAGACATAAATGTAGGTATTACTCAAAAAATCTGATGTGTTACACTCACATGACTTTCTCTACTCTTGTACAAACTATTTTTACAAACGCTTATTCTCCATCTACTTCATGTTAATCGAGATAAACATTTGCAGACTCTATCTTATTGCTAATTTTCTTGTAGATGTAAGGGGAATATATATTTACAAGGTCAATACAGAAATACAGTAGCCTTTAAGCACATACATATCTCTTAATAGCTGGTTGCTAGGTGCAGCACCATTCCCTTTGCCACAGATTATAACTCTTTGCATATCCAAGACAAAAAAATGAATAATGAATTCCCATTTGAGAAAATAAGTATTGAAAAATTTAAGGGAATAACAAGTAATATCTCGAAAATGGTTCACTCAACAAAAAAAATGCATGACATAAATTGTGTATTTTAACGCAATCTACATTTTTTGTGTAGTAAAATTTTGTTTATCTCTTATGGTTTACCAGTTATGCAAAAGTCGTTCACAATGGAGAATACTTTTGGAGACATTCCCAGAAAATTCAAGATATACATTTTATTTGTCATGAAAATATCTTAAACATATGATATTTTAATCAAAATTGTTAGAGCCATTTTTGAAAAAATTAAAATTTTCGAAAAATGTTCCATGTAAAGGGTAATTTGGGGTGGGAGGATTTTGTTGAAAACCTTTGTGTCGCATCTATGGAAGATACTGAACCTAAATACCAAGTTTGGTGTTTATCCGACTGTTCGTTTCTGAGTTATACTGTTCACAGACAGACACATAGACAGACACACAGACACATAGACAGACACACAGACAGACATACAGACAGACAGACAGACAGACAGACACACACACGGACATGTTTCCAAAAATGCTTTTTTTTGGATTCAGGGGATCTCAAAACATGTATTTCAGGTTAAATCTCAGTATTGAATTTTTGGGTGGAATACAATACTTCCTCTACTTACTATACATAGTAGTGAAAGTAAAAAATGTAGATACCTTTAAAGCACACAATTTATTTCAAGTAAATTTTTTTTGTGTCATCAGCCATTTCTGAGATATCCATTATTATTGGTTAGAATTTGTCAATACTTTTGTGATTCTTTTCAAATGCTGTTGCTATTCTGCAACGTCAGGGAAAGGGTATAGAACTTCAAGACCAGTTTTTAAACATTTGAGTATCACTTACCCTTTTGTACCTATAAGAAATGTGATGAAACCATTTATCTAAATTAACCTGAAGAAGAGAAAAATAAGCTTTTGTAAGAATAGTTTGTAGAAACTACATGAAAATAAGGATAGAGGTAAGAGAAATTCATATTCTTGATAGCATTAATAAGCTTGTACAGCATACAGAGGCAGACAAAAGTATTTGTATACAGTTTTAAAAATCTAGTAGCCAAATTAATGGAGATAAAGTTCTCATTTTTAATATACAGAAAGAACAAATAGTGTTACAGTTTACTTGTTTTGACAGCTTTCAATATCTTGCATATTATTACTTTTAAATTATTTGAAAAATATACATTTTTTCAACTTTTTTGTAGGTAGTGTTTGCAGAATTATTTTTCATGCATTACATAGAGTGATTTTATTTTGTGCAGTACCTGATTTTGTGATAAAAATAGGTTTATATTTATAGGAAGAATAAAATGTCAAAATCAGGCATTTTCAGCATTTTTCTCGAACTTCCTTATTAATGCCTCCAATTTTACGACTTCACAACTTTATTTCTCCACCAGTTTAAATCATATGCCAATGAAAATAAAAAAAATGAAATATTTTGAAAAAGACTACAACATGTAAAATGTAATACCATCTGTTCTTTCCGTGTATTAAAAAAGAATTTTATTTCCATTAATTTAGCTGCTAGAATTTTTCAAAGTGAAAACAAATAATTTTGTCTGTCTCTGTATGTGTGTTGTAACTCAAAGAGTTCATTGGCTTGCATTAGGATAACACAAACTTACCAGTATCTACACCTGTAGTGAGAGTGGGAGGTTCAGGTGTAATAGGAGCTGGAGGTTTAGTGCAATCTCCTCTAACAGGTTCCTGTTCAGGTAAGTTACCCAAAATTCTGTTGATGGTTCTTAGCAAGGGAAATGATTCTCTACAACATCGATTTCCATAGTCATCAAGATCTATAGTCCATGCCATTGCACCTGCATAACCCATATTCTTGATGTATTTAGCCTGCAAAATATTATGTTTACTTAAGATGTTTATCATAATAAAGTTCAGAATATTATGCAACAAGATTATAATGGTAGTAATTAAGATGTAAGTATGTTTATGAAATGAGCAGTAGTGAGTTTCATAATTTTCATACAAGCATCTTAATTACCATTATAGTCAAGTTGCTTATGCATGTTTTTGGTCGACCACACTATAATTTCAAAATTTGAGTTTTTACAAAAAGGTTTTACCTTGTTAATTGTGTGTAATTAAATACTGATCAGATGGCAAGACCTTGAGCATGTTTGCAAGTAGAGTGCAACAGATGGCAGTACTGTTGAGTCCATATTTTTTTTTCAGATAACATATATTGAACAGTATTGAAACAAAGGAAATGAACTCAATTTAGTAGAATATTAAAATTACAATGAACAGAATTTATATTATTGTAAATACACATATTTAATTGTTTATCTGGGGAATGGATCCCATTGACTGCTGCTTTGAAAGTGTTAAAAGGTATGGGCGAGCTGTGTACACCACTGAGTAAGATCATAATGAGCCGCTGAAGTATAATGGATGCCATTATAGTTCAGTTATGTCATATATAATCAGCTTATTATAGTGTGGTTGACCATAACATGGCTCACTGTTCGAAAATACAAGCACTTATTGCAGAAAGGAATCCAATCTGAGAAAGTAATCTAAGAAATTGCCATCTCAGTTAGAAAGTATGATCAACCAAAAATAACTAAGATTTGCACAGTTTTTCTTTACAAAAGAGAGTGCTGGGGTAACTCAGTGGTTTCATTTATGGCTCTTATGCTGAGGGTCCATGGTTCCATTCCTGGCTCTGGGGTGATGATTTTAAGTTGGCTTTATCCAAGCCTTCACCTCTGATTAGCTTCTGCAAGTATCTCAAGATCATTGTGGTCCAGAGTCCATGGTAAAAGCTGTAATCCTCTTGTTCCATTGCCATTTACCATTATCATCCTTTCATCGGGGTAATGGACTCTGCTCTCTGGGTGCCTCCGGTCAATCAATGGGATTCATACATTGCTTGGTGCAACAAGGTTTTTTCAAAGGTCATTGACCATATGGGCAGTGTTGTAAACCAACCTTGTAAACCATATTTTCAAGAGAGAAATATATATGAGAACATTCTAGCATTAAATGCAAAGATCTTCTCTATGTCACTTCACCTCTCAACCCCTCTTTTCTTCCCTCTTCCTCCCTCTCCCATTTTATACTTTCACTCTAGCATCCATTCTCTCCCTCCTTTTGTGCAATTTAGATGTCATCAGAAGTTCTGAAAATCAGTTCAGCTTTTTCTGAAATGGTAATAAAAACTAAAACATAATTGAAAGGTTTGAGAGTATACAAGCTTTTGCCTCTTCTTTATGCTTGCTTGTGATCAATCTATACCACTTCTAATGCTAAATAGTGCACGAACTAGAATAACAGTAAATATTTAGAAAATTTGAGTCGGAGTTGAAACACTTAATATAACTTACATGTTTTTCGTCTTGATCGGTTTCGAGAGCTAATGCTCCAAACCTCGGAAGTGGCCAAGTGGTTCCTCGTGGTGATGTCTGGTGTGAGTTTGTCTGTGGTGGCATCTGGTGGTGCAGTGACAAATTTGCATAGTGGGTTTGGTGGCAGCAATTGAATATTCATTACACAGTGTTTATGTTTTGTGGTTAATAACTTTTTCCAAGTATCCAACTCTGTTGCGTATTTTGCCAGTTTTAGGAGTTTTATATTTGGTCACATCACACCAGTACAAGCATCAGTAACTGTACAAATTGAGAATTCTGTTTAATAAGAATCCTTGAAGACTTGGCAATACTGCTTCTTTCTATCACACTTGCTGAACTTCTTCCCGGTACCACAATAAACATGTATTAAAACAAAGAACACTACTTCCTATGCTATACACAGATTTCTAGCCCATGTTTTACACTTCATAACATGAGGTATAAACATAACTGTTATAAAAATGGGAAAATTATATCCCACAGCCATCGAATGTGAATAAGGTAAACAATTTATGTGAGAGAGTTGACAATTCACATTGTCCATTACTAAATGTTCATGACCATTTACTGAGGGTTACAGAGTCATTAGTGGTATAATCAAATTTTAAATCTGCATGCTATGCATTTTGTTGCAGCACAATGAGAGGAAACCATAACTGTAATGAAGGATAGACACACAGACAAGCTCTGGCCTATCACAGTACTGTATATCAATTAACACGGTACATTCAGTCTGTAATCTTAAGAATTCAATGCTTGTCATGTCCATGGTGAAAATCTGTAACACTACGAACCAGACCACAAAGCTGTAAAAACACCTTCTTTGCCATAGTCATACAAAGGCCTCTGCTTCCATATATTTTATGGGAAAACTGTACAAGTTGGCAAGTATGAGATGAGATAGTTTGTTTTTTTATTTGTTAACCCATTAGAACTCCCCTCCTTTGGGGAGAGTAATTATGTCTGTACAAACACACTTTTTTTTATGTATTTATTTATTTATGTATTTATTCATGGATGCTCTTTAACTACTATGTTTTTAGCAACCCATTCTATAATGAGCATGAAAGACCAGAAATTTTGCTCAGAGGCCTCTTTATCAGGCTGGTTCTTTTACATGCCATAAATCTATGACATGAAACCACCGGCTTTACTTTGCTTCTGAAGGAAGCCATGCTAAGGATTTTTATGCCTGAAAAAATCCACTGCCCTCCACCACATTTGAATCTGTGTCCTTGGTGACATACACACATATGCAGCTGAGTTTCACAAGACTGAGTAGCAAGCAGTAGTATAAAATAAAAGCCAAACCAAGTCTGGGTAAGGCAAGACAGCCCCCTAAGTATGAGGTATAAATGGTATGTTCAACTCCACTACCATTACTAAACATTCAGATAATTAATTTAGATGATTCTAAATGAGCATCTTATCCAGCTAACATTAATTATGAAATCTGCTGCCCTATACAGCCAGAACACAACCCCTCTCTGGATTCTACAAGTTCCTTTGTAAAAAATGCAGCTTTTATTAGCTACAGATTTATGCTTCGAATTGTTTTACAAAAACGGCTTTATTATCATTTTCTTAAAATGTAGAATGTTCTGAGGTTGGAAAAACAGAGTAAATAGATTATTTCAAGACTGCTGAAGAGTAGAGTTGGGATTGTTAATAGCTGTGATGGGCACCACGCTGAAATGTTATAGTCTCTTTTCCAAAAAGCTAGACAGAAAATCAATTTTGGTGGAGTTAGGAATACTTTGCTACATCAACAAGCACCATGCTGCTGTTTCTGCAATTCACAGTTGAATTCTTACACCACTGAATTAATTTTCTATACTTCATATTTTAAAAGAATACTGCGACTTCATCCAGTTTTTCTCCTGTCACTTTTCAATTTCTGTTTGTACTTATCATTGTAACAAACCATGCACAAAGCAGTCTCTTCTCTCTCTTGATCATTCACTAGAGTGTCAAATGTGGGGCTCCTCTTCTCTTTCTTCTGGTCACTCACATAAGTAATGGACATAAAACTCTTCATGTCTCTTCCAGCTGCTTACTTAAGTGCTAGACACAGAACTCCTCTTCTCTCTCTTCTGGTCACTCACATAAGTGATGGACATAAAACTCTTCCTCTCTCTTCTGGTCACTCACATAAGTGATGGACATAAAACTCTTCCTCTCTCTTCTGGTCACTCACATAAGTGATGGACATAAAACTCTTCCTCTCTCTTCTGGTCACTCACATAAGTGATGGACATAAAACTCTTCCTCTCTCTTCTGGTCACTCACATAAGTGATGGACATAAAACTCTTCCTCTCTCTTCTGGTCACTCACATAAGTGATGGACATAAAACTCTTCCTCTCTCTTCTGGTCACTCACATAAGTGATGGACATAAAACTCTTCCTCTCTCTTCTGGTCACTCACATAAGTGATGGACATAAAACTCTTCCTCTCTCTTCCAGCTGCTTACTTAAGTGCTAGACACAGAACTCCTCTTCTCTCTCCTCTGGTTGCTCCTAACAAGGAATACCTTTCAGTTGGACCAGATGACTACCATGAAACTTAGTAGAATTATCGATAACAGCATCCTAAAGGGGTGGTTAAAACCATTTTGGTATAAAAGCATTTACACACTAAAAATCATTTCATTTTTCCTGTAGCATTAAATGGACTTTCCTTTGGTAAGACCATGAAGCTCGACATGGCATGGTTGCTATAACACCTCTCCCCTCTGAGATAAATGTTCCCACTGCATACAGCAGAGTGGCATTACTCAGAAAACAATACATTTCCTGCATTAAGAATTCAAATGACAACATTTATAACCCAAGTTTCTACAGGGATGCCAATATATTTTAATAAAAAAATTGAGTTTCATTTATGGATGCTCTTTAACTGCTGTTGTCCTTAGTGTCCCATTCTACCTATATTGGGTGTAAAAGACCAGTAATTTTGCTCAAAGGCCTCTTTATCAGGCTTGAGGTTCTTTTACATGCAATAAATCTATGACACGGGACCACTGTCTTTACTTCCCTTCCAAAGGAAGCCATGCTAAGGATTTTTACACCCGAAAAAATCTATCTCCCGCTGCCAGGTTTGAACCTGCGACCTTGGGAACTAGAGACTATCATGGCAACCACTACACCATGGAAGATGACACGTATTTTTATGACATAATATTTTAGATTGAGACGGTAATTTGTATCACAAATTACTTTAATGTAAATAATTATTTACATATGAATATGTATTTTTATGTAACATTGATTTCAGAGGTTTAATAATTGTAATTATTAATGGTAAATAATAATTTTCGGCTCTACTGAAACTGTTAACAATAACAATACTGCAATGAAGGGTTTGAGTTGTTTATCGTTACCGGGAACCAGGAAGTTACGTAATGTTTCGCGCCTTTTCAGTAAAAAAAAGCTTCCAGAATGTTCTATAAAAGTAATATGTATTAGTGGTTTTCATTGGATAGTAAAATAGACGCTAATGTTGGCGCGTTTTATTAGCCAATAGCATTTCATTTATAATCTTTAGGTGTATCTTAAGGCAAGCCTATAAATAGCCATGCTCGAAGTCAAGCGTCCCCCAGTTCGGCAAGATTCACGAAGCATTACACATCGTCTCCCGCTCAGTTCATCAAAGATTCGTGTACAATACGTGACTACATGTAGCCTATCGGTCCTTCAGTTCGTTAAATTACACGCAGTGAAAATCATTAAAGATCTAAAATATTACAAAGTCACTTATATACAAAAATTGAAGTACGTGAGTTAAAAGTGAGAAGTTATGATAAACAGTTTCAGTATGGCGATCATCTAGATAAATCTGTGAAAGTGTTAGTGCACGTGTTCGACAATAAAACATTATAAAACACATTTCATCACTAGTAATTTTTTTGATAAAAGATTCCTTTTCCGCTTCACACCCTGCAAGAATTAAATGCCTACCTAAATAGCTGGCCGGAAGACAATATACATAACCTTAAAACTAATTCATATAGATTGCTACGTCAGAGGAAACTACTACGAGCCAGACCATGGCTGCACTAGTGAGGTAAACAACATTACGTGAGAAACATTATCCACCACGTGGGGACACTAATACTACTTCAAGATTTACTAAAAGCAACAAAAAGTATTATAATATACTCTGCTGTAATAACACTCATCTGTTACTACATGAGATTAGAGAGATCTAAAAGTATTATAATATACTCTGCTGTAATAACACTCATCTGTTACTACATGAGATTAGAGAGATCTAAAAGTTTATTTTCTTCATTTCTAGTACAAAATGATTTTGGAAACATAACAAGAAGTTGACTAATGTTTGTAAACCTGTTTATAACTATGTATAGTCTATAAACCATGTAATATATATGTTTTGATATATAATTTTTCTGCCTTCACTGTATAGTTAAAATTTTACTTCTCTTTCAATCCTGATGGTACAAATGGTAATGAGATGCTCATAGCAGCACAGGGGTTGTGAACACCAGGAGCACTTAGCAAATGTTACACTCCCACAGCCAACATCTGAAGCATATTGTTACAAAGGAAAGTCAAATGCCATCTCAATTACATTTGCAAAGTGAAACATTTTGTTCTGCACCTCATATTCACATTTTTTTTCCACACATAATGGTGCATGTCCCTATAGCATTCTGGAGATAGTTGGTTGTAAACAACAGAATGTAACTTCATTATGAACATTCTGTCCACCAATTTTGTTCCCCTGACATCCTGAAGACATACATAATCTTCAAGCCATTGTACATATCCTTTATATTGTCGAAAAAAATACACATCTAAAGGTTGTGTATACTTTGTAGTTTTAGGGGGAATAATTTTCTTTATTAATGCCTTCTCTAATAGTGATTCAGAAGGATATTTTCATCTTAATGAGCAGACCCAAATCACAGAGAGTATCATTGAGAACGTTTCTGTAAAAGTTTCTCAAATGCTCTTTAGTTATTTTTCTACTAGAACTACAGTCCACATAAACATTTGCTGTAAGATTGTCATGAATTTTCTTTTCTACATTTGGTCCGAATCGGTTTCCTCTAATGTCTTGAAAACAAATACACAGTTTTTTACCTAGCTCACTTGACATGGATATTAACATCTCATCTGTCTATGAATGTATTGTGCCGTGGATGGACTGAACCAATGTGTTAGTATACTTTTCTCCTTTTCCCATTAATGTCCCAACCCCTGCCATTTCGTAGTTAAACTGACTTTGATCACAATTCCATATGCAGCTATTTTCAATGTTGTCCCTGATGAACTGATTTATTTCTTGTACAAACAAATTAGCTTGCTCCACATATTTTATTTCATCTTCCACACTTTTAATGGTAACAACCTTTTTTAAACCTTCTGGATGAAACTTGATTTTCTTGTTTCAGCAAGTCAATAAAAGACATTGATGATTTGAAGTTCCTTAAATTTACTTCCTCTGCAATAATTTGTGCCCAAGTTTGTAGGTGCCAATAATGAATAATAACAGCTTTATCTCTTGCTTCACAAAATCTGTTCATTACATGCTCTTTTATTTGCATTAACTTGGTTTCTCTATTGTCTTTACTCTGGGATGATCCACGCAATCTTCTTTTTTTTTCTCTATGGTGTAAAACAGTCTTTATATTTCTATTATTGAGAACAGAAGGTCACTGTTTTAGAATCTGATGTGTATGATTTCAGTCCTTTTTTCCCCAATGTTCTAAATTCATAAACTTTGTCAAGAGTCGCCTCATCACAGATTTGCAATTTGTATATCCGCTCTTCTAGGATATTTCTATGAAGATATTACATAATTACTGGAACTTCATTTATTTTGCCAGACATTTTGTTTATATCATCCCCACTTTCATATATCCTATACTCTGTCTGTAATGTGTCATCATTTATATCACTAAAATCTGTCATCTGTAAGTTTTCTTCCAGAACATTATAATATTTTTGTTCCGTTATATCCTGCAGAACATTTGCAAACTGCTGGTCCTCTACACCCGGTTGCATCCTGTTTGCAATCTTTGTTTAACTCTGTTCTTTAATATGTTGATAACATTCACTGGATTAATAGAGCCTCATGTTGTTTTCCTATATTTCAACTGTGCTAGATGGCAACTACTCACATACTGTAGGCTACAGCCAAGTGCCGGCGCCTGCTGCCTGCAGCTATGTCATGTGTGCCTTGCAATGCCGAGCCACCCAGCTGATCTTTAACGAACAATTATAGTTTTACCATTGATTTTAAGGCAAAATGATTATTGCCAATGACTTGGGATGTATTAATTGACCATTTCACCAAATTTCATCCAAATCAGTGTGGTCAAACCGAAAGGTTTCCCTTGTAAGTGCTACACACAGGATGCCTCTTTTCTCTCTTCTGGTTGCTCACCTAAATGCCAGACATAGAACTCCTCCTCTCTCTTTCGGTTGCTCACTAAGTGGTAGACACAGAACTCCTCTCTCTTCTGGTTGCTCACTTAAGTGCCAGACAAAGAATCCTCTTCTCTCTCTTCTGGTTGCTCACTTAAGTGCCAGACACAGGACTCTTCTTCTCTCTCTTCTAGTTGTTCACTTAATTGCTGGATATATGACTCCTCCTCTCTCTTCTGGTCACTTTTAAGTGTCTGACAAAAGACTCCTCTTCTGTCTCTCAGTCGCTCAGTGGAGTATCGAACACTTGACTTGACTTCTATCCTCTTGTAACCTCACTGAGTAAACAGAATGCAGCACTCACTGCATGTCACATCAACAACCTCCTGCTACTGCAGCAGCAAATGTGCTCCTCTTTATACCCATACCAGCTTTCTAGAAGCTTCATATGGTGCTGAGAGAGGGAAGGTCAGTCTCAAAAGTTTTGCCAACCTTCTCGAATACTAGTTATGGGAATGCTAGGCCAACAGTGAGAGAGGACGGTTGTGTTGGGAAGGAGCTCGTGATTTTGAAGCAAGAAGGAACTAAGTAACAATGGGTGTGGATATAGCTGTGTATAGAGCGAGAATTGGACAAATTTTGAGAATGAAATTTGCGGGAACAAGAAGAATACATTTTGGCGAGGAAATGGCTAATGTTTTGATTATTGGGAGTGTATTAACTATTCTACTGGTGATTGGAGGAGTGGAAGTAAATCCAGGCCCTACGGATAGTAAGCTGGAAGTGCTTCCCCCTCTTTCCAACTAATTATGTGCTGGCTAATGCTGAAGGACACACCTGCTATCCACAAAGTAGGACATGACTTCATAACAATACAACAGGTTAGATGTTATGTGATTCTAGCTACAGATTTGTTTGCTGTGTGTAAGTGGTCATAGTCAGAAGTAGAGAGGAAGAGGAAAGTAAACATTCCATTTCCATTCTTTTACCATGAAGCCATGATATAAACTACTGTACTCATCCACTGCAACAACAGGGAAGTAAATAACTGCTATGTTACCATATTAGGAACAACTGAGGCGCATTAGTTAAATGGGGCAGAAATTATGTCTCATATTGTACACAGTGCACAGTGCAGGTGCTCTAGAACACAGTTAACCTGAAGTTATCTGTCTCTTTCTCATTATTTCACTGCTTGGTTATAACAGTTTAATGCAACCTTGTGTAAACAGTTTGGTTATTTTTTCCCCTTCACATTAAAAATAAAATAAGAACATAATTACTTTTTCAAATTTTAAAACATATTTCTGACTTCTACAAGTACACTACTAGATATAAAAGTTACAAATCTGAGGATAACTACATAGATTTATTGAACTTTTTGTAATCAAAGGTGCACACCAAGTGAAATTAGGCTTAAGTGTCAAAAGAGCCCATTTTTACTTCCTCCTGCACATTTATATGTCTAATTGTGTCACAAATATGGTGGGTTGGTTGGTATCTATAATTGGGCACTGGCAATGAAGCCATTTGCTCTCTTGTATTCCAGTATTTTGATGATAGGTTGGTATGTTGA
Source organism: Deroplatys truncata (assembly GCA_030765065.1). Lineage (NCBI taxonomy): Eukaryota > Metazoa > Arthropoda > Insecta > Mantodea > Mantidae > Deroplatys > Deroplatys truncata. The sequence goes on along the minus strand of CM060988.1, from coordinate 6,706,822 downwards.
TCGAATGCATACATACTAGTTAAAGAGCAATTCTTCATAGAAGAACTTTGACTAGACCTGCTTTTACACAAACTGAAGCCTTCAAGGAACTACTTCAAGAACATGACAAGAAGAGACCAGAGATATGGCTGGATTTCTTCTCCATGGATGCGATGATCTACAGGGATTGGATGCAAGCCAGGTATGACGTACCATGACAGATTTGTGGTACATGGTTCTCATCACTGCATATGCTAGACAGAGAAGCTCCACAAGCTGTGCAAGTTAAACTATGTGGATCAAATTGTGAACAATTCATCTAATGTGGTGCAAAAGAAAGAAAAAAGAAAAATTCACTTACAGACTTTTGTAAAACCTAGAATGATTTAAGAAACATACAAATTGTGCGCTATTCTTTCTATTAATTAATTAATATGTTGATCAAAAGCTGGGCAGTGGAGCAAATGGTTTCTCTCCTGATCTTCAAATTCACAGAAAGGGCGTTTAGGAGACTCTGCTATGCCAATCCTGTGTAGATGTTTGTTGAGGCAGTCATGGCTTGTTAATAATCTAAAAACTGTTATGGAGGATTTTCTTGGGTAGTGTAGTAATTCTAGTTATGCTGTTATGTACATTTTCTCATTGTTTTCCTTTTGTTTATGACACATATTCCTCTTTAATTTTTGTATTGTATTGTATGTTCATGTAATTATTCTTTTGATAGAGTGATAAGACAGTGGACCAAGGACCTCTCTTGGCCAGAAAATCAGCTGTTTCATTATGTATTTCACAGTGTGCTGTTATCCATTGAAGTACTACTCTTTTATTTAAATTCATTATTTATAAATTTTTGGCATTCTAGTACATTTAGGCTTTTAACTGTTGTATCAAATGCTATGGATATTATAGCTGCTTTAGAGTCCAATAATATTACAACTCTCTTAAATGTAGATATTTTATATAGAAGATTTTGTAAGCTGAGAAGAATTGCTCAAATTTCACTAACAAAATTTGTAGAATCTTCCACAAAAAGAAAAGAGTGGGCATACCACTGGTAAGCTGGGTCGATCAGTGTAAAGATTCTTTAATACCATACGTTTTTATGGTTAATCACTAAGGTAGCCTTTTACTTGAAATACAAGGCCAATACCAAAAGTAATTTCCATTAATTTTTTAATGGAGGTTGATGGGTGAAATTTCTATTTTCCACAATTTTAAAGCTAGATACTTAATTTTTGTACACATATTTGGGGTGTTATGTGGAACTATTTGGCAGTGTTTCATTTTTGTATGTCAATTAGTTTTTGAATTATTGAAAATTTTCTTTCAAAAAATTTGCAAATTTCAAAATGAAATTCTCTCCACACTTTTTATGCTTTATAGAATGTACAGCAAATATTTCAGCCCTCTAACACTTAATTTGTGGATGTAATTTTGTTTTGAATTAATAAAAGTGTAGAATAAATTAAAGTGAGGAAAAATGAGTTTGCGTGCAGTTAACCAGAAATAATAATTTGCAGACCTTTCTAGAAGTATCCAGCTTACAGGTGTAATTTTTAGTCTTATTTCATTACAAGTACTGCAAATCAGTTCTAATTTATAGCATAAGCCAAGCCTTCTGGTGCCAAGTCCTATGTACAAATGCTTTTGATTGTGGTCATTACACTTCAGATTAGTCACCAATGATGACAGTAAAACTGGTGTCCACCAATATATATTTACAGCCTTCATTATTTATAGCAGGTATATGTTCACAATTATCCTTCAGCTGTTTCTAACTTAAATGTTTCTTTTGTAACCACATTCTTGCTCATCTAACCCTTCATCATGGTATAATTTACACTTGTTTCTGGCTCATGTAAATAAAACATTTAATTTGATGTTACATGACATCTACTAGCAGAGTTGCTATTACTATGTTATACCGATCATGATGACTCAGTGACAAACCTGAAACTAAGCTTCACGGAAAAAAATCCCACAAAAATCGGGGGGGAAAAAGTGGAATTTAGCTTCATGCAGTGATTTCATCACCTGCCATGCCTTCTCAAGGACATTTAAGGAGCACAGACCTTTAAATATTGTGTAATTAGAACAACTACTAGGCACTGTAGGGCTTTAAAACTTTGCATATATGCACTTCAAATCACCTAGTACAAAAAAACACAAAATGTGAAATTTTGTCATTTTTGGTCACATTTTCACCCATTTCCCCCCTTAAAGGAAAGCTGCTTGTTTTTATAACTTTTATTATGCACAAGTGAAAAGTAAAGTTAAAGTTATTTTTCAAAATAATTTCCATTTACATTCAGGCATTTAGCATACCACTTCACAAGCTGTGAAAGAAATCCTTCCTGCGTAGAGCTCTGTTGTTTGTGATTGTATCCACCTTGTTGATGCTCTTCTTGAGCTCCTCATCTGTTCCAAAACGATGTGACCCAAGCCATTTCTTCATGTTTGGGAATAGGTGACTTGGAGCCAAGTCAGGGCTACACACTGGATGATCATCTGAACTATTGAGGAAATCAGTGCATGCAGTAGTATGCAGCCAAGCACTGGAAGAAAACAACCCCAGAACTCAACATACCACATCTTTTCGGAATTGCTCTTTTAAGCTTGGTTGGTATCTGACAGTAGACATCAGAATTTATTGTTGTGCCTCATTCCATGAGCTCCAACAATACACCTTGCCATGAGCCATCTTTGGAGGCACATTGTGATTTTGTAGGGGAGTTGGTGTGGCCCAATGCACTACCCATTGTTTTGTTTCAATGTTCACATACTGTGACAATCTGGTCAAGAAGGTTTTCACCTTCACTCTCATAACATTGAAGGAATGCCAGTGCTGCTCCTATCCTCACAAATGTTTGGGCTTCAAGCAGAATTCTCAGAACCCACCAAGCACAAAACTTGCAATAACCTAACCTTTGTATCACCACTTCATACAGAACAGTCATTCTGATTTGCGGAAAATGCTCATGGCATTGTGAAATTGAAATGGTGATTTTGTCTGACCACATCATCCACAACAGATGGTCGCCCACTTCGACCATCATGGATATTAGTACGTCCAACTTGAAACAGACGACACCAACATTGAACAAAACTATCACTCATAATGTTACTGTAGTAATCTCACAATGAACTGTAACTGTGGTTTGTTTGTTTTCTGCACACTTAACAGGAACTTCTAATGCTGCACACATTTTACCAGTTGTTTTGCTGAAAGAAACAGTCAAATGCAACCTCACACTGACGCTGAACCAAGCTATACAGCAAATCAAGAATAGCACTGCTACTCCTTCTTATGAATGACAAGACCAGAACTTACTTTTCAAACTGCCCTCATACTGTCTAAACACTATGCATAAAATACAATGCAAGAACACTATCAGAAAATTTCTTTGAAAAATCTGGTGTTACATTCACACGACTTTTACCCTCTATTGTTTATTAGTGGTATACAAATTATTCTTATGAGCATTTATTTTCTTATCTACTACATTTTAATTGAGATAAACCCACTGGAAATAACTGATTACACATTTTGTTGTAGATACAAAGGGAATAGCAATAATTAAATGTTTTAGAACAGGACGCTATATGCTGGCCTTAAAATTCCATACTCTTTCCATATCATCGTGAAGAATAGCTGAACTGTTTCTCACGATGACATGATCTTTGGCAGGATGTGAAAAGAACAACTAAGTATTGAACAATTCAAATCATTAATAATGGATATCTTAGAAATGGCTGATGCTACAAAAGGTGTTATTTGAAATAAATTGTGTGTTTTAAAGAGATCTACATTTTTTGTGTACTATATTTTAGTCTATTGCTTAATGTTTACCAGTTAGACAAGATCATATAGATTTTATTTAAAGGTGAGTCGGAATTGTTACACTAACATCACTTAAGTTTTACTCACTTAAGTTTTTAAATAAATTCAATACACATCACTGTTTCTAGCTTCTTTTCATTACAATATCATCATATAGATTTCTTTCAAAATGAAGAGGACTTCACAAGCTATTCCCAGAAAATTCAACATATGCATTTTATCTGTCATGTAAATATCTTCCATATATGGTATTTTATTCAAAATTGTTAGCCATTTTTTGGAAAATAAAAAAATTTGTAAAATGTTCCATGTACAGGGTAGTTTGGGGTGAAGGGATTTTCTTAAAATCTTTGTGTCACATCTTTGGGAGGTAATAAATTTAAATATCAAGTTTGGTATTTATCCAACATTTCCTTTTTGAGTTATCCTGTTCACAGACACACACGCACGCACGCACACACCTACACATACATTTTTCTAAAACTGCTTTTTGGATTCAGAGGGAGTAAATTAAGGTTACATAAAATGAAACCATGGTAACTACTATCACTTTACATTATATGGTTATCCTCTGCTAGATGCATAATCTAACCTTTTCTTTTACTGAGTCAATGTCATCATAGCCAACCCACTGGTTTCCTGAGTATGCATACGGTCCTGTTGCACCAGAGGCATCATGGCCAACAGTCCATCTTTGACTTCGAACTGAAATGAATGATATGAATGACATTACTTCTTTACACCTAATGATTTTACAAATAAAACTCAGATAACACTGGTCAACATTGATTCTGTGGTATAAAGGAAAATATGTGACTTTAATGGAAATCAGTGCCCTGATTTAAAAAATGAAGGCTGTTTTTTGGCTATCATATCTACTTTTTATGACATGTGCATATATGTCTATGGTGCTAAATTCATTCAGCTTATGCAGCTTGCGACTACGTTTCATTATGTTATTCTAAATCTGTTGATTTTCTTCCTAATTGGCTCACTTCCATTCTCCCTTCTCACCCAGATGTTTATGTTTATATTTCCAGCACTTATCAGTTTTGTTCTATGGATCAGGTCTGTCTTCTTGTGAGGTATTTATGTTTACATTTACAGCTATCATACATCTCAACTTCAGTTGAGCTGAAAACTTGTGTTAATATACATGTTCGTCTTCTATATGTGTAGTGCTAAAATAAAAGTTTGAGTATGATGCAAGATTATGCAGGAGACAGTATCTAAAAAGTCCTCAGAAGCTTTGTTACATTTGTAGGTGTTAAGTGGTTGACAAGAAGGTACATAAAATAGACTCACAAACAAAGAAACTATATTACTCATGTTTCAAAGAGAAGGTTGGTGATCAGGTAAATCGTTTGTGCCTTATATTGCATGTAACAGTTGTGTTGAGGGATTACTCTATTGGTAGGAAGGAAAACTGAAGGCAAAGCTGTTTGCCAAACCAATGATATGGAGAGAGCAGCAGAATCACCATGACAATTGTTACTTTTGCATGTGCAAAGTTGCTGGCTACAACAACAAAAATAAATAAATAAGGCAGGAATTAAATATCCAAATCTGAAAACTCAGCTACACAGCCTCATGGACCCAAACTACCCATACCTACACCACCAGCAGACCTCAATTTTAGTAAATCTGAAAGCAGCTCCATGACTTCTAACAGTGAGTTGGTTTCTAATCCAGAAGAATTTGATAATTCACCACAACTGTTTAATCAATTTGAGTTAAATGATTTAGTTAGGGATTTAGGCCTCACAAAACAAAAAAGTGAATTACTGGGCTCAAGACTACAGGAGAAGAATTTATTATCACCTGGTGTTACATTTTCATGGTATAGAAATCATGAAATAGTTCTACAAGTACTACAGAGGAGAAAATGAACTTGTGTTTTGTTTGGATGTGAGTAATCTTATTCAACAGTTGGGCAGGGAAGCATATGAGCCAAGTAACTGACATCTTTTTATTGATTCTTCCAAACAAAGTGTTAAAACAGTGTTACTTCATAATGGCAACAAATTAGCTTCAATGCACTTGCACATTCTACAAATCTAAGAGAGTCTTTTTGAAACGTGTTCTTGAGAAAATTAAGTACTGTGACCATGAGTAGAAAATATGTGGTGACTTGAAGGTCATTGGTCTGTTACTAGGACAACAGGGAGGATACACAAAATTCACTTGTTTTCTCTTTGCAAATGGCATAGCAGGGTGAGGGACAAACATTGGTAAACTGACCAATGGCCTGAAAGGTAGCAACTGGAACCTGGATCAAAAAATGTTACTAATGTGCCTCTTGTTGATCATCAAAAAGTTCCATTCCCTCCATTACACACAAAACTTGACATGATGAAACAATTCGTGAAAACACTTGACAAAAGTTGCCCTTGCTTCCAGTACTTAAGCATAAAATTTCCACCATTGTCACAGGCTAAAATCATAGAGGGAGATTTGATGGACCACAATAAGGAAATTGATGAAAGATGTTAATTTACCAGCTCTATGAATGAAATTGAAAAAAATATGTGTCGAATGGATTCAGAGAGGTTGTTAAGAAATTTCTGGGCAATGTGAAAGACCCTTAATACAAATAAATTGTCAGAAATATGCTGGAAAATTTCAGACTGTTTGGCTGTAATATTAGTTTGAAGCTTAATTTCCTCAAGTCACATCTAACTACTTCCCATCGAACTTAGGAGCTGTCAGTGAAGAGCAAGGTGAAAGGTTTCACCAGGACTTGAAAGATGTTGAACAATATTATTAGAGACGTTGGGATGTACATATGATGGCCGATTACTGCTGGTCCTTGCACGTGACAAACCTACCAGAGAACCATCAAGAAAATCACATACATTGAAGTTCCATGGAAAAAGAAAAAGGGGTAACAAGATAACTAGAAAACCTTCTCAGATTCAGGTACACTTTCATGTTGTTATTCTTCTTTATTTTCTTTAAAAGTTGTATATGAATGTGTAATATTTTTGCAAATTTTACAATTATATTTTCATTGAACATTGTCATATTGCCAAAATGAGATGTGTTATTGAAAAACTGGAATGCATTTTTTAATTCTGCGCACCAAAATTTGTAAAAGTCACTTATTTTTAATCTACCACAGAAAAAAAAAATTCATTTGTAACCTAGTGTAATACAATAATTACATTGTCTTACCTCTTTCACAAATTTCATAGTAAGCCAACATCCCTGGCTGGTGCGTAAATTCTCCTGACTTCCCAGGACCTATGGCTTCTGCTCCTAAATCTGTTTTACTTGCAGAGGCAAGCATGAAACTTTGTCCATAGAATGGAATACCAAGTAACAACTTGTTACGTGGAGCACCCAAAGTGACAAGGTACTCCATTGTGAAGTTCTAGAAAACAAAAATAACAAAAGTTTAAGAAATACAAAGCAAAATTTTATATTAAATATTAAGGAAGGTGTTTTATTTTTGCCTATGCTTATTATGGCTAGTTCACAATTGAGAATGGTAAGCAAAATGGAAATGAAAATGGGAAGCAATGCAGCATACAAGATTTTGGTTCTCAGTAGCCTGTTAACAAGAATGGGAATGCATATCAATGATTATATTGATCACAAAGTGGAGAAGTCAATTTTGCACATTGGGATTTCATTTGTTTTTAACTGACCAATGATACGTTTTCACCTGTTTCCAATTCAGCCAATGCAATGCAGGTTAACCAATGTCAAAATTCAATACAGTAAATATTACCTAAATGCAGACCCATTATATTTCTGATTCTTCTAATTGTACCAAGCTTTCTTTCCTTTATTTAATGGCATACATTAAATTTTTTTATTGTTCTTTGTTAATTTCCACCAGTTTTTACTGTTCTTTGTAGTTTTTGCTATTCTTTTTGAGGCAACAGCCAATTTTGAGTGGCATATAAACAAACTACAGATGACCCTTTTGCTAGAAGAACCAATGCTCAATGGATCTGCAGGTGTCAGGATCTGAGGTTAGGGTGCACATGTGATAGAATTTCTTCCAGCTTGCGACTATAGAGAGTACTAGCAACTGTTCATGTCATGACCACCTAGAATAATCTCTACAGTGAAAAGTCTATATGCACAATACAGATCTGATATACATGCCCAGGAATGAGAACAAGAAAGTTATAACTTGGCCAAGTCTACTTTCCCATTCCTGTGGCCCAGGAAACCTTCCTGTCAGTTGTGAATGCTTCCATTAAAATACATGTATTTCAACTTTGTCATTTTCATTCTGGTTACCGTTCTCGCTTAATGTGAGCCAGTCTTTATATGAATAATGTTACGTCAAACCAGAGAGATCTCAGGTAAATTTAACCTTAATGTTTACAATTTTTATAAACCTGTTTGTTTCATTGATTATATTAAAATGCCACGTAGGTGTATATTAGTTTCCAAAGCTTTATTACTTTCAAAGTTATTAAAAATAAAAATGTAGTTACATTATTCAAACTGTTTTGTATAAACAGTGATATCTCTGCTCACCACAAACAAAATTCATACAAGTCTGACTTATTTTTGGAATTATAATACATGCTTTAATCTTGTTAATGCTAAGATTGTATAATAATTATGTTTTCTGTATATTTCTTTAGAACAGTTTTCTAAAATACCCTTCTTGTGAATTTCATACAAAATTTTCAAATTCTAAAAGCTATCACTCACTGTGTTCCTTGTTTTCTACAGCACATATGTGCAACACTTCACAATGGAAGATATGTAAATAGATCTATTACAAATTAATTTAAGCCCACCTCTATGGTGTGAGAATAGCATGTATGCCACATATTCAAGAGGTCCCAGGTTCAAATCTTGATTACAACAAGTTACCCAGATAAGTTTTTTTTGTCTAGGGGTTTTCCCTTATCCTGAAAAGATGAATGTCAGGTAACTCTAAGCTCTATGGAGCCAAGGATCATTTGAGCATCACTTCACAAATTTCATTCATCCTCTGATATGACCTACCATGTAAAGGGCATTAAATGCAAACAAAAAGAAAAAAATTAATTTATTCAACCTGGTGCTATATTTCCATAGTCGAAATCTACTGATGATGTAGGCAACATCGTCTATGAAACAGCTCAGGTTTGTTAGTGAAGCAACTCAAGTGTCCATTCAACTCACATTGCAATTTAGTGCAGTGGAATCTGATTAGCACCTTCCTCACTAACATGTTTTCCCATGTATGATGTTGAATTATAAAAGTTCTGGCAACAAATAACACTTGTTTAGTATGTTTGCTCGCTCCCACTTACTACATTCAAAGTCGATGTCCTCATTTGCTATTTGGCCAAACCTTGGTCAGTCCAATGGGGGTAGGCACTTACTACATTTGAAGTTGACATCTTCATTCACTACTTTGGTCAATCTTGGCCGGGGTGGAGACCGGCAGTCAATGATATGCATGTATATACATATTTGTGTGACGCGATTTGTGTGGGTGGGATAGAGAATGCTCTAGCTTGGTGTGATAAACACCAACTATAGTTTCTAATGTTGAGTGTTGACCAAAACATATGTAGATTGTAATTTAACTTTTCATTTGCAATGGAGAAAAAGGAAGTGCGGCAAATAGCCAACAATGAAAAACTGAAAATCTTGAAGAAGTAGATCGCAATCTAAATATGAAATATGTGGATATAGCACGGAAGTTAAACATTTCTCTGTCAACCTCAAACACAATTATTAGCAAACATAAACTGATTGAAACTGCTTTTGAAGAAGGGAAAAATGCTAACAGAAAACATAATCACTTGGCCTGTTTCCAGAATAAGATGTTCTACTAAAGTGATTTACACAAGCAAGAGCTGCAAATGTGCCAATAGACAGTACTGTGGTTTGAGCTCAGGCAACACATTTAGCATAGAAAATGGGACTGGATGATTTCAAAGCATCCAATGGCTGGATTGAAAGATTCAAGAATCGATATGGCTTAGTTTACAGATGTGTGCGAGACAATGATGCTTCACTATGTGAAAATATAGAAATGTGGAAAAATACAATGCTTCTGTCAATGTTAAAAGACTATAGCACTGACGACGTTTATAATGCAGATGAAATGGGACTATTTTTCCATATTTTTCCAGACAAAACCCCGAATTTTAAGGTCACTAAGTGTCACGGTGGGAAACTTAACAAGGAGAGGATTACAGTTTTGTTGTGCTGTAATAAAAATGGAATGGAGAAATTGTCACCGCTGGTTATTGGAAAAGCACGCAGTCCATGATACTTCAAGAATGTGTGATCTTTTCCATGTATGTACACTTCCAACACAAAAGCCTGGATAAGTTCTGAGGCATTTGAAAATTTCTTACAAGCATGGGACACAAGACTGGGCATATGAAGCAGGAAAATTGCACTCTTCATTAATCAGTATGCTCTCATCCAACAACTGTTTCAACTTTAAGAAACATAAAGATCATTTTCCTCCCAGCAAACTGCACAAGTAAGCTACAACATTTAGATCAAGACATAATTTGGTGCATGAAGCAAACATATCAAAAGAGGTTGGTACAGAGAAGGTTGGCTGCACTGAAATCAACAAGAAGAATAATCATCATCTTAGTTGCCATGCATTTCATTAGAACTGCCTGGGATTCTGTGACGAAAGATACCATTAGGAACTGCTTTAATAAAGCTAACCTTTGCCAGGTTCTTGGTAATGACATCATACTGGAAGATGAGTTTTCCGAGAGTGAAGAATGGCGCCAAATAGCAGACTGTGCTGGCATGTCTTTTGAAACATATGCAAACATTGACAATGAAGTTTCAGTGTCTAAAACAGTGACAATAGATGGAATACTTGAAAAAATGTAAGAAGAAGCATCAGTGGGAGATGAAAATGATGACCCAGATCCTGAGCCAATTCCTACAGTGTCGGAAGTGATGGAGGCAATGGATGTAGTGAAGCAATATGTGTGTAGTTTCAAAGTTGATGGCGAAGTAATGACTTTATTAAACAAGATGAACAGTAGAATTTTGGCATTAAAACCAACAAAGCAATCAACCATAGATTTATATTTCAGTCCATATTTTACATCCATTTGGGAGGTAAAATGTATTATTAGATTTTATTACATAATTATGTTCTTAAATTGCAGATTGTGTATTATCGTTAACATGTTTTCCGTCTATGATGTCCAAATCCTTGAGCCCCTGCAAAATTGTAATAATGAGATTCTACTGTATTATCATTTGCACTTCACTGTATGCCACCTTCAGTTTTTGTTTTTAGATGAAAAGTTGTCTATTTACTGAATAAAGAGAAAGTGAGACGGTAATTTGTATCACAAATTACTCAGATGTAATTAATGATAATAATATGAATATGTATTTTTATGTAACATTGATTTCAGAGGTTTATTAATTGTAATTATTATTGGTAAATAATAATATATGGCTTTACTGAAACTGTCAACAATAACGCAATAATGCAGAGAGGGGGTGAGTTGTTTATCGTTACCGGGAACCAGGAAGTTACGTAATATTTCGCGCCTTTTCGATAAAAGCTTCTAGAATTTTCCCTAAAAGTAATATGTATTCGTGGTTTTCATTGGATAGTAAAATAGACGCTAATGTTGGCGCGTTTTATTAGCCAATAGCATTTCATTTATAATCATTAGGCGTATCTTAAGGCAAGCCTATAAATAGTGTAGATTCAAGGGAGCGTTCTCCCAGTGCGACAAGATTCTCAACACATTACACATCGTCCCCAGTGCAACAAGATTCTCAAAACATTACACATCGTCCCCAGTTCAACAAGATTCTCAACACATTACACGTCAGCCCACCAGTTCTACAAAATTCTCCGTTCATTTATTTCGTCAAGTTACGCGCAACAGAATTACAAGAACTATGATAAAGTATTATACAGTTAAATATATAAAGTTGAAGTACGTGAGTTAAAAGTGATAAGAAGTTATTACAAACAGTTTCAGTATGGCGAGTATCCAAATAAATATGTGAAAGTGTTCGTGAACGTGTTCTGCAATAAAGATTATAAAACCAATTTCTTCGTCAATATCATTTCTAGACAAAAGATTCCTTTCCGCTTCACACCCTGCAAGAGATACAAGTTCTACCAAGAAAAGATGATAGCTAGCCGGAGGACAATATACATAACCTTAAATTCTTTTAGAAACTAATTCATACAAATTGCTACGACAGAGGGAACTACGGACCAGACCAACGAATGACGTCACACAAGATGGCAACACACGTGAAGTAAACACACATATTTGCTCTCGCAAATTGGCTTCCACAACGTGGTGCTATAAACACATATACAATTTGTTTTACTCACAAATTGGCGCCCAACGTGGGGCTATAAACACGTAAAATTGCTATTGCAAATTGGCTCCCATACGTGGGGCAGTTAAAGTTATGTAAACAAATACACAATTTGTTTTACTCACAAATTGGCGCCCAACGTGGGGCTATAAACATATACAATTTGTTATACTCACAAATTGGCACCCATAACGTGGGGCAAAGCGACCAGGAAAGGAACTCGAGTAACCAGGAAAGGATCAGAATTAACCAAGAAGAATCGAGAGGACCAAAGGAGGAATGCAGCAGTGAAATCATCTACAAGACCCAGATTCAAGAAACAACAGGGACGACAGACTTCGATCGTAATTCCGAGATTACGATGCAACAAGGAATTCAACTATAAAAACATCGAGACGACGTAGATTCATCATAACACAACGCAGAAGCAACATCAAATCTAGGAGAATGGGGCAGAACGCTGGACATCAAAGTAACAGCAACATACAGCATCACAAAGGTATCGTAATTTTTTTTTAGAAAACAAAAACAATGGCTACTAGCAATATTGAAGAAACAATGATGGAAGGGGATAGTGTAACAGTTAGCTGTAAGTCAATACAGGTTACAAAAAAAGGTTCGAATAATGTAGTTTTTAAGGGAGAAAATGTTAGTGCAGAAAGTAAGAATAGAATAGTAGGATATATTACTATTGATGCTGGTACGATGATGGAAATTATGGAAATGTTTAGAAATTTTGGTGAAAAACTAGATCAGAGTTATAGGGAATTAAGGGAAGATCTTAGTAAGAAATTAGATCAAGAAAGGGAAGATATGCAAAAGAATAATGAGAAAATGAGGGAAGATATGGAAAAGAATAGTGAGAAATTAGAAAAACTAACTCAGAATATGGAAAAGAGTCATAGGGAATTAAGGGAAGATATTGGTAAAAGCTTTGAACAAAACAGGAAATCAATTGAAAATATTGGTAGGAGTAATGATATATTAGAGCAAAAAGTAGATCAAAGCAGTGAAGAAAGTGAAAAGAAAGTTATGAAGCTAGATAGTAGTATGCCAGAAATGAGAGATGAAAATGAGGAAGTAATAGCAAGTGAGATAGGAGAAGTTTCAAGGAAAATGCTAGACATGAGCAGGGAAATAGATAACAAAGAAAGTGAGGTTAATACTAAAAGTGAGGTTAATGTAGAATGCACAGAGTTAGGAAATCAAGTGAGTAGTATTTCAAGTGAGATAAAAGAGGTTAGGAATGTAGATGTAAATGAGGTGCATGTTAATTTCAGAGGGGAGATATCAGAAATACAGGAGTCAGTAATGCAAAGAAATAAATTGTACCAAGATGTTCAAAATGAAAACTCCAGTCCAGTACAGTTTAGTACAGATTTGTCAGAGTATTCTCAGATTAAAGAGATAGCAGATGAATTGAAAATGAAAGTTGTTAACAGATGTGTTGTTCAAGAAACTGTAGATTGTTTTCAAATGTTCTCAGGGGACGAAATTTCATATGAATACAAGAGGTTATTCATTAACAAAAATTTGAAGGTTAGGTTACGGCTACGAGTAATATTTAGCCACACACAATTTGATCCAGGAGGGTAAATAGCAATGTGATGTAAAGTAAATGCTGGATAGTTAAAGACGAAATGCAGAGAAATGTATTGGAACGTAAGAGGGTTAACTATTTATATATGTCATTTGAAAAGTGAAATAAATTAAATAATAAAAAAAAAAAAAAAAAATCAATTTTTAGTAACTGTAACAACATTTGAAAATTAAGAATGCAAAGATTAAAACTTAAGATGATATTAAATTAAAAGTACGTAAATACAATTCCAAGATTTAAAAATTAAGAATGCAAAGATTGAAACTTAATATGATATTAAATTAAAAGTACGTAAATACAATTCCAAAAGTATTGTTAAAATAATAATAATAAATTCAAAAAAAAATATATATATATATATATATATACTTATGTAGAAAACAGAAAATGTGAAACATTGTCTAGATTTAAGAGATGTAAATATTTGTATGGAGGGTGAATATTTTGGTAAAAATGTTAAACAATTAAAAAAATCTTAAATGTATAAATTTCTGTCAACAAATTAAGAAAGTAAACAATTTGGTAGCAGTGATTAAATAATTTAGGGTACAGTATTTGCTATAAAAAAAAAATTGTTTGTAATGTCAGATTAATATCTAAATTAATTAAACCAGAGCCAGTAAGTAGTGGCGAGATAGGAGATAAAACATATGTCGTGTGCTAAATGCGTGTGAAGTGTTAAGTGAAAGTGATAACGTGTGTTCCAAGATTTAGGAGACTAAAAACAAAATTATAAAATTTCCAAACAGGTTATAAATATTTATAATTATGTTTCTAGTGGGGCAAAAGTGACAGAAATTCTAAGAAGGTAGTCACCTAAGTAAATTCCTGGTCAAACAGCTGGTGTGCAGCTATTCTTGCAATTGACTTCTGAGGATCTGCCTTCAGTAAAATTTAAAAGCATTCATATACTTTCTCTGCAAGGTTTTTAAGTTGAGCTAACTTTTAACAGAGAAAACTTACTGTAGACAAGAACTATCCTACTGGAAGAGATGTTGAACAATTTAAATGAAATTAATGCTTTGTTCCTGTATTTATTTATATTTTATTTTTATTTTCTCTTTCCTCACACAAATTTTTATTTCACTGTGTTTGTATGAATTGTAGTAACAATGCATGAAAGTCAAAAAGTTACAAGGCATTACTCTTATATAATTAAAATTCTGCCAAGGCATAAATCATGCGCAACTTTGGGTAAAGCTATTGAAGTAGCTTTCTTTATGAAATTTAGCGTGCCCTGATTTTGTATACACCTATTTGCTTTTCTTTCATTCTCCATAAAAACTAATACTGTGCCTACAATGTATTAGTAAACTATTCTGCCTGTTACTTCTAATTGAAGGTATTTCATAAGAAAGTAAAAAAAAAGTTTTGTTCACATGACTTTCTCTATTCACTCCTCTACAACTATTCGTACAAAAGTTATTCTTCTATCTACTTCGTGTTAATTGAGATAAACTCTCATTACACATTTATACATTTCGTTGTAGGTATAAGAAGAATACAGCAGGCGAAAGCATTAGTCAGATTTTTAAAAAGCAAATCACTTTGTGGGACAATGAGAAAAAAACAATAGTGACGTACCACTTGAAAAAAGTATACATATTTGAAAAGTCAAGCCAATAACAAAGAATATCTTGGAGGTGGTTAATGCTAAAAAAAATTATATGGCATAAATTGTGTGTTTTAACATGATCTACATTTTTTGTGTAGTAAGAGTTTGTTTTATCTTTTACAATTTACAAATTATACAAAATCATTTAGAATGAAAAGGGCTTTAAAGACCATTCACAAAAAATTCAGGATGCACATCTTATTTTTCATCCAAATATTTTAAACATGTAATGGCACTTAGCCATTTTAGTCATTTTTGAGAAAATAAAAAATAACTAACAATTTTCCAAGTAAAGGATAGTTTGGGGAGTGGAGGTGGATTTTCTTGAAAATTTTTTGTTACTCCTTGGAAAATGTGAACATAAATACCAAGTTTGGTGTTTAACCATCTTTTTGATAGACACGTGCACGCATATGAAAACCTTTTTTAAAACTGATCTTTTTGGATTCTGGGGGGCCTCAAAACATTATTTCCAGGAAATCTCTACATTGAATTTTTGGGTAGAATACAATTCTTCCTCTTACCTGCTACAGATAGGTGGTAGGGAAGGCAAAAAGGTTCTAGACCACAGAGGTTTACATTTTCAGGATGATTTATCAGCAGTAGATTGTGTTTATAATTCAGAATAAAATTGCTTTGGTGGACTTTGTGACAGTGATGTGTCTCTAATTAGTAATTGTTGAGTCGATTGTAACACTACATCACTCACTTGTTTTTATAACGAATACATGTTTCAGGAGCTAATTGCTCCCATCCTCAGTTCCCTGTCAACTGCCCGCATCCTTCATCTTGATTGTAAGCTTGATCTCTGGTGGCGGTTGGAAGAACTTCTTCAAAAGTAAGTCTTCTGGCAGGGTTTCAAAATTATAAGCGTGGTTTCTGTTCTTCCAAATATAAATGTTTTCCTGTTGTAAGTTCAGTTTTCCTGAGATGTTTTTTAGTATTTTTGGGTTTGTGTTCTATGGTGTGTTTGTCTCTCCAGAAGTGCCAAGCTACTGCTGATTTATCTTCCTGTTTTTACTTTATGTAACTGAAGTATTCTTTTGTTCTTATTTTTATATTTCTTTTGGTTTGCCCAATATATATTTTGTCGCAGTCATTGCAGCTGATCTGGTATATTCCTGGTTTGTTCTCCATGGGATCTCCATCTTTTAGTTTGGAGTTTAGTAGAGTTTTTATGGTGTAATTGTTTCTGGGGGCCAAAGAGATGTTGTGTTGCTTGAAGATTCTCTGGAATTTGTAGAAAGCTGTTGGGTGGTATGTGAATTTTTTGAAGATCATCTTTTCTTTTTCAGTACGGATGAGTGTGGTAACTTCTTTTATTTTCTTTTGGCTCACAGCTCTGTTTTATTTTCTTGTATGTTGTTTCTGGCCTGAATCCGTTTTCTGTAGCTATGTTCAATATGTTGTTTAGCTCAAGTGTGTATTCCTCTTTGTTCATAGGGACGTTGATCAGTCGGTGTGTCAGACTGTTGAGTGCTGCATGCTGGTGGGAACGGGCTTGAAACTGTTTTGTTTTATGTAGCTATTTGTTTGTGTGGGTTTCCTGTAGATGCCAAAGGTTAGGTGGTTTACTTTCTTGATGATTTTAAGGTCAAAAAAGGGGAGTTGTCCGTTCTGTTCTTTTTCCATTGTGAAGTTTATGGATTTTTCCTGAAGGTTCAATAATTTTAGTGCATCTTCCAAGTGTTTTTTCGGGACTATTGCAAAAATGTCAACAACGTGGCGGTACCATTGTTTAAATATCCAGGAGAAAAACCTTCATGACTCTTGTCCCTATAATTGTCTCTTATAATTTTGAAACCCCGCCAGGAGACTTACTTTTGAAAACGTTCTTCCAACCACCACCAGAGATCAAGCTTACAACCAAGATGAAGGATGCGGGCAGTCGACAGGGAACTGAGGATGGGAGCAATTAGCTCCTGAAACATGTATTCATTATAAAAACAAGTAAGTGATGTAGTGTTACAATCGACTCAATAATTACTAATAGTAGATTCTGTCTTGTATAAAAACATTATCATTTAAAACTTGGAAAGGAAATAGCATTAGTAAACCAAGACAATATAACCTATTTAATCATTTTAGAACTGTAACTGAGAGTGGCATATGCTGTATAAGAGTACAAGAGCATGTGAACACCCTAAGTTTTGACACCTTGCAGATTTATTGGTTATTTTCTGTTCGAATGCTATTAAACATAATGGTCATTTAAAATCTATGGCATTTAAATCTACCGCACCACTACTCTAAACTCAATGAAAAAATGGTAACAGGGTCAGTAGCACATCTTAACTTCTGCACATTTTAAGGACTTTTGCGCACGTAGAAGTGGTATGACATAATTACCTTATGGGTCAAATACATACACTTGAAGGCATGCCTGAAGCTTCTCCCACATTGTGTTTCCATACTATCACTACAATTTTACATTAATGCCACTAGATGGCAGCACTATAGCAGAAGTAGATAACATGTACAAGCATAGAAACTCCTCCCAGTCATCCATACCCTCAATTACAATTTAATCTATACATTACTTTGTCCTTGCCCTAAAATGCTCAACTTAATTATATATAAACAACAAACACCCACAAAATAACCCTTTCTTTCATTAGACAACTTATGCACCGCCGCCGCCACTGCCACCACCAAGGTGCAGTTCTATCAACTTGTTCATAATCATAACTTTTATGCAGCAGATCCTACTTTACATTTTCAGGGCTATCTTACTCTAAAATTTTGTGAACATCCAAAATGCATACTCACAAGCCAGTACTGCACCTAGGTCTATGTGTCCTTTTTATGCAGAATGCATGGGTTTTCCTGTCACTCTATCTGGTTTATTTTGGTGAAAGTTTCAATGAAATACACCAGTTGGCGATGGTACACCAGTTTAAAGAGGGTTATACAAGCTGTTGTTCTTTCTTTAAGCTCACTGTCATTGAGAATTTTGAACTTTTTGATATTTGGAAGTCTCCTTTCATGATACAAAACTGTGTGCCCAGACATAAATCAAGAGAAATTAGACATTGTAAAAAAATTGTATAATTTTTTCTGTGAAGAGAGTATTGTTGATTGATAGAATGATAAACCAAGACTGAAAAGCAAACTAAGTGAGGAATTTGATATCATTTCATAATGCTGTCTTTATAATGTTATGATGCAATTCCCCTCAAGTAATTTTTTCTGTTATGAGAGGATTCAATTTCATTTCAAGTAACACATTCCACTCTTATTTCTTAAATTTGATTAATAAAAATAGTCTGTATAAAAAGTGCTCACAACAAGGGAGCTAAACTTGCTTTTTCTTTAATGTTGGAAATATGCCAGTCCTATTTTATCCAAACAATTTCAGCCTGAATAAAACAACATGCTAAGCAAACACACACTAAAGAAGTAATAGAATCAAATATTTATTTCTGAAAACATTGTTTTTTCTTATGTCACCGTTTTACAATCACTACTTGCACTCATCCTTTGAAATCTAAAGTTCAATACCTTAAATATTATATGTAATATTAACATAACTTTACCGAATTATATTGTGGAAACTCGTCACCATTGCGATAATACAGTGGACTGACATGTCCTACTCGTTTCTCCCAAGATCCGTGGTAGTCATATGTCATCACAGACATGAAATCCACATGACGTCCTAGTTCAGCCAAATCATAGGCCTTGTCAATGACTTCCTTGTAGCCAGAGAGAGCTACTGCTAGCAGAAGAGGCGGCTCATTTTTCAGAAATTCCTTGTTCAATTCCTAGAATTGGAGATTAGAAAGGAAATAATTAGTAGAAGTATCACCTATAGACCAAACAGTAATTTATTTCACCTGGTTCTATATAATATAGTGTTCGTTTAGTAATTATAAATTTTATACTGTATCTAGTAGAATGAAGAAACAAAGGAAAGAAACTAATTCATGAAGTTGAAGTATACAGCATAGTTATGCTTCCTGCTTTTTTTTAATTAGCATTAATTAAATCAGCAGATTAAATATTTTAGCATTAGATGATACTATAAAAGAAAAGCTAGTTAAAGTGGTTTAAAAATAAATGAGAAATTAAATAAATAAAATAAAGTACAGTTTAACATCTCAGCTACCAAAGCTATATACAAATAATTCTATCCAAAAAGTAGTGGAATCACACACACAGTGAAGCAATTAATAAAATACACTTGATGAAAGTGGAGTTAACCTAAACACTCTTAATAGCTTCACTCACCTATTTATTTTGCATTAGATGTATGCACATGTAAAACTGTGATGTGATACAGTCATACAACTTTCTCTACCATTTACAAATCTGCATACATGCTTATATATTATTTTCAATAGATATCTCCAGAACTGTCAAAATTTAACAGGTACAAATCTCTCATTAGCACACTGAGAAAAACAACTTTATCTGCTGAGCATTAGTGACCAATCAACCAACCAACTATGTATATCAGTCATACCTCGATCTATTATCCCCAGAACCAACATTTTCCCCCATTCATCATTCAATTATGTGGTCCCGGCTGGTTCACATTATAACTAATACAAATAAAACCCATAGGTACTCCTTGTTCCTCATAATATTGTATTCTTGAATTATTCATTAAAAATTTCAGTGCCAAACAAATTCTATCCTCAAACAACCTTTATGAGCTAGAATAATTGAAGCAGTGATTGTGATTGACAAATAGTTGCTAATACTCCTGGGGCACTCTGTACCAGACATTGTAAGGAATTCAAATAGCAATGTTCACGCCCATTCAGTTAAGGTGGGTGTGGAAGCAACAGACATATGCCATTGACTATTGAAGCCGATATGAGAAACAAAGTGGTATGCATACTCCTCTCAGACCTCTTTCTTTCAGTAGCATCATCACTCAATCGTCTTGCTTTGTGATTTGGTGAAGTGTTTTTGTACATATTTTGTGCACTTCCCATATTCCTCATTTTTTTTTTTACTTTCTCTACTGTGTACAGTAAGTAGGGGAAGTATTGCATTCCACCCAAAAATTCAATACCGAAAATTTCACCAGAAATAAATGTTTTGAGACCCCTGGATCCAAAAACAAGCACTTTTAGAAAAAGGTCCATGTGTGTCTGTGAACAGCATAACTCAAAAATGAAAAGTTGGATAAATAGCAAACTTGGTATTTAGGTTCAGTATCTTCAGAGATGTCACACAAACATCTTCAAGAACAACCCCCACCCCAGACTGCCCTTTACATGGAACATTTTTCGAAAATTTTGATTTTCTCAAAAATTACTCTAAAGATTTTGATTAAAATAGTATATTTAAGCTATTTTCATGACAAATTAAATGTATATCTTGAATTTTCAGGGAATGTCCCCATTAGTCCTCTTATTTCTAAATGACTTTTGCATAACTTGTAAACCATGAGAGATAGACAAAATTATTCTACACAAAAAATGTAGAGCTCGTTAAAACACAATTTATGTCACATACATTTTTTTTTTTTTTTTTTTTTTTTTTTTTTTTTTTTTGTGGAGTGAACCATTTTCGAGATATTTCTTGTTATTTGTTCAAATTCTCCAATACTTACACTTTTTCTCAAATGGGAATTCATTATTCGTTTTTTTATGTCCTGGACATACAAAGATAATGGAATGCTCCACATAGCAACCAGCTCTTAAAATATTTGACTATCACTTAAAGCCTACATATTCCCCTTGTACCTACAAGAAAATTTGTAAAAATAGTTTGTACAAGAGTAGAGAAAGTCATGTGAGTGCAACACAATATTTTTTTCTCCTTTTTAACCTGCTCCCTCAGAAAACAATGAATTGAGGCTAAACTGTAATAATAGTCATTCAAACATGATTTTTCTATCCATACTATATTACTTTAATAGTCATTTACACTTAGAAATAATCTTCAATTAACCTATAAATACTTATTTTTTTTATTATTTTATATAAATTAATTATACTTTTAATAGACCTTAGCCTGGTCTTGGCAAGTTTTCTTTTTATTATTTATTTTTTTATATTTTATAAGTACTTAGATACAACATGCAGAAACAGCTTTTGAATTTTTATTTGAAGCACAGAGGAACAAATCCAAAACTCATATTCAGGAAAAAAAATAAAAAAAGGATAAAAAATCTGATGTGTTACATTCACATGACTTTCTCTATCCTCTAGCGTTTATTAGTGGGCACCCAAATTATTCTTATGAAAGCCCGTTTTCCTGTCTACTTCTTTTAAACGAGATAAACCTTTCTGATAATAGCTACTTTAAGCATTTCATCATAGATACAAAAAGATTAGCAATAGTCAAATGTTTTAGAGCTGGACACTGTATGATGGCCTTAGAATTCCATACTATTTCCATACAATCGTGAAAAACAACTGAAAATCGATAAGACTTGAAAAGAATGGCAAGTATTGAACGATTCGAACCATTAATAATGGATATCTCAAAAATGGCTGATGCCACAAAAAAAGTACTTGAAATAAACTGTGTGTTTTAAAAAACTCTACATTTCTTGTGTAGTACATTTTCGTCTATTGCTTAACGTTTACCAGTTATACAGGATTATACAAAATTCCTTCCAAATGAAGAGGACTTCAAAGGCTATTCCCAGAAAACTCAAGATATATATTTTATTTGTCATGCAAATATATTTAATAGATGTATTTTAATCAAAACTGTTAGAGCCATTTTTTTAGAAAATCAGAAATTTTGAAAAATGTTCCATGTAAACGTTAGTTTGGGTTGAGGGGATTTTCTTGAAAATCTCATGCTGCATCTTTGGAAGGTACTGAACCTAAAGACCAAGTGTGGTGTTTATCAGACTTTTCGTTTTTTATTTATGCTGTTCTCTCTCTCTCTCCCACTCCCTCTCCCTCTCTCTCTCTCTGTCTGCGCGCACAACCCATTCACCCACCCCCACACACACATGCATGCAGACCTTTTTCTAAAAATGTTTTTTTTTGGATTCAAGATGTCTCAGTATCAAAGTTTTAGTGGAATGCAATACTTTCTGTACTTACCATGTATGTGGTAGAGAAAGTAAAGCTTTTCAAGCATCTTTCACCAGATGACACATTTATACTTGGGAAAATGTAATCATACAGCATGGAGTATTTAAAAAATGGTTAATGCTACAAAACACAATATTTTATACAAATGCTTATTTTAGCAAACTTTATATTTTTCCTAAAGTATGGTTTTGTCTATCCCTTATGGCCTTTTAGTTAAACAGAATTATACAAAATTTATTTAGAATGAGAGGAATTTCACAGGCTATTAGGAGAAAATTCAAGATATAAACTTTATTCTTCATTAATATGTCAAATATGTGATATTTTAATCAAATGTGTTAAGAGCTAACAATATTTTGATATGAAGGCTAGTTTGAGTTGGAGACTTTAATAACTCTTTATGTCACATTCTAGGAAGGTGCTGGAATTAAATACTAAGTTTGGTACAGGGAACACAAGCTATTGGAATTTACTAAAGGCCAACTGTGACATATTTCTCCCATTATAGTACACTGTGTTTACTTTTGGTGACATTTTGTTTGTTCAGTTGACATCAATACCAGCAACTGCTCCTAAAATATACTCATGGTAAAGATATGGCCATAGTTAGGATTAATTGCAACTGCTGAGTTTAAAGTAAATAATCCTTGGTTGGGTAGAGGCCATTGTGTTCCATGGAATAGTTTTAGTGCATACATTAGTGTGCATTGTTGTTTCTACAACGCATTTCCCATTAAATACAATATGATGTGACATTTAGCACTGGGAAGTGCTTAATCAATTTGTATTGTTTCAAAACAAGATTGGGTTTACTGACTAACTTGAAACTAGTAATTCTCATTGTAAGGTTGGCAGCCACTTTGAATTCCTGGGAACTGCCATTAAATTCTCTCCCTCCCTCTCCCTCTCTCACACTCTAAATCTTTAATATTTTGACAGAAGGTTTAATAACATGCATATTCACCAACCTGAATTAATTTTGCAAAATTAGCTTTATCAGATGCAGGTCCTTTAGCACAATTTGACTGCCAGCATCCAGGATAGTTCCAATCAAAATGTAACCCTTTGAAATTATGTCGACGGAGGAAGCTGACTACACTTGCTACAAATTTACGTCTCGCACTTCCATCGCTGACTAAACGAGAATATTTGTCTCCTGATGAATCTGTCCAGCCACCAATGGAGACAAGGATCTTAACACCAGGGAGAGATGTAAGACGCTGATAAAAATCTGAAGAAAAATGAAAAATATCAATAAATTTTTAAAGCACAATAACCAGGAATTTTCAGAATGTCCTAAATGTGCTAAAATAATAGTAATAGAGCAGGGTGTCTATTACCTTGAAGATTTAAAATTCCTGTATATTTCCAGTACAAGTTTTCACAAAA
This sequence comes from Deroplatys truncata, assembly GCA_030765065.1. NCBI lineage: Eukaryota > Metazoa > Arthropoda > Insecta > Mantodea > Mantidae > Deroplatys > Deroplatys truncata. Next base: position 6,683,087 of record CM060988.1, on the reverse strand, counting down.
TTTGAATCATGTTGCAGTAAAAATGCAGCAGTATTCAAATGTGAGTTGTGGCTACATCTTTACTGTTTTATTTGTTTCCACAACTATAATATGAAGCTGTATTTATTACTAGCAGCCGTACCTAATGTTGCATGGATGGCTTTTTAAGTCTCAAATGATGATTTAACTAAACTTTCAGATTGTTTATGCCTTTACCCCTTAGAATTGTAATTTTATAAAATTCCCATTCCATCCAATTCATAATAATGGACCAAAAAGTCACTGATACTCACTAAATGAGAATGAAATATCAGCAGATTTTGTATTTTTAATCCTAGCCTCCCCCATTCTCTCCAGCAACAGTCATCAAAATTATGGAAATAAAGTATAGCGTGTAAAAGAATTTTAGGGGTGATTATCCAAATGTTTGAGCCATTTTTACAAAAGATAAAAAGCTAAGAAAACAAAAATATTGTGCAAAACAATAACATTCAAAATATACTTCTTTAATTAATAAGAGTTTCCAGGAGCTAATTAGCTGAAAATTTAATCAAAAATACAGCAACATTATATGGATATTTCATCCTGTTTTTCCAGTATATACAGTATGTAAAAAAATTCATGTATATTTCCAGTATCAGTAGACAGCCTGAAGAATGATTTCATGGTAAAAACTCAACAAGCAAGCAAAAATACAAATTTCAGGTATGAGATAGAAAGACATCCACTCCAAATTTCTCTCATTTTTTGGTAAAAAAGGTGGAAAAATAAAATTCCCACACCAAGGCTGCACAGAGGGCATGTGACTCTCTAGAGCTTAGAAATGGTACCAAAATGAATGATGCAATTAAATCTTATGGTGTGCTCATGGAATGGAAATTTTATTACTATAGTGGTCCTTGGCGTTACAGTTCTGTTAATGTGCTTCATCTTCTTTTTTTTTTTCCAAAAAGACTGTTTAAATTAAAGTTGTCACATATCTCCACATTATCCCAAGGTTTGACATTTTGTCCTGCTGTCCTAATGAAATACAATCAGGACTCTAAGGGTAGAGTGCACCAAGTTGGAGTAAATTACTTTGCAAGTAACATTTACTAAAGAAGTCTGTACTACAGCAGTAAGATACTATGGGAGTAATTTACTCCAGAAGTAACGTCAGAGAGCTCAACTACAATTTACTCTTTTAGTTACCACTATGGAAGTAAGAGCTCATTACTCCTGGAGTAGTGTTTTGTTTGAGTGATTTATTTGAAGCAATCATGGATAAGGTTATGTGCGCTAGGAAAAGGGGGAAAATATCAGCAAAAGAGATAAATGTTGTTTGTAGAGATAACGAAAATCAATTTAAATGATATAGAGTGCAAAAAATATGATTTAAAGATGCTGGAAAAGAAATACTGGAAAGTTGTGGCAGATGAGTTTAATGCTTCAAGCAATGGGAAACATACTGAAGAACAGCTTAAAATTCTTGGAAACAAAGTTCCTAATCTTCATATAATTGCATTGCTAATTACTTGTGTGTTAATGGAGAAATACTGTTTTTAATTTTGGAAAAGTTCACCATTTTAACCGGATGGGCATAAAATAAGAACATGCATGCAGTCAATTGCACCCATAATGTGTGGGAAACCTAAGAAAGTGAAGAAGAATTGCCTTTTATTTTCTGAATGCTCATGTATATGATTTATGTACCTTGCTCTTAGCCTCAAAAGCACTCTTAACAAAGAGATGAAAGATATGACCAGCAGACATAAGATGAACATTTATAACACTGCCTGTAACTATCTGAAATATTCCAGTACAAAACACTAGGAGGACACTTAACAATTGCAGTTTGGATGATACAGCTAAATTCATGTCTGAGTTTTGTTGTAAATGCTCTCCAAACAGCTTCAAAAGGAATGTATAAGATTCTTTCCTTATATGGAAATGTTCCTTAAACACACACACACTCTCTCTCTCTCTCTCTCTCCATATAAGTATCATGTTGATCTTGTTTTACCCACACTATACACACTACCCCATTCCCATTGTTTTCTTCGTCGAGATCATCAATGTGATCTAAGTAATCCATGAACATGTCACAATATCTTCCTCCAAATATGATATGGTATTGTAAGTCAATCTATAGGTGAGTTACTCCAACCAAGTCATGACAGTAAATTCTAACCTTTCTTTGTGCTCATTTACTTCCATAGTAACATATTATATGATGGTGCTCTCCAACATTTACTTCTGTGGTAATTTACTCCAGTATCTGAAAGGAGTAAAATACTTCGGAAGTCTCGTATGGAAGTCGCAGAGTGTTGACTTGAGTATTAGTTTACGACAGAAGTAGAACTTACTCTAGGTTGGTGCACACACCCTAATTGTTCTGATTTTATAATAAAAAAAAAGACCAATAATAACTAAAAAGCTAAGTAAAGCATTAGAAGCAACAAGATATTCTAAAGAATGGGTCTAAAAATAAATTTAAAATCATGGTCTGCAAAAAGGAACCCAAACATAAAATAATGAGAAATGAGGACAGCTAGAGGACAGTTAAGCCAAAATAGTAAAACAATTGACTACTTGGGGGCAAGGCTAAATGATAATGAAAGATGGACAGAACAGAAGAAAACTGTATAGGTAATGGAAAAGTAACTATTAACAGCATAAGAATCTGTTTGAAGAAAATATCAAATATGAGTATAGCCTGGTTAGAGAGAATTTATTCACCTATTGTTGAATAAAACATTATGTATGGGTGGAATTTTGGGGCATAGAGAAGATATGGGAGAATATTGTTCACATTCACAATTGGTAAAATAGCTCTGGAATTACCTAATGCAACTCCTATGGTGTAACCCAAGCTGAATTTGGAAGTGTGGAAAGGTGTAGTAGTCAAACATGTAATGCAATATAGCATAAGATCGAATTACAGGAAGAAGGAAACATTGTCAAAGATTGTTAAAGGATACACGAAAAAGCAAAATGGAAAAGAAGTTGTCTATCTCAGGTAGCAAGACAGATTAATTAGCAGATAATTAATAGATAAGGAGTATGGAGGAAAGTGATATTAAGGATCAATGCCATTGAAAAGCAGAAAATTAGTCTAGGAGATAAAAGCATCTTGAAATGTTATAGGAAGTTTAAGAAAGAATGGGAGTGGGAAAAATATATGGCTTTAGCTCTTAAAGACCCTTAGAAAACTAGCAGAACTTTATATTTGGGAAAAATTATCCATACATAAGAATAAGCATAATATATTAAAAATAAAGGAAATCACATATTAAGCAGCATGAAAGGAGCCAAAAAATTCAAAAAATTCATTATAAAATATAAACAAATGAAGAAATCAGCAGTTGCAGAGCATTTTTAGTCTACAGATCATCAGGTGAAAGAGAACACCAGCAGAGCTTTCCCTTTGAGGAAAATCATTCATACATGATGTGACGTATGCAGAGATTATAGAACATACGTCTCTCTGGTCACCGAGATTCGAGATGGCAGTTAGTTTGGAGTAGGGAGAGTTAGGAATCTTAGGGAGGGGATAGCATCCCCGACGCTTCAGGAAGTGTCGTTTGAGACGAAAAGTCAGTGGGTGACCTTAGAGCAGCTAGGACGTGAAACTGCCTTCTCCGTGCCAGGCGGGCATGATGGCCTCGCCCGACAGACAAGGACTTAACGTGAGGTAATATATCATCTTTTATCCAATAAACCAGTTGCCATCTATCCCTTTAGAGTCTTATTTATGGTAAAGTAAACTCCCGCCTTCCTATATTGAGCCATGTATGTTTCCCTTGCCAGCATTTCATAATATTTTTGTGTTTTACTTAGCTGCGTCCCTTGTCGTAGCCTCGCCGTGTAATAAGTTTTATTAATTTCCCGATACCTCTGCAAGCGAGTTGCCCCATCAGTTAGAGCATATAAGAAGAGGCTACGACAATAAGAATAAACATAATATATTTAACTTTGATGTTCCATATAAAAAGGATTACATTGCACAGTACATCCAACCAGAAAATGCCATCTACAATTCATAGGAGGAAGCGCAGCAGTGAATCTAGCCTGATGATGGAGACAATAGTCTCCAAAACATGTCCTACTAAGCTCTGATGCAGAAAGTGAAGCTAGAGTAATAAAAATCGCAATTTGTGCACATAAATGTTAAATAAATTTCACTGTGGTTTCCCAAAAAGAATTTATAAATTATATTAATTATTTAACATATAGGGTTCATCTGTGTGTTTTAGCTATTGATTGCAGCAAATGTAAGGTAATTTGGTGGGTGCCAATTATTTATAAGGCACTTACTTCATCTGTCATTATGTTTTCTTGAATTTACTATTTGCATAGATTTAGTTTACTATTGCACATTTGCAAAAATGAAGCAGAATTTTTGCCAATGGCCCAGTTTTTCATTTTCAAAACTTGGGACCCCCATTTAAATATGTCTAACTTTTGTTTGTATGTATTTTGATAACTATACATTATCACCACCAACCAATATACTTGCATAAAGCAAAACAACAATAAGTGTGATTACTTACTATTTTCTATATCTGCCCATGGATCAAATGGCTTGATGACAAGATCCTCAGGGTCTAGTGATGCGTAAGCATACACAACATGTGTACATAATCTTGGGTCTACATGCTCAGGTACAAACTTGGCATCTCCTTTCCGATATCCTGCCCAGCTGGTGAAGTAGCATACAATTTTATAATCTTCCTCTGCAACAGAAATAATCCAAACATATTTGTCATTGGCATAAATTCATTTGTTATATATCTTGGAGGGGCAGGACTGTATAATAAAGTCGAGTATTAATAAAATATTCAGTGCAATTACTAAAGTAAAAAGTATTTAATTATAGTATAGTATAGATGCTTTCAATTGCCTGAAAATTAAATAAGTGGTTTATTAATTTAAAGTTTGAAGAAAAGTAATGCTAAGGCTGTTGAACATTACCTTACATTTCTCATCATCGCGAGGTTGTAATTCATGAACAATAGTCACTCTGTAGGGTTTCAATTTTAAAAGTTTAGCAACTCTATGAACAGAGATTTTTGAAACACCCACTTGCTGTACAACACGTCTCAAGACACTTCTTGGAGAGCATTCCAATGATGCACCAATTTCGTCAACTTTTTTCCTCTGTTAGAACATTTCTGTTTTGCTTCTTAGATTTAGAGTTTAGCAATCCAGTTGTCCTAAACTTACTAACCAAACATCTAACAGTTTCTTTACCTGGAATGAAATACCCATAAATTCTTCCTGAAATTGTCTACATGATTCAGTTTTTATGTACATACTGTACATAAAAATTCTGTGTTCAAGTGTTAACTTTTGGTAGGCATTTCAGTGGACTAATAAGAATAATCTACTGTAATTCACAGCAACACAGATGTCTTTAATAAACTTTCACTTTGAGATGCACAATGAACAAATTCTAGTCTTTACAGCTCGAACTGAAGGCAGCAACTGACACAGTATAACACAGCTGATAAGCGTAGCCTTGAGCAGTCCATTCACCACTAGTGCACAAGCAGAACATAATGAAGGCAAACTACACATATACATGATCTTTGGCCCAGCTAATAAAACATACTTTGGCAAAGGCCAAATATAACTTATGTGCTCAACCGTAACCATACTATGATTTGATTGAGTCCATATTTATCATGTGAGTTCTTTGTACGTAAGACTAAAATATGTTTTTTTTAAAATGTGGTTACCGTTTATTTTCAATCTCCTGTATAGCAAACTACCCTGCTTGGCCCACTGGGTCACAAATGTGTGTGCACTTGAGCAATAGTGATTTTTTGAAGATTTAACTTAAAATCTTCAAAAAATACCCACAAATCTGCCACTTTTGACCAATTTGACACGCTTCAGGTCTCAGCGAAAATAATAGGCTACTGACAACTTTCAAAACTACCACATTTTCAACCCCTTATTTCCAGAATGCATCTTTGCAACATCAGCTAAGACGGCTAGTGTATGGTTAAAAGTGCAAGCTTTTTTATTGTATAAAATTAATTTGTTTACCACATGAAAATTATTGGAGTTATGTATAGTATGCCACAAAATAAACAACAGTGAAATTATATATCATTCATTTGCTGTCCAAGTTTCTGTAGGAATGAAATATTTATTTCTTGGATATAATGGTTTGACACATTGTGAATTCAGTTTTGTGTTGATTTCTGCAATCATGGTTCTCACAACAGAAGAGAACGTGTTTATCATGGGACATTATTTCTGGTCATATGGAGTAGGACGTCAGAATGAACTGAGTTTGCTTCATCTTAAAGAATAATAGAGGAGAGACTTAATTCAAATTCTTCAGCATCCAACAGGAAGGGAAGATTGAGCCCAATTGCAGTATTGTAGCTAAATGTTGTCTATGACGTATGAGGATCCAGATGTCTTCTGCAACATGTTACGGTTTTCAGACAAAAGCCATATTCACCTTGATGACAACATCAACAGACAAATAACTTATTTTTTAGGGTTTCAACAGTCTGATGTTGCATAGAAACCACTGCACAGTGAGTGGGATATGTTGTTTTTTGTGTCTTTAGAGCAACCTTTATTCATCAACATATCAGATAATATTCAAAACATTATGAACATGTGTGGCATGTGATGGTACACATTTTGAAGACATTATGTATCAATGCCCTTAACTAACATTTCAGAGTTGTTTGTTTTGCAGCATGATGGTATAAGTAATTTGAAACAAACATTTGTAATTTATTAAAAAACTACAACTTTTAAACGAAGAAGTTCGCACATAAAGTGAAACCAGAAAGAATGGCGTTGCTTAGATCCCCATTAGAATATGTAGACATACAGTATAATCTTCAACTTATAGAAAATGATAAGAAACAGAGTACAGCTCCAGAAGTGATGATAACAGCATTAGAAACAATAAAGTCCTTATACCCAGAACCAGAATGATTACATATTTATATTGGTAGTTCTCTTAAACGAAATTTTAATTTCAGGAATTTCTCATGAATTCCCAAGTTTTTATTTAAATGTGGGATGACATATTTTCATGGGAAATTAGAAGCCCTGGCCAGCATATTTAAAAGCTTTTATGAAATACACACGAAGAAAGACTTCCTTTTAATTTTCAAGACTTGATACCATTACATGGACAGTACACGTTTACTGAATAAAAACGTTTACACATTTATCCCTAAGAGGTCTACAGAAGATGAACTCAAATTACTATATCTACAAAATAAATCCATTAAATTTACTATAGAGGTCAAGACAGAGGGTTGTCTCTCCTCCCTCAATTTGAATATTTAAAGGAAACATCTGATATGATACATTCACTTTCTCTACCCTCCATCGTTTAATAGTGGCTATACAAACTATTCTTACTAAAGCTTATTTTTCTATCTACTATGTTCTAATCCAAATAAACCTTTGCAGAAATATTTCATTAAAGATACAAAGAGAACAGTGATAGTCAAATGTTTAAGAACTGGACACTATATGTTGGGCTTAAAATTCCATACTGTTTTCATGCAAACGCGAGAAACAACTGAAGGTTGACAGGATTTAAGAGAATGACCAAGTAATGAACAATTCAAACCATTAATAATGGATATCTCAGAAACGGCTTATGGCACAAAAAACTTATTTGAAATAAATTGTTTTTTTTATAGAGAACTGCAATTTTGGTGTAGTACGTTTTTGTCTATCACTTAAAGTTTACCAGTTATACAAGATTATGCAAAATTCCTTCTGAATGAAGGGGATTTCACAAGGTATTCCCAGAAAATTCAAGATACATTTTTAATATAGGGTATTTTAATTAAAATCATTAGCCATTTTTTAGAAAAACAAAACTTTCCAAAAAGTATTCCATGTAAAGGGTAATTGGGACTGGGGGATTTTCTTGAAAATCTTTTTGTTACATCCTTGGAAGATGCTGAACTTAAAATACAAAAAACACACACATACACACGTGCGCATGTGCACAAACCGTTTCTAAATTTTTTTTTATTTTATTTTTGGGGGGCCACAAAACATGTATTTCCGGTGAAATCTTGGTATCAAATTTTTGGGAGAATGCAATACCTTCTCTATCTACTATGTACATGGTAGAGAAAGTAAAAATGAGAGATTGAACTTTGCCGTTCATTGGAAGCCTACCCACACAAATAATTATATTATAAATGACAGCTTTGACCCAATGCAACACCAACACTCACTTTCCAATAGGATGATACTTAGATTCCTTAAAGTCCCATTAAGAAAAGATGACTATAAGAAATAATTACTTCTTCTTGTTCTGCTTTAACAGATTACCCTTCTCTTTGCATGACTTACACCCCCAAGGACTTACAAGCCAATGCCTTGAGTCAGTAGCCTGTCAAGGAGCAAGCTCAAGATTATAGCATACACAGGCTGGGTGATCAGCCGAATGCCTGGTATGGCAGTATAGAAGGAAATGAAATGTTGTAATGAAAGGGATGATATGAAAATTCACAGATTATATTACGCAACTCAGCATTCACCTAGCAACCAAGGAAAACCATGAAAAAACCTTCTGTCAGATTGGTCGGCCCTGGGGGTTTGAACCCAGGATCTCCTAAATGTGAGCCACAGACATTATCACTTGAGTCATTCTATTCGAGAGAAAGAAGTACAACAGATCAAAACCATAGCACTATATAAAGGTTTCATCATGGACTTAACAGACAGCAAGATCAAGATCAAAAAGTTTAAAAGACAAAAAGCCATAGAACATGCCTTCAAACTTGGAAGTTATCCAAGAAAACAGAATGACAGAAAATTCACTTATCACCCATAGGCACACTATAGATTTAATAAAAACTCAAAAGAAATTTGAAAACAAGGACAAAAGAATATTTCTGAAACATAAGACTAAAACAGAAAAACTGTGATTGCCACACTTTATGGACACGCAACCATGAGATAAAACTATTAAAATCACTCCAGAATGCAGCAGAACTTTCAACCTGGAAAAAAATTTCTATCATAAAACACTGTCATGTCGGCATGTTGCCATGGTAGCTCAGTGGTTAGAGCAACCAGACGGAGACCGGGAGATCCGTGGTTCAAATCCCGGCTATGGCATTGAATTTTTCAGTCATCTGATTCTACCCTTCCAACTGTAAAAGAGTCATGAATTTCAACATTCTGGCACTGAGTGACCTCAGCAGTTTCATCACACCACCAGATGTCTCCAAACAGAAACAGGAAACAGCTGAAACAGTTCCTGCCAGTTGTTCTATTTGATGATAACCCTTGAAAAATGCCCTAATTTTTGAACAAGTAAGTGAAGTTAATGTCACAAAATCAAGTTCAAATTAATTTATCTGCTCCTTCATTCTTACTAGCTTTTACGAGGGTCGGCTGATAAGTCCCGGGCCTTACACAGAAATGGCGCCACTAGGCCAGTTAGATGGTAGCATCATATAGTTTTACTCTAGACTAGCTTGTATCCATAGTTACAGGTCAATAGCTTGTTTAGTTTTTTAATGACAGCATTTTAAACAAGACAACTTTAAAGTTTTCACAAAAATGGAGGATTTGGAAAAACAAGCAGTGATTAAATACTTCCATTTGAAAGGCTTAACGCCTAAAGAAATCAAGAAGGAAATGGACAGTACATTGAAAGACTCTGCCCCTTCATATTCAATGATTAAAAGGTGGGTTGCAGAGTTTAAAATGGGATGTACGAGCACTAGTGATGAGCCTCGCTCTGGACGCCCTGTGGAAGTCATAACTCCAGAGATTGAAAAAATTCATCGTTTATTACTGGAAGACTTGTCTTGTTGTTGAGATAGTAGAGGCTATAACTTATCAAAAGAACATGCAGGTAATATTTTAAGTAATGTTTTGGGCTTTCACAAGGTCTGTGCGAGGTGGGTGCCACGTTTTTTGACACCTGATCAAAAGTTGCATAGAAAAACTGTTTCTGTTAAGAATGTGGAGCTCCACCGTAAAAATCCCAATGAATTTTTGAGATGGCTTATTAACATGGATGAAACTTGGATATATCACTACACTCCAGAAAGTAAATCACAGTCAAAACAGTGGATTGTGCCAGGTGAACCAACTCCAAAAAAGGCAAAGTCAATTTTGTCAGCTAACAAGTTTATGGCGAGTGTTTTCTGGGATACACAGGGAATTATTTTTATTGATTACTTGGAAAAGGGTAAAAGTATCACTGGTGACTACTATGCAAGCTTACTGCAACATTTGAGTGATGAGGTGAAAAGACATAGACCTCATTTGGCAAAAAAAAAAAAAAAATTGTTTCATCACGACTCTGGCCCATCGTTTGGTCATTGCAATGGGAAAAACTTGCGAATTAAAGTTTGAATTGCTTGAACATCCACCCTATTCGCCAGATCTAGCACCCAGTGACTACCACCTGTTTCTTAATCTCAAAAAATTTCTTGGAGGACGAAGATTTCACAGCATCAAGCAGGCCATTGATGTGGTAAACAGCTATTTTGAGGACCTTGATAAATCGCACTACAGAGATGGTTTAATTAAATTAAAACACCCGTATGACAAATGCATTAACTTTTCTGGATATTATGTTGAGAAATTAAAAAAAAAAATTTAAATGTTGTTTTCATTGAGAGGCCCGGGACTTATCAGCCGACCCTCGTAATTCATTAATCATCTTAAACTAGTATGCTAATAATGCTTATCCAAACAAAAGGAAAATTAAGTCTCTACATATATTTAATGATTTCTTTGTAGGGAGCAACTCCTATTATTTTAATGAAATGAAATTGAGAAAAACATCAAATAAAATGAAATCTTCTGCTTTAATTCAGTCTGATATTTATCACATCAAACAAAACATTTAAGTAATATCTAGTTTATTAATAATTCTTACCTCCAATTAAACTTTTGTGGCTTAATTCTATGCTATTCCTATTGAAGCCACGATTGCCTGTATCTTCACTGTAGCTGCTTACTGGTTCCAAGAAACTGTTGAGAGCATTCTGGAATTCCTCTACTGCCTTTGTTGATGCAGACCCCTCACATCTTGCAGATGTACCATAATAACATAGGCCCATTGCAGGTTCATAAAATTGGCCCAAGGCACACTTGAAACGATATGCTACACCATCCTGAGAAATGTTAGTTAGTTCACATTAAGTTTATAATAAAGAGAAAAAACAACAAACCACATTTAGCTATCAAGATCTTAACTATGATGCACTTATAAGGCAAAAGATTTTAATTTCTTGAATGGTTTATTATGGCTTTATGTCATGTTTTTATTTATTTAATGCACAGCTTTTGAGCTTATCATTTAGCTGTAACAATGGCCACATACAGCTAAGTGGTAACACAGATGAGGAAATAAAAATCTCAAAATAAATACAAAACAGAACAAGAAATAAGGAAACAATTTTATTGTATGAGGTTCATCATCTTCTGTGTAGCTGCCCAGTATCTGTCAACCAGTGTTGCAGAGAGCAGATTGGAGCAGTTGTTAAGATGGTCCAAGTCCACTGCAATGTTCTGGTTGCAAAGCGTGCAGTTGGATGATTGAAGCAAGCCAATACAGCACAGGTATTTGCCAAGCAGTCATGTCCAGTGGCTAAGCTGCATTTTGCAATTGCTTCCCTTCATGGCCAGTCCAGTACTGACTTTATGCCTTCTTTCCATTTACTGGGGCTAATATTATCTTTTGAGATTGATTATGTCTCTCTTTTATTTTTCGTTGTATGATGATTGATGCTCGGCTGTAAAGGACTTCATAGGCATAAGGCATGATTTCAGTACCCTTCTTTGCAACAATATCTGCATTTCAATTCCCAGGAATTCCACAATGGGATAGTATCCAATACAGGATCACTTTGTTGTTATGTTTAATGAGATTTCCAAATATTTTTCTGCATTATGGTATATCAGGGCAAGTGCGTGTGTTTGAGTTGTTGGTCATGGCACATATTGTATAAACTGTATAACAAACTACCTAATTCAATTACAGCATTCACAGTTATCTCAAAATAAAATATAATTGCAAATTAAAAGAATATTTAGCATATTTATTGAGTAAATGTATATATAGCTTAGATGAATTTGTAAATCATTTATTGTAACATGTACTGCTGCATTGTATACTTCTATGTGTTATATTTTATCTCTAAAATTTGACGTGTCCAAAATCAAATGTACAAATTGATAAACTGAATCAATATATTATTATTGTTGTTGCAGCATGGGAGTCACAAAGCATTACTAAATTTGAAAAAGCAGACAAGTGGTATGATACTTGTATAAGAGCTATTTTTATGGCTTTCATTTCTCCATCGAAGGCTGTGTGGTCTCTGCCCAAAGACAATATGTCAAGAAGAGTCTACAGTGTGCACCACCTGTAATGGCATCATTCTTTTCTATTTGTGACCCATCTGTATAAATGTGTAGCCATTCTTATGGCTTTATGTTTTGTCATATTTTTACTTTAGCTGCCAAGAGACTATTCTTGTTTTTCTAGCAAGTAAATTGCCCTGAATATTTCATTCCTATAAAGGGAGAGATAGCAACACCTTCCCCCTCCCTCTCTATAAGAAAGCAGGAAAAAGTTTCACCTGAACTTTAACAAATGTGATCATGAGTAAGCATTGGCAAGGAAGTGAAGAAAAGACATATGCAGAGCAGGGTTTAAGTTACAGTTGCTTTCATACTTGAAGTCGAGAAATGTAATGAACTTTAAAACAGAATATGCAAAAACGTGGCAACGATCTTTCACAGAAATAACATTTTATTTGTATGTACTTATTGGGTGTGTCAACTGCTGAGACAGTCCAATAAAAAGAGAGAGAGAGAGAGAGAGTTAGAATTACTTATATGTTCCTCTTCTATGCGACATTCCTAATTTTTTTTTCTAAAAACTTGAATTTTCTTCAAAAATAGGCATTCTGTGGCAAGGACATGTGGGGAGAGGGATGGATTCCTTAATAATTTTATAATTCAGCTACTCTACAGATTAACATGTGGCTTGCCTTCAGTACTCAAAATCCTCTCGAGTATTATTAACTCCACTTGGAGTGAAAAATTATTTCTATGCTCTCATTGGCTAAAGTAACACTTTCATTGGTGCAATGTGAAACATTAGTAACTTCTAAGAATAAACAATGTATCACTCATGTTTCACATTGCACTAATGAGTGTATCACTTCAGCAAATGAGAGCACAGAAATTGCTTCACTTCACATGGAGTTAACAATACTGAGAAGCCTGCCTAAGTGGTGTGGGAGTGACATGTCTACCTTACATTCAAGAGGTCCCAAGTTACAATCTTGGTTAGGATGAGTAATCCAGAGGTTTTCTCTTATCCTGAGAAGGTGAACATTGGGTAACTTTAAGCTCTGTGGACCTTGGGCTCATTTGAGCATCATTTCTCCCATTTCATTCATTCATCATCTAATATGAGCTACCAGGTTAAAGGATGTTAAACTTAAAAAAAGAAAGGAAAGAAGAAAGGAAGGAAGGAAGGAAGGAAGGAAGGAAGGAAGGAAGGAAGGAAGGAAGGAAACATGAGAAGCAAAGGCAAGACACGTGTTAACCTTCAGAGTATCACAAAACCACTGCTAGAGTTTAAAGTAAACATTCCCTACCAGCTAGCAATGCTCTTTCTGATCTGACATTTGGTATGGTTCAGTCATTCTCTTCAGTTGTGTGTGTGTGTGTGCCTTTTTAGAAGAGATGAATACACTTGTTGTAAGAAAGAGAAGGTAATGCAGTTCTAATCCTAGTGAGATGAAAAACAAAAATGCAAAAGAAATACAATATGATTCTAAAATAGGCATATTAATAAACAATTAGCAGAAAATTAGAAAGTGTCATATAAGTGGTGCAAAGTTCAGTAATGTGGGGAGACTCCACTATCTGTGCTTAGTCAATGTGAGGATATGGAAAAGAAGAACTTTTTGACATCATAACCAGGTAACATGTAACATGTAAGACGTAACAAATGCAAGAACTTAATAGTTTAAAATAATATTTTAATATAAACAGTAAAAAGCAATAATGTTCCAATAAGTAGATTGTTTGTTTCACTTCAGTATACATAGTTTACTTCTGCAAGCCTCATTAATACAAGGGCTGGATAGAAAGTAATGAGAATTTTTTTTTTTCTCTGAAATGACTTTATTGAAAGAGGTACTTATAGTTGCACACCTTCAATATAACCACTCCCATTATTTATGACCTTTTGCCAAATGTTTGGAAGGCATCGTATAGCATCTGTGCATTTATTTCTGTTGATGTCTGTATTGACCACCCTATAGCATGGATAATGTCATTTCTGGTGTTGTACCAGATCCCTTGCAGTGATTCTTTCACTTTGGCGAAGAGATCATAATCACAGGGACTCATGTCAGGCAAGTATGGTGGATGTTCCAGAATCTCCCATTGCCAGCACCGCAAGAGATCCTGGACAGCAGCAGCAGTGTGGCATCTTGCATTGTCATGCAGAATGATAGGGTGCTGTTCCATGAAATGTCATTGCTGTTGAACTGTTCAACTCCTTGCTCCCTTGTTGGACGTTGATTGCTGCTGGACTGTGTGTGAGTTAACATCAAAAGTTGGAGTATGTCACAAAACTGTGCTCCACATTCTGGGTTACGGCAAAATTCATGCACATTGGATACTCTATGTAATTTCCGAGGTGCAACAATGGCATGCTATACAGTCGCACAGGATTTGTTGAGCCGGTACCAAAGGGAAGGTAACGACTTTTTGCGACAAATCATCACTATGGACAAAATCTGGGTGCGCTTGTATGAACCAAACTTGAAACACCAATCCAATGAATGGAGGCTTCCCAGTTCTCCTCATCCAAAGAAAGTGCGCGCTACACAAAGTGCTGTGAAAGTGATGTTCATTGTGACATATGACACTGATGGGGTAATACTGCAACACACTGTACCACCAAGGGTGACGATAGACGCTGCCTACTACTGCACATTCCTGCAATATCACCTTCATCCAGCGCTCAGGGGAAAGCGACAACATTTCATGGAACAGCGCCCCATCATTCTGTATCACAATGCAAGATGCCACGCCACTGGCAATGGGAGTTTCTGGAACATCCACCGTACTCACCCGAGTGTCTCTGTGATTACGATCTCTTTGCCAAAGTGAAAGAACCACTACGAGGGATCTGGTACAACACCAGAGATGACATTATCCATGCTATAGGGTGGTTAATACAGGACATCAACAGAAATAGACATGCAGATGGTATACGCCGCCTTCCAAAGATTTGAGAAAAGGTCATTAATAATGGGGGCAGTGTGTAACTACAAGTACCTCTGTCAATAAAGTCATTTCAGAGAAAACAAATAGTTCTCATTGCTTTTTATCCAACCCTTGTATTATCATTTGGAAAATTTACCATAGAACTTTATACAAATTTTTCACAGTTTGCACAACTGTAAATTTTTATTTGTGCATTTTTGCGATATGATTTTATTTTGTAGCTTAAATCTGATACAGAGTCATTTTCAGGCTCCATGAAACAGGCTAGAAAAATATGAATAAACACACTGTAGAAATGTATACTAGAATGCACATTTGGAAACCTTTGCAAAACATTTCTAACATTTGCAGCTATTTAATTCTAAACTTTGGTGTTTTGTTTTAATGCACACACTGATCCTAGCATTTAGTCTAAGATCCATAATTAGGCCTTCTTATCACCAATTTACTACACATTTTATTATCAGAGGGAGTGTTAAATTTTAAATACCTTGCAATATGGACCACTAGGTACTGTCTTTCTTGTTAGGAAGAGAGGGTATGTTGATAGGACTCTGGGAATTAGATGCAAGTTGGAAGATATGGACATGACAGAATCTATGGGCAATGGTGGAGAAAAAAAGTCCTTTAAAACGCTCTAAAGATTTTGCAAGTAATGATGCGAAAGAGATGTACATCAAAAGATGTAATAGGAATCAAACCTATTTAATCTCCAAACTGGGAGTTTGGAGGTTAAAAAATTACAAGAGAGGAACAGAAGAAGGAATTTTCCCTATATGCAGGGATAAAAAGGTTACAATCCATATTTTATAACAATGCAAAGGCACAGATATATAGAGGAAAGAGTTTATCCAAAATAAATTGGTTAAAGATGGCAAAAATAGTAGTAATTCAACAGCATTTTATGTAATCAATCTCAGATTATTAATTTAGGAGAATTCTTATTTAGATTTAACCTGGAATAGAATCTGGCTTAGCTCCAGGCCATATGAACTCGGTAAAGGGCCTAGTAAAATAAACAAATGAAATAAACTCTCTTTCTTTACAACTGTGGCAGCACTTTAAAAGGAAGCTTCATACAGTTTAAGATAAGCAGACTCATAATCTGATTACCATTTGATGGGTTGGAAATATTTATTGATGGCTTACTTATTATGTATGTAAAAAGTTACTCTCAAGAACAAATACTAAGCTTTGAGCAAGATACTGAGTTAATTCTTATGTTTATTTTATCCATCTGCTAAACACTCCCATAGCAGTAGAACCTCTGTAACATTGGCAATTCACTTTCCAGAATAAAATGATAGAGAATGCTTAAATAAAATAAAAGTGTGCAGATGAATGTTGACATCATTACAAACAATTTCAGGTATCTTCATATTTTAATTATATGGGAAGTTTCCATAACTTAAGAAAAAAAAATGACAACAGAAATACAAGCTTTATTGTAGACTGCTAAATGCACTAAATACAAAGAGTAGCCTGTGATGGATATGCAGATTAAAAACTGTTTGTTACCCAAGGTTAGCGCAAAAGTTGAAGGAAAGGAAAGGAAAAAAAAAAAAGTCATTACTGGATCTCATAATACTCGCTGTAAACATTTTTGTTATTCTTCAAATCTATGAACCAATAAAACACAAAAGCCTTCCTACTTCCATACTTACTGGTACCATTAGCTGACTTTTCTGCTCCTTTAAAAACTAAACATTTTCTTACTTCATAACAAAGACAGCAACAAAGCTTCAGGAATTGTACAGACATTTCAGACTTCACTAAAATAACATTTATTAAATTTTCACTTACCAATATTTTATTACCAGAAGTTATTATCGCAAGTCTTTTCTCTGACACATACCTACTGTGTTGCACTTATCTGTTTTTTTTTGGCTTTCTTTGCTATTAGAATCTTGTAATAGACAATTAAAGAGTTTAATAACTATAAAGATCAAGTGTGTCTATACAGGGTGTATACAAATAATTATAGGGGTTTTAAACTTATATATTTTCTCCTCTGTGGTATACAATATAACTTTGAACCATAACTTAAACTGAAGAAAAACTGTAAAAGTTACCATAACACAAATTACAAATGTTCATATGGGATCCGTTTATGACTTGACATACATCCAGCCAGTAGTCCATTTCTTGTCGCACTGATGCTAGCATATCTGGTGTAACTGATTCTCCATCTTAACTCAGGTAGGTTGTAGGTAGCAGTAGTATGTTTTCTTAACATCTTCCATGCTATCATTGTTGAATAGCTAGTTCTTTTTAGGACTGTGCACAACAGCTGTTCCGACTCTCTTCTCCACATTCTCATCTGATACATGCAGTCGTCTGGTGCACTTTCCTTTACAAAGACACCCTATCACTTGGATCTGATTGTATCACCTAAGAATGTTGTTGCCAGACCAAATCTGAACTGCAACCATTGAATTATGTTTCACGAATTCTAAGCATGTAAGTTGCCATGCTGTGTTTTTTCCATTACCATGGCTACAAAACAAAACAAAATCTGTGCATGTAGAATTCAAACTTCCATAGCTACTCTTCAATTTAAGTTGTGCTTCAAAATGATATTTTATAATGCAGAGAAAAAATATAAGTTTAAAACCCTATTATCATTTGTTCACACTATACAAGATGGACCATTTAAGTTGATACTGTAAAATATATCCAAAACTAAGCATTGTAAAAAGAAATGTCTTGAATAAAAGTTGCTTGATATTATGGAGGCAGGTAAATACCATTAGTCATGTTTTTTTTGGAGGATGTTGTGATGGTCATTTTAGAGCCAATTTAATTTTTTTAAATGGGAACCTACCTCTTTTATGTTGTTTTCTCACTCCTCATAAAAAATAAACAACATTTGTATAAAACACTTAGCAATTGTTCTTACAGCAATGTAAATAACGGTGAAAATTCTGAATGGCTGTGTATGAAGAGTGCAATGAATGGTTGAACCATTCATGGATTGTCATTTGTGGATCAAGTTACATTTCATAATTGGGAACCAACATTTTTTATTTTGTTTCCTTATTTCTCATCACAAAATAAACAGCTCTTTATAAACCATTTTCTAATTGGAAAACAACATACAAAATGTAGAAACCCATTTAAAAAAATTAGATTGACTCTAAAATGACCATCATAATATCCTCCAAACAAAATCTGACTAATAGCATTTACTTTCCCCCATAATATCAAACAACAGTAATGAAAGACATTTCGTTCTACAACGCTTAGTTTTGGAGACATTGTACAGTCTCAACTTAAATGGTCCACCCTGTACACAGTGAAAACTCTCCAACCACCCCTATTGACAGATCACCTCCCTTAAGGACCAATTTTTGCAGGAACCAATTTAAAGATCTGTATAATAAATGTATTTTTTACCTCTATTTAGAGATCACACCTCTCTCCAACCAGACTTTGGTGAGCTATTTGCTTCATTTACACCGCTTTTCAAAGACCACCTTTTTATTTAATTGAAAATTTCAGGATTTTTAAAGTAGTTTTTTTAGGTAATAATACGGTTTTCAGCACACCTGTCCCAAATAAACATAGATGTACAGGATTCTTTTCTTTCTCTCACCCTTTCCACTTCTACAAATTTCCTTCTAATCTATTGTTGCCTGAGCAATTGTACAGTTTGACCACATGGCTCATCTCTCTTATTCATACAAATCTCAGCGGTTGTTCTCTCTCCCATGTCTAACAGAATTAAGATGGTATGGGTACCTGGTATGAACCCATCACATACATACCTAAATATAACTTTACTGGGGTAGGAATTGACTTTTGACAAAAGTCTGGTTGTGAAGCATCTTGTGTGTGAGAAAGAAGGTGAATCTGTTTATTTACACTCCCCCCCTCTCTCTAACCATGAATTTTTATAAGAATTGAGAGTTCTGTTTCTAAAACAGACCTCACAATTTTTGGCAAAGATGTTAACTTTACATATTGAAACACGGGTAATCCTTAAATAAATGTAAGGAGGAAGAATGCTATTGTTTAAGGGATCTGATCACTTGCATTCCATACTAACGGATCAAAATTCCTAATCCATTATACTACATGCCTAATTAGTTTAATGTAGTACATGTGCAAAAAACTCTTCAACCCTATTAAGCAACCATCTCTCTAAAAGACCAATTTTCAACAGAATGATTGGTGATTGCTTAATACAGGTTGTACCTGTACATTAGTATTTAAGATTTGGGACCCACAATAGGTATTTAAGCTATCTGGGTCAAATATAGACTTGGCTTAAAGATCTAGTAACCAATTCCATCACAGCCCAGTCAAGTATTGTAACTGAAGTCTTACCTTTCAAATGCCTCTGGAGAAATATGTATCTCAATAAATCAATATGTTTATACCATCAACATGTTTTAGAGTTTTACTGATATTATGTCTGCATAAAATATAGCACTATAAACAGTCTATATTTGTATGCAAGGAAGAAAAATTAGAAGGGTCTTACCTGGCACCAGTAGTAATTATGACAATCAGAAGTGTCTTCATAAAGTCCATTGGCAACACACAGGTCCTTTGGAATATTATTTACTACAGATATTTCTGTAAAATAGATAATATACTCGTAACTTAAAACAAAAACAGCTCTCTTCATTGAGCATAGTACTCTCACACCATGATATTTTCCCTACACTAACTCATTGTCAAAAGCAGTAAAATAAGCATCTGTATAAAGTATTTATGTGCATGATTCACAAGATATTTTTTGCTTAAATCATAATAAACACCTTCAAATGACTGACTACAAATATGCACGCATTGTGGATATGCAATAGATTTTTATACATCTGTT
Organism: Deroplatys truncata; assembly: GCA_030765065.1. Taxonomy (NCBI): domain Eukaryota; kingdom Metazoa; phylum Arthropoda; class Insecta; order Mantodea; family Mantidae; genus Deroplatys; species Deroplatys truncata. The sequence goes on along the minus strand of CM060988.1, from coordinate 6,663,007 downwards.
TCAGTTTTGCTGGCAGATTCTTACGTTAGCTAACACCATGCTTGGGCTTGTTGCTAACATTTATTTTATGTTTCCTTAGCGGCACATCCAAGGAATAATACGTAAAGAAACATCTCCTTTGATAAAGAAAATCAGAATTGTGATAAACTTTGGCAGCTTTTCAGTTAGCATGTCAGACTAAACCTGAAAATTATTTAACCTAAAATAATAATACTCTGGGTTAAAATTATAGATGTGGAAGCAGAAGTAATAAATGTTTAAGAGTGTCTTCTTTAAAATAAAACAAAACATTAAATTTGTTACACCTTCAGAAAATGCAGTAGGTATGTTAGTAAGCAGTAAGTTTTCTTCTAATACAAAGATAAAATTGGAGTTGCCATATAGCTTTTGGCATGCAGAATATCACATCCAACCTTTTCACACCCCATTCATGAACAAGCCATGCAAAAACCTAATGCATTCCTACTATACTGCAGTTCTAGTATTTGTACACAGAAATTATTCAGCAAATATCTCAAATATACAATATATTTTAATCAAAATGATTAGAGCTGTTTTTGAGAAAATAAAAAATGATGAAAAACTTTCATATAAAGGGTAGTTTGAGGAGGAGGACTTTCTTGAAAATCTATGCGTGGCATCCTTGGAAATACAAGTTGGGTATTCAACCTACTTTTCATTTTTGAGTTATGCTGTTCTCTCTCTCTCTTGCACGCATGCACGCACACACACACACACACACAGAGTGAGATGGCTCCACATTAACTAGTGAAGCTGACATTCAGGAGATCTGTAATTCAAATCCTGCCGGGACCTCCCTCCTTGACTGAGGGTCTTTCTGGGGTTTACTAAGTCCTCATAACTGGCAAATGTCGGGGAGGATATCCTAAAACTTAAGCCTGGAATGTTTCTTTTCCAAAATTCCTTTCTCATACATTATTTCATGCATCATCAGCGTCCACCACCATTGGTGCTGTATGTACTAAAAGCATGCATTAAACACTGCTAAACCACACATACAAATGGACCTTTTTCTAAAATGCTGTTTTTGTACTCAGGGAATCTCAAACATGTATTTCCGGTAAAAATTAATAATGAACTTTTGGGTAGGATACAATACTTTCTCTAGGAATTGATAAGTAGTAGAGAAAATAAAAAGAAATGAAGTGATATGATTTGAAAAAGGAAAGAAAAATGACTTAATACGTTGTTCTTTATGTATTGTGACTGCATGTGCTAAGTTACCTACAGACCTACAAGTGCCTCCTAGCTCATCTACCTGGCCATGATTAGGCTAATGGCTGGTCCTCCTACAGAACAATAGCCAATGTGATATAATAGCCCAGTATGTGCTGCTTCCTTTTCTGGAACATACATTTCAGCATGTTCTAGTAGGTTCCATGTCTAGAAAGTTCTGCTTTGTATGCAGGGTCTATATAAGTGGCTGCTCTTAACTGGACAGGCAATACTGTTAGTCAACAAGTGATGAAATGAAAAGTGGAGAGTGCCAGTGCAGTTCAAAAGTTCAGTTGTGATTTGATTCAATGGATCAGTTGTGTTCTATTACGAGTGTGTGTCAAAAGTGACTCAAGTGTAACGTTTGTGCCACATTGAGTGCCTGGTGATAAAATAAAGTGTATTTTGCAGTAACTGGTGTTCTCATGTGTTACAATATAACTACTCATATCCTCCATTTTCTTTCACTTTTATGAGATGTTAAATGAAAAAATAAAGAAGTACTCCTATCAAACTGTTTGACTATACTTTTTTGGGGGGAGGGGTATTAGATAATTAGCTTAAATGCCTTGCTCTATCCACAGTTTTCACACATATTTTACTTGAATTATTAATCCCCCAATCTTCCACATTTAAATGCAAATTTAAAATAACAAATTTCACTAAAGTTAAGGACTGACAGATAGAAATACCTGGCTAATATTTCATTAAGTAATTAGTGACTTGTTCACCATCTTCTCTTGTTTATAATATAATCCTAGTGCTCTTCTGAGTTTCTTTAGCCTAAGCTCTTTCCATGCAATGCACATACATTCTACTTGCATACACAACAAGGTAATATTTCTGCAGTGTTGTTATAGTTTACCTTTAATGGGTTCTTTTTTGGCCTCATTACAATTGGCAATATGAGGCCAGTTGCAAAGGTGTAGTTCTCCATCATAGTGAAGTCCTTCAGGACAGACATAAGTATGCTTCATACCCCATTCACACACATAGTAAACTCCACAATCAAGTGGGTCACTTGCATAACCCTGGCCAGTACAGTTCACATCTTCAGCTACAACTGCTACTGGTGCTCCTGGCATTGGCGGTGGCATTACGATTGGTTGTGTTATAGGCTGGCTAATTGGTGGCTTCTCATAGTCAGCTAAAGAAAACATAAAATGTTACCTTTAATTTTAATAGGTACCTACTTACAGTGTATCTCATCATGTGAAATACCCTCAGTTCTGTATCACAATTGTTTTCTCAGCTGCATACTCTGAAAAGTAAGAGGTGAGAAATAGCTTATGTACAGATTCCATGTGGAAGGCAGCCTTTGAAACCAATAGTTGTGTTAAGGTATTTGATACGGTAATTTGTATCACAAATTACTTAAATGTAAATAATGATTGTAATATGAATATGTATTTTTATGTGACATTGATTTCAGAGGTTTATTAATTGTAATTATTAATGGTAAATAATAATATACGGCTTTATTGAAACTGTCAATAATAACGCAATAATGCAGCGATGGGGTGAGCTGTTTATCATTACTGGGAACAAGGAAGTTACGTAATGTTCGCGCGTTTTTTCCGTTGAGAACCTTCTAGAATGTTTCCTAAAGCAATATGTATTCGTGGTTTTCATTGGATATTAAAATAGACGCTAATGTTGGCGCGTTTTATTAGCCAATAGCAGTTCATTTATAATCTTTAGGCATGTCGAGGAGTGGGAGTATATAAGCCAGGTCCGAGGTAAATCACCCCCGCAGTTCAACAAAATTCTCAATACCTTGCACGTCGGTCGCCCAGTTTATCACAATTTCTAGCACGCTGTCTTCAGTTCGTCATAAGTTATGCGCAGCAAAATTACGAGAATCTAAAGTATTATACAGTTAAATATATACAAAGTTGAAGTACGTGAGTTAAAAGTGAGAAGTTATTACAAACAGTTTCAGTTTGGCGAGTATTTACATCAATATGTAAAAGTGTTAGTGAACGTGTTCGACAATAAAACATTATAAAACAAATTTCTTCACTAGTAATTTTTGGATAAAAGATTCCTTTCCGATTCACAACCTGCACAGAGATAAATGTTCTACCAAGATAAGATGATAGCTAGCCGGAGGACAATATACGAAATTTAAAAATTATTTCAAAAACTGATGCAAATTGCTAATGCCAGATGGAGCTACGAACCAAACCAACGAATGACGTCACAAGATGGCTTCAACAACACTGATGTAAACAACATTACGTGAGAAACATTTCTCTCACAAATTGGCTTCCACAACGTGGGGCTAACAAATACACAAAAACATACTACGTAAGCATCAACCGCTACAAATTGGCGCCCAACGTGGGGCTTAAAACATATACAATATGTACCGCTACAAATTGGCACCCAGAACGTGGGGCACGATAACCAGGAAAGGAACACGATGACCAGGAATGAATCAACATAACCAGGAAGGGGCGAATGCAGCAGTGAAATGATCTACAAGACGCAGATTCCAGAAACAACAGGGAGAACAGACTACATGGATAATTGGACATCGTAATTCCGAGATTACGAGGCAACTGGGAAATTCAAACTACAGGACAACAAGACTACGCAGTTTCATCGAAGCGACATACAAACATAGGAGAATGGGGCAGGAAGCTGGACATCAAAGTAACAGCAACAGACAGCATCATAAAGGTCAGAATATTGTAATTTTTTTTTAGAAAACGAAAACAATGGCTACTAGTAATATTGAAGAAACAATGATGGAAGGGGATAGTGTAACAGTTAGCTGTAATTCAATACAGGTGACAGAAAATAGTTTAAACAATGTAGTAGTTGAGGGAGGAAATGTTAGTAAACAAAGTCAGAATAGAATAGCAGGAAATGTAAATTTTGATGCTAGAATGATGATGGAAATGATAAGAAATTTTTTTGAAACTTTAAGGGAAGATGTGAAAAAGTATAATGAGAATATGCAAAAGAGTTTTGAGGAATTGAGAGAAGCTATAAACAAAGATCATAGGAAATCAATTGAAGATATTGGTAGGAGTAATGAGATATTAGAGCAAAAAGTAGATCAAAGCAGGGAAGAAACTGAAAAGAAAGTTATGAAGCTAGATAGTAGTATGCCAGAAATGAGAGATGAAAATGAAAAAGTAATAGTAAGTGAGATAGGAGAAGTTTCAAAGAAAATGCTAGACATGAGCAGGGAAATAGGTAACAAAGAAAGTGAGGTTAATACTAAAAGTGAGGTTAATGTAGAATGCACAGAGTTAGGAAATCAAGTGAGTAGTATTACAAGTGAGCTAAGAGAGATAAAAGAGGTTATGAATGTAGATGTAAATGAGGCGCAAGTCAATTTCAGAGGGGAAATATCAGAAATACAGGAGTCAGTAATACAAAGAAATAAATTGTACCAAAATGTTCAAAATGAAAACTCCAGTCCAGTACAGTTTGGTACAGATTTGTCAGAGTATTCTCAAGTTATAAAGATAGCAGATGAATTGAAAATGAAAGTTGTCAAAAGATGTATTGTTCAGGAAACTTTAGATTGTTTTCAAATATTATCAGGGAACGAAATGTCATATGAATACAAGAGGTTATTCATGAACAAAAATTTGAAGGTTAGGTTACGGCTACGAGTAATGTTTAGCCACACACAATTTGATCCAGGAGGGTAAATAGCAATAAGATGTAAAGTAAATGCTGGATAGGTAAAGATGACTTGCAGAGAAATGTATTGGAACGTAAGAGGGTTAACTAAACATATATATGTCATGAGAAAACCAGAAATAAATTAAAAAAAAAAAAAAAAAATAGAAAAATAAAAAGAAATAAATATTTAAAAAAAAAAAAAATTTAAATTTTTTAGTAACTGTAACAACATTTGAAAAGTAAAAATGCAAAGATTGAAACTTAATATGATATTAAATTAAAAGTACGTAAATACAATTCCAAAAGTATTGTTAAAATAATAATAAATTCAAAAAAAAAAAAAATATATTTATGTAGCAAACAGAAAATGTAAAGCATTATCTAGATTTAAGAGATGTAAATATTTGTGTAGAGGGTGAATATTTTGGTAAATATGTGTAATAATAACAAAAATTTTAAATGTATAAATTTTTGTCAACAACTTAAGAAAGTAAGCAATTTTGAAACAGTCATTAAATAATTCAGGGTACAGTATTTGCTATAAAAAAAAATTGTGATGTCAGATTAACATCTAAATTAATTAAACCAGAGCCAGTAAGTAGTGGCGAGATAATAAAGAAAACATATGTCGTGTGTTAAATGCGTGTGAAGTGTTAAGTGAAAGTGATAGCGTGTGTTCCAAGATTTAGGAGACTAAAAACACAATTATAAAATTTCCAAACAAGTTATAAATATTTATAATTATGTTTCTAGTGGGGCATATGATACGGTAATTTGTATCACAAATTACTTAAATGTAAATAATGATTGTAATATGAATATGTATTTTTATGTGACATTGATTTCAGAGGTTTATTAATTGTAATTATTATTGGTAAATAATAATATACGGCTTTACTGAAACTGTCAATAATAATGCAATAATGCAGCGATGGGGTGAGCTGTTTATCATTACTGGGAACAAGGAAGTTACGTAATGTTCGCGCGTTTTTTCCGTTGAGAACCTTCTAGAATGTTTCCTAAAGCAATATGTATTCGTGGTTTTCATTGGATATTAAAATAGACGCTAATGTTGGCGCGTTTTATTAGCCAATAGCAGTTCATTTATAATCTTTAGGCATGTCGAGGAGTGGGAGTATATAAGCCAGGTCCGAGGTAAATCACCCCCGCAGTTCAACAAAATTCTCAATACCTTGCACGTCGGTCGCCCAGTTTATCAAAATTTCTAGCACGCTGTCTTCAGTTCGTCATAAGTTACACGCAGCAAAATTACGAGAATCTAAAGTATTATACAGTTAAATATATACAAAGTTGAAGTACGTGAGTTAAAAGTGAGAAGTTATTACAAACAGTTTCAGTTTGGCGAGTATTTACATCAATATGTAAAAGTGTTAGTGAACGTGTTCGACAATAAAACATTATAAAACAAATTTCTTCACTAGTAATTTTTGGATAAAAGATTCCTTTCCGATTCACAACCTGCACAGAGATAAATGTTCTACCAAGATAAGATGATAGCTAGCCGGAGGACAATATACGAAATTTAAAAATTATTTCAAAAACTGATGCAAATTGCTAACGCCAGATGGAGCTACGAACCAAACCAACGAATGACGTCACAAGATGGCTTCAACAACACTGATGTAAACAACATTACGTGAGAAACATTTCTCTCACAAATTGGCTTCCACAATGTGGGGCTAACAAATACACAAAAACATACTACGTAAGCATCAACCGCTACATATTATAACATAGTACTGAATTGAATTTGTGACTCCAGTTTCTTAATACACAGAATTCACATAACAAAATACTTTCACAAATACAAGGAACATTCAGTACGTAATGCAACACTTTTTTTCTTCAGCCAATTGTGGTTCAAAAATTTTCACATTTGGTGAGAGATATCCTTCAATATTCCCATGTTATCTCATTTATTTTCATTAATTTCTGATAGATGGCAGTGCTATAATCAGCATTCAAAATGGCTTCTGTAACTGAGACATATACTAAGCAAAGAGCAGTGACTGAATTTCTTTTGGGGAAAAATGAGACCAACACAAATATTCAGAGGCACCTACAGAATGTGCACAGAGATCTGTCAGTAGATAAAAGCATGGTGAGTCATTGAACTAAGCATCACAGAGAAAATCTGTCTGATCTCCCAAACACCTGCCAGCTGCACACAGCTGTGCTGCCTACAAGTTTTTAATATATGGACACACTGTATGAGGTGATTAACAAATCACAATTGAACAACTCGCTGCTGAACTTGAAGTTTCTGCCGGTTGGTAATGCTGACATGATTGTCTATCAGTAATAATATTCAGGTAAGTTGCCTTTCTTGGGCCCACAATAGCGACGGAAGGGATGTCTTATATGTCCAACATGTGAGACGGTAATTTGTATCACAAATTACTCAGATGTAAATAAGGATTGTAATATGAATATGTATTTTTATGTGACATTGATTTCAGAGGTTTATTAATTGTAAATATTATTGGTAAATAATAATATACGGCTCTACTGAAACTGTTAACAATAACGCAATACTGCAGCAAGGGGATGAGTTGTTTATCGTTACCGGGAACCAGGAAGTTACGTAATGTTTCGCGCCTTTTCGGTAAAAGCTTCTAGAATTTTCCCTAAAAGTAATATGTATTAGTGGTTTTCATTGGATGTTAAAATAGACGCTAATGTTGGCGCGTTTTATTAGCCAATGGCAGTTCATTTATAATCTTTAGGCGTATCTTGAGGCAAGCCTATAAATAGCCAGGCTCGAAGTCGGTCGCCCCGCAGTTCGGCAAGATTCTTAGTACACTACACGTCGACCCCCAGTTCAACGGAATTCTCAGTACACTACATGTCGCCAATCAGTCCTTCATTTCGTCATAAGTTACACGCAGCGGAAGTACGAGAAATCTTATAAAATATTATACAGTTAAATACACACAAAGTCGAAGTACGTGATTTAAAAGTGAGAAGTTATTACAAACAGTTTCAGTATGGCGAGTATCCAGATAAATATGTGAAAGTGTTAGTGAACGTGTTCGACAATAAAAGTTATAAAACCAATTTCTTCGTCAATATAATTTATGGACAAAAGATTCCTTTCCGATTCACACCCTGCATGAGAAACATGTTTGACCCCAAAGAGCTAGCCGGAGAACATTTAAAATAAATTATTTCAAAACTGATACAAATTGCTACGCCAGAGGGAACTACAAACAGAACAAATGAACCAACCAACGTATGACGTCACACAAGATGGCAACGCAGAAGTCAACATAACATTCTCTCACAAATTGGTTCCACAACGTGGTGCTATAAACACGTAAAATTGCTATCACAAATTGGCTTCCACAACGTGGGGCTACAAATACACAAATATAACATTCTCCCATCATATTGGCTTCCACAACGTGGTGCTATAAACATAAACACGTAAAATTGCTATTGCAAATTAGCTCCCATACGTGGGGTAGTTAAAGTTATGTAAACAAACATTTATTTGCAATATACAATTTGTTCTATCACAAATTGGCACCCATAACGTGGGGCGAAGTGACCAGGAAAGGAACTCGAGTAACCAGGAAAGGAAAGATGACCAGGAAAGGAACAAGAATAACCAGGAAGTAGCAGAATTAACCAGGAAAAGGCGAATGCAGCAGTGGAACGATCTACAAGACGCAGATTCCGAGACAACAGGGTAAATCAACTACAAAAACATCGAGACAACGTAGATTCATCACAACACAACGCAGAAGCGACATACAAATCTAGGAGAATGGGGCAGAACGCTGGACATCAAAGTAACAGCAACGGACAGCATTAGTAAGGTTAGAGTATATTAATTTTTTAAAAAAAAAAAAAAAAAAAAAAAAAAGTAAATAAATGTTACTGAGGAGCGGTAGGATAATAAAAACAATGGCTACCAATAATACAGAAGAAATAATTATGGAGGGAGATAGTGTAACAGTTAACTGTAATTCAATACAGGTTACAAAAAAAAGCTCAAACAATGTAGTATTGGAGGGAGAAAATGTTAGTGCAGAAAGTAAGAATAGAATAGCAGGAAATATTAACTCTGATACTAGAATGATTATGGATATGATAAATAAGACTATTGCACATCAATTAGAATGTCATAGGAAAATATTGGAAGATATGGAAAAAAGTCATAGGAAATTAATTGAAAACATTGGTAGGAGTAATGAGGTATTAGAGCAAAAAGTAGATCAAAGCAGTGAAGAAATTGAAAAGAAAGTTACGAAGCTAGATAGTTGTATGCCAAAAATGAGAGATGAAAATGAGGAAGTAATAGTAAGTGAGATAGGAGAAAATTCAAAGAAAATGCTAGACATGAGCAAGGAAATAGGTAACAAAGAAAGTGAGGTTAATACTAAAAGTGAGGTTAATGTAGAAAGTACAGAGTTAGGAAATCAAATGAGTAGTATTTCAAGTGAGATAAAAGAGGTTATGAATGTAGATGTAAATGAGGCGCAAGTTAATCTCAGTGGGGAAATATCAGAAATACAGAAAGAATCAGAAATGCAAAGAAATAAATTGTACCAAGATGTTCAAAATGAAAACTCCAGTCCAGTACAGTGTAGTACAAATTTGTCAGAGTATTTTCAAAGTAAAGAGATGGTAGAAGAATTGAAAATGAAAGTTGTTAAAAGATGTGTAATTCAAGAAACTGTAGATTGTTTTCAAAAGTTATCAGGGAACGAAATGTCATATGAATACAAGAGGTTATTCATGAACAAAAATTTGAAGGTTAGGTTACGGCTACGAGTAATGTTTAGCCACACACAATTTGATCCAGGAGGGTAAATAGCAATGAGATGTAAAGTAAATGCTGGATAGTTAAAGACGACTTGCAGAGAAATGTATTGGAACGTAAGAGGGTTAACTATTTATTTATATGTCATGAGAAAAGAGAAATAAATTATAAAAAAAAAAAAAAAAAATTTAGTAAGTGTAACAGTATTTGAAATTAAGAATGCAAAGATTGAAACTTAAGATGATATTAAAGTAAAAGTACGTAAATACCATTCCAAAAGTGTTGTTAAAATAAAGTACAAATAACAAAAATGGTAAAAATAATTCAAAACAAATACTTATGTAGAAAACAGAAAAGGTGAAACATTGTCTAGATTTAAGAGATGTAAATATTTGTGTAGAGGGTGAATATTTTGGTAAATATGTATAGTAATTACAAAAAAATTCTTGAATTGATAAATTTTTGGTAACAATATAAGAAAGTAAACCATTTTTTGTAACACTAGTTAAATAATTTAGGGTAAAGTATTTGCTATAAAAAAAAATTGTGATGTCAGATTAATATCTAAATTAATTAAACCAGAGCCAGTAAGTAGTGGCGAGATAAAACATATGTCGTGTGTTAAATACGTGTGAAGTGTAAAGTGAAAGTGATAACGTGTGTTCCAAGATTTAGGAGACTAAAAACACAATTTTAAAATTTCTAAACAAGTTATAAATGTTTATAATTATGTTTCTAGTGGGGCATATGAGACGGTAATTTGTATCACAAATTACTCAGATGTAAATAAGGATTGTAATATGAATATGTATTTTTATGTGACATTGATTTCAGAGGTTTATTAATTGTAAATATTATTGGTAAATAATAATATACGGCTCTACTGAAACTGTTAACAATAACGCAATACTGCAGCAAGGGGATGAGTTGTTTATCGTTACCGGGAACCAGGAAGTTACGTAATGTTTCGCGCCTTTTCGGTAAAAGCTTCTAGAATTTTCCCTAAAAGTAATATGTATTAGTGGTTTTCATTGGATGTTAAAATAGACGCTAATGTTGGCGCGTTTTATTAGCCAATGGCAGTTCATTTATAATCTTTAGGCGTATCTTGAGGCAAGCCTATAAATAGCCAGGCTCGAAGTCGGTCGCCCCGCAGTTCGGCAAGATTCTTAGTACACTACACGTCGACCCCCAGTTCAACGGAATTCTCAGTACACTACATGTCGCCAATCAGTCCTTCATTTCGTCATAAGTTACACGCAGCGGAAGTACGAGAAATCTTATAAAATATTATACAGTTAAATACACACAAAGTCGAAGTACGTGATTTAAAAGTGAGAAGTTATTACAAACAGTTTCAGTATGGCGAGTATCCAGATAAATATGTGAAAGTGTTAGTGAACGTGTTCGACAATAAAAGTTATAAAACCAATTTCTTCGTCAATATAATTTATGGACAAAAGATTCCTTTCCGATTCACACCCTGCATGAGAAACATGTTTGACCCCAAAGAGCTAGCCGGAGAACATTTAAAATAAATTATTTCAAAACTGATACAAATTGCTACGCCAGAGGGAACTACAAACAGAACAAATGAACCAACCAACGTATGACGTCACACAAGATGGCAACGCAGAAGTCAACATAACATTCTCTCACAAATTGGTTCCACAACGTGGTGCTATAAACACGTAAAATTGCTATCACAAATTGGCTTCCACAACGTGGGGCTAACTATAAGATCTTCAAGATATAATAATTTACGTAAAACAGAATACGTAAGCTATACCGCATCAAATTGGCTCCCAAACGTGGAGCTAAAATAATGTTACAATAAATACAACAGTAATACTACATCACATGATACTGTATGTCATACAGATGGAAGCTTAGGTTTCTGAACTCACGCAAGGTTAGCCTTAGGTTAGGTTTTTATATATATATATATAAGCTTACGTTTCTGAATTCACGCAAGGTTAGCCTTAGGTTAGGTTTTTTTTTTATAAAAGCTTATGTTTCTGAATTCACGCAAGGTTAGCCTTAGATTAGGTTTTTTTTTATATAAGCTTAGGTTTCTGAATTCACACAAGGTTAGCCTTAGATTAGGTTTTTTTTTATATATAAGCTTAGGTTTCTGAATTCACGCAAGGTTAGCCTTAGATTAGGTTTTTTTTTATATATAAGCTTAGGTTTCTGAATTCACACAAGGTTAGCCTTAGGTTAGGTTTTTTTTTATATATAAGCTTAGGTTTCTGAATTCACACAAGGTTAGCCTTAGATTAGGTTTCTGAATTCACACAAGGTTAGCCTTAGATTAGGTTTTTTTTATATATATATATAAGCTTAGGTTTCTGAATTCACACAAGGTTAGCCTTAGATTAGGTTTTTTTTTTATATATAAGCTTAGGTTTCTGAATTCACACAAGGTTAGCCTTAGATTAGGTTTTTTTTTTATATATAAGCTTAGGTTTCTGAATTCACACAAGGTTAGCCTTAGATTAGGTTGTTTTTTTATATATAAGCTTAGGTTTCTGAATTCACACAAGGTTAGCCTTAGGTTAGGTTTTCTTTTTTATATATAAGCTTATGTTTCTGAATTCACACAAGGTTAGCCTTAGATTAGGTTTTCTTTTTTTATATGAAGTTTGGTTAACTATTTACCAGTGTTACGGTAAAGGAACTTCTTTATTAAAACTTTAAGAGAAATAACATTTAATATAATAAACACAGCTTGCTCTGAATGTGTGGCACTTTTCCTGCGGCTATGCTACATGAATAAGAAGAAGAAGTAACAACACACTGCATATTTAGCGGATACTTAAGTTGGCACTTCCGAATGAGCGTCAGTATTACCGTGAAGATGGCCACGTTTTTTGTGTTCGTATCACAATTCACCTATATAAGTAAGACACCATAAAAGGGCGGGCAGATGAGCAGCAGATATTGACCAGTTCACATCTTATCCCCGTAAGGGGGGGTTGCGACCCCTTCAGCTGCCGTGGTGCGGGCGCTGCGGACCCTTAGCACTCGTGGTACTTCTGACGTTACCAGAAGTACGCTGGGCCGAACATCTGAGCCCCTCCCGAATGGGAGTTGTTCGGATTGGGTTGGACTCGGCGGGGCAGTGGTTCCCGATACCCATGGGTTATTGGGTACGCTTGGCTATGTTAATTCCACCCAGGCAGGGTTGTGAGACGCCTCGAGACTCTCCGGCACCAGCAATGAGGGATAGCTGGTAGATGGTAGCTAGAAACTGTCGGCCCCACCGAGGTTGTTCGGTAGTCTCCCCCAGTTAGGGTTCGCCCTGCTGGCCTGACGCGCGTAAGTGGCGTATCCACTTCCGTCCCTGCTTGGAAGGGTCGGTGCTGGAGGTTTCCGGCCCGATTTCGACCAGGCAGGGGGGGGGGCGGTATATAAAATAGGCACCGCTCCTAATGGAAAGCCCCACGAGTTTACTCCTGGGTTTGCGAGGGTGTGGTCTCTACGTTGGCAGACCCGGTCCCGTATTTAGTTCACATCTACTTCTACATTCACTCCTAAGGTAATTTATTCCATTATTTCTCACTTCCTTCAGCATTTTCTAGGTGGGCCCAAGAAAGGCAACTTAGCTGAATATTCAAATGTCAGTGTGCACTGGGTTCCGAAGCCTAATGGAGAGCTGAAAAAGAGCAAAGGAGGGTCATCTGTATGTCAAACTGCTTGCTCATTACGAGACTAATAGTGATATTTTTTTTTTCAAACATTGCCACTGGTGAGTAAACATGGGTGCATCACTTTGAGCCAGAAACAAAATGGCAATCCATGAAGTGGTACCGCAAGTCGAAAATACTCCTGTATATGACACACACACACACACACACACGCGCACGCACACACACGCACACGCGCACGCGCACACACACATCCATAATTATTTTATTGTATATCACAAATATATATTTTTAATATATTTTATAACACAAATTAAGACTGCAGGTAACATATTTTAAAGTATTTATCACAATTATTTGCACCTCTGTTCATTATAACCAAAGCTACACACATGCATCTCACCCGAGGCATTATGGGAACATTCCTACCACTGCCAACATAGCCCAGGTTGAGGGACCTAAGTTACAAAGCATAGCCAAGGATTAAAGACCCTAAGCCACAAAGTGTAACTGTGGGATATTTCTTATAGGTAGAGGAGTGAAGCCCAACAAAGCATAGCCATAGGATCTGTGAAGCCCCTACATTACTTTTGCAGCATTTTCAAATGTTGGCAATATTGATTTAGAAACCTTTTGCCGATTGTTTTAGCAGCCTTTAACTAGTTTCCAAATGCAACCAGTTTCTCCTATATAAGTGTCATCATTAAAAAGGGTGTGGGGTGGATTAGATTATTTCATTTGGGCAACATCCAGTACTTAACTCCTTGCTTTTTTATTCTGTTCTCAATTTTATAAGCATTTTTTATGTAAAATGTTCATTACCATACACAGGAGTGGTACCCAGAAGTCTCTTTGGAAGAAGTTCAAAACCAAACCCTCAGGTGGTAAAGTCATGGCTACAGTCTTTTGGAACTTTGAAAGGGTTATTCTGATGGACATACTCCCTTACGGCCAAGGCCGTATTTATTGGGGCAAACTGGACAACTGCCCAGAGTAGCAGGCTTTAGGGGTGGCAAAACTGCTGGAAAACTGTACATAAAAGCATGGGTATTAAACATCAAGTTTCTATAATTTCATTTTCCCCACCCAGAGGGAATACTCATTGTCACACATTAGTAATGCTGATTAGTTTACACACCATGCGCACGTAGTGGTGACTGGTGGTGACATAGAGAAACACTATGCAATGGCGAGAAGAGGTTAACACATGGATAAAAATCTTGTAACATCAAGAAGGGTGTTTTGTTAGTCGTTAATTTTCTCAATATTATTTGCAAAGGTAATAAATAATTTGATATAGCAATGTTATTTCGTTCTTTTTATAACTTATGAGATGGTTTTTGGCATAATGTCCATTTTGTATTGTGATTGGTAATCTTATAATTATGTTAGAATGGCATTAAGCGGCATTGTGATTTTGTAGGTTATGTTGGAATCATTTAAAGTTTTTCACTTATTTATCATATTTTATTTTGTTTTCTCTGTTTCAGTTTCAATGGTCACTGAAAAAAAATGACTGGAAGAAAGAGACTTAGTGGAGTCCAGTATTGATCTTTGGCGAAAGAAAAAGAGAAGAAGAAACATTAAAAAATATTTGCCTTGACATTTCTAAACTCAAAGAATTCATGTAAAGAAGAAACATCTTCCCCAAATGAAATTTTTGAGGAACAGGATGAAACACTCCCCCCAAATAAACCTAAAGAAGATGAAAAAATACTTCTACCAAACAAAAGTGAAGATGGAATATCCATCCTTGTTGGCAAACTCTTCACACTCAGTGCTGATCCTTTCCTTTGGAAAACAACTAATAAAATATGGGACTACATTGCAATGAATGGGATAAAACAAAATAAAGAAAGTCACTTTAAACATGGTGCCACAAAACACTGTACTAGTGCATTTTTATGAAAAAGTTGGCAAACAATGAAATTATTGATAGAGATTTAGTTTATTCTGAAATTCAAGGAATATTATTGTGTGTGCCATCTCTATTTGGGGGAACTTCAGACCTGCAGGACCTCATGGTTTCTTGGACTGGAACCCATCCAGAGCTAATTTACAGCTCATGAAAATAGAATCAAGGAACTGAGACTGTGTTGTTAGTTTTAGAAACAAAAGCTCTGCTCTGACCAGGATAGATGGGAAGTTATTCACACAACTTCAAAACAAAGTCCAATACTGGCATAATGTATTACAAAGCATTGTTGCTGTTGTGAAGAAACTTTCTTCTCGAGAACTGCCTTTCCATGATGATGGTGAAGTACTTGGAAGTGTTCATAATGGTAACTTTTTTAATGTGCATGGAGCTTATTGTTGAATTTGATTAATTTCTTGCTAGTTAAATGTCACAATATATGGATTCTGGAAGTGGAAAAACTTTGTACCTGAATATTTGCTACATAGGAGGAAATAATCAAAATCATGGGAAAGAGAGTAGTTGAAGAAACAGTGAAAAAAGTTATTGTGGCTACATGTTACTCATATCATTGTTGACTCAAACTCTGATATAGTACACAATGACCAACTAAGTTGTGTCTTGCATTGTGTCAACAAAGAGGGGTTAGCAGAAGAGTGGTTTGTTGAATTTATACCCAATCCAGGACATAGAGACCAGGACCTGGCAGATGCAGTAATCCACTTTCTGGAGAGACGTGAATTGGGCATAAATAACAGCAGATGACAGAGTTACGATAATACACCAAATATGTCAGGTATTTATTCTGGCTTGCAAACTAGAATCACAGCTGTCTCTCCTTAATGCCTATTGCATTCCTTGTTCAGCGCACACTCTGAGTTTGGTGGGTTTAAGTGCAGCAAGATGTTCTATCCAAGCAATTCTTTCTTTGACATTTTGCAAGAAATATTTAATTTTGTCTGTGCTTCTAGTCATCGATGGAATCACTTAAACACATTTTTCAGTAAAGAGAACTTGAGTGTCAAATCCCTCTCAATAACCTGATGGTCTGTCAGAGAAGAAGCTTGCAGAAGCTTGAACAAAGATGGCAAGGTAATTGTCAGGACACTTTTGTCAATCATTGGGATTGAAAGTGAGAGGTCTTTGGTGAAATCTGAAGTTAGGGGCATAATGAATAAATTGTGTAATCTTGACATATCTTTTATGACTGTAGTTTGGGATTCCATTCTTGGAAGATGTAATGTTGTAAGTAAGCAATTACAAACAGCAGACATGGATGTAGCCACATTATGGATTTCTAGTTCTTTAGTTGGTTTCTTGGAAGAAATGAAAATAGGATATGAAGTTTTCAAGAATCTAGGTCTAGATTCTAGAAAAAAATTTGGATCTCTCTGTAATATTATTACAGTTGAAAAAAGTGAAGAACAGGACAAGAAACACATTAAGAAAAAAAAAGATTCTTTGATGAATCTGATTCAAACATTGAAGAAACTAATAATATACAGATATCCTTCATTTTGATTTTGAATAAATTGATTGAAGAACTGAACAGGAGATTCTTCTTACAAGGACTTCAGTGAACCAGTTAATTTTTGTCAAATCTGAAGAAGCTTAGTCCACTTGAAATCCAGGAAGCATCTTCTACAGTTCTGATCTTGAAGACTCAGCATTTGTACATGAATGCTTATACTTCAAAAGCTACACATCTGATGTAAAGAATGAAAATGTGTCACACTCTCTTCCACAGCTCTGCAAGATAATAAAAGGTAACAGCCTAGAGTGTGTATAGCCACACTTGAACAAATATGCTTGGGTACTCCTGCCTCCACTGCTAAACACAAAGATCATTTTGTCCTCTAAGATGCATAATTAAACGAAATAAACCCAGAACCAGAATTAATCAAGGACATAACAGACAACAGAAAATTTGCAACTTGGGAAAACATACTGATTTTGAAATATTGACATAAAGTATTCAATTTTGAAATACCCACTGGAGACAACCTCACCAAACCATTCATCAAATCCCCACCACCACCTCTTCCAGCAGCAGTTGGCATTCGGTTGATGATGAAAGCGGCAGCTTTTGAAACCTGTCCTACTAAATTATTCTGGCAAGTGATGTATTGTGTAACTAAACCAACTCATTCATACTTTAATGTATCAACTACATTAATGTAAGCATCTTCCATGTCTAAGAATGGAGCATAAATAACGACATCAGAAAAAAAGATTCTCTTAATCATCTTAGTGCCCTTGCTATTGAATCTGACTTGACATGAAACTGGTCTGTGAAGAAATCATAAACTTGTTTGTAAAAGACAGGACAAGGAGGAAACCCATTGTTATTTAAGTAATTTTGTTTTAGCCATTGATTGCAGATGATGCCTTTTAAAATTTGCTATAAGGTCTCTGCATTAAGTTTTTTTCTATTTGTAATTTTATTAAATGCATATCTATAGCAGTTGCTACTCACACAAGACTCATACTGAGTCAAGTACTCACACACACGTAAAGAAACAGTCCCATATATTAAGGAAACTTTAATAAACATACATATTTCAAATCAGGGGCAGCAAAAGCTTTTGGGGGGGGGGCAAACAACAAGCCTATTGTGTGACTCTTGGAAACTTGAGGAAATGACTTCTGCATGTTCATCGCCACAAAAATGTGCAGGAACTTCTCCTTCTCCATGACAATGCAAAGCCAAAACACACCAACATTCTGATCATGTATGAATTCATACATGTTGCCTGTTCATTTTCAAACCATTTCTCTTGTAAGTTTCTTAAATATTTTCATAGCTCTATAATAAACTCTTCTCTATTCTGATTGACAATCCTTTTTATGCCAATTTCTCAATCTTCATTTCAAAACCCAGTTCCCCTACTCCATAACTGTTTCCTTGACTGTAGTAGGCAATGTATGAATTTCCACATAGTAGGTAAATACTTATATCAAATTCTTCCTTAGCCCCCTTAATTTTGTAACCTTTATTCTTTACGAAACAAATTCATCTCTTCGTCATCTATCATATATATCTACATCTCTCTCTCTCTCTCCCTCTCTTTCCCATTCTGTCTGTCTTTAGATTTGTATATAACTGTAAAGAAAGCTTGTCTTTTAAGTTATCAAAATACCCTACTTGTAGTAGGGGTGGCAAAACTGCTGGAAAACTGTACATAAAAGCATGGGTATTAAACATCAAGTTTCTATAATTTCATTTTCCCCACCCAGAGCGAATACTCATTGTCACACATTAGTAATGCTGATTAGTTTACACACCATGCGCACGTAGTGGTGACTGGTGGTGACATAGAGAAACACTATGCAATGGCGAGAAGAGATTGTGGATTTTATGATGCACACTGCACAAATAAAACACAATATAAGAGTGGAAAGCTATTGTAAAAAAAGAGTATATTAGCTATAAATGGAAAGAATAATTTTGTGACACATTTAAACAGACTCTAGATTCGAATTATGTAAACATATGTCTATGTGGAGTAACATTCATGGTTAAGAATAATCAAATGGAGAATGCAATAGATATCCTTAATACAGTTATGCAAAGGGCAGGAGAGGAAATGAAAACAAAAAAGAGGGTTTACATATATGATAAGGACTGGTTTGACGAAGAATGTAGGGTATCAAAAAGACAAGTAAAACACCTGTTGGTTAGGTGGAGAGAATTAGGTGATAGAAAATCTAGGGACGATTATATGCAAGGGAGGAATTCACATAATTTATTGTTAGAGCAAAAGAAAAAGGACTGGAGGGAATGCAATGAAAGGAATTTGATAAAATGTCTAAATGAAAATAATGTTAATAAGGTATGGCAGGTTCTTATAATAAATGTGTAACTAAACCCAATGTTGAGCCAGGACAATGGATGGAGTATTTTAAAACATTATATGGGGAAGAAAGGAGTATAGGAAGTACGGGATTTTTGGGAATAAGGAATGTTTTTGTAGAGATATTGGATGGTGAAATTAGGAGTGAGGAAATAATAAAACAAGTTAAGTTACTGAAGAAAAATAAAGCTACTGGAATTGATGGCATCCCAACAGAGTTTCTTAAGGAGTGGTGTAATGAAACAGGAAGAGTGAAAATTTTATTAGATTTATTTAATGTAATTATTAGAAAGGGTTATGTACCTAAACGATGGAGGGAAGCTATCATCCATCCTATATATAAAGGCAAGGGCAATGTCAATAAACCTAACTACAGAGGTATTGCATTATTATCGAATATAGGAAAACTTTTTGCGGGCATTTTGGCAGCGAGACTACAATTTTGGGTTGAAGAATATAATATATCCTTTCGGAATTCCAGATGGGCTTTCACAAGGGAAGGAGAACAATTGATAATTTATTTATTATAAAGACATTAGCAGACAAATATTTAAAAGAAAAAAGGGGTAAACTGTATATGGCTTTTGTAGACTTAGAGAAGGCTTATGACCGAATTGAGCTACAACTTCTGTGGCATAAATTAGTGTGTAAGGGAGTAAGTCAGCAATTGATGAATATTCTAAAAGCACTGTATTTTGAGAACACCTTCTGTGTAAGGGTGGAGACAGGCTGTGTAACAAAAGAAATTCCACAAAAGAAAGGCCTTAGGCAAGGAGCAAGTTAAGCCCAGTTTTATTTAATTCATACATAGATGATGTCTTACTAGAAATTGGAAGGAATAATAACTGTGCACCAGTAATTAACAACATCCAAATCCCAGGACTTCTTTTTGCAGATGACCTAGTGGTAGGATCTATTACAGTAAGTGGTTTAAAACAATCGTTACAAGCAATTGATGTATACTGTAAAGAATGGAGGTTAAAAGTGAATCAAGAGAAAACACAGATTGTAGTTTTCAAAAAGGGGGGAAAATTAAGCAAATATGAAAAGTGGAAGGGAGAGAATAAAGATTACAGGGTAGTGCATGACTGTATCTATTTAGGAGTAAAAATAGATGGAGGTAATAAATGGGAGAAACAAAAGAAGTTTGCATTGGCAAAAGGTAAAGGGGCGATGGCAGCAATTAGAAGCTGCAAATATAAAGTATCTAATATAAATGTTAAATGGCTGGAAAAAGTTTATGAGATGGTTGTGGAGGCAAAAATGATGTATGGTATAGAAATATGGGGATTAGATAGAGGATGGGAATGTATAGATGTGGTGCACAGGATGTTTTGTAGAGAAATATTAGGGATACCAAAGTCAATTGTAAGACAGGTAGCACAATTAAAGATGGGCAGGGTGGCAACTAAGGGGAAGATAATGGAAAGAGCTTTGAAATTTTGGTTCAGAACTTTAAATCTAGGAAAAAGTAATGTATTAAGACAATGTATTGAATACCAAGAGAAGAGCTTAATGAATGATGGATGGGTAAGTAAATTACGGAAGATTTTGGAGAAAAATGGGTTAGGAGATATATGGAGAAGGAGAGAAAATAACGTGAAAAATTTCTGGAAAAAAGGCGAGGAAAAGACTGGAAGATATAGAAATACGAATCATGTTCAGTGAGATTGCCGAAAAAAGCTCATTAATTTATTATAGACCAATGAAAAATACATGGGGTAGGGAAAAATATATAGACATAGTAAATAAAGAAGAGAGAGAATCTATTGCATGGGTAAGAACCAGAGCATGGAGGCTAAAAGGGCTAAGACAGGATATTCCTCAGAACCAATGTCCAATATGTGGTGGTAATGAAGACATTGAACACATAGTATTTAAGTGCCAAGGAACAGAAAATTGGAGAAAAGGATTTTTTAATAAGAAGTGGTTGAAGGGGGATAGAAATACACTTATGATTGAAATGATATGAAAGGATGCTAGAAGCATTGGACAGTTTTTGTGTAAAGTAAAAAATAAATGGCTTTGGACAGTGGAAAGAGAACAGTAAGAGGTAGTGCATCTTACTTTGAATAGAAAACTATAGTGAATGTGTGATGGTTAAGTAATCAATAAATGAAAAGTGAAAAACAAGTGGAAATGGGACATGGAAAAAAAAAACTGAAAAAAAAAAAGAGCAAGATAATTTATTCACAAGAAATTGTAAAATGTAAATAAACTGTAGTGATTGTCTACTGAATGAGTGACCAAGGTCAAAGTGCAGTAGACAATCAAATTTGTAAAACTCTTAGCACAATAAAATACAATACAAAAAAAATACAATATATATATATTTTTTTTTTTTGTATGTACATCCATACATATTCTTAAAACTTAACTGCAGGTATTATATTTTATTTTACTTTTTCAATACTAGCATTATCAGTGGACTGAAATGAATGTATTTTATTTTGAATAAATCAACACTAGTATAAACTATGCACATAGTTTGGCAATTTAGTTCAGGCTGTTGTAGCCATTAGTGTCCTTCCATGTTAACGGCAAATCTAAATGAGCTTATTGAACATACAAACTAGATAAGATAAACAAAGGGAAAAAACATCAATATATTATTATTTGCATACCATAGAGTGTGCTTCTGACAGCTGTTAGCAGTGGCCATTTGTCACCTGCTACTCCTTCAAAGTCATCCAGGTCCACTGCCCATACCATTGCTCCACCAAGATTGTTTTTCCTTACGTACCCCATCTGGAACAATAAAACATGCAAAAACCGAATTATAAACAATTAAATTGCAATTTAATTGAATCTTCAACCATTTGACTTCACTTCACTTATTTGAGAATTAATTTTTCCAAATCCGATAAACAGTTGAAGAGGAAAGCGAATGCTTTCAAAACATGTTTGTTTAATTTCAAGTAAATGCAGTTATAGGTATCAACTGGCTCAATATTCAATTAAATGTTTCACTTCATTGACTCCAACTGCTGAATACCATATGAATTATTAAATTATACTTATTTTGATTTACCTACAGTGTAACAGCAGTAATTATAATGCTCATAAATTTGAACTTCAGGTATAAATAACTAGGAAGTACTTTATACAGTAGAGCATGATTGTAGTAAAATGTGCAAATTGAGTTGAAACTTATAAACACAATACAATCTCCACTTATGTGTCAACATTTTACAAGACTGGTTTCAGGGAACATCCTTCCTATCATGAAGCCAATCAAGTAACTGACGGTAGGGAGGATGCTCCCTGAAACTAGCCTTGTAAAATGTTGACACATAAGTGGAGATTGTATTGTGTTTATAAATTTTGACTCAATTTGCAACGTTTAACTTCATGATTCAACACTCTTTTTCAAATCCTTATTTATAAATTCTAACAAGACTTGTCATTTTATGCTAGCTTTCAATTTCTTACATCACAGATAAAGATCTTTGAAAATACAAAATCAGTTGATCATGCTAGAATTCTGTTTTTGTTACTTCTAAGGCAATGCAATTAAATTCAGTTCAATTTATTTCATGCTTTTGATCATACTCTAATGAACACATAATTTATAATAAGTGCAGCAGTGTTTAAAGTAATGCCCCAGACTGTTATGAAGGATTCTTCACATCTTTTCAGAACATTTCACCAAGTACATAAATCCTAAAGAAAGTTATGCAAATCAAATAAACATCTTTATTAATTAAATTTAAATATTAATTAGAAATTAATTATTTATAAAAATAATCAGTTTGTTCAAGTTAGGTACTTGTACTAACTACATCAGCTGTTTTACTTATAAATCTGATGCATTTAGGAAAAAAAGTATTGAATAATTTTACATAAAATTATAGTAGTACTCAATAAAAAAAGTGCACATTTATATAACATTGTTTCATTGAATACATATAGCTAAAATATAATAGGAGCACACAATTGTTAAAAATTTACAATAACTATCCACACTTGGATAAAATTCTTTCAAATTATTTAGAAAAATTGAATTTGAATTGAAACACTTAACATCACTTACATGTTTTTTGTCTTGACGGGTTTCAAGAGCAAATAATTTCAAATTCACATCACTGTTACTAGCTTATCCATATATTATAGAAAAACTCTTTCACCTTATAAATAACCTGGCCTTCCTCTTAAGGGCTATTAAACTTTTACAATTCAAGGTTATAATGACATTTACTAATTAGTAATTAAACACTTTTTATACTTGTATTTAAGTTTATTTCAATACAGAGCTTTCAGCTGTTCTGGAAGTGCATTAAAATAAATTGTACTTTTTACATAAGGACTATTTTCAGTCACTCTTAACACTCTTAATCAACTCTGTAAAAGTAGTTTTTCTATCTCGAGTTATACAGTGAAATCTCAAAATAACACACCTCACTATAGTGTATGTTTCACTTTTACATATTTATATAACATTGTTTCATTGAAATAATAGGAGCACACAATTGCTAAAAATTTACAATAACTATCCACACTTGGATAAAATTCTTTCAAATTATTTAGAAAAATTGAATTTGAGTTGAAACACTTAACATCACTTACATGTTTTTTGTCTTGACGGGTTTCAAGAGCAAATAATTTCAAATTCACATCACTGTTACTACCTTATCCATATATTATAGAAAAACTCTTTCACCTTAAAAATAACCTGGCCTTCCTCTTAAGGGCTAATAAACTTTTACAATTCAAGTTTATAATGACATTTACTAATTAGTAATTAAACACTTTTTATACTTGTATTTAAGTTTATTTCCATACAGAGCTTTCAGCTGTTCTGGAAGTGCATTAAAATAAATTGTACTTTTTACATAAGGACTATTTTCAGTCACTCTTAACACTCTTAATCAACTCTGTAAAAGTAGTTTTTCTATCTCGAGTTATACAGTGAAATCTCAAAATAACACACCTCACTATAGCGTATGTTTCACTTTTAGATATAGACTTTAAATCCCATACAATGCAAATACAAAGAACTTTCATTTTTATGTAGTTTAATTATGAACATTTCAAACCTATGCATACAATTTTTATTAAATACATTTTCTTTGATAGTGTTATTTCATCTATTCTTGAACAAAAAGTCAAAAAATATTGTGTATTAGTTCCTTTTTGCTTCAATTTCAAACTGTTGTCCAGAAAATAACTGTGCAGTATCTGCCACATTAAGTTCTTTGTTCTTGAGCAAATCTATCAAGAGTACCAACAAATGCATAACCATTTTCTGATATTTTTATGCTGATATTTCTATGCAGTGATATGATATTGGTTAGCGCTCTTTATAAAGAAGGTTGTGGTTGAACCCAAACATATTTCCATATCCAATTTCGTTTGGATTGAAGATTTTGTTTCCATGTAGTATTCGTTGTTAAAAATCTGTGTCTTGCATTTTTGCTGGTTTTTAAAGGTTTGTTTGTTAAAGTTTGCATCTTGCATTTTTGTTGAGGAAGAAAAGTTGTATGTTGCATTTTTGATGGTTAAAGAGGTTGTTTGTTAAATTTTGTGTCTTGTATTTTTGTTGATCATTGATGAAAAAAGTTGTTTATTAACTTTGAAAACATAATGAAGGCAAAGAAAAGGAAGCAGTTTTCAGTAGAAGAGAAAGTTAAACAGAGAAAGAAGGTAGAAAACGAAATGAAGCAGACCAAAGTAGCACATGTGCATAACATCAAACCCACCACTCTTTTGACAATACTTTGTGACAAAGAGAAAATATTTCAGGCATATGAAAGGTCAATCATTTGCTCCAACAGAAAGAAGATTCATGTTGGTGATTTCCATCAAGTGGAAGTAGCAGTGGATACGTGGTTCAGAGATGTTAGGCCAAAGGTGCGACAGTTTTTGGACCAATGCTCCAAGCAAAAGCAAAGGAGTTTGCAGCATTATTGGACATCAAAGACTTCCAAGCAAGTGCTGGTTGGCTTTTTCATTTCCAGGAGAGGTACAGCATTTCCTGGAAAACCATCAGTGGAGAAGCAAGAGAATGTTGATGTAGAAGCTGCTCGAGAATGGAAGGAAACATATTTGAAAGATGTCATTGTAAATTACAAGCCAGAAGACATTTTCAACACAGATGAAACTGCATTTTCTTATAAAATACTGCCAAATAAAAGGTGAGATCTGTACTGGTGGTAAGCAATCAAAACAGACTGATAGCATCATTCTGTTGCAATGCCACAGGTACAAGGAAGCTGAAGCCATTCACTTTGCTAAGCCAAAGTGTTTTAAAGGTATTGCATCTCTGTCTGTGAAATATATGGCAAACAGCAAAGTATGGATGACAAAAAGCCTGTTCACAGATTGGCTCATTGAGGTGGATACAGAGATGGGCAGAGATAAGAAGAAAATTCTTATCATAGGCAACTGCTCTACACATAAAGTGGACTGCAGGTTAGAAAATATCAGGCTTGAATTCCTATCTGCTAATTGTACATCAGTGTTACAGCCACTAGACAGGAATCATTCAGAATGTGAAAGTGCACTTTTGCAAACATCTGGTGCAACATGTGCTTATCAACCTAAAACTTAAAGTGCCTACCAATTGATGGAGGTATAGCTTACGTAATATATTTTTACGTAATTTGTTGTTGAGCCCCACGTTGTGGAACCAATTTGATGCGGTATTAATGTTGTATTTGTGCATTTGTAGCACCACGTTGTGGATAATGTTTCTCACGTAATGTTGTTTACATCACGCGTGTAGCCATCTTGTGTGACGTCATTCGTTGGTCTTGTCCGTTTAACTCCATCTGGTGTAGCAATTTGTATCAATTAGTTTATGAAAGATTTTAAGGTTATGTATATTGTCTTCCGGCTAGCTATTTAGGTAGACATTTAACTCTTGCAGGGTGTGAAGCGGAAAGGAATCTTTTGTCTATAAATGATACTGATGAAGAAACTGGTTTTATAATCTTTATTGCAGAACACGTTCACGAACACTTTCACAAATTAATTTGGATACTCGCCATACTGAAACTGTTTGTAATAACTTCTCACTTTTAACTCACGTACTTCAACTTTATATATTTAACTGTATAATCCTTTATAAGATTTCTCGTACTTCTGCTGCGCGTAACTTTATGAATTTAGAGACCGACATGAGAATCTTGTTGAACTGGGAGCTGACGTGTTACGTGTTGAGAATCTTGTTGAACACTGGGAGACGATGTGTAATGTTTTGAGAATCTTGCCGAACTGGGGACGATGTGTAATGTGTCGAGAATCTTGCCGAACTGGGGGACGCTCACTTGAATCTACACT
This sequence comes from Deroplatys truncata, assembly GCA_030765065.1. Taxonomy (NCBI): domain Eukaryota; kingdom Metazoa; phylum Arthropoda; class Insecta; order Mantodea; family Mantidae; genus Deroplatys; species Deroplatys truncata. Next base: position 6,636,637 of record CM060988.1, on the reverse strand, counting down.
ATTTATAGGCTTGCCTCAAGATACACCTAAAGATTATAAATGAAATGCTATTGGCTAATAAAACGCGCCAACATTAGCGTCTATTTTACTATCCAATGAAAACCACTAATACATATTATTTTTAGAGAATGTTCTAGAAGCTTTTACCGAAAAGGCGCGAAACATTACGTAACTTCCTGGTTCCCGGTAACGATAAACAACTCAAACCCTTCATTGCATTATTGCGTTATTGTTGACAGTTTCAGTAGAGCCGTATATTATTATTTACCAATAATATTTACAATTAATAAACCTCTGAAATCAATGTTACATAAAAATACATATTCATATTATTATCGTTAACCACATCTGAGTAATTTGTGATACAAATTACCGTCTCATATGCCCCACTAGAAACATAATTATAAATATTTATAACTTGTTTGGAAATTTTATAATTTTGTTTTTAGTCTCCTAAATCTTGTAACACACGCTATCACTTTCACTAAACACTTCACACGCGTTTAACACACGACATATGTTTTATCTCGCCACTACTTACTGGCTTTGGTTTAATTAATTTAGATATTCATCTGACATCACAAAAATTTTTTTTTTTTTTTATAGCAATTTTTTTTTTTATAGCAAATACTATACCCTAAACTATTTAACTAGTGTTACAAAAAATGGTTTACTTTCTTATATTGTTACCAAAAATTTATCAATTCAAGAATTTTTTTTGTAATTACCATACATATTTACCAAAATATTTACCCTCTACACAAATATTTACATCTCTTAAATCTAGCCAATGTTTCACATTCTGTTTGCTACATAAGTATTTGTTTTGAATTATTTTTACCATTTTTGTTATTTTGAATTTTATTTTAACAATACTCTTGTAATAGTATTCATGTACTTTACTTTAATATAACATCTTAAGTTTCAATCTTTGCATTCTTAATTTTTAAATGTTGTTACAGTTACAAAAAAAATTTATTTATTTATTTTTTTTTTTTTTTTTTTTTTTATATAATTTATTTCTCCTTTCAAATGACATATATAAATAGTTAACCCTCTTACGTTCCAATACATTTCTCTGCAAGTCGTCTTTAACTATCCAGCATTTACTTTACATCACATTGCTATTTACCCTCCTGGATCAAATTGTTTGTGGCTAAACATTACTCGTAGCCGTAACCTAACCTTCAAATTGTTCATGAATAACCTATTGTATTCATTTGAAATTTCGTTCCCTGATAATACTTGAAAACAATCTACAATTTCTTGAACAACACATCTTTTAACAACTTTCATTTTTAATTCTTCTGCTATCTCTTTACTTTGAGAATACTCTGACAAATCTGTACTAAACTGTACTGGACTGGAGTTTTCATTTTGAACATCATGGTACAATTTACTTCTTTGCATTACTGACTCATTTTGTATTTCTGATATTTCCCCTCTGAAATTAAGTTGCACCTCATTTACATCTACATTCCTAACCTCTTTTATCTCTCTTATCTCACTTGAAATACTACTCATTTGACTTCCTAACTCTGCGCCTTCTACATTAACCTCACTTTTAGTATTAACCTCACTTTCTTTGTTATCTATTTCCCTGTTCATGTCTAACATTTTCTGTGAAACTTCACCTATTTCATTTGCTATCATTTCTTGATTTTCATTTTTCATTCTAATCATACTACTATCTAGCTCCATGAATTTCTTTTCAATTTCTTCCCTGTTTTGTTCTAAGCTTTTACCAATATCTTCTCTTAATTCCCTATGACTCTTTTGCATATCTTCCCTTAATTGATCTGTAATACTCTTACTAATATCTTCCCTATTTTGATCTATTTTCTTTTCTAATTTCTCATTACTCTGAGTTAATTTTTGTTCTAATTTCTCAATATTTTCCTTCATTTCCCTACTATTCTCATTATTCTTATCTAGTTTTTCACCAAATTTTCTAAACATTTCCATAATCATAATAGTATCAGGATTAACATTTCCTGCTATTCTACTCTCACTTTCTGCACTAACATTTTCATCTTCAAATCCTAAAAAGTTTGGGCTATTTCTTGCACTAACATTTTCATCTTCCATAATTATTTCCTCTGAATTATTGGTAGCCATTGTTTTTTTTATCCTACCACTCCTCAATAACATTGAAAGTTGTTTACCTTACTGATGCTGTATGTTGCTGTTACTTTGATGTCTCAGCTTTCTGCCCCTTTCTCCTAGATTTGATGTCGCTTCTGCGTTGTGTTGTGATGAATCTACGTCGTTTCGATGTTTTTGCGTTGAATTCCTTGTTGCCTCATAATCTCGGAATTACCATCGAAGTCTGTCGTCCCTGTTGTTTCTTGAATCTGGGTCTTGTAGATGATTTCACCGCTGCATTCCTGGTTATGTTGATCCTTTCCTAGTCATCTAGCTCCACGTTGATGCGCCAATTTGCGATAGCAACAAATTGTCTATTGTAAATTTATGTGTTGCCATTTCACGCGTATTAGCGAGAGAACTTGCTTTACGTAATGTCTTTTTGTTATCGAGCCCCACGTTGTGGAGCCAATTTGCGATAGAGAGCAAATTTGCAAATAAATGTTTGTTTACATAACTTTAACTGCCCCACGTTGATGAGCCAATTTGCGATAGCAACAAATTGTATATATGTTTTAAAGCACCACGTGGTGGATAATGTTTCTCACGTAATGTTGTTTACATCACGCGTGTAGCCATCTTGTGTGACGTCATTCGTTGGTCTTGTCCGTTTAACTCCATCTGGTGTAGCAATTTGTATCAATTAGTTTATGAAAGATTTTAAGGTTATGTATATTGTCTTCCGGCTAGCTATTTAGGTAGACATTTAACTCTTGCAGGGTGTGAAGCGGAAAGGAATCTTTTGTCTATAAATGATACTGATGAAGAAACTGGTTTTATAATCTTTATTGCAGAACACGTTCACGAACACTTTCACAAATTAATTTGGATACTCGCCATACTGAAACTGTTTGTAATAACTTCTCACTTTTAACTCACGTACTTCAACTTTATATATTTAACTGTATAATCCTTTATAAGATTTCTCGTACTTCTGCTGCGCGTAACTTTATGAATTTAGAGACCGACATGAGAATCTTGTTGAACTGGGAGCTGACGTGTTACGTGTTGAGAATCTTGTTGAACACTGGGAGACGATGTGTAATGTTTTGAGAATCTTGCCGAACTGGGGACGATGTGTAATGTGTCGAGAATCTTGCCGAACTGGGGGACGCTCACTTGAATCTACACTATTTATAGGCTTGCCTCAAGATACACCTAAAGATTATAAATGAAATGCTATTGGCTAATAAAACGCGCCAACATTAGCGTCTATTTTACTATCCAATGAAAACCACTAATACATATTATTTTTAGAGAATGTTCTAGAAGCTTTTACCGAAAAGGCGCGAAACATTACGTAACTTCCTGGTTCCCGGTAACGATAAACAACTCAAACCCTTCATTGCATTATTGCGTTATTGTTGACAGTTTCAGTAGAGCCGTATATTATTATTTACCAATAATATTTACAATTAATAAACCTCTGAAATCAATGTTACATAAAAATACATATTCATATTATTATCGTTAACCACATCTGAGTAATTTGTGATACAAATTACCGTCTCACAATGTCAGTATTCTGCAGGGTATCCAGATGGTAGCAGGGGTCTGGTGGAATGAAAGCAACTACTTGTGTTTTGTCGAAAAGCTGGCATTCTGAATTTTCAGCCAGTTACAGTACCAGATGACACTGAAGTCTCTTGCAAGTTATGGGTAGAAGTTGCAAAGGAACTGGATCTGCCGTCCTCATTAACCTCTGAAGAGTATGTCTCTATGCATGGTAAGACAGAGGCAACACATCACCTTACAGAGTAGGAAATAGAGGAGTATCTGACTGTAGCAGCCCCTCAAGATGACAGTGATGACAATGCAGAGGAAGACGTTAAAACTGCAGCTGAAAGTGTGTCATCCATTGATGCAATGAAGCACATACAGCAATTAAGGTGGTATGTGGAGAAAACTGACAAGGTGCCAGAGAACCTTCTGAAGTCACTTAGTGAACTTGAACAGTTTGTGGAAGAGAACTTGTTGAAGAAGTCAAAACAAACCAAAATCAATGACTTCTTCAAGACCTGTGTATAAAGTACAAAATGTCACCTGATTTGGTGTGTGCGTGCATGTGTGTGTGTTTGTACTGTGTACAAGAATTTCAATAGGACTGCAATAGTAGAACTAAAGCAACATAACTGTTCATTATAATGTTCTAATTTTTCTTGTTCTTCGTAAATCTGTCAATTATGTCATCAGATTCTAATGAATTTTTGTGTTTGCTAAACCCCTTTTTCAGTATAACATATTTTTCAGAATAAAGTATAAATCTTATGATTTTCTAAAGTGCTTTATACTGAGATTCTACTCTAATTGTGAATCTCTGAAGTTTTGGTCTCAAATTTAATATCTTTTTTAACTAACATTCCTAATTGAAAAATCTGATGTGTTAGATTCACATGACTTTCTCTACCCTCAGACGCCCATTATTTTATTTGACTCAGGGGACCTCAAAACATGTATTTCTTGTTAAATCCTGGCATGGTATCCTTGGGTGGAATGCAATACCTTCTCTACCTACTAGGACGTAATAGTACTTCAGTACAAATACCATATCCATGTGAATTTTGTAGGTGCTATCCCACAAGAGTAGCCCATAAGAAAGGTTAGGGTAAATTAAACCAATTTATTAGCGTGCCAGATTCAAGATAAGCGGAGGGTCTTTTTAATAAAAATAAATCGAGTGCCAATCTTTTACATCCATATTCAATATGTCTTTCCCACAAAAACTTTAATCCTTGTAAAGTCCCTAAAATGCACAGTAGAAATCAGCCTTTAACACTAATTTCATTATTAGTTATTGTGAAGTTTTCCTTTAGACCACAGGGACTGAAGAAGACTAATTGGGTTTTGTCCAGATTTTCCTTCAGGTTGTTTTGGTTAAAAATATAATTTAGTTTCAGGCATAAACTTCTGTACTTTGTCTTCTAATTCAAACATAAGCTTTTGCACTAAAAGACCAGAGGTATTGTCTGCATACATACATACAAAATAACTGTTGTCAAGTGAAATAGAAAAATCATTTATATAACAAATAAAAACGGACATAGGAGGCACTATGAGGCACCCCAAAAAGAACATCCCTAAAAAGTGATCTTTTTTTCTTTTTTACTGCAAAGCTGTCATCATGCAATATTTCAGTACACTGTTTTCTATTTTCAGGTATGACTCTACTATTGTAAAATGTTTCCATTAACACCAGTTTTAATTTTCTTGTTTGGTAATTATCCGATCAAAAGCCTTTTGATAAATCTAAAAATATACCTCCAACCATATTACCATGTTAATATGTGTTTGGAAATAAGGTTAATTTTATTTTATTGCTACCTTTGAATCCCATCCTCTCCTCTCTTTTAGTTAGCATTTTAGAATAGGATAATCCATACTAATTTTAACACAGTTTATTGATCAACAAAAATACCTAATGTCTAGAAGTGTAATGCATTCAATTCTATCAAATGGAAGGATTCAAAGTATACCAAAAATCACAGGAGCTAAAGTAAAAGGTTTGGTTTATGTTATATTACCATCAAATGTATCCTTTTGTGCAATGAAAGGGTGCCTGAACATACTGAGAAATCATCTGCACACTGGAATAGATTCAAATATAGAACCAATTTTCTTCTCTTGTATTTTATGTAGGTATATATTTTCTGTTTCACAAAATAATAATTATTATTATTGTTGTTATTATTCTTGTTATTATTGTTATTGTTGCTATTATTATTATTATTATTATTATTATTATTATTATTATTATTATTATTAAATCCTACCATATTTTATTTGCACCTACAAGAGAATTAGCAATAAGATAGTTTCTGCAAATGTTTATCTCGATTAACATGAAGTAGATGGAGAATAAATATTTGTAAAAATAGTTTGTAGAAGAGTAGAAAAAGTCACATGAGTGCAGCACATCAGATTTTTTCAAACAAAATTAGTACTGTATATGTAGTACATTTTGTATATTATGGAACATTTTTTTTTAACATGCATGGTAGCTTGCATTTATTAAATACTTTATTAGCATTGTATGTATATGTATTGTCTTCATTTATTTTCACCTAAAACTTCAAAAAAGTTTCTTAACTGCTAAAATGACATTTTTATTTTTATCCAAAATTTTGGTTATCTGAAACCACCTTTGTTCTGGTTAACAGAGGCTGTACTGTGTGGTTGTTATTATCTTATTATTATTTATTGTTGTTGTTTTCTTTCTGAATTAAGTGTTAAGTAATATCTGTTCTTTAGGCAGCCTCCAAATGGAGTAATGAATTACATTATTCAGTACCTACATATAAAACTTGATATGTGTATTACTATGGAACCATACCTTTAATGCTATGCTCTCTTTATCATCATAACCAATCCATTGATCACCTTTAACCATATAAGGACTGCCAACATCATCAACTTCCTTTCTCCACCCATCGTCTTCAAAAAGTTCACATATTTCAAAATAGGCCATAAAGCCTTTCTCCTGAGTGTATCTTCCTTCTTTCCCAAAGCTAGTAATGGGTGCTGCAGGCTTAGTGATGTTAGGATTTGCTAGGGTAAACGATCTTCCATAGAATGGCACTCCAAGAATAAGTTTATTGCGTGGAACACCTTTCTTCAGCCAGTATCTTACGGCATAATCCTGTTAAATAAATAAATAACTTTATTTATTACAAGTTGAGCTAAAGCTCTGTAAGCACGTGACACATCCAGTATGAGTTATCTGCAATAAATTTATACATGTGATGTTCATATTTTGAGCCAGGGGTCATTTCATCAAATAACCTACCTTGTAAATCTTGTGCTGTTCAGTAAATTTAGTCTTTTTCTTTCTAAATAAAAATTACAGATTTTCTGTACTTATTGTGAAAAAAGTAGTTTTTTTGTGTGCGTGCGTGCATGTGTGCGTGTGTGTGTGTGTGTTTTTTAATGCACTGAAACTTAGATTACACATTAATTGTTCTAACAATCAGGTGGAACAGATAATAATATTAAGTACCTTGGAGAAAATACAAGAACTTAGTGCCACCAGGATAAAGCTTAGAAAAGTTGCAACATATACCGACAGTCAGATTACACTTGACTCCCTAAGAATTTCTGCTAACCACAAAAATCTCATTCGCAAATAACACAGAAGATTTTGATACTGGAAGCAGAAAATTGGAAAATTTCATTTAACTGGATCTAAGTATATGCAGGACACTGTGGAAATGAACTGGCAAAAGAAGCAACAGAGGACAGTGAAATTGAAGTATGTCAGAATAGAATTCCTGAGAGCCACTTATTAACAGAAGTTCAGAAATGACCCTTAATAAGTGGGAATGGTAAACATGATGAAGGCAGAACTGACCAAGGTGTTCCTCCCCAGGGTAAAGGATGGACTGGAACCACCATCACAGTAACACCAAGTATGACAGAGCTTCTTACAGGATACAGAAAGCATGATCATATTTCTATCATTTCAACATCCTGGATTCACCTGAATGTGCAGTACAGACAGTGCACCATATCATTTGTGATTGCAAAATATTAGCAAAAGAAAGGAAAACATTAAAATATAACATTATTTTAAAACAGGGAAAATGGCCAACAGAAAAGCATGTTAGTAAGCAATTATCAGAGAGCTTTTGCAGAATTTACAAACAAAATAAATTTTAGCATATAAATACTGCATATAAAATCAGAATTAGTATTAAATTCATATATTATTTTCCATTTCATTAATGAGTCTTTTGGCAGAGGACACAACTATAAAGACTATAAAAGCCTAAATCAAAAGGAATAAGAAATAATTATAAAAAGTAAATGTAAAAGTATAATCAGAATATCATGATCATTTAGGAGCATTTCAAGCAATTAAGACTTAATCAAAATATAAGAAATGTTAACAAACTGAGAAACATGTTATATTGCATGTAGAATCAGTAAAAACAAACAGAGAATCTAAAATTTATCAAGTAGGATTACTATTTATGCAATGAAACATGTTGTTAATAAGATTTTAAAAAAAAATACCACATACACTGTGTGTGTGTGTGTGTGTGTGTGTGTGTGTGTGTGTGTGTGCGTGCGTGCGTGCGTGCGTGCGTGCGTGCGTGCGTGCGTGCGTGCGTGCGTGCGTGCGTGCGTGCGTGGGTGGGTGTGTGTGTGTGTAATACTCTCGAAATCCAGGCAACCATTTTTACTTTCTCTACTACATATAGTAAGCAGGGGAAGTATTGCATTCCAACCAAAAATTCAATACTGAGATTTCACAGGAAATACATGTTTTGAGGTGCACTGAATGCATATAAAGCATTTTTGGAAACATGTCCATGTGTGTGTGTCTGTCTGTCTGAACAGCATAACTCAGAAACGAACAGTTGAATAAACACCATACTTGGTATTTAGGTTCAGTATCTTCCAGAGATGTGACACAAAGGTTTTCAAGAAAATCCCCCCACCCCAGATTACCCTTTACATGGAACATTTTTCAAAAATTTTAATTTTCTCAAAAATGGCTTTAACGATTTTGATTAAAATATCATATATTTAAGATAATTTCATGACAATTAAAATGTATATCTCAAATTTTCTGGGAATGTCTCCAAAAGTATTCTTCATTATGAATGACTTTTGCATAACTGGTAAACCATAAGAGATACACAAAGTTTAACTACACAAAAAATGTAGATTGCGTTAAAATACACAATTTATGTTGTATACATTTTTTTTGTTGGGTGAACCATTTTCGAGATATTGCTTGTTATTCTCTTAAATTTTCCAATACTTATACTTTTTCTCAAATTCGTTATTTTTTTTTGTTTGTCCTAGTAATGCAAAGAGAATGGAATACTTCACATAGCAACCAGCTCTTAATATATTTGACTATGGCTTAAAGCCTACCAATTCCCCTTTGCATCTACAAGAAAATTAGCAATAAGATTAACGTCTCGATATCTCGATTAACATGAAGCATATGGAGAATAAGTGTTTGTAAAAATAGTTTGTACAAGAGTAGAGAAAGTCATGTGAGTGTAACACATCAGATTTTTTATAATTGTTTCACCACTGAAAAGCCTTCTTTTGATGGACATGGACTATAAAACACCTACTTTCAATTCATAAATTACTAAAAGATTAAAATGGATTTACAAAGCCTGTGTGCTAGAATACAAACACACTGGAGTTATGAAAGAACATGCTTGTGAAGAAGACTTTGACTTGTCTTTGAGGAGTAGAAAATAGTTATTGCTCCAAGAAAAGAGATATGCTGCAATATCTCCAAACAATATACGGAGTGGACCATTTAAGTCGAGACTGTACAATATCTCCAAAACTAAGCATTGTAGAAAGAAATATCTTTAATAATGCATGTGAATTGACATTCGCACACTGATCTTCTGAAGCAAAAGCAGAGCAAAATTTGTTTTGCTATTAGAACAGTAGTTGGAAAATTAAGTTTGGAATCTCTGAGGAGACTGTACTATGCATATTTTCACTCATTTCTATCATATGGGGTCATGTTTTGGGGAAACTCGGCAAAGAGTACAGACATTTTTAAACATCAAAGCAAGTACTAAGGCTCATGGTAGGGAAGCCATCAACAAGCAGCTGTAGACCAATATTTAAAAAACTGCACATTCTACCAATGTCCTCAATGTATATATATGAAATATTGTCGTATGTTCAATCTAACATAAATCAGTTTCAAACAAATGTAGACAAACTTGCAGTAAAGACAAACTGGCAATTCAATCACACCACACAACTTTATATGAGGGAAGCTTTAATTACAAAGGAATCATTACGTACAACAAACTACCGAATCTAATTAAACAAATTAAGTCACCAAAACATTTTAAGAATAAATTAAAAAGATACTTGCATGAAAACTGCTTTTATTCGGTAGAGGAATATTTAGAAAAATAATATTGTAATAAAACGTGTTCTGTGGGCCTAATACATGCACTTAGTTATAAGTTATTTTCATTATTGAATATGTTTATTGTTAAGCTTTATATTTATTGCAAAGTACTGTTATATAATGTAACTAATAAGTTTTTATGTAAATATTGTATATAATCAATTGACGTGTCCAATAACATGTATATGTTTCTAAGGACAAAATAAAATACAAATACGATTAAAAGCTGCTTGATATTATGGGGGAAAGTAAATGCCATTATTAGTATTTTATTTGGAGGACATTGTGATGCTCATTTTAGGGTCAATTTAAATTGACCCTAATTGTAGGTTCCCATTTAAAAAAACTGCACCTTATCACTGCTACTCTATTGCCAAAATGTACTTATAGGCTATGCAGCATTTCCAAAACTTGGAACACTGTCAGGGGGAAGTAAATGAAATTAATTAAATTGTCTATCTGTGCAACATCAGGTAAGCCAGCTAGTAATTTATATAACAATGGGAAATTAATGCCAAACCATGTTCAGCAAGAGAACTAAGTAGGCACAACAAAACCACGTGACTCTTGAGCACAGCGCATAATCTTCATGGTTATGTGATGCTTCCACTCTCTAAATAATTCCTTGGAGAACAGAACAACTGGGCTCTGAAAACTCACTTTGTTTTTGCTAAAGCACAAAACATTGAGCACCTACCATAGTTAAATTAACATGCAGTTTATTGAATTTCTAATAAAGATAATTAATATGGTGCACAACTGGGTTGCTAACAAGAAACTGCACGAAAACAAAAAGTTTGAAAGTTAATATGGCTGAACAAATTAATGTTACAAAGCATAATTGCTATGAAGTGGTGAAAAGACAATAATACTGAATGTATTTAACAAGTTTTGTGAAAAGTATCCAGAACTTGCTATAACTGAAGTGGTGAAATTAACATCCGAGTTTACCGGTTTGTCAGCTATAAGCATTTAAAGTGTGCATACAGAGAAGTCCACGTACAGCAGGTGATGTTAGAAGCCCTTGCAAGAAAGGACCATACTCCAAGCAAGTGTTGGATGTTGTATGCGACGATTTTGTGAGATCAGCAATTTACTGTAAGGTTCACCACTTCTTTGCTAATAATGAACCCTCCACCTGAAACAAAGTACTGTTGGTAGTAATTCTGATCCTAACTTTCCCTATTTAAAATGATCTTCCCTCAACTAACTGCTACCGGAAATTAGTTTTGAGTTTGTAACAAAAAAGAAAGAGAGTTATTGTGGACAGAGATGACATTATTTTATGGCGGAGAGATTTTCTCCGTAAAATAAAAGACTTAGAAGAACAGAAGGTGTACTATTTGGAGAAAACCTAGGTTCACAAGGGACACACAACAGGCAAAGCATGGACTGATACCACCATAAAATCATAGAAGCAAGCATTTCAGTCAGGTTTAACTGCAGGGCTTAAAAATCCTATGGAGAAGACTAAGCCCTGATGTGCGGCACATAAGAAGTGAAGATGGTTTTGTTAAGGATGGTGAGCCTGTGTTTGTTTCCAAAACAACCAGAGACTATCACGAAGAAATGAATGGCAATGTTTTCAAATCCTGGTTTGAAAAGGTTCTCCCCAAATTATGCCCAAATAGTGTAACGATAGACAATGCCTCATACCACAATGTGAGGTTAGAACATATACCAAACAATTCTTGGAGAAAAGGGAACATCATAGCATGGTTACAGAGTACAAGCATGGCTTTCGATGTGGGTCTGGTGAAGGCAGAATTGCTGGTATTGGTCATCTCATGCTAAAGAGTATGATAAATATGTAATTCATGAAATGGCTAAGGTTGTGGGTCACACTTTACTCCAACTGCCACCTTATCACTACTACTTAAACCCAATAGAGATGGTATGGAGTCAGGTTAAGGGTTACATCACCAGCAATAACAAGACCTTCAAACCCCAAAATGTGTGTCCGCTGGTTGATGCAGCATTCCACGTTGTAATGCCTGAAAAATAAAGTGCTTGTGTTCAAGATATGATTAGGGAAGGACAAAAGATTTGGGACTTGGGGGGTATTATCAGTGTTGTGATGGGAAAATGCATGATAAATCTGAGTGAGAAACATCCTATCTGGAGGGTGTATAACCCATGTCCAGCTCAGATTAATGGAATGCGATCATATAAGTAGCAATTAATTTCCATATCTGCGTGCTACATGCTATTTAAAGATACTATCACATAAATGTGCCTTGTGGTGATAAATGCATATTATATGTCATGTAATGAAATTCACTGTTCTGTCCACATGAGTGCAGAGTGGTACAAACTAGTGATATGTTTACATCTACTTCATTCTCCCCCTGGACAGAGTTTATAGGGGAGGACAGTATGAAATGATCTGTAATGTGTGTATGTGTGTGCATGCATGCGCACGTGCGCGTTTGTGTATCTAATGCTCAGAAGTTACTAATGAAATCATTCTCCTTCTTGCTTCCCAAAATTTCGATGTTAGATTTTTCAAAAGCCACAAGGAAGTCACAATTTTTAGATTTACTATTCCAATTTTGTAAACATGTTTATTCAAACAATCATGTCCTGTGATAAGTCAGAAGGTAACAACAGAAGATTTTCTTGATAAATCAGGAACTATTGATGGATAATTTAAAATTTTCTTCCATTTTGACAATGTTCCTAATGGAAAACCATATAGCACCATTTTCACAGGTTGTTGCCTAAACATATGTTACTTTAATACACTGTATTATGGGTTTTTTAAATCCCAGGTCACCCTGTGAATGTTAAACACATTGTAATGTGTAACACATTAACAATGACAAAGAATGAATACTCACCACATTGTAAAACACATTAAGGCCAGTGTCATGTTTCCTTTGCAAAAGAGGAGCATGATGATCTGCAAGTTGATCTCGTTCTGCATGAAGATCAAATGCCATAAGATTAATGAAATCAAGATTACGAGCCAAACGTTGAACATCATATGCATCCTCCAGACGAAATCGTGATGGAGAAACTGCAGCAGAAAGAATCCATCCTCGTGGTGCAAACACCTCAGACAGCTCTTCTGTCAGAAGGGAAAAATGTTCCTTATCTGATGCTTTACCGCCCAGATCTTCAGCACCTGAAAACGTTACCACAATGAATGTAAAAATATGTGAAAACAAAAACTAACTGTAGCATATTCAGTTGCTTTAATTAATCATTATCTTACAGTTATGACTCTAAATGGATACAAAACTAAAATAATGAAGCACAATTTACTTTCTATTTGACCATGCTGAAATACAGTAATTATACACCTGGTAGCTGCACTTTAATGAACCTTATTAAGTGCAGGGTTTCCACAAGAATCCATGAAACAATGGAAAAGTACAAGTATGGATAAGTAGTTTGCCTAATACAGTTAAATGTTATTATAACAAATTTCTGGGGTCTTTGAAATTCATTTCATTATACTGAAATTTTGTTAGATGTGATTATTTAATATTTTTATCTTAAATGGGTCAAAATTGCAAATTTTAAATCTAATATGATACTGCATCTATTTTTTAAAACATAATATGTGTGTATTAGGAATGGATACGGAAGGAAGTAATACAATTCAAAATTAGCTAGTAAAGTAATTTCATATTTAAAACATTAAATTTGGTAATATTACATAATTGATATGTAGTAAGCTTTTATACTGCATAACATATTTTCATTTTGAGAAAAAGTCTGACTTTTTTTTCTGGACAGAAGACTTCCTAATTCCCAAGTATTCCCAAGTAGTTTACAATGCAACTTGCAGCTATGTCATATTGTCAACTTCCTCTAAGATTTTTAATCTTTCTTTTAAAGAAAACCACTTTCATTTACTTTTCACTATTCCATTGATTGGCATTGTTTAAAACAGACTTGCTCTGAGCACACTGAAATTCCTGTCTTATGTAGGTGAAACCACGTGAGGCAACAACAAGTAGATGAAACAAAAGTTTAGCATTTAACAGCAGCTTTTTAAACAGAATGCTGAACTATGGAATTCAATAGACAAAAGGGACCTTTTATGACAAAACTTTTAGTCAACGATCAACAAACCACTCTTGAATCAGAAATTAATACTGTAATTTCATTGTTTAGTAAATCAAGAAAATGTTTTAAAAATTTGTTCAGTCGGTCATATATTCATTAAGGGGAATTTATTTTCACTATACTGAGATTTCATTGAACTGATGTATGTGCAATTGAAATAGTTTAACACAGAACGCTTATAGAGATATAGAAGGGCAATTCAGTTTTTTTGTTGAACTGAAATATTCATTATATTGACATTTATTAAAACAGTATTTGACTATTGATTATTCTCATACATGCAACATCAATCAAAAGACAACTAGTGCAAGTTTAGAAAAGTAAACATATCGACACAAGTGACCATGAGATTGAGCTTATGCCAGTGGAAATTTTGGCAAAAGCACTGAATGTGACTATACCAATTAATTTAATTTGTATTCTATGTTTCCATTGTCCACTTTTTCAAGGATATAGCATGTATGTAAAATTTTCAACATGGTCATTGTTTCTGAGGAAAAAGATCAATAATGTCATGTCTGCTCACATCCCACTAGCCTTCCAACTGCTGCTAATTACACATGCATCCCTTATTCAGATAAGAGCTTATTAAAACTTATTAATATTTTGGTCAAACAAACAGCTGTATGCATCTTACCTATAATGATAATTAAAATGCTCATATGAAATTACACCACAGTGCAATAGTCATACCATAAACATATTTGTGTCTTAATTACCACATTACAGTCTGTGGCATAATAGGCTTATATAATAGTTGCTATTTGCAACAGGGCCGTATTTAGAGGGGGGGTTTTTAGGGTTCCAACCCCCCACCAAAAAAAACTTCTGACAGTTTTATTTATTTAAATTCATAGCAAACCAATATGGGAAAATGTCATTAGATAACAGTAGATCTATTGCTAGTTGCACATTTACAAGAAAAAGGGAAATTTATTATCGTCGCCTTACATAGGTAAGGTGACCGTACATTCCGGTTTTCGAAGCAGTCTCCATGTTTTGTGCTGTAAGGTGGAATATCCTCATTCGGGTGAGTTTTTATTGTCTTTGCAATGTCTCCAAGCAATTTTCTTATCCATGTAACGTCTATATAAGGTGAATCACCTAAAACTTGCATCGCAAATATTTCGGAAATGGAAAGTGCTATTGATGAGCAGTTTTCACAGCATTGATTGGTAGTCAGAGACTCGTACATTTAGCCTATAAATAGATTTTAATAATACTGAGAAAGTGTATTTTTTGAAAAAAAAAATATACAATTTTTAAATGGAACAATGCCTAGTTACATCAACAGAATAAAGGTACGGTAAATTAGAATGTCAATGGTCTTTGTTGCAGGATTCTAGTGCAAGTGGTTTATGAGAAATCGTATTTTGAAAAGTTTCCACCCCGACAACTGTTTGTCCCATTCAACCTAGTTGCTAGGTACGATGTTGTTATGTTTGTTTGCATTGTGTTTTCTGTTCATTGATTGCATTGTGACTTTCTGGTCAGTTAGTTTGTGACAGTTCAAGCAGTAAGTCGTGAGTGGAAGAGGGGTTTACTAATGCAGAAAAAGTTTACAGTATGGAGAGTGTAGGAAGAATGTACGGTGTATGCGGAAACGTATCCCAATAGATGTCAACCATCTCAGCAATTATTTATTAACTTCTTCAAACAATTACATGAAAGTGGTACTGTAACACCTAGAAAATGCAACAGAAACAAACAAGTGACTGGAGAAGAGGCAGAAATTAATGTTTTGGCTGCCATTACAGTAGATCCGCAAATTAGTTCCTGCACAATCGCACATGGAAGTGGTATAAGTCAAGCAAGTGTACTGTGCATTCTCCATTGACATAGGTTCCATCCCTATCACATCTCTCTCCATTAAGAGCTGCATGGAAATGATTTTGAGAATCATGTTAACTTTTGTACATGGGCATTAAGACATGATACTCCAGATTCATCATGTATCTTGTTTAGTGATGAGGCAACATTTACTAATCATGGCCAGGTAAACTGCAGAAACATGCACTATTGGTCTGTTGGCAATCCCCATTAGCTTCGTCAGGTGGAACGTCAGCATACATGGAGTTTAAACATGTGGTGTGGGATAGTGAACCATCAGCTCATAGGCCCTTTGTTTGTAGAAGGAACAATGAACTCGCACAAGTATCGCAGCCTCCTGACAGACCATCTGCACAGATGCTAGAAGACATTCCTTTGCAGATTAGAAGGAACCTGTGGTACCAACATGATGGCTGTCCAGCCCATAGTGCACGAAGTACTACAGCTTGTCTTAACGGATTGTTCGTTGGATTGGACGAAGAGGACCTGTATCTTGGTTCACCGGATCTGACCCCTTTAGACTTTTTTCTGTGGGGAAGGCTGAAAGACACTGTCTACAAGGATGTACCAACTACACCAGATGATATGAAACGACGTATTACTGCTGCCTGCTCTGAAATTTCTGCTGAAATGCTAGAACAAGTGCAGCACTCTTTCTATAGCAGACTGGAAGCGTGCATTGAAGCTGCAGGTGGTCATTTTGAACTCAACCTTTGAAGGGCTATGTTCTTGTAAGAATCCATAAAAGTATTGTAATTCCCTTTTGTTCTTCTTTAGTTTGTGCTACCACAGGTTGTACAAGTGTCGATGCGTAAAAGTTTCAAAATAAGATTTTTCATAAACCACTTGCACTAGAATCTTGCAACAAATGCCACTGACATTCTAATTTACCCTACCTTTATTCTGTTGATGTAACTAGGCATTGTTCCATTTAAAAAAATTGTATGTTTGCTCAAAAAATACAGTTTCTCAGTATTAAAATCTGTTTATAGGCAAAATGTACAAGCCCCTGACTACCAATCAATGCTGTGAAAACTGCACATCAATAGCACTTTCCATTTCCGAAATATTTGTGATGCAAGTTTTAGGTGATTCACCCTGTATACTACGGAGTAGGTACATGGTAACTGTGTGGAGTACTGTTAAGTTTAGATCTACTTGCGGGAAATTTTTTTCTGGGTACGGGCATGATTTGCAGATTTTAGCTTTTTGCATAGCATAATGATTATTTATTTATTTATTATGATTAATGTCACACTTTAAGAACTTTGTTTTGCTAAATCTGTGGTATATGCATATGTTAAACACGTTAATTAAGTCACTTTCAAGTCATGCTCTAGTGAAATGACTATCCAGTCTTTTTTATGCTATTTTTTATCATTAAGAACACTGTTTAAGCATCTAACTGGCAGTTATTATTGTACTACTCTAATAGTTAACATGCGCTTTTCCTTTGTTTATCAGAAGTCTCTCAAATAACACACACTGATGCGTTGTTTATTCTCAGAAGTCACTAGTGTTTCACATTGCACCTTTAGCCAATGAATGCAAAGAAATAATGAATGACACATAGATGTTAATTTCACATGGAGTGAAATAAGGCATTGCAAAGTCTTCCCTGTTTTCCCTCTCTTTCAGTAGTTAATGCTAGTTACCATTCCCAGCTAAATATCAAAATGCTCACCATGTCCAGCAGAAAGGATGAAATGATGAGATTCATGGAGGAACATAATTTAGAATTAACCGACTCAGTTCCTATAAAAGCTGGAAAGACAAAAGATCATGGTCATGTTACTGCCATTCATTGTTGTCTCAATGCCACTGAGCTAATATGGGCATGCTGTAAACATGCCATAAGAAAGCAGAATGTGTCTCCTGTAAGTGATAGTGTTTGCATAGTGTTGAGAAAATGTGTAACAAACATATATTCAACTGTATGGAAAGAATGTGTGCAGCACCCATGCAAAAAGAGCAAAAATATCAAATATGGGTATGTTCTCCAAGTGCAAACACTCCTTAGAGAAAACATGAGAAGTTGTGTTTTGCTACACACCTTTATCTTCTCAGGCAGCTTTGATATACTGCATATTAAGCATTAAAGCAGCACAATAACACATGGTGGAACTTCAACAACAAAATATTTAAACAAAAGCTTAGGTACAGCATGCTACACGATAAGGGTAGTAGTAGGATGTACAATGGAGGAGGCCATTAGAACTGCCTAGTTTGCATATACCCACTCTTTATTCAAGTATGGCAGAATATTCTGGGGTAAATCAGCTGCAAGTAAGGCATGCTTTATAACGCAAAAGAGTCCAAGTCTTGGTAGGAGCAAGTCCAAGGATCATCAGGTAAACTTTGTTTTAAAAAACTAGGTATCCTTACTTTGCATCTACATATTTTGAATATTAATGTTTATCTGTAAAATTATCAATAGAACAGATTCACCCTTTATAAAGAATGAAGGCAGTGCATCAACACAATACAAGACAAAACACAAATTTGCATCTTCAAAAAAGCATACTGACTGCACTATGGTATAAAGCTATACAACAACCTTTAGAGATTCTTAAAGGAAATATAGCAAGATAAAAGATTCAAACTATCCCTAATTAACCGCTGCTTCTACTCAATCCAAGATTTCCTGCTAAATTATTGTAGATAAGAGGCCTTTCACTCATGTACAAATGTACATATTCTTATTTCTTGTGCATATTATAGCAGGTATCCTTTTGATAATTTTGTATATATTGTACTGTATTTCAATATGACATGTCCAACATTGACTATATTTTTATACTTGTACAATTAACTGAATCAATAAACTACTTACTTACAAACTACTGCCACTCTTAGTGTCAGTGCCACAAAAATGTTTCAAAGTATGTGCTTCAGGCTAGATTAGCATTTGGCCATGTGCTTGACACATGAAACATACATTAACCATTTGTGATGTTATAATAAGCATCAGCCATTATTTTACAAGGGATACTTTTTTTCAACCTCTGAGTGCCCTGCTAATTGACCAGACAAGCATAAGGGTATGGATCAATACCACTGTGCTACTATCCTGCGATAACTCTGCCAAGGCCAAGCTCAACATATCCATTCGAGCTGAGCTGCAGGCACTTAAACATGGCCGGTATCATTGATTCTCCTACCAAGTGTGAGCTGCGAAGTGTCATTTTCTATAGACAGAAGGAACAGAGCAGCAAAAATTCGTAACAAAATAAACCATATTTATGGTGCCAACTGCATCAGTGCTGATGTTGTCCATGAATGGTGTAAGAAGTTGAAAGAACACTGAATTGATGTTGATGATGAAGGTGAACAATGGTGTAAGTCTGTCACTAGTGAAGACCTTGTTCAGCAAGTTGATGAAATGGTTCAAGAGAGATGAGGTTCAACATTGTCTGTGGATTTTCTGGAAATTTCAACATCAGCTCTTTATGTCACATTGAGTTTCAAAAACCCTATCTGAGGACCACAAAGCATAGCATAGCGCATGGAACCAGTCTTATCCTGTCTCACATGTTACCCTGATGAGGGGAAGGAGTTTTTGAAATTTATTTATTTATTTATTTATTCACTCCTTCAACAGGGCATTGGCCCCATTTACAGAAGGGTTAGACAAATAATAATAAAAAACATATATATAAACAAAAAACACATACATACATACATACATACATACATACATACATACAGACAAAACAGAAACAAACAAACCAAGCAATCAGTAACACCCATATCTAATTTACATAAAGTTCTTTTGACAATATTTTTAAATGAAGAGTCCTCGTGAGAAAAATCAAGTACACTTTCCAGTGATATTTTGTTATACATTAAACACATTCTCAATAAAATAAATTCTTATCTGATATAGACCTATGAATCTGACAGATAAAAGGAAAACATAATCTCAGGTTCAAATGCCCTATATTAAAGTTTAATTGTTCTAGAAGGAGGGATTATCTTACCAATTTATGAAGTAACATATGATCAGTAACTGCTCTTCCAACAGTCAATTTGTCAATATAAATTCTGGTAGTGCATACCATCACTATATGCTGATCTGTAATATTTCTTCCAATAAAGAAATCTTAGAAACTTTTTCTGAATTATTTCCATTTTATTTATAAGAATTTGAAAATATGGATTCCAAATTGATGAAAGATATTCAGCTTTATACCAAACATAAGTTTTATACAATAAAATCAACAAAAACATTTAAGATGTTTAGAATTTCTAAATAAAAATCCCAAACTTTTATGTGCATCATTAACTATTCTATCAATGCGGTAATTAAATCTCCAGTTATCACTTGTATGTAAACCCAGATCTGTAAGCGTTGATTCAACTTTCAAGCACTTGCCATTCATGGTGTAAAGTGATTTACATGTTTTATTACCTCTAGCTATAGTTAATACACACATTTATCAATAGTAAAAGCAAGATCATTTAAAATATTCCATTCAAATACATTATTAATATCATGCTGATGTTTAGATGCATCCATGCATAATTTTTAAATCATCAGCAAATGAAATGCAGTCTGAGTAATTTATATACATAGAGGTAAGTCATTTATAAATAAAAGAAAGAAAAAAGGTCCAAGGTTCAAACCCTGAGGAACTTCCAAATTTACATCAAATGATTGGAAACTATCATACATAATATAGTGCTTTCTGTTCATTAAATATGATGTAATTAAATTAAGCATAGAAATTGAGAATCCATATTTAGCAAGCTTTGATAGAAGATCATGGCTGATGCTATCAAACGCCTTGAAAAAATCAGTATATATTGTATCAACACATGAGTGGAAATTTAATGAATTATCAGCAAATTGAGAAAAATTCATCATATTTGTCAAAGTTGATCTTTTAGGTAGCAATTCATGTTGCTTATCAGTCATATAACTTTTAATATGCATGTAGATACAATCATACAAAATTTGTTCAAATATTTTAGCACAGCACACATAATAGAAATAAGCCAATAATTTTCAATTCGATTAACATCCCAGATTTAAAAATGGGACATACCTTAGGTATTTAATTTCCACTTTTCCAGAAATTAATGATTTACTGTAATTAAATTATATATTATATATAATGGTTCCATCAGTACTTCAGCATAAGTGGAATATAGTCAGGTCCACCAGACCATTTAGGCTTAAGTTTTCTTACTGCACATTTAAATTAATTTTCACATATTCTTCCAGAATGTAAAATCTGTGACATATTGCTGCTGCTCTTCGAGGAGCTCATACACAGACTTTACAGGTTTATATACAGATTTAAAAATATCCACAAATCTATTTGTTATGTTTTCATTGCCTACCAAAATATCATTACCTAAACACATAATATGCAACTGACCTGACTACTTAGATGATTTACTTTTAATAAAACTCCAAAAAGTCTTAGGATCAAGTTTAATTTCTTATTCAGTATTAATAATATATTTCTTTATGCAGAGTTAATAGCACAATATTTCATGCACCTTCTGTGGTATTCCTTTAATTTAAGAGTGTTAATAAAATTGTAGTTAAACCAACAAGGATATTTGGCTTTTTTAAATTTTTGTATAGGTACAGTTGCATCAAATATATTATAAATTATTTTATAGAACATTTCAAGCATTTCTACACATTTCTAAAGATTCCCAGTTAGTATCCTTTAACATATTAAAAAGCATCAAGTAGTTGGGCCATTTAAAATTATAAATGTAATTATTAGATTCTTCTTTGATGCTTTTAATGTATTTACACTTAAAATTAATTATTAAAGAAGGGCGATAGTTATCCTCTTCAATAAGGGGTAACAATTCCCTATCTACAGTTAGGCCCAACACACTTGATACCACCAGATCAAGGGTTTTGCCATGATTATTCATAATCATATAAATAGACAACAATAATATCATAGCCATGACAAAATGTGTTATTAAACAATATATTGGTTTTAGTTTTCAACCCTCTAACATTGTGATAATACACATTTAAATCTAAGATCCACTTACTTATCTTGGGTTTTGGTTTTACCACCTCCTATGGCACCATCATTTTCAGTAAATATTTAACTGTCAACTAATTTACCATAGAAAGGGGTAATTAAAACTCCCTGGGTCCAACTATCAATATTATTGATTTTACTACGAGGGTGAATCAGAAAGTCTATGCCCCTATATTTTATTAACCAAAATAAGGTACATATGGGTAATTACAAACATACGTACTATTCTATATACCTTACACTATTTTTCCACATAGTCCCCACACCGGTTCACACATTTGTCCCAGCACTAAATTTAAGATGCCCCTGTGATGGAATTCATGTGGCTGACTGTGGAACCACTGTTGGGACTGCTGTCTTGGCTTCATCGTTGCATGTGAATTGCTGTCCTTACAGAAACTTATTCAGCATTCTGAAAATGTGGAAATCACTAGGGGCAAAGTCTGGAATGTATGGTAGGTGGTAAGTCCAGATTCTGCCAATGAAATGCCTGGAGTTTATCAGCGGTTCTCATTGCCACATGTAACCTCACATTGTCTTGGAGGAGAATAAGATTTTCCACATCGAGAACCCCTCAGCGCTTTCGCCTGATGGCAGCCCACAGACATGACAGTGTGAAACAATAACTGTAAGAATTGATGGTTGCATTTTGTGGCATGAACTCAAACAGGAGTGGTCCACAGCAATCCCAGAAGACCGTTAACATCACTTTCTCAACAGATGGCACTGAACAGAATTTTTCTGTCTCAGGCGAGCCCGAGTGTCTCCACACCATGCTTTGTTGCTTTGATTTCGGCGTGAGATGCAGTATCCACCTTTCATCACCAGTAAGAATGCGGTCAGGAAACCATCACCCTCCTTGGCGTACCATTGCAGATGATTCAGTGAACCAATCATTCACTTGCCTTTCATTATGTCATCCAAATGCTTAGGCACCCACCGACATGAAACCTTCCGGTACTCTAAGGACCCGTGAATGATGTAATAAATACTCTCATATGAAATGCCAAGCTCCCAGGAAATGATCTTGAGGTGCACATGTCAATCCGCTTTCATTATTGCATTCACACGGGAAATATCATCAGTCAGTGGCCTGTCCGAATGCTTACTGTTTTGTAAGACTTCAATCTTTTTGCAAACTCACAACACCACCAGCTCACCTTCTCAAAGAAAGACAGTTTTCCCCTTATGTGAGCTGCATTTCCCTGTGGAACTTGATGGATGTTTGTCCCTTGCTCCATAGAAACAAATCACACCTCCATGCTTGTGTACCATGGATGTATGAAGCACAACTGCTGTCTTCAACAACTGACAGCAGCACTGTACCGCAGAGCTACCGGCAGATAAGGCCGGGCTGGACCAAGAAAGGTCCACTGCTGGGAATGGATATGTTGACTTCACATTTACAGCCATAATTTGGCTAAAAAATAGATAGGTGCAAAGGCTTTCTGATTTGCCCTCATAAATTGAGCCTCAGAGATAGAAACATGAAATGAAGAGTAATTAGGAAACTTGGTTTTAAGCCTAGTACAAGTGATGTTCTCAATGTCTGATTTAATAAACTCAACAATTTCATCAAATTTAACTTCTGAATGAAACCTGGACACAAAAATAGCCCTCTTTCTAGGACTTCTATGCATCACTCTAAGGGTGTGTTCATTATGCACACCAATCAAAGGAGTTGCCTTGATTTTCCTTCTTTCTTGAGTATCTACTCGATTGACTGTATTTCTTTTCCCTGAAACAAGGTAAAGTCACTGTTCTCCACAGAATTGCTAACACTGCAAGCTGATGCAGCATTCTTTGTTGTTTCAGCATAGCTTATAGGCTGCGATATAACACTTATTGGTTTCACAGATGTCATAATTGTCTTTGTGAATTCTTCTGTAGATCCTGATTTTTATTTTGAGGACTGGTCATCCTGTTGATGTACAAATTGTCCCTTTTGTCAGGGCAGAAGAGAGAACTTGATTCTCCTGTTTCAGCTTCTGGATTTCAGCTGACAGCTCCTCGACCGTTCCATGAAGTTTCTGTACCAACTGCAACATGTTGGTTGAATTCAGCCTAATGGTCTCCAATTGGACACTAATTACTAAAGGGTCCCTCAGTACTGGAAGTTCCAAGTCCCTGTTGGTGGGTGAGATCTTGTGTGGAGATTGTAGTGCTGCTCCAAGTATCAGAATTTCATCCCCGTGTGATTGGTTACCAGATTTAGTGCAATTATCATATCTAAATCCTGAGTGAAGGCAAATTGAATATTGCTCCTTCCCTAAATTTAAACAAGAGCCATGAAATTTAATGCCACATTTACCCGAACACAGCACAAAACACTGCCTGCCACTGATAACTTTACTACACACACCACATATCTACAGGCATAGTAAACCAAAAACACGTCCAACCACTTTGAAGAGAGAAATCCATAAAGAGCAATAAAGAGTTGTGGAGACCTATCTGTGGCAGCAACCTTCTATGAAAGCAGTATTGCAAAACTTGTTCATCAGTATAACAAAGGTCTGGGAGCACAACACTTCTGCAGCAATAAAGAGTTGTGGAGACCTATCTGTAGCAGCAACCTTCTATGAAAACAGTATTGCAAAACTTGTTCATCAGTATAACAAAGGTCTGGGAGCACAACACTTCTGCACCAACAAAGAGTTGTGGAGACCTATCTGTGGCAGCAACCTTCTATGAAAACAGTATTGCAAAACTTGTTCATCAGTATAACAAAAGTCTGGGAGCACAACACTTCTGCAGCAATAAAGAGTTCCAAAATGCTGTGAAGAGCTAGCTCAATATGGTAGCGGCAACCTTCTATGAAGATGGTATTGGAAAGCTTGTCCATCGGTATGACAAAGGTCTGAAAAGACAGTGCTTCTGCAACAACAAAGAGTTTCAAAACGCTATGAAAACCTATCTCAATAAACTGGCAGCAACCTTCTATGAAGATGGTATTGAAAAGCTCATCCATCAATAAGACAAAGGTCTGGAAAGACAGCGCTTCTGCAACAACAAAGAGTTTCAAAATGCTATGAAAACCTATCTCAATAAACTGACAGCAACCTTCTATGAAGATGGTATTGGAAAGCTCATCCATCAATAAGACAAAGGTCTGGAAAGACAGCGCTTCTGCAACAACAAAGAGTTTCAAAATGCTATGAAAACCTATCTCAATAAACTGACAGCAACCTTCTATGAAGATGGTATTGGAAAGCTCATCCACTGGTGTAACTAATGGCTCAATCTTCACAGTGACTATGTGATAAAATAACTTTGATTATATTTAAAGGTGAGTCGGAGGTCTCCCCTCTGAAATTAACCTGCGCCTGATTCACATCTACATTCATAACCTCTTTCATCTCTCTTAACTCACTTAAAATACTACTCATTTGACTTCCTAACTCTGTACATTCTACATTAACCTCACTTTTAGTATTAACCTCACTTTCTTTGTTACCTATTTCCATGCTCATGTCTAGCATTTTCTTTGAAACTTCTCCTATCTCACTTGCTATTACTTCTTCATTTTCATCTCTCATTTTTGGCATACTACTATCTAGCTTCGTAACTTTCTTTTCAATTTCTTCACTGCTTTGATCTACTTTTTGCTCTAATTTCTCATAACTATGAATTAGTTTATCTAAATTCTCATTATACATACTAATATCTTCCCTGTTTTGATCTATTTTCTTTTCTAATTTCTCATTATTCTTTTGCATATCTTCCCTTACTTGATCTACAATACTCTTACCAATATCTTTCCACATTTCCCTATACATATTTAGCACTTCCATCATTATACTAGCATCAAGATTAACATTTCCTGCTATTCTATTCTGACTTTCTGCACTAACATTCTCACCATTAAATACTAAATTGTTTAAGCTATTTTCTGTATCCTGTATTGAATTACAGCTAACTGTTACATTATCTCCCTCCATCATTGTTTCTTGTTTTACACTTTTTTTTTAGAATTAAAATCACACTTTTCTAACCTTTCTGATGCTATCTGCTGATGTTGCTTAGATGTCCAGCTGTCTGCCCCATTCTCCTAGGTTTGTATGTCGCTTCGATGAATCTGCGTAGTTTTGTCGTCCTGTAGTTTGAATTTCCCTGTTGCCTTGTAATCTCGGAATTACGATGTCCAATTATCCATGTAGTCTGTCCTCCCTGTTGTTTCTGGAATCTGCGTCTTGTAGATCATTTCATTGCTGCATTCGCCCCTTCCTGGTTATGTTGATCCTTTCCTGGTCATCGTGTTCCTTTCCTGGTCACTATGCCCCACGTTCTGGGTGCCAATTTGCGACGGATATGTTGCTTACGTAATATGCTTTACGTAAATTATTATAACTTGGGGATCTTATATTGTGCTGCTTACTTCAGGCGTTGCCATCTTGTGACGTCACTCCTTGTTTGGTTTGTAGCTCCATCTGGCGTTAGCAATTTGCATCAATTAGTGTTCGAAAGAATTTAAAGTTTTGTATATTGTCCTCCGGCTAGCTATCATCTTATCTTGGTAGAACATGTATCTCTATGCAGATTGTGAAGCGGAAAGGAATCTTTTATCCAGAAATTATACTGATGAAGAAAACTTGTTTTATAATTTTTATTGCCGAACACGTTCACTAACACTTTTACATATTGATTTAGATACTCGCCAAACTGAAACTGTTTGTAATAACTTCTTACTTATCACTTTTAACTCACGTACTTCAACTTTGTGTATATTTAACTGTATAATATTTTAGATTCTCGTAATTCTGCTGCGCGTAACTTATGACGAACTGACTGACTGAAGACAACGTGTAACGTGCTAGAAATTTTGATGAACTGGGCGACCGACGTGTAAGGTATTGAGAATTTTGTTGAACTGGGGCGATCTACCACGGACTCGACTTTATATACTCCCACTCCTCGACATGCCTAAAGATTATAAATGAACTGCTATTGGCTAATAAAACGCGCCAACATTAGCGTCTATTTTAATATCCAATGAAAACCACGAATACATATTGCTTTTAGGGAAACATTCCAGAAGGTTCTACCGAAAACGCGCGAACATTACATAACTTCCTTGTTCCCAATAACGATAAACAACTCACCCCCTCGCTGCATTATTGCGATATTATTGACAGTTTCAGTAAAGCCGTATAAACTTATTTCCCAATAATAATTACAATTAACAAACATCTGAAATCAATGTCACATAAAAATGCATATTCATATTACAATCATTATTTACATTTAGGTAATTTGTGATACAAATTACCGCATCAAACGTGCTAAGCGACATATTTGACTTATGCCTTTCTTGAATGCCTTCTAATGGCTGATTTGCATAACACTTTATAGAGGAGAGATAGATAACTCAGTGCATAAGTGTTTTACAGGACAGAATCCAATCGCTATGTATGTCGATACAGAAAGCATCCCCCCCCCACACTGGGAGCTGCAGTGGCACTTTTAGCCAAATTTACAAACTTTTATTATTTAGTATACATTCATGAATAGCTTTGAAAACACCCCTGAAGGAACAACCTATCACATGCTCAGTTGACAAAACCATTTGAAAACAAAATGGCATATCTATGCAGTGCGACCAATGGGATTTAAGCTGTCAGTCAATGTTGTACAGCCTTGTCAAAAAATGCTAAGTATTAGGTAGATAATTTCACTTATGTCACAAACTATGGCATATTTCAGATCATACAGTAATTTCAATGACTGATGCAGCTTATTTCTTTGAATTAAAACTACCAAACCCAGCTCAAAACATTGTATGATGCTGCAAAAAGCATGTAAAGATTCGAGGCAGCGTCTAGTTCTGCAATTACTAATTCATATAGGAACCCCAGCTGACAAGGTAGCATTGGCTGAATGGTATTATCATAGTTGTTTTAAGACTGTGCCACTTCAATTTGGGTTCAAATCCTTCTGGTTAAGCTCAAACCTTTTACTACCTTTTGTTTTATCTCTTTGGGCCTATAATTTGATATTACGATATAAATAACATTTCTGATAACATTATAAGTGTGTACAAAATAGAACAATCATCATGTTTTCCACTGCAAAGAAGAAGAACCGCAACGCCCAAATCATCTACGGGCACACTCATATGTGAAGAATGTAGGCAGATTACACTGCACATGTTACAGCATGCAGGAAGGTCTCTCCAGCAACGTACACAAATGTGCATTGATGAAGGGGGTCGTTATTTTGAACATTTACTTTGTTGATGAAATCCACGCTCTTTAACAATTTATTATTCTGTTTACCCATGAACTTAGCACATTTCCTACTCCTTTGTCAATAGAAGAAGTGAAACATAAGGTTAAGCATGAAAATCAACTGTTATATTTAATATCATCAATATGCGTCCAAGGGAATGAAAGCTAACTGCGTAACATGGTTTACAACAGATATGGTACAGATTATTGGGGTAAACATGATACACAATTATTTTTTTTCCTTTTTTTCCTTTAATAAATGGGACATGTTTTAAGAGCTCAATTGCTACCATTATCAACTTGCTCATTCAGAAAGTTTAGACAAACTGTTTTTTCTGTATTTATTATTGAATTATTAGTATTAGTACGAAAAATAGTTCTTTGAGTGTGATTATTGTAGAACACTGAAGTGCTTCCATTGTTTTCCCTTTAATTAATATCAGAGACATAGTTGGAGAGGTATCTTTAGGTTTGGAAACCCTTCCTAAAATAAATGTAAAAATTAGTAGCAAAAATATCTTCATTAAAAATAATACAATCTTTCTAGATTAGTGGAACAAGATACTTCCTAATCATATCACTCGTAGCACTATATTTATGCCACATGTGTTAGACAATATAGCCAAAGGTAACAGCAACAGAAACTGTACTTTAAATGGCGTGGTTACAACCATGTTAGGATTTTTCCTTCCAGTGCTAAATTTGAGCGGTTTCAAATGAGTGCAATATCTCCCAGTTTAGAAAATAACTACAAGAGGTGATTTTTTTAGTTCTGGCAACTATTTTATTTCTCACATAATATAACATACATGGTTCTAAGTTTTGTAGGCCTTTGATGTAGTCGCCAGCATTGCATATAACCTGTTCCCAGTGATGCATAAGCCATTGGATCCCATCGACACTGCCTAATCTCCCGATGGCATGAAGAGAGCAGTCAGCTGCCTGCTAAACATCTTCAACTGTATGGATGCAAATCTCATGAAGTGGCTCCTTCATCTTAGGGATGAGATCAAGTCACAAGGACTTAAATCTTAGGAAGTCCTCTCCTTCGTGCTCATAGCACTTCAAGCGTATACGAGAAGCATCATATCGCAGCTATTTCTGCATGTGTGTTAACTCAAGTAGAACCCATTTTTATACAGTTTTTTGCACTTTCAGGTGATTCTTCAGGATGTGAAGCACAGTCAAAGATGCCACCTTTATCTTGCACTAACTCACAAATCGTTATATTCTGATCTGTCTCCACAGCCTGTACATCTTCGTCACTAACCAGATCGAGGCATGTCCAACACACTTTCACGTCCTTGTCGGAAGATTGCAACCCACATTGCTACATTTTGTAAGGCAACACAGATGCACCACAAGCCTCTTGCAGTCCTTGATGACACTGTCAAATGCTATACGTCCTTTAGCACACTGGAGGTTTAACCAGCTTCTCTGTTCATGTTCTCAAAACATTGCAACTGTGGTAAAAATGACATTGCTGGCTCTGTTGCACAGTATCGCTGCAGCATGGTTGCCACTACTAAAACCTCATCCCACATAGAAATCTTATTTTGTAGTGAAATAAAATGGCCTATAGCATTCATATAAAATACTTCACAGTGGGCATTAATTTTCATGTCACAACACATTTTCTGCTTATAATATGCAAAACATCCTATCCTAATCTTAACTCTACTTGCTGCACCTTAATCTCTGAATATAAAATCAATTTATTTAAATATTTCAACTCAGGATTAATTCATAAGATGAATTAGAAGATTCACCAGACTCATACTGTAGCATAGCTCTTGAAGTGTTCCTTTCAAAAAAATTCTTCAGAATAATATTGAATCATATTTTACCACAAGCCTGTTGCATATACGCGAGCAACAATTTGGATTTATATCTGGCAAATTCACAATTCAACCTATTGGGAAGGTTCTAGACATCATATGGGAAGCAACCAGTGCAGTGGGTGGATATATCTATGCCATTTTCATAGATTATGCAAAAGCATTCAATGGAGTTGATAGGATCATTCTGATGAAAAAACTACATCACATTCTAGGAGAAGATAAACCTACATCATAGATAGACATCACAGTGTTCTTATATCAGATGACATGGTCATGATGTTGAACAACAAAGAGACCTTACAAGAAGGACTTGACAGACTACTTAGTTGGTCAAGCAGAAATAGACTAGACATAAATAAAAGCAAAACAAAGCTCATGAAGTTCAGAAGAGGAGGAAACATCTCCAAAACAGACACCTTCATCTGTGGCAATAACAAACTGAAACTTGTAAACTTGTATAGATATCTAGGACTAACACTACAAGTACTAGGTGTACTATGTACTAAACACATAGAAGAAAGATGTGCAGCAGTGACCAAGGCTCTGTTCCAGATAAAGAAGCTTGAGAAGCTCTCCCTAGACACAGCTCAATGTCTATTCCACATCAAAATCACCCCAAAAGCATCCTAAGCAATCAACAAAATATGAATCCATCTTAGCCCAGTGAACCTGAAGAGACTGGAAGCAGTGAAAGCATCCTATCTAAAGAGAGCTCTACAAGTATCAAGAACAACACTAACAAGAATAGTATATCTATTAGCAGACACGGACTTCTTTGTAAAAGAGCTAATGATGAACAATAGACTATAAAACACACCAGCATATGAGGCCCACATCAGAGACAAAGAACAAAAAGCAACAGATGTTGACCCAGAATTTTACCTAATTTCAGCTATGAACACACAAGAGTGGAAGAAGCCAAATTTCGAGTTGCAACTCATGAGGACCACGGACCATGGGTTATATCATAGAATCTGTGAGCAAAGAGAATACCACCTGGCATTGGAGCAGTGTACCTGTACCCTCTGTGGACGTGGATGTTGATGTACCACATACTTGTTGTTTTTAATGTTCTATGCAAAAGATGAAAACTTTGACTAACAATGTATCAAACTCTGTACACAGTGAGTTTAATAAAATGTATTAATTAATTCATTTGAATTTATATGAACTGTTTGAAAAATGGATCCCTATATATAACCTCCCTTAAGATTTTTCTGGCTATGCCATTGATTAATATGCATACTATTATCCTGTTTGATGGAGATCTTCCCTCTCGCATTCCTTAATCTATTATTTTGTTATAATATTTGGCATAAGAAGGCAGATCATACAAACAATTCAATGAAAAAAAATCTGATGTGTTGCACTCACATGACTTTCTCTACTCTTGTACAAAATATTTTTACAAACTCTTACTCTCCATCTATTTCATATTAATCGAGATAAACATTTGCAGAAACGATCTTTTGACATGCAAAGAGAATTACATTTTACACATAGCGACCAGTTCTAAAAATATATGACTATCGCTTAAGGCATACCATGTTCCCCTTGTTTTGTATTTGCAACGGCAATATAGAAATACAGTAGCCTTTAAGCATAGACATATCTCTTAATAGCTGGTTGCTAAGTGCAGCACCATTCTCTTTTACACAGATTAATACTCTTTGCATATCCAAGACAAAAAAATGAATAATGAATTCCCATTTGAGAAAATAAGTATTGAAAAATTTAAGAGAATAACAAGCAATATCTTGAAAATGGTTCACTCAACAAAAGAAACATATATGACATAAATTGTGTATTTTAACGCGATCTACAGTTTTTGTGTAGTAAAATTTTGTCTCTCTCTTATGGTTTACCAGTTATGCAAAAGTCTTTCACAATAAAGAATACAGTTGGAGACATTCCCAGAAAATTCAAGATATACATTTTATTTGTTATGAAAGTATCTTAAACATATGATATTTTAATCAAAATTGTTAGAGCTATTTTTGAGAAAATTAAAATTTTCGAAAAATGTTCCATGTAAAGGGCAATCTGGGGTGGGGGATTTTTTTGAAAACCTTCGTGTCGCATCTCTGGAAGATACTGAACCTAAATACCAAGTTTGGTGTTTATCTGACTGTTCGTTTCTGAGTTATGCTGTTCACAGACAGACAGACAGACAGACACACACACGGACATGTTTCCAAAAATGCTCTTTTTGGATTCAGGGGGTCTCAAAACATATATTTACGGTGAAATCTTGGTATCAAATTTTTGAGTGGAATACAATACTTCCCCTACTTACTATACGTAGTAGAGAAAGTAATTAGTTACTTGACTAAGGATAAACCTTCCATTTCTTAATTTTTCTTGGATAAAACTTACCTGGATATTCCCAGTCAAGGTCAAGCCCATCAAAGTCATGTTTATCAAGGAAATGAATCACAGATCTAATGAACTCTCGCCGTATATATGCACTGCTTGCCATTTTGGAAAATTTGTGGCTTCCTTCCACCCAGCCACCAACCGATATGAGAACTTTCAGTTGAGGATTTTTCCTTTTTAGGCCCACTACTGCCCGGTAACCTCCTGTAAATTTAAAATAGTTTGGATTTTTACAACTTTTAAATAAAATACATTCTATAAAGTAATATAACCAAGGTGATTTTATTACTGTTTTCCAAAATCAATGGAAATACTTAAACACTTCATATTTTTAAACATACAATTACAAATAAGATACTGTATTAGTATTCTGTACTTACTACAATGATCTTTGTGTACATAGGCAAATTCTGGGACTAAAAGGGGCTTTAGCCCAACTCCCACTAAATCTTAGTGAATTTTATAACAATCCATTAAATATTACCTAAGTTTTATTTTCATAAGTTAATGTTAATAGCCATAGTACACAGCAACAAGTGTGGAATGAAGAGAAGTAATCCTGTCTAGGGGGAAATACAAGTCCACCAAATTCATTCATACATTTCTTCTATAGTATAAGAAGTCTTTTCCAAATATTAGATTGTATCTGAACCCTCACTCTTACAACACAAAAAAAAGTTCCTCCTTCAAACACATGCCACAAATGCAGCTGTCCATGTTTGGGCCAAAAAGGTAGGTAGGTACAACGAGCAAGAATTAGCTGAATGGCCTTGCATTAGCAAATGTATTTAAGAAAGGACAAATAAATGTTGAATTAAGTTAAAATCATGCATACAGTAGATTTATAATTCATCAAAGGTTTACTAATGTGAGTTATTTAAATGTAACTTGTGACATATTAGGTTTAATAAAGGAAACTAAGGAAAATACTGTGTACTTTTGCCCAGTGAAATTTTGTAGTGAAATAAATCATTATAATTTAGTATAACTGTAAAATAGTGCACTAAAAATTGAAATGAGTAATTTTTGCACACACATATCACTGATACAGTGAAAGTTTGGAAAAGTCCATTACTTAGAAGGTAAAATGTTCCATTACTGACTGTGCTTCACTTTGTAGTAAGATATGTTTAACCACTGCTTGTAACAGGAACTCTAAACAATGGAGGTTTGTGATCAGATCAGTAGAGACAGGTGCCATTACTATGGCTCAAATTAACATAACAGAATGAAGAATTATACACGTAACTTAATTCAAATCTACAGTAGCACAGCTGCACATATGTTCATCAGTCTCTAAATTATGAGTTTTAAGTAAAAATGTTCACTATTTAATAAAAACATATATAAGCAGAATTTCAGGCCAGCTTTTATTAGTAAATTTTCTACTGCATTTTTCTCTGTTGTAATACATTAGACATTTTTCAGCATTTAAAATGCTCCTTAAAATGCATTTTTTAAATTGTTTGAGTGAAACTTCAGAAATATTTTCCTCAATAGTACTAACTAAAACTTGCTATTTAGTTATTAATATAAGGCAAATGTGTCACACCACCAAAAATTAAAAATTAAATTGAGTTTTATTTATGGATGCTCTTTAACTGCTATGGTCCTTAGCACCCCATTCTATATTGGGCGGCGTGAAAGATCGATAATTTTGCTCAGAGGCCTCTTTATCAGGCTTGAGGTTCTTTTACATGCCGTAAATTTACGACACAGGACCACCAGCTTTACTTCTCTTCCAAAGGAAGCTATGCTAAGGAATTTTATGCCCAAAAAAAATTCATTACCCTCTGCCAGGTTTGAACCGGTGACCTTGGGAACTAGAGGTTAGCGCAGTAACCACTACACCATGGAGGACAACCACGCCACCAAGCTCACTCAGGTTTGAAAACTACACAGGTTTTGCAAAAGCCAAAACTCACAATTAAACAAAAATTATTTACTTTAAAACTAATTGTTTTAAAACATTTCTTAGCAAACTTATGAAAAATGTATTGTAAGGAGCACTTTTTGTAAAATAGCTCAAATCTATGTTTTAAAACACATAATCTAGTAACAACTTTCATATATGTACCAAACATTGCAACTGCACTTCTTTATACAGACATAAGATATGGTAAACAATTCAAAACACTCAGTAGAATACTTTGGGTTTTGATACGGTAATTTGTATCACAAATTATTTAAATGTAAATAATGATTGTAATATGAATATGTATTTTTATGTGACATTGATTTCAGAGGTTTATTAATTGTAATTATTATTGGTAAATAATAATATACGGTTTATTTAAAGGTGAGTCGGAATTGTAACACTAACATCACTTAAGTTTACTCACTTAACATGTTTCGGGAAACCGTTGTTCCCATCCTCAGAAGGTTATCACGACTGGCCCGTGTTGTTGGTGTTTCCGTTTTTTGGACTGGATACTGTGGTGGCATCTTGTGGTGGAGAAATGTACTTCCAGAGAGGATTTGGTGGCGGCAAATCAAAATTCATTAGATGTGTGTTGTGTTTTAGAATGGTGATCTTCTCCCATGCATCTAATTCGGCTGCAAATTTGGCTGGTTTGACTAATGTAATATTGGGTTTGATGTTGTGATTAGTGATCCAAAAATGGTGTGAAACTGCAGATTTGTCCATTTGTTTGTATTTAATACATCTCATGTGCTCCTTTAGCCTAGTTTCTAGGTTTCTTTTTGTCTTACCTATGTATACTTTATTGCAATCTGAACAATTGATTTTATAGATTCCAGCTTTTTTGTCTTGTGGGATGGGGTCTTTTAACTTGTTACAAAGTAATTTCTCTATGTTAAATTTGTTCTGTGGAGCTAGGCTGATGTTATGTTTCATGAAAATCTTCTTAAATTTGTGAAAAGTTCCTGGGTGGTATGTGAATTTCTTGAACTTTAGCTCTTTATCTTGCTGACTGAGATTTGTTGTGTTCCTGATGTGCATCTGTCGTTTGAATTTTGCAATTTTTTTGTCAATAGTTGTTTTGTTGTACCCATTATGTATTGCTGTGTCTACTATATGCTGGTATTCTAACTGGTATTCTTTTTTATTTAAGGGGGTATATACCAGTCTATGTGTTAGGCTGTTTAGTACTGCATGTTTGTGTGTGGTTGGATTGAAACTCTTATTTTTTATGTAATTAGTAGAGTGTGTTGGCTTCCTGTATATGCCAAAAGTTAGGTTCTTTTGTTCTCTGATGATTTTTAGGTCTAAAAATGGTAGCATGCCTTCTTTTTCTATTTCTATAGTGAATTTTATTGATTGGTTCTGTAGGTTTAGTAAGGCTAAGGAGTCTTGTATGAATCTGTTAGGGACAACAGCGAAGATGTCGTCAACATATCTGTGCCAAACTTTAAACATGTATGGAAAGGAAGTTGTTATGTGTGTTTCTAAGTAGCTCATAAATAAATCTGCCAAGAAGGGTGAAAGTGGGTTGCCCATGGTTAGACCAGTTGGTTGTTGATAGAACTTCTTATTGAAACTAAAACAATTTTGTGCAATGCATAAATTGGTAAGTTGTATGAGGTCTTCTATTTCTTCTTCAAGTAGGTTAGTCTGCTGTAGCCATTTCTTTAATTGACGCAGGAGTTGATCTGTAGGAACACTTGGAAATAGTGCAGTGACATCAAAGGAAACTAATCTGTCTTCTGGTTCGAGTTCCAGGGATTTTATCTTCTGTATTAAGTCTTCTGAATTCATTATGTTTTTGCTATTGAATTTTGGTAGTGAAGAGAATCTCTGTACTAACCATTTTGCCAGTTTGTAGGTAGGAGAATCAATATTGCTGACGATTGGTCTCATCTTATTACCCGGTTTGTGTATTTTAGGTAGAGCATACATTCTTGGTAAAGTGGGGTGATCTGGTTTTAATCTAGATTTATCAGTGTCTGTTATAGTTTTGCTTTCCTGGATGGTTTGATTGAATGCTTTTAAATGTAATTTTAATGGGTCTTCTTGAATTTGTATGTAATTTTCTTGTTGCAGCATATTTTCTACTCTGGCAATATAATCATCTTTTTGCAGTACAACTAGTTTATTTCCCTTGTCAGCTTTTGTGTATACTACTGGTTTTGATTTTAATGTTTTGATCACATGTTTGGTTGGGAAATTGTTATGTTTATCTGCTTGTATTTCTTGGAGAACCATTTCACATTCTTTTTTTATAGTGGTTTTACTATTTTCATTTAGGTTGTAAGTAGCAATCTCAATGTCTGCGACTATTTCATCGGTTGTTTTTGTGTAGCCAACACATGTTTTTAGGCCAAGGTTTAATACCGATAATTCTGCTTTGGTGAAAGTTACATTTGAAAGATTAATTACGTCTGGGTATGACGTCGTTTTTTCATTTTTTAGGTTAGGTTTATATGAATGTTGCTTCCGGCGTAGTATGTCTAGTTTTTTCTTTAATTTCAGCGTTTTTGTTTTCATCCTGTAGCTAAGAATAGTGAGGAATTTTGATTGCATGTTTTGCCAAAGTGGGTAGCCGAGTGTGTCCGTTAATTTAAGGTGAAGAGCATATAATTCCAGTTCCAATTTTTGTAATTTTGCGTAGTGGTTGTTTCTCTCAATTATTATTACTTTTTTATCGGCTGATGTTTGGTGTTTACTGTTTTTGTCATATTTTACAATTCTCCTTACAAACTTTGGTGTGACTTTGTTTTGTATGCATAGGTTTAAAAAACGGATGTCCGCAAATGTGTTTTTTCTCTTTTCTTCAATTTTTTGGTATCTTTTGATGTCACTTTTTATTCCACTGAAATCTGTATTGAAATTTAGGGTTTCTAATCTTACCTTGTTTTCTGCCATGACTTGTATCTTTTTTCAACGTGGTGGCCAATTATAACTTTTGCTTCTTGAGACTTAAACAAACCAAACATCAGCCGATAAAAAAGTAATAATAATTGAGAGAAACAACCACTACGCAAAATTACAAAAATTGGAACTGGAATTATATGCTCTTCACCTTAAATTAACGGACACACTCGGCTACCCACTTTGGCAAAACATGCAATCAAAATTCCTCACTATTCTTAGCTACAGGATGAAAACAAAAACGCTGAAATTAAAGAAAAAACTAGACATACTACGCCGGAAGCAACATTCATATAAACCTAACCTAAAAAATGAAAAAACGACGTCATACCCAGACGTAATTAATCTTTCAAATGTAACTTTCACCAAAGCAGAATTATCGGTATTAAACCTTGGCCTAAAAACATGTGTTGGCTACACAAAAACAACCGATGAAATAGTCGCAGACATTGAGATTGCTACTTACAACCTAAATGAAAATAGTAAAACCACTATAAAAAAAGAATGTGAAATGGTTCTCCAAGAAATACAAGCAGATAAACATAACAATTTCCCAACCAAACATGTGATCAAAACATTAAAATCAAAACCAGTAGTATACACAAAAGCTGACAAGGGAAATAAACTAGTTGTACTGCAAAAAGATGATTATATTGCCAGAGTAGAAAATATGCTGCAACAAGAAAATTACATACAAATTCAAGAAGACCCATTAAAATTACATTTAAAAGCATTCAATCAAACCATCCAGGAAAGCAAAACTATAACAGACACTGATAAATCTAGATTAAAACCAGATCACCCCACTTTACCAAGAATGTATGCTCTACCTAAAATACACAAACCGGGTAATAAGATGAGACCAATCGTCAGCAATATTGATTCTCCTACCTACAAACTGGCAAAATGGTTAGTACAGAGATTCTCTTCACTACCAAAATTCAATAGCAAAAACATAATGAATTCAGAAGACTTAATACAGAAGATAAAATCCCTGGAACTCGAACCAGAAGACAGATTAGTTTCCTTTGATGTCACTGCACTATTTCCAAGTGTTCCTACAGATCAACTCCTGCGTCAATTAAAGAAATGGCTACAGCAGACTAACCTACTTGAAGAAGAAATAGAAGACCTCATACAACTTACCAATTTATGCATTGCACAAAATTGTTTTAGTTTCAATAAGAAGTTCTATCAACAACCAACTGGTCTAACCATGGGCAACCCACTTTCACCCTTCTTGGCAGATTTATTTATGAGCTACTTAGAAACACACATAACAACTTCCTTTCCATACATGTTTAAAGTTTGGCACAGATATGTTGACGACATCTTCGCTGTTGTCCCTAACAGATTCATACAAGACTCCTTAGCCTTACTAAACCTACAGAACCAATCAATAAAATTCACTATAGAAATAGAAAAAGAAGGCATGCTACCATTTTTAGACCTAAAAATCATCAGAGAACAAAAGAACCTAACTTTTGGCATATACAGGAAGCCAACACACTCTACTAATTACATAAAAAATAAGAGTTTCAATCCAACCACACACAAACATGCAGTACTAAACAGCCTAACACATAGACTGGTATATACCCCCTTAAATAAAAAAGAATACCAGTTAGAATACCAGCATATAGTAGACACAGCAATACATAATGGGTACAACAAAACAACTATTGACAAAAAAATTGCAAAATTCAAACGACAGATGCACATCAGGAACACAACAAATCTCAGTCAGCAAGATAAAGAGCTAAAGTTCAAGAAATTCACATACCACCCAGGAACTTTTCACAAATTTAAGAAGATTTTCATGAAACATAACATCAGCCTAGCTCCACAGAACAAATTTAACATAGAGAAATTACTTTGTAACAAGTTAAAAGACCCCATTCCACAAGACAAAAAAGCTGGAATCTATAAAATCAATTGTTCAGATTGCAATAAAGTATACATAGGTAAGACAAAAAGAAACCTAGAAACTAGGCTAAAGGAGCACATGAGATGTATTAAATACAAACAAATGGACAAATCTGCAGTTTCACACCATTTTTGGATCACTAATCACAACATCAAACCCAATATTACATTAGTCAAACCAGCCAAATTTGCAGCCGAATTAGATGCATGGGAGAAGATCACCATTCTAAAACACAACACACATCTAATGAATTTTGATTTGCCGCCACCAAATCCTCTCTGGAAGTACATTTCTCCACCACAAGATGCCACCACAGTATCCAGTCCAAAAAACGGAAACACCAACAACACGGGCCAGTCGTGATAACCTTCTGAGGATGGGAACAACGGTTTCCCGAAACATGTTAAGTGAGTAAACTTAAGTGATGTTAGTGTTACAATTCCGACTCACCTTTAAATAAATTCAATACACATCACTGTTTCTAGCTTCTTTTCATTACAATATCAACGTAATAATATACGGCTTTACTGAAACTGTCAATAATAACACAATAATGCAGCGATGGGGTGAGTTGTTTATCATTACTGGGAACAAGGAAGTTACGTAATGTTTCGCGCGTTTTTTCCGTTTAGAACATTCTAGAATAGTTCCTAAAGCAATATGTATTCGTGGTTTTCATTGGATATTAAAATAGACGCTAATGTTGGCGCGTTTTATTAGCCAATAGCAGTTCATTTATAATCTTTAGGCATGTCGAGGAGTGGGAGTATATAAGCCAGGTCCGAGGTAGATCGCCCCGCAGTTCAACAAAATTCTCAATACCTTACACGTCGGTCGCCCAGTTCATCAAAATTTCTAACACGCTGTCTTCAGTTCGTCATAAGTTACGCGCAGCAGAATTATGAGAATCTAAAATATTATACAGTTAAATATATACAAAGTTGAAGTACGTGAGTTAAAAGTGATATGAAGTTATTACAAACAGTTTCAGTTTGGCGAGTATCCAGATCAATATGTAAAAGTGTTTGTGAACGTGTTCGGCAATAAAAGTTATAAAACCAATTTCTTCATTAAGTATAATTTCTGGATAAAAGATTCCTTTCCGATTCACACCCTGCAAGAGATAAATGTTCGACCTAAACAGCTAGCTGGAGGACACTTAAAATAAATTATTTCAAAACTGATACCAATTGCTACGCCAGATGGAGCTACAAACCAAACAAACGAATGACGTCACAAGATGGCAACGCGTGAAGTAAGCAGCACAACATGATCTACAAGTTCTAATAACTTACGCTACACAAACTACGTAAGAAACATTATTCACTCGCAAATTGGCTTCCACAACGTGGGGCTACAAATACACAAAAACATATTACGTAAACAAGCAACATCCGTTGCAAATTGGCTTCCACAACGTGGGGCTACAAATACGTAAACACAAATTACGTAAACATTCCGTTGCATATTGGCACCCAGAACGTGGGGCACGATGACCAGGAATGAAGCATAGTGACCAGGAAAGGAACATGATGACCAGGAATGAATCAACATAACCAGGAAGGGGCGAATGCAGCAGTGAAATGATCTACAAGACGTAGATTCCAGAAACAACAGGGAGAACAGACTACATGGATAATTGGACATCGTAATTCTGAGATTACGAGGCAACTGGGAAATTCAAACTACAGGACAACAAGACTACGCAGTTTCATCGAAGCGACATACAAACCTAGGAGAATGGGGCAGGAAGCTGGACATCAAAGTAACAGCAACAGACAGCATAACAAAAGGTCAGAGTATAGTAATTTTTTTTAGACAACGAAAACAATGGTTACTAGTAATATTGAAGAAACAATGATGGAAGGAGATAGTGTAACAGTTAGCTGTAAGTCAATACAGGTTACAAAAAAAAGCTCAAACAATGTATTGGAGGGAGGAAATGTTAGTGCAGAAAGTAAGAATAGAATAGCAGGAAATATTACTATTGATGCTGGTATGATGAAGGAAATGATGGAATTGATGAAAATTTTGAATGAGAATATGAAAGATATGCAAAAGAGTTGTAGGGAAACGAGGGAATATATTAGTAAGAAATTAGATCAGAGTTTGGTGGAATTGAGAGAAGATATAAAAAAAGATCATAGGAAATCAATTGAAGATATTGGTAGGAGTAATGAGATATTAGAGCAAAAAGTAGATCAAAGCAGTGGAGAAATTGAAAAGAAAGTTATGAAGCAAGATAGTAGTATGCCAGAAATGAGAGATGAAAATGAGGAAGTAATAGCAAGTGAGATAGGAGAAATTTCAAAGAAAATGTTAGACATGAGCATGGAAATAGGTAATAAAGAAAGTGAGGTTAATACTAAAAGTGAGGTTAATGTAGAATGTACAGAGTTAGGAAGTCAAATGAGTAGTATTTCAAGTGAGATAATAGAGATAAAAGAGGTTATGAATGTAGATGTGAATCAGGCGCAAGTTAATTTCAGAGGGGATATATCAGAAATACAGAAGGAGTCAGTAATGCGAAGAAATAAATTGTACCAAGATGTTCAAATTGAAAACTCCAGTCCAGTACAGTTTAGTACAGATTTGTCAGAGTATTCTCAAGTTATAAAGATAGCAGATGAATTGAAAATGAAAGTTGTTAAAAGATGTATTGTTCAAGAAACTTTAGATTGTTTTCAAATGTTATCATGTGATGAAATTTCATATGAATACATGAGGTTATTCATTAACAAAAATTTGAAGGTTAGGTTACGGCTACGAGTAATGTTTAGCCACACACAATTTGATCCAGGAGGGTAAATAGCAATGAGATGTAAACTAAATGCTGGATAGATAAAGATGACTTGCAGAGAAATGTATTGGAACGTAAGAGGGTTAACTAAATGTATATGTCATGAGAAAACAGAAATTTAATAAAAAAAAAAAGGAGAAATAAATATTTTAAAAAAAAAAAAAAAAAATATATAACAATTTTTTTTGTAACTATAACAGTATTTGAAAATTAAGAATGCAAAGATTGAAACTTAATATGATATTAAATTAAAAGTACGTAAATAAAATTCCAAAAGTATTGTTAAAATAATAATAAATTCAGAACAAAAAAAGAATTGGGTAAAAATAATAATAATAATAATAAAAAAAAAAAAAAAAAAAATACTTATGTAGCAAACAGAAAAGGTGAAACATTGTCTAGATTTAAGAGATGTAAATATTTATGTAAAGGGTGAATATTTTTTGTAAATATGTATAATAATTACAAAAAAATCTTAAATGTATAAGTTTTTGTCAACAACTTAAAGTAAACAATTTGGTAGCAGTGATTAAATAATTTAGGGTAA
This sequence comes from Deroplatys truncata, assembly GCA_030765065.1. Classification (NCBI taxonomy): domain Eukaryota; kingdom Metazoa; phylum Arthropoda; class Insecta; order Mantodea; family Mantidae; genus Deroplatys; species Deroplatys truncata. The sequence continues at coordinate 6,594,116 of CM060988.1, read as the reverse complement.
AGTATTTGCTATAAAAATTGTAATGTCAGATTAATATCTAAATTAATTAAACCAGAGCCAGTAAGTAGTGGCGAGATAAAAAAAAAAAAGAAGAGAAAAACATGTCGTGTGTTAAATGCGTGTGAAGTGTTAAGTGAAAGTGATAGCGTGTGTTCCAAGATTTAGGAGACTAAAAACACAATTATAAAATTTCCAAACAAGTTATAAATATTTATAATTATGTTTCTAGTGGGGCATATGATACGGTAATTTATATCACAAATTATTTAAATGTAAATAATGATTGTAATATGAATATGTATTTTTATGTGACATTGATTTCAGAGGTTTATTAATTGTAATTATTATTGGTAAATAATAATATACGGCTTTACTGAAACTGTCAATAATAACGCAATAATGCAGCGATGGGGTGAGTTGTTTATCATTACTGGGAACAAGGAAGTTACGTAATGTTTCGCGCGTTTTTTCCGTTTAGAACATTCTAGAATAGTTCCTAAAGCAATATGTATTCGTGGTTTTCATTGGATATTAAAATAGACGCTAATGTTGGCGCGTTTTATTAGCCAATAGCAGTTCATTTATAATCTTTAGGCATGTCGAGGAGTGGGAGTATATAAGCCAGGTCCGAGGTAGATCGCCCCGCAGTTCAACAAAATTCTCAATACCTTACACGTCGGTCGCCCAGTTCATCAAAATTTCTAACACGCTGTCTTCAGTTCGTCATAAGTTACGCGCAGCAGAATTATGAGAATCTAAAATATTATACAGTTAAATATATACAAAGTTGAAGTACGTGAGTTAAAAGTGATAAGAAGTTATTACAAACAGTTTCAGTTTGGCGAGTATCCAGATCAATATGTAAAAGTGTTTGTGAACGTGTTCGGCAATAAAAGTTATAAAACCAATTTCTTCATTAAGTATAATTTCTGGATAAAAGATTCCTTTCCGATTCACACCCTGCAAGAGATAAATGTTCGACCTAAACAGCTAGCTGGAGGACACTTAAAATAAATTATTTCAAAACTGATACCAATTGCTACGCCAGATGGAGCAACAAACCAAACAAACGAATGACGTCACAAGATGGCTTCAACACACGTGATGTAAACAAACATTTGTAAGAATCTCATCGCAAATTGCCGCATCAACGTGGGGCTTAAAACATATACAATTGTTCCGTTACAGTTTAGAAAATTTCACAGATTGGTCCCCTTAAGAAAACTTGCATTAATGCTCATTAATTCTTCATGGCCATGTAAATAAAACCATGCTTCATCCATAAAAAAATTAAACAGCAGTGATCATTAACATTATCAAGCACCCATTTGCAAAAATTAACCCTACATTATCAAGTGGTTGCAATTTCTGAACTACAGCTATTTTATAGGGTTTTAACTTTAAAAGTTTATTGGCATTCTAAACTGATATTTCTAAAATTCCTGATTCCTATGTAAGTTTTCTCCAAGATTTCTTTTGAACTTTGTTCTAACTTTTATTCAAAGACAGCGAGTTTTTCCTCTGCAAAAACACAGCAGCTTACTTTTGGTTTCTTATCAAGAATGGATCCTGTTTCCCTAAATCTATTCACAAGATTCACAATGTTTATCTGTGAGGGTCATGAACAGCAAGGAATCTGTCTATAAATCGCCATCTCACTTCTCTGTAGTCTGCTGTCACATAGGAACCATATATGAAGATTCTGTGTGCTAAAGTATACCGGCTTTTTGGCATTTTAACAGCGCTTTCACAATGTAATCAACCTCTGTACAGCATAGACTTTACGTCAACTCATTAGTTAGCATATGGAAAGGAGGAAAAATGGATAGAGAACAGAACTGGTTAGAAACAGCACAGTGCACAGCAAGCAATTCCCCTGTATAAGCCACATGTCAAAATGAAGACTCTGTAGAAAAGAAATAGTTTACTACAATATTAAGACAAAAAAAATAGTTTAGAACATTTACCTTTAACTATATCAAACTCTTCATCCTGTGGCAGAATAGTAAAGGAATGAGGATCCAAAGTTGCAAATGCATATACAATATGCGTGCAAGCAAAGGGATCCAGATCTAATATACTGAAGCGCATAGGTTCCTTGCGATATACAGCCCAACCTTCCACATAGCAAACCATAATATATGGTTCTCTACCTGTAACAAATATATTGTTTGTATAATATTTGAATAAGCTAGTAACAGTCAAGTGAATTTAAAATTATAGAAAAATTGAGTCAAACTTGAAACACTTAATCTCACTTTCATTTCTGCATCTTGACTGGTTTCGTGAGCTACTTCCTCTCATTGTCAGAAGTGACTAACAGACTCATGGTGGTGTTGTCTGGTGTGTGGTTGTTTGTGGTGACATCTAATGACTCCACCACTAGATGTCACCACAAACTTCCACATCAGACAACACCACCAGGAGTCTGTTGGTCACTTCTGATGATGAGAGGAAGCAGTTCTCAAAACTGGTCAAGATGCAAAAATGTAAGTGGGGTTAAGTGTTTCAACTCTGACTCAATTTTTCTATAATTAGAAATATTGTTGTTTAGAAATGTGTTGAGATTCTGATGGTAAAATTTTCAGTACCCAGTTTCCAACTTCAGGTATCAGAAATTATAATACCTTGAGAAATTAACTTCCTTTTTTGGGGGTTAATTATATGAAGATTTAACTTTATGTATTGTCCAACAAACTAAGGTTTCGCTCTTATGATAATACTTTTAATTGAAAACTAGGGATTAAAATTTAAGTCTCATCGAATTAGCTGTCTGGGTAAGACTTTTTCCACAAAAAGATGGCGAATATCAAGTGACTTTAAGTAAGCTAGTACAGTGTGATCTTTAAGTCCCTCCACAGTGGAAGAATAAACAAGATATGAGAATTTGGTGGCAACCCTGATGTGATGCATGGTTTACTGGTCAGAATGAATTTGTAGAAAGCAGTAGAAAGAGAAAACAAATAAATCAAAATTACAATTAACTTTATCCATTCACAGATTATGTTGAAAATGCACCCTATTCTGTGGGACAGATTCACAAATTTTATTTTATTCTTAGAGACTTTGATTACAGTTTCTTTTGTCACTGAATTAGCGTAATTTATTATTGCCAATTTCAGTTCATCTTATAAGTTTTGACTTATCTTTACACACTGTTGACTTTGCAGCACCACAAAAGAAATAATTGGTGTCTACCACTTCCTGCAGCATCATGAACAGAATCAGTATCATAAAACTTATTTATTAAATTGTAAACAATATTCCAAACGGTAATCTGAAATTTGGAATCTAATCTGCAAATTTTGTGTTTCAGTTTTTCTACATATTTACCACCTTCTCTAAAATCATTCATCACCAAAAACTGTTGTTCAGTTAAAAATATTTTTAACTTAATTAAATTAAAACTGAGTGAGGCTCGCATTTGGGAGGTCCCAGGCTCGATTCCCATTGGCCAGCCACCATGGCTGACCATGAGGTTTTTTTGGATTGGTAGGCAAATGCTGGGATGGCTTCTCTTCTACCACAAATTTCCTGTCTTTCAATGGGAAGTTCTTCTCAGACCTGCCATAAAGTAACCTTCTTTGAGCCACCTAAGATGGGTCGAGTTCTCCCTGACTTGGCTAGAGAGAAACATTCTCTGGACAGCCCGACACTGTGATTGGATCCTCAAGCTTGGAACTGTTAGGGACTTCTGTATGCCTCTGTGTGCAGCCTATAGCCTCCTATGGTTCCTTACTTCATCCGTTCCTGCTGGGGAGTGGTAGCCACTAAAGATCCACCTTGGGTCGAGATGAGCAAGGTGTCTCACTTTGTTACCTTGTCATAGTCATAATTAAATAAAAACACATTTCATACTGGCAGAGATAGTTTGAAACTGACCAACATTTGCAATCCTTGTTACAACACGGATGGTGTTTTAGGTACAGAATGCAACTGCCAATCTCCTTGACAGGCACTACACAATAGCCTGGGAATGCACTGAAGGTTACTGACAGTGGTACTGTGGAGCGACTAAAAGATCACATTGTATTAGAACACGTGATTCATGATTATCCAAGCTAATTGGGACCAAGATTACCTCAGATATGGAAAACCTTGGATAACATGGAGATAATCTGCTAATAGGTTGTGAATGACAAAAAAGCACTTAAAACTGTATAGCAATTGTTTATTACAACATATTTTTCTTAAAATTTATCTGGAATACTTTATACACTTTAATTTAAACAAACCAATTACAATGCTAAACAAGATTATTTTTGGAAAGGTCTTCCATAGTTTTTTGGGCTAACCGCTTGCCTCACACCATGTTTATTTTCCAACAACTTCCTCGGTTAATCACAAGTCTACTTAATAATAATTTGTGATGATGATGATGATAATGATAACAATAACAACAGCTAATGACAACAATGTTAATACCTTAACATTTAGCATTTACACGTGAAATGCAAGTTCTGCTGTACCTAATTAGAATAAATTTGAACTAGATACCTAATCTAATCTACCTATTGAAAAGTTAATTAGGTTGCAAAATAACCTTAACTTACCAATAACTTTATTTCCGTAATGGCTTTTGGATGCAAGGTGGTTCCTGAAGGAGGAAACACTAGATGCTGATGCCACATATTTTTGTTTGGGGAATAACTTTTCTCTCCACCATGCAAACATTGATCCATATTGACCAACAGCAGGTGAAACCTCAGGAAGATTGATCTCAAATGGATTCACTTCCAAATCTGGATATGGCCTCTGCTCCACAGCATCTCTTAATGGCACTCTGTGGTCTGATCTTAAAGCATTAGAGAGCAGGGTGTTAAATATAACAGCAAAAATGCTACCAGAAGCTATATACCTATGTACAGGCTTTAACTAAATATTTGGGAAACTAGTTATAACTTGTAAATCTACAGCTTAAAATGAATATTATTAATGCAAACAGTCCAAGGAAATGTTATGACAGTGAGAACATGATAACTAATGGACAACTCTATCTCTGGAAGAATAATTTTACAGACTGGTACAAACATTATTTGTAGTAAAAATCTGATGTTACATTCACATGACTTTCTCTACCCTCTATTGTTTATTAGTGGGTACACAAATTATTCTTACAAAAGTTTATTTTCCTATCTACTTCATTTTAATAGAGATAAACCTTTCCAGAAATAGCTGCATTACACATTTTGTTATAGATACAAAGGAAATAGTGATAAATGTTTTAAAATTGGATGCTAAATGCCGGCCTTAAAATTCCATACTCTTTCCATATATCGCAAGAAATCCATTAAATGGCTTAAGATGGAACAATTCGAACCATTAATAATGGATATCTTGGAAACAGCTGATGCTGTTATTTGAAATAAATTGTGTGTTTTAAAGAGATCTACAATTTTTGAATAGTGTGTTTTCATCCATCGCTTTATGTTTACCAGTTATACAAAATTGTACAAAATTTCTTTTGAATGAAGTGGACTTCACAGGCTATATATACCCAGAAAATTCAAGGAATACATTTTATTTGTCAGGTAAATATCTCTAATATATGGTATTTTAATCAAAATCACTAGGGCCATTTTTTAGAAAAAAAATCTCAAAGAATGTTTCATGTAAAGGTTGGTCTGGGGTGAGGACTTTCTTCAAAATCTTCATGTCACATCTTTGAAAGGTACTGAACCTAAATACGAAGTTTATCCAACTTTTCATTTTTGAGTTATGCTGCTCACATACAGACACACATGCATGGAACTTTTTCTAAAAATACTTTTTATGGATTCAAGGGGTCTCAAAAGATGTATTTCCGGTGGAATCTCGTATTGAAATTTTAAATGGATGACAATGCCTTCTCTACCTACCATGTATGTGGTACTGAAAATAAAAACATTAAGGGATCACTTGTTACTATTGCCTATATTTAGAACTGCTAAAATAGAGCTTAATGTAAATAAAAGTTACTGAACATGAAGTATGTCCTTGAAAGCCTCTTAAAACCTTAAACAGTAAAATCACATGTTAAGAAAATGAAAAATGCAATTCAGCTGGTGGTATTATTAGGTATATTTAAGTAAACATATGAGGTGTTAATCTTTAAGAACCAAGTGTCAAAAAGAAACATAAATAATAGTTGTATCTAAACTTTGTATGCTCATAATTGTTAAAATGGTTTAACATTCATATATCCTTTTTATCAAGCAATTTATCTGGTTAAATAAGATGCAATACAATTACTTTCAAATATTGGTACCCAGCTTCATGCTAAAATTAGCCAATATGGGAAAAAATTGTATGGATGGTGCAGCCCCTTAAAATTTACTGCGTACCCATTTTCTACAAAGTAACATAGAAAAGGTCTATATAATTATTACAAAAAAGCTAGTTTTCTTTAAAAGGAAAAATTAACAGCAATTAGATCATATTTTCTGATCAGGTAGTAACATTTGCCTTGAGCAGCATAATGACAGTCATTGTAATGATCCATACATTTGTGTTTCTCATCAAAGTAATTCACTGCTGACATGTTGGATTCTAATTACAAAATATTTTTAAAACTGTTGTAGCAGCATATTTAAAGTATTTAAAAGTAATAGTACCTAGGACTACTTGGTGGTGTTAATTCATAGAATCTAAACTATAAACAATATATGGATGGTCCAGAGGTCAATCCAAGTTAGACATAAAAATATGAAATTAAAAAATAGGACTTTTTAAAATTGACAAAGAAAATTCCAACTACAGAATAGAAACACAAACCTGTACTCAAATTTATTCACCATTTGATTTCAATACAGAAATATTGGCTTCATTTCAACAATACACTTAATAGTACAAAAAGAACAGGTCAATTAGATGTAATACACAAATACAGAAATCCTAATTTATCACCTACATGAGTAGGTACTTTTTGGAATTGTAAACATATATATTCCATAAGAAAGCTTATAAACTAATTCATATCTAGATCTTCTTCCACTGAATAAAAACAATCCTGTATTAGGAATTTTTTCAAATCTTTTTTGTAGACTGTCCGTGTTTAAACTTTTTTTAAATATTTGGGGAGTTTATTAAACAATTGAATGCCATTATAATATAAACTTTGTTCATATAGGGTTCTTTTATGACCTGTAATGTGCATTTTAGATTTATTTCTTGTATTATAGTCATGAATATCAGCATTTGTGTTAAAACTATTTTGCTGCTTATACACTGTTACCAGAGTTTCAAAAATGTATAGCGAAGGAACAGTCAAGACATTTAACAGTATGAAGTAAGGTTTGCAGCTTGTGTTGCTGCAAAGGTTTAACAATATTCTGATTGCCCTTTTTTTTTATTATAAAGATTCCATTTTTATAACTGAACTTTCCTCAGAATATTATACCATATAATAAATGACTATGGAAATATACAAAGTAGGCCATTTTAAGTACATCAAGATTAACTGAAGTTTTAAGGGTATATAATGCAAAACATATTTGGAATAATTTTTTAGCTAGTGCATTAATGTGGATTCCCCAGTCAAGGTTACTATCAACCCAGATTCCAAGAAATTTGATTATATTAGACATTGTTATTAATTCATTTTCTAATAAACTTTGGTAAACTTTAAGTTTTTGTTAACTTTATTAATGGCAAGTCTGTTGTTACTAAACCAATTTACTACATAATCTGCTGCCATATCAATGTTTACTTTAAGTTCTTGTTAATTCTTTACCAGAAATTAAAAGGCTTGTGTCATCTGCAAAAAGAGAAAATTTAGCATTAGGGAAGTCATTGTTTATGGCCAGTTCATTAATATACACTAAAAACAGTAAGGGGCCTAGTATCGAGCTCTGAGGTATTCCACATTTAACATTTTCCAAATCAGAACGTGAAGCTTTAATTTCTTTTGAATTTTTTATTTCAGATTTGATTTCAGTTAGGTGTTTTCTATTGCTACACTATGATTCAAACCACTTTAATGGAATTCCCCATATACCATAATTGCACAATTTGTAAATTAATATATCATGGTCAACCAGGTCAAAAGCTTTAGATTGGTCAAGAAATAATCTCAAGCACTGTTTTCCTGCATCTAGAATTGCAACAATTGCAACAATCTATATTGCAACATTTGTTAACTATACATAAATGTTTGTTGCAACTGATACATTTAACTCTAGGTAGGAACACGAAGTCCTTTTGTACCTGTGAAGACTTTAACAAAAAAAAATCTGACTTACGTCTTTCATTCTCTGAATTATCTTAAAAACATCTGATGTGTTACACTCACATGACTTTCTCTACTCATGTACAAACTATTTTTACAAACGTTATTCTCCATCTACTTCATGTTAATCGAGATAAACATTTGCAGACTCTATCTTATTGCTAATTTTCTTGTAGATGTAAGGGGAAAATATATTTACAAGGGCAATATAGAAATACAGTAGCCTTTAAGCACATACATATCTCTTAATAGCTGGTTGCTAGGTGCAGCACCATTCCCTTTGCCACAGATTATAACTCTTTGCATATCCAAGACAAAAAAATGAATAACGAATTCCCATTTTAGAAAATAAGTATTGAAAAATTTAAGGGAATAACAAGCAATATCTCGAAAATGGTTCACTCAACAAAAAAAATGTATATTACATAAATTGTGTATTTTAATGCGATCTACATTTTTTGTGTAGTAAAATTTTGTCTATCTCTTATGGTTTACCAGCAATGTAAAAGTCGTTCACGATGGAGAATACTTTTGGAGACATTCGCAGAAAATGCAAGATATACATTTCATTTGTCATAAAAATATCTTAAACATGTGATATTTTAATCAAAATCGTTTAGAGTCGTTTTTGTGAAAATTAAAATTTTCGAAAAATTTTCCATGTAAAGCGTAATCTGGGGTGGGGGGATTTTCTTGAAAACCTTCGTGTCGCATCTCTGGAAGATACTGAACCTAAATACCAAGTTTGGTGTTTATCCGACTGTTCGTTTCTGAGTTATGCTGTTCACAGACACACACACACACACACAGACAGACAGACACACAGACACGGACATGTTTCCAAAAATGTGTTTTTGGATTCAGGGTGTCTCAAAACATGTATTTCCGGTGAAATCTCAGTATCGAATTTTTGGGTGGAATACAATACTTACCCTACTTACTATACATAGTAGAGAAGGTAAAAAGTTATAAATTAAGGCTATGTGTTTTATAATCACGAACACTAATTTAGCTCATTGTATTTAATAGTTTTACCTTTAGTATATATCTGTGTGTTATGCATACCGACGTGCATAGCATTTTGCCCATAATGGAACGGAGCTGTTTAGTAGTAGAGAAAGTAAAAATTCAAATAGGTTAATCTATGTATTAACATTTTGAAGGAATATACAGTCAATTTTTTATCATGTTCAAGCTGGAATATATGAATAAGTCCAAAATAATTTTAAAACAAATGAATGGGGTTTCAATTGTTGTGAAAAACAAACAATTAACATTTCTGTCACAAAACTTCATTTCAGATGCTAATGGTTGCAGGATACAAGTTTACCATTTTTTGTTTATAGTTCTGTGTATAGCCTAGGAAGTGGTGTCCTTTGTTTAATACATTTTATGTGGTACCAGGAAGAATTTCAGCATGTGTGACAGAAACAAGCAGTGCTGCCAGGTCTTCACAGAATCTTATTACATGGAATTCCCCACTATCTTACATTTAATTTTTTGTACATTTACTGCACTGAACATTTTAGGCGTTCTAAATTTCATGTAATTGTAAAATTATTATGCTTGGCTGGACAAGGGAAAGTTTTACAGGTTTCCATTTCAGGAAAAAATTAAAATTGAGTTTTATTTATGGACGCTCTTTAACTGCTGTGGTTCTTAGCATCCCATTCTATATTGGACGGGAAAGACCAGTAATTTTCTCTTTATCAGGCTTGAGGTTCTTTTGCGTGTCGTAAATTTACGACACGGTACCACCAACTTTACTTCCCTTCCGAAGGAAGCCATGCTAAAGATCTTAACACCCAAAAAAATCCATCGCTCTCTGCCGGGTTTGATGCCACGACCTCGGAAACTAGAGGCAGCATAGTAACCACTACACCACAGAGGACGACCTCATGTCAGGAAGTTTGCAAGTATGAATCAAAGCTTTTAAAAGATATATTTAATCTCTCAATCACACACTTTCCTTTATACAGTAGGTAATGAAACAATAACATGAAAATCTCTCATATGAATATGATATTAAGATACATATTGAATGCTATGCATTCTGAGGTATAACTTAATGCTGTTCTCTAGTGGCCACTTTAGTAAATAATGAATTACTTGATTGTGGCTCTGAAAGATAACATCTTAATGTCTTCTCAAGCATCATGTAAGTCAAAAGTGAATTTTTATAATTTACTTGGATTAACCTCTAAACTGTCTATATGTATTACATCATCACATGCCCAAAACTTTGTTAAAGTATCACTATCACTCTTAATGGAGACATATCTTGCCCTAATGAACTCTCAATATGATGCAGGTACATAGATTATCCATTAGGCACTTTAACCCTCTAACACTAATGCCTTCTTATCTGTGCCAAATACTAAGAATAGGCAGAAATTACATGGTATATCTTTAAATGGTTTTAATGAATAATTATTATTACATATACTTACAAGTTTATATTACTGCTTTTATACATTAAATAACAATGTGTATTGTGCAAATAATATATTCAAACAATGCACTACATGTATATCTTTATTCAAAACTAGGTGGAAGTGGATTAGGATAAATATTTTTCATAGGTCCAGGTCTTGTCTGTACTATTATCTATTTGGTATTGTGCCACCCTGTTTAAATGACGTGTGTTCCAATGGTACACACATTTCCCAATGAATTTGTTATTCTCAGCAACAAAAAGAGAAGCAAAGGTGGCTTGTTCATTAAAAGATGCAGAAAAGGACTTTTCAACCTAGTAATGCTTATTCTTTAATGGATATCTGAGGTGAATCTCTTCCTTTTCTTGTTCCATTTCTTGGATTCTATGTAATGGATCATCATTCTTATATTTGCAGAAAAATCAGAATCCTTGTGACTCATCAGAACCCCACAATTCTTCCTCTCTTCTTCCTAAAAATATGAAGATTATCTCTTCCTCATTGATTGACACCCTCTCCATAATTCTGAAAATACATAACACTTATCCCACTCTTGCATAATGCGTACAAATACTTATACAACATTCTCAGAGTAAACACTTAACCCAAAATATTTTTTGACAAATTTATTCAGTGCAGGCAATTGATAAAATGTAACACCCGTTAACTTTATGATGCATATTCTTTACATACACAGACTTTCTGCAAATGCTAACATACCTAACATCAGAGTAATAAACTTACCTTTGAATTTCCTTGTTGCCACTTCAACAGTTGGCCACATCTGTTCCAATTGCTTAATGACTGATTGAAGTGAAAAATAAGTGCAAGAGGAAGAAAGATGGCATAATATGAAGGTATAACAATTTGGAAGAGGAAAACAGTTTGGATTAAATTGGTTTTCGCAAATTGCAAAAAAAAGTTTGCAAAATTAAATATAATTCAAGAAAGAATAATGATTCAAAGATTGTTAAATCATTATTAAGGATGGAATGATAAAATCAGGAAAAAGAAGTTTTCTTAGATTAAAAAATACAATATGGTGTAATTCTAAGAAAGTGTTAAAGTTAATAAAATTCAAAAATAAATATTGAAGTTATTATCAGAACAAGCTAAAATAAAAGTGAAAATAATGTGATAGTTAATAAAAGCAATATTATTATTATTATTATTATTATTATTATTATTATTATTATTATTATTATTATTATTATTATTATTATTGAAAGGGAAAGTGAGATTTTAAAGTGGAAATCTGATATAAGAAATATGAATTAATTTGAAGCAAAACAAAAGACGACTTTAATAAAGTAAATAAAACATCCATCCATAAGCATAAAATTAAGATTTACTAGCTGATGAAAGTCTTAAATGAGAAAAAAGGAAGATGAAAAGTAAGAAAAAATATAGTATTATTAAAATACAGGGTTATTCATAAGTCAATGTCACATTTCGGAAGTGTGTTGTAAAATAAATACTTGACATATCAGTGTGAATGATACACCAAATGAAAGGCAATCTCTCAAAGTTTGTTTGGTAGAGCTTACAAGTGTTCAATGTGTGCACCTCTGGTTACACGGGAGACATCCAGGCGATAGTCCAATACCTCCCACACCCGCACCAGCATGTTGCTATCGCTGTTGTAATGCGATCTCGGAGGTCCTTCAAGTCAGCTCGAAGTGGTGGAATGAACACCCTATCCTTCACATATCCGCAGAGAAAGAAATCACATGGTGTTAAGTCCGGGGATCTGGGCGGCCACCGAAACAATGCGACGTCATTGTCAGCATTTCGTCCAATCCAACGTCGCGGTAAGTTCTGGTTCAGGTACGCGTGCACGAGTCGATGGAAGTGGGGTGGGGCCATTGTTCTAACATGTCCGGATAAGTGATGCCAGTCACTGTGAATTCGGCGAAGAAAAAGGGTCCGTAAACCTTGTCCTTTGACAGGGCGCAGAACACGTTGATCTTTGGGGAGTCGCGCACATACTCGACTGTCACATGTGGGTGTTGGGTTCCCCAAATGCGCACGTTGTGACGGTTCACCTTCCCCACAAGTGAAACGTCGCTGAAGACGAGTTCTGTCACCAAAATCATCATCACTGTCATTGCAGCCTGCATGTCGATAGCAAATTGTGTGCGAACTTCCTTGTCACCATCAGTGAGCGCCTGCAGGAGTTCCAGTTTGTACGGTTTCACCTTCAGTTGCTTGCGAAGAATCCGTCACACAGTCGACTGAGACATTCCAGCTGCAGACTTGCACGATTTGTCGATTTCTGAGGGCAGCGCGCAAACAACTCACGAACACCTGCAACAGTGGCGTCTGACGATCCCGGCCTTCCGGATCGTTTGGCCGGACACAGACAACCAGTGCGCTCGAACCACCTCTTGATGGTCCTGCGATCTGGCGCATCATTGTGAAAACGAGTGCGAAATCGCCGCTGAACAGTCACAGTAAGTCTGTTTTCGCAAATTGTATCACGCAAAACACTCTCTCGTTACCTGCGAACGCTATTTTGTATACTTGTGCCGCCTAGCGGCCAACCGCGTCACCACAACATGCGCGCTTCACGTGACAAACTTGGAGAGTTTCTGTTTCCATATGTACATGATTCGGACTCGCACATCTCGCACAATATGTTTTCCAAATGTAACACTGACGTATAACCCTGTAAAACTTAATTGAAGTAATTAATGGGAATATCAAATGGCCTGATAGTAAAAAATAAATAAAATACAACAAAAAGAATTTAATGTCATGAATCATTTAATATTGTTGGCATAAGACGTTAAAGAGATCAAGGTTATTTCAGGACATTGTTAAATAAGGAGCAGGAGAAGAATTGAAAAACAAGAATATGGTAATAAATAAATACAGAATGTTTTATACGGGGAAATTTGTGAAAAGCAAGAATACTGTAAACGAAATAAACATTAAACATACAATAATGACAAAGCATGAATGCTCAAAGCCAAACAAGCGTAGAACACATACATATGTATGTGCAGATTATATGTGAAAACACAAAACTGAAAAGCAGTAATACTGTAAAACAAAACAGTCACCTAGCACAATAAATATATCTGAAAACATAATAATGTAATGCAAGAATGCCGAAAAACAAAGAACATAAAATACATAACTGTGAACATTAAATATCCAAACGGACATGAAAGTGCCAAGTAAAAATACCTGAAACCAAGTAAGCATATAAATAAATAGCCCCAAAATGCAGTACACATGTATAATAAAGCAGTGGGCAAATAAAATAAGACAATATATTTGGATAATGTGCGACTACCTGTTCCTAAGTGAAGGAAATGGTGACCCCAAAAAGAGTCGCCCCCCCCCTTAGAGATCTAATACCATAATAATGTGACCAAAAAGTTTGGGAAACACCTGTTTTTGGCATAGTTTCTGTACATAAGTTCGTGCACATACGATTCAAACAGCTCTCTTCATGTCTCGAACTGTCATCTCAGCTTTCTCTTGCAGCGCATCCACACATTTTCTTCGCGCTGGGTGTGAATGGCGACGTTGTACGGATTCGGAAGTTTTCATTGTGATTTACTACCGAAAGCACATATATAACGCAGATGGGATGCTCGATGTTGCCATAAGCAGCCCAACCATCGAAAACGATACGTGATCCTGGTGAATCAGCTGTTCCAGCGTAGCAGCCCTTCTGTGGTTTTTCCTACAGGAAGCATCTGTCGTCCTCCGTGGTCCAGGGGTACCTCTAGTTCCCAAGGTCGCGGGTACAAACTTGGCGGAGGGAGGCGTAAAAATCCTTAGCATGACTTTCTTCGAAAGGGAAATATTAAGTCGGTGGTCTTGTGTGGTATATTTAACGTAAAAGAACCTCAAGCTTGATAAGGAGGTCTCTGAGCAAAATTTTCGGTGTTTCACGCCCAATATAGAATGGGACGCTAAGAACCATAACAGTTAAAGAGTGTCCATAAATAAAGCTCAATTTATTTTAGGAAGTATCTTCCACTTCGCCTTTCGACGCCTCCGAAGAACCCGTGGCCTTCTCACCATTCTCCCCAGTGGAAGAATTTTGATTCGTCTATCTCGATAATTAGAGGGAGCCCGTGGAAGTCCCAAGGTCGCGAGTTCAAACCCGGCGATGGGTGATGGATATTTCGGGCGTAAATATCCTTAGCGTGGCTTCCTTCGGAAGGGAAGTAAAGCCGGTGGTCCCGTGTCGAAGATTTACGGCATGTAAACGAACCCCAAGCCTGATAAAGAGGCCTCTGAGCAAAATTACCGGTTTTTCACACCCAATATAGGATGGGACGCTAAGTACCATAACAGTTAAAGAGCGCCCATAAATTTAAAAAATAAATAAATAAATAAAAAAACCTATGGGAGCAGCGTGACAATCCAAGTGAGTTTGGCACTCCTCTCGGTATAAATTGCCCATTCTGGAGTCTATGGAACTCGCTGATATCAACATCAGTGGCTACATCTTTAGAAGGTGATCCTTCGACCAACCATTAACAAATATAATTATTTGTTTAAATGACAACTTGCTACCGACGAAGAAACATCCTTCCCTCACAGATCTGAAGGCTTTGCATCTTGAAAAGAACCAACATTGGAAGCATGAGACGTTCTGCTCTTAGTCCTCTTCCTTAGTGATGAAAATGATGTGTTAGATGTCCAACAGGTGTCCAACTCTAGGTCATATGCTAGCTCAACAGATGGCACTCTATGTCATACGCTAGCTCATACGCAATGCTGGCAACATATGAATAATTAATGCCGCCAAAGCGCCGCAACTGCGAAGCTGCCACAGGGCGTAGCCGAGGGATCTTATGCAAGCTTAGGTTTATGAATAGGTTAGGGTTTTTCTTATATAAGCTTAGGTTTCTGAATTCACGGAAGGCTAGCCTTAGGTTAGGCTTTCTTTTTATATAAGCTTAGGTTTCTGGATTGACGGAAGGCTAGCCTTAGGTTAAGTTTTTTTTTATATAAGCTTAGGTTTCTGGATTCTGCAGCTTCTGTAAGTTTCGGATGCCAAGGTGGTCGGTTACAATGCTATATACTGTATTCTCGCATCCTGTGCACACCATTTTGATTCGTATTATGCACTCTTAATATGAATGCGTTGCATTTTTTTCAGCGGCAACACTAAACGAAGAAGAAGAAGAAATAGTAGTAACAACACATCGCATTTTTAGCGGATTTCAGCTTTTCATTTAGGTTGGCAGTTCCCACTTTGCATGTGCTTTAGCGAAACAATGGCTACGTTTGTTGTGTTCATAACGCGATTTGCCTATAAAAGTAAAACACCTAAAAGGGGCGGGTACGTGGGCACCAGCTATTGAAGGGATCGCATCCACTTTTGTACTCACTCCTAAGGTAATTTATTCACACCCCTATTGCTTTTATTTGCTATTTTCAACAACGATGCTATTAGAGCAGATTTGCCGCATTTTCAATAGTTTCTCCGGCAGATTTTCTAAAACAAGCAGTATTGATTACACATCTGGGTATGTAGTCCGTGAACAGTGCTAATTTTAAGAAATGACTTAGAAACAAGCTAATGCAATTTCCAGCGCCAAATGCTGTAGTAAACTACTATACTCGGCAGTATAATGTTTCCGGCGATGTCACTGTAACGGCTGAAAGTCTCAGGACTGGAAGTCGTGACAACACAGGCCTAGGAACCTTACTGTACCCACATGATGAAAGTGGAACAGAGGACTGGGAGCTCTACTGCACCCACGTGATGGAAGTGGAACAGTGGACTGGGAGCTCTACTGCACCCACATGATGGAAGAAGAACAAGGACTCGAACTAATGAGAACACAGGACTGGGAGAGTTACTGTAGCCATGTGGTAGAATAAGAGCAAGGACTCGAAGTAATGACAACACTGGACTGGGAGCTTTAATGTTCCCACGTGGTGGAAGTAGAACGACTTGAAGTAATGGAAACACAGGACCGGGAACGTTACTCTACCTACGTGGTGGAGGAAGAACAAGGACTTGAAGTAGTGACAACACAGGACTAGGAGCTTTATTTTACCCATGAGGTGGAAGAATAACAAGGACTTGAAGTACCTAATGACAACACGGGGCTGGGAGCTTTAATGTTCCCAAGTGGTGGAAGTAGAACAAGGACTTTAAGTAGTCACAACACAGGACTGGGAGCTTTACTCTACCCACGTAATGGAACTAGAACAAGGATTTGAAGGAATGACAACAGAGGACTGGGAGCTTTACTGTTCCCACTGGTGGAACAAGAAAATAGACTTGAAGTAATGAGAGCACAGGACTGAGAGTGTTACTCTACCTAGGTGGTGGAAGAAGAATAAGGCCTTGAAGTAATGAGAACACAGGACTCGGAACGTTACTCTTCCCACGTGGTGGAAGTAAAACAGGGGTCTTGAAGTCGTGATATCACGGCCGGGAGTTTACTGTACGCACTTGGTGGAAATAGCACAGGACTATTAGTTTCGCGATAGAATTATGTCAGATGTGAGAGACACAATTATTGTAATTGAAAATGCTAACAACACAAGTGAGGATAAATCCAGGAACCCGAAGAGGATCCCACCGATTCTGAGCCTGTTCAATTGCTATAAGGCAATGCTATTTGTTTATCTGATGCCAGTGTTTGTGTAAAACCTACTTATATTCATACTTTTCAATCTATTTACAGGTCACAGTGCAGGTGTGGACGTATGTTTTCTGCTTGACATACCTCATTGACGTAATATTGGAACACGATCTGCTGAATAGCTCATTCTCCAGCAGAACAATTTAGCTGAGACATTCCTCTCAGAACGTTTCTCCTGGTTGGAAATCAGTGGCCACAATAGTATTACCACTTTATAAGAGCACAGGTTTGTCAAGTGAGAATTATACCATGTCTCACAAAGTAATACCATTGCTCAAATAATGGAAAGTTTGTTAGTGAACTAATGCCTATTTAAAGTAACTGATGATGCAGTATCTTCCTCGGCGGAACACAGGAATTCATAAATGATTCATTAGTCATTATAGCGATCCAGTCTTTAGGATATTTATTTTTTCAAAACAGCTTTACATACGCGCACTCGCACATACTTGTTAATGTTTACAGATACTTATTTATGTCTATAATTAAAATCTATGTGATGTAGTCGCACGACATTCTACTATAGACAAATTCACATAACATCAGTATATCAGTATATTCATATAAAAGCGGACACGGGTAGCCGAGGTCGTTAATGCACGGACTCGTAAACTGGAAATGTGCTGTTCAAATCCCGTCAGAATTGTCTACCCTTACTGAGGGTTTGTTTTTCCAGGTATTCCTCAGTCCTCATAATTGGCAAAACCCGGGAAAGTACCCTAACCTAAACCTGTAACGTTTCTCACAATTTTCCTTTTCCAAATATCATTTTATTTAGGTATCACCAATCTCACCGCCTATGATGGCGTATGTCATAGGAGGGACATTAAACACTATTAAAAGAAATATATTTTATATTCACATGGCTTTCTGTACTAACCACTGTTCTGATATAGCTTCCATAACCTATTCCTACAAAAGCCTTTTGCTTTCTCTACCACGTACATAGTAGGTGAAGAAGGTCGAGATTTCACCGGAAATACATTTTCTAAGACACCTTGAATAAAAAAAATAATAAGCATTTTTTAGAAAACGTTTCGCGCGCGTGTGTGTGTGTGTATGAACAACGTAACTCAAACGAAGCAAAAAGTCGGATAAATTCCAAATTTAGTACTTTACAAAGATTCGACGTGAGGACTTTCATGAAAATCCCCCACCCCAAACTATCTTTTACATGGAAAATTTTCAAAATTATTAGATTTTGCAAAAAATGGTCCTAACAATTTTGATTAAAATACTCTATATTAAAGATGTATACATTATATACATTACAAATAAAATGTATATCTTGAATTTTCTGGGAATAACCTGTGAAGTTCCATCATTCGGAAGAAATTTTGTATAATCCTGCTTGCATAATTTTGCATCTTGTAAAAGTTAAGCGATAGACGAAAACGTACTGCACAAAAAATGTAAATCTCTTTGAAACACAGAATTTATTTCACATAACTTTTTTGTGGCATCAGCCATTTCCGAGATATCCGTTATTAATGGTTCGATTTGTTCAATACGATGTCATTCTTTATAAGTCCCGTCGTTTTTCAGTTGTTTCTTGCTATTGCATGGAAACAGTATGAAGTTTTAAGGCCCGCATATAGCGTCCAGTTTGACTATCGTTGTTCCCTGTGTACTGTAACGAAATGTTTTATACCTATAGCTATTTCTGCAAATGTTTATCTCGAATAAATGAATTAGACAGAAAAATAAACCATCACAAGAATAATTTATATGTATATCCACCAATAAACTACAGAAGGTGGAGAAAGTTAAGTGAATGTAACACATCAGATTTTTTTTTCTATTTCATTTTAAGAGTGGATGTAGGTGAATATGCATAGTTACATACAAATATATCTTCCAAAGATCTTAAGATAATTTAATGAAAGTTGCCATCAGCATTTGGAATACATTCTTTCATTAATGCTGAAAGTTTGAAACATTTTCCTGAAATGCTAACATCATTACTGATAATAAAAGTTTAAAACCAAAATTTTCTTTTACTACTTTTTTTTAATATTCATCCAATCAACTGCAATAAACCTTTGCACAAGATCCTTATGCAGTAATGATAAATTACATAAAGTAAAATTTTGATACGCTGCTAGATTTGTAAATATATTTTTTTTAATTTTTGGTTTTAAAAATCCCTTAAATCCATTGGTATGCGTAATCCTAAATATTGTTATTTTCAAAATATAAAAAACTACTTAATAGGATTGTTTATTCTACACTTTTAGAAGACACTAAGAAGTTTTACTGCTCTGAGATAAGTAGCCTCAGAAAAAACGTATATTATTTATGGAAAAATGTCATTTTCTAAAAAAAACTGTGCCAAAGATTAACTTTTTTTGTTTTAAAGTTTGGTAAGCCCTGCAAATATTTGCACCAAGAAATATCACACAGTCCATGTTGTGACATTCAAGATTGCAGGTTCAATTGTTGTTTTTATTATTTTCCAACGGATTTATTCTAAGAAGTAAATGGCAGAGTTACGCTGTAGTTGTATTGTTTTCTGTAATTCTTAGGCCGGGTTTTCTCACATCACAAAGTTTAATTACATTATTATACGCTAACATGCACATTAAGAAAGAAAGAAGAAAAGTTAGCAGACTGTCATCCAATCGTTTCCGCGGCCGGTTCACAATGGTGTCTCGGGACGCGTACCTTAGCTTCGTTCTGTTGTCACATTTTTTTATTGAGTCTCACCTACTGAAGATGTACTGATAGCCGAGCTGTTATAAGCAGGTACGTAGCAATGAGACCTACCGAGGTTCATATCCCGAGCATAATGTTTTGTGCAGAAAAACGCAATGCTTATTACGCGTATTGCAATATAATTTCCAGTTGCCAAGTGTTATTTGATTTCAGGGCATTTATGCTCACACATAAAAACTGGAACACGCTCCTTTTCGTTTTCAAACTAAATATGAAATAAGTAAATATTATATTCCTAAATGAAACAGCAAATAAAATAGCAATTAACCTAATATCGGGTGTGTAAACCCTCTACTTTTATTACTGCCCTCATTCTACGGGGCATTGATGATATCAAATGCCTCGTCAAATTTTCAAGAGAGGATACTTCCTCCGAAGTATCCTGTATTTGAATTCACAAAACTTCTTTTATCTTGCTTGTTTTTCAGGCCAATTTAACTCCAAAACCTTCTTTACCTCTGCCCACACATGTTCAATAGGATTCAGATCTGGTGAGCAAGGAGGCCAATCAATCACTGTGATATCTTGCCTTTGTGAGAACCAGTTTGACACCTGCTGACTTGTGTGGACAGGGTGGTTATCCTGCTGGAATTTAATCATTCCATCGGGATATCTAGTCCTTACAGAAGGAACCATGATGTTTTCGAGGATGTCTGTATACCGGTGGCTATTCAATGTGTCATCAAGCTGTCATAACACACCTGAACCATCTTACATCCAACCCCAACACGACACAGATACGCGACATTGGCGACACATTTGTGCTATGTATTTTGCGTCGTAACGTTTTACTCCGGGGTGATAGACGGTTACTTTCCCCCTATTTGCAGATGTAAATATCACCTCGTCTGTGAATATAACCCTATTCCAGTTATGGGTGGCATTTTAGTGTACAAATGCGAGGCGATATAATCTGTGATCGTCAGTAAGATGCTGCTTCTTGCTGTCGATCGAGCAAAGAGTCCTGTTGTAGTTAAGCCGTGCTGTTCGACCCAAGGACATTAGAAATATTTTAATTGTAGGCACGTGCTGGAAAGGATTTCTGTCTGTCTCTTCTAGAAGTGCAGTGTCCTGCTGAGGAGTGCACAAACGTTTTCGGCCCGAACCAAGTCGACGACGAACAATCCATTCCCTGGATAACCGCACCCACCTCGTAGCCGTAGATATGGGGACTTTGTGTTCTTGCAGCCTGAGACACAGAGTATCCAGCAACGTTCACTAACGTAATGGGAGTGCTCTTGTAGCTTCGTCTTTATGTGTGCGCTCAGCCGTAGCAAAATTTACTATAATTGCTAACATATCCTGCAGAACTCCAAGGCTATGAGGTGCGTGCGAATGATCACGCCTGCGCCATTCATAAATGAAGAATAAGAAACAGAGTTTGTACATCCCATGTTAAATCAATTAAATATTTGGTTTAGTTTTTCACTTTACAATTCTTGCTAATATGGCATTTATTTTGAAAACGAAAAGAGTAATTTGTTTTTGTTTTCATATATCAATGTCTTAACATCAGTAGATATCTTATGCACGGAAAACATACGGCATTGCCATATATTTAACAAATTAAAATTTAAATAATAAGAAAGCATATATGAAGTACTCGAACCCAGGTTATTCCAATTGCGAAACACGCGCGTTTCACTGCTCGGCTTAGTAGCAATGTACTTATCGCATAGCTTTGAAATCAACGCAGGGTGGTATTAAATCGTGTATTGTGAACGCAGCGTCAGGGAATGCTGCCGATGTTTTCCGAAACTCCCTCTGACTGTTGCTCGCTTATTTTGTCTTGGGGTGCACATGTTTATTTACTCTCTGAAAGCAGAAATACAGAAACAGAGAGAGAGAGAGAAGTTTTCCTAAAAATGTTTTTTTTTGGGGGGGAGAGGCTCAGGGAACTTCTAAAGACGTATTTCCGGTGAAATCTCGACATGAAATTTTTGGGTGGAATGCACTATTTCCTCTACTTCCTGTAAGTACTAGTAGGGGAAGTATAAAGAACAATCGTAAAGTTTCATGATGTCTGTTTGATCTAAACTTGCAATATGAAATATGTCAAAAGGACTAATCCTACGAAATTATACCGCGCTTTTCTTTCACACCGTGGCCACCAAACGACTGCTCGCGCGCCGACTGCTACAGCTCGAACTCCCGCCGAAACAGTTGAAATATCCCGCAACCGCCTCACGTTCTCATAGTTACAGATACAATTACAGATACCTTATCATAAGAGATGTTCGAAAGGTAGTCCTCTTTGCACACATTTCTGGCATCTTCTCAGAAAACTTTCATTCACACTTGAGAGTTCAACATCTCAAATTGAGTGAATTTCTCACATGATGTTTTCTTTTAGTTCTTCCATTTTTTTTCATGTGATTTATTTTTCAAGTTCCCCCATAGATGAAAATCGAATACAAAATCAGGGGACCTTGAGGGGCATAATCTTTTACTAATTACCCTATCTTAAAAAAGTTGCTGAGTTAAACTTAATGACTCATCAGCTGTATGCGCAGTAGGAAAACCTGCAATTGGAATCTTCGTTTATTGGAAAAACCCAGACTGACATTCAACGTTGCTGACAAAATGGTGTAATCCTTCCTGTACCTCTCTGCACTTATTGTTTCTTCAGAGAAATGTTGGTCCTATTATTATGTATGCATTTACTGCACACCACACACTAATTTTCGCTTCAAGCAAGTACATTTTGTGTGTAAAATCGGGTATCTCTGTGCTTCAGCATATGTTATTTTACGACGGAACATAACTATATAAATGAAACCATGCTTGTCAGAGTAGAATATTGTCGTCCTCCGTGGTCTAGGGGTGCCATGCTAGCCTCTAGTTCCCGAGGATTCAAACCCGTGAAGGGCAATGGATTTTTTTCGGGCGTAAAGATCCTTAGCATGGCTTCCTTCGGAAGGGAAGTAAAGCCGGTGGTCCCGTGTCGTAGATTTACGGCACGTAAAAGAACCTCAAGCCTGATCTTTAGCCTCTGAGCAAAATTACCGGTCTTTCACGCCCAATATAGAACGAGACGCTAAGAACCATAGCAGTTGAGGAGAGTCCATAAATAAAACTCAACTTAGAGTAGAATATTAAGCAAGGGTTAAATACTCTATCGTTGACATTTCGCAAAATCCAATTACTGAAATTTATGCGAAACTGATGATTAAGTGTAAAATAAAGTGTATGCAACAAACCGGATACATTGTGAGAACTAAAACAATACACCAGGCGAGAAATGCACTAAGTTTAAGATATTGAACTCTCGAGTGTAAATGAAAATTTTCTGAGAAGATACCAGAAATATGAGGATAGAGGACAACCTTTGTAACATCTCTGATGATAAGGATGTGCTTATTATCTCTGTAACTATAATTGTGAGAATGTGAAGTGGCTGCGTGGGTATGATAACTGTTTCGGCGGCCGGCGCGAGAGACGCCATGCGGTGACCACAGTGTGGAAGAAAGGCACTAAATTATATTACATTCTGTAATTCAATAAGGTGCATTTTTTCCTGTATCTACTACAGTTTCAATACTCCATTAGCATCCCCCACCGGTTTGAACATGCCGAGCACATCAATGGAATAGGCATGGGCGTCGGCAAGGGAGGGGGGACAAATACCCCTACCTAGAATTACCAATAACATATTATTATTATTATTATTATTATTATTATTATTATTATGTCCTTACTGTCGCCTTCATTATTGACATATATAGACTATTTTATAATCTATAATAATAGCTATTTCTTTTCTTAGGTCTGTGATTCATTGACAAGTGACTTCGTATTTTGCAGTATAGCTCAAGATATTGCCTAACCAAGTCTGACATAGCATTCTGCGTGCCAGCTTCATGTTGTTTCGTGTAAACAGTTTGAGACATAAAGTAATGCACATACCTGCAATTTCTTGTGCAGTCGAAGGAACAAGGGAATTTAATGCTTTCTCGCTAACTCGTAAAGAACGTAACAATGAAACAACGCTCGGTTCATATTCGTGAGTTACTTTGCTTTCTTGTGGTGTGTTAGTTTACTTCTAAAACATGCTTATTCTCGTGGGGTGATAAGAAATTGTGTCCCGGTATTGATGTTAATTACAGCGTTTTATTTATACTTTTCGTGACCATAATCAGGGATATTAGGATATTTTTTAAGAGAAGTAAGATGAGGGAAGACGATGCTTCGCAGGGTTTTAGTACTACAGCCGCCGCACCTAAAGATAATCCTGGTTGTGTTAACCCGTTACCAGAAGAAGGAACAGCATATTCATCAAATTCAGTGAACGAGGATAATAATTACTCTGCAGGTAGTTGTGTTAATATTCTGGATGTAGGAAGTTATTTAACTATTGTCAAACAATAAGCACCAATTTAAGGTATAAACTTATCAACAACCATTGGGCATCTTCCACATCATATAACTTTAAATCTGATGTAGCAGTAGGAAATCGGCAATTCCGATTATAATGGCTTGCTGAATACTCATCTTGGCTGATATACTTCGCTAAACACAAAGGTGCTTTGTGTCGACATTGCGTGATTTTTCAACCGAAAGTGAATCGTGGTATTCAAGCACTTATACTGTGCGTTTTTACTGAATACAAGAATTTGCATGAGGCAGCACGAGAGCATATGAATCTCTTGGCATCGTGAGCCTGTAAATAAATCTAGCAACTTCATGTATGTGATGAAAAATAAATCACTCAGTGTGGCGCAACAGATAGATCATGCTTACAAATCATATAGTTAAGTGCATTGTTTTTTTTTGTGGAACTCATGCCTTACCTCTTCGCGGTAAGAATTCATCTTTTGGTGTTTTCCATGATCTACTGCATTTTAGAGTCCATGCTGGGGACACCATCTTAAAAGATCACCTCAGTACCTGTAGTGGAAATGCTAAATACACCTCTGTTCAAATTCAAAATGAACCTAACTACACTCTGCGGAGAGATTGCCCTTACTCAATGAAAGTGCTAGCTGACGAATCCACAGATGTAGCAGGGAAAGAGCAGCTCTCTGTAGGCGTGCGCTTTGTGGACAGCAATAACAGTGCTTATATTGCTCGAGAAGAATTTCTTGGCTTTATACCACTTAATGATTTAAGTGCTAGCAGTATAGCAAACACCATTACTTCATTTTTAATTGATGCTGGTGTTGACATGAGCAGGCTTGTTGGTCAGGGATACAACGGTTGCTGGTAAGGAAAATGGAGTGCAAAAGCTTATTACAGCTTTTTCCATTGCAGTGCGCCTAATCTTAAATTAGTAGTCAGTGACCAAAACAGTGTTCCGGAAATAAGAAACTGCATCGGAACAGTGAAGGAAGTAATACACTTTTTCTGAGAAAGTCCACTTCGAAGAAATTGGTTCCAAACATACCTCTTTTATGTGAAACTAAGTGGACTGCAAAATATAAATTCATTCGCATATTTTCAAAGCATTTTGCTTCCATTATTGAAGCTCTGCAGACATTGTCAGTTGATGGAAATAATACAACACGATAGCATGCGCATATGCTGTTTTGCTCAGCATCGACTTCTGTATTTCGGTGTCATTACACGTCGTTGCAAAATGCTCTACCCAGTTGGAGCCCGTGGCTAACATTCTTCGCGGAATTGAAATTGATCTCTGCGGTGTGCAAGAACACCCATTGCAGCTGGTAGCTCTGTTTGAGGATCACAAATCTTCAGTAACTTGATGAAATCCGTGGAAGACATTTCGAGTAAACTAAACATAGAACTAAGTGTGCCGCGAAAAGTGCCTAGACAAATACACCGGTCTAACCATCCAGCAGATATGGGAGAGCATTGAGAAGTTCTATATTCCTTCCCTATTTAGACTCCCTTATCACATCCCTAAAAATTGTTTTTCTTCGTGCAATAAGAACGCGTTTTCTCTTATGGTACTCCGTCCTCACTTGTTGAAAAAACTTTCCTTCAATGATTACGTGGCTCATTTGAGAGGGATTAAAGAAATGTACTTCATGAATAACATTTTGGCAGAAGGTGAAACATGGTACAAAGTATGGAACAACAAACGTGGTGACCATGAAGATATTAAGTACATCGATTTACTCGCACCTTTTTCACAGCTCTACTATCCTCATTGGACTAACACTTCCTGCTAAACATGCACCGTAGAACGGTCATTCAGCACTCTCCGACTTGTATAAACTTGGCTCCGATCAACAATGTGTGAAGAAGGTCTGAATGGCCTTTGTCTTCTGAGCGTTCATCGCGAAAAGGTGAATATCGAGAAACAACCTCATTTATTGGTGAGGTCATCAATAAGTTCGCATTGCAGCCTCGTCAACTTCAGCTGCGTTCAAAAATCCAGAGGACAGCTAGAGAATAAATTATTAAGGTGTGCAGTCAACATTATTTTCAGGAGAACTGGATTTGTTAACTACACTGAGAATTTTACTTTCAGGATTTATTTAAGTTGTGGTCGTAATTTCACAATTCGTTGTAGATTTTAGTGATGAAATAAGAATTAGCATGCTCCGTTTGTAGCACAGTACTTAGACTGTCAACTTCCATATACAGAGATAGCGGGTTCGATTCCGAGTGTTGGAGGGATTCTTATTACATTTATTCCCTGGCAAAGAGTCTGGAGGCATATTACATATTATGTGTGCGCGGGACGTGTGTGCACCCACGCACTGGTGCATTTTTAACCCACAATAATAAACCTTAACGTTGAAATAGACAACAGAAACAAGTTAAACACATCAGCACGGTTTTATTTCATCCAAGTACACATTGCAAATGTAAAATACAAAATTATGGATGTAAGAAAAGGAAATGTATTCCGAGGAATACATGTCCTATAAAATGTAAAAATGTAATTTCATAAAATAATAAGTGTTACAATGATACATATACGTTTGTGAAACATTGTCATTTGCTTCGCGCTAAAGGTATTGTTGCAAAATTTTGTAAATGTGTATTTTGTGAAATAGACCCCAGTCTTGGTAAAAACTGCCGATAATTCTGTAGTAGTGAAAGGCGTAATAACAAAATAGTAAATTTTGGGTTACATTTTGGGTGCTTTTGTAACACATACTCTTGCATTCTGGTAATCAGTTCAAATTTTTGGAAACAATCTAAAAGCAGTAGACATAGTTTTAGGAAACTAATAATCTGCTCTACCCTTAATTTTGCACTGATTTTAACCATATTTGAAATATGTAGAAAAATTGCTTACAACTCTAAGTAAAAATCACAACTCCTTATGTGCATTGGTACGCATAAAAACTGAAATATGCTCTCCGTGCAAACTAACCTTAATGTTGTAAAATATTTAACCAAATTTGAAATGCGTCGACAAATTTTCTCCAAACTCCTATATAAAAAACTCAGCGATTCTTGAGCTGTTTGAGCTGTACGGACAGACCCATGGACAAAGTGACACTAATACGTGCTCCACTGTAGCGAACGCACCTTATATTTGTATACTGGTGTGCAAAACCTAAGGACGAGATGGGTAAAATAACATAACGAATGAACTACTTGGTGGAAGTAGATGAAGGTGCGGGAGAATGTTGCCAGAGGTCTCTCACACGTACACAGAAAGCTGGACGTCACATGGCGTGAGTGTAGCGAGCCTATAGTGCCAAATGTGTCTGGTCCCGCAACACGGGGCAGTTGACTAAACAGGACAAGACGGCGTGTGGCAATTAGCGAGCTCTTACGGTGCACTGTAGTGGTGTTCTTCATTGCAACATGGCCCGTAGACACCATTTGGATGACTTCACACGGGGAACAATCATCGGGAAACTGGAAGAAGGGTGAAGTTTGACCTGTGTTGCTCAGGAGTTTGGAATTGCTCACAGCATTGTTTCACGTGCATGGGGAACCTTCCAAACCACAGGCACTGCTGTCCCAAGGAGAGGTGGTGGTCAACTACGCTCAACTACAGCAGCAGATGACCGCTACATTGTGCAACAGGTAAGGGATCCACGCCAAACAGCGGGTGCAACTGCAACCGCAACCACATTTAACAGGACAGCTAGGCACGCAATCTCACGATACACAGTGGTACGGCGACTACAAAGAGGTGGTCTCTTTGCCTAACGGCCAGTACGTTGTGTTCCATTGACATCCGCACATCGGCGATGCTTTGGGGAGAGCATTGCAGCACATCCACATGCATCAACGACCATCCAACAGTTGTCAACAGCACTGATGGAGGAATGGAACACTTTACCACAAGAACTGCTTTCCAACCTTGTGGCCAGCATGGGAGCACAATGCAGAGCATGGTGATCATACACTCTTTTAAGCACCAAGTATCTGCTTCTGTAAATCTAGAGAGCCTCATATGTCGTATTGACTTTAGTGTAGCTTATGGTTTATGAATAAAAGTGAAATTTCTGTTCGTCTCATTGCATATTTCGTTTAGTTGCCTACTGTAGCAGTTCCCACTATGTATTATTCAAGTTTCATCGAGCTATGTGTCACAGCATGCGAAGATTGCTTTCGTCCTTAGGTTTTGCACACCAGTGCGTGTGCGTAAAATTGAGAAATTGGTGTTTTGAATTATGTGCATTTTTGCCCCAGTCAGGAAAAATGCTGGCGACGCCCCTGGGACATCTTAATTACTTGTCCCAAAAAGACGATTGCAATGAAGATATTTGAGTTGTACTTGCACAAGTTTATGTTTAGAAACTGTGTGTCAAGAAATCTTTGATGGCATCATGGAAGAAGTATGGCATTACAATTGTAAGGGAGAATAACGGCCCTTTTCAAGGCCATCAATTCCTTCACTTAAGACCGAGCGAGGTGTGCGTCTCGTATTCGGGAGATCCCGTGTTCGATCCCCAGTGACTGCTCACTGTGACCCATGGATTTTTCGTGGTTTCCCTGGGGTGGTTCATCGACTACCACGATTCTCCTGCCCCTCATTTCCTGTACCCATCATCTTCCTTGTCATCTATTACAGGGTTGTAGGACCAGGTGACGGTGTTCGGGATGTTGCGGCTGGGCGGTGACTGTGCGCTCCGTAGAGGTTTCCTCCTGACGTCGTTCCAGGAACAGCTCGGTTAGGACCCGCCTCCGGGTGCTTTCGGGCACTCCACGGAGTCTCAGGGCCTATGGGTGGGCCTGGGCGAAAGTTCAGTCTGGAAACATTAGGGAGCCTGTCCATTCCTGCACCCATCGTCATCCGGATCTGGTCACCTTCAGGTCTCTCCCCTCCTTCTCCCTCCTAGAGGTCACGGTAGAAGGGACCGGATAGCCTGCGTGCGGTGCTCTGTCCCATTTCGGGGGGCCCCTCCGTTCGTCAGTACCTCCCTCACTTAGGAGCAGAGCAGATAATCACTCATTATCCGAATATATTGTGCTTATTTCGCTTAACTCGCTGCTTTATTTCGTATTTGTTATGTGCTTATTCGGTTCCAGCTAGTTTTACCTGTCACCTCCATGTTTGTTCAGATAGTTACTGTTCACAGATATGCATTTTATGTTAGCCTTCTTCCATTTTATATTTAAGTTTTAGACATATTTATTGTGTATGGCGACTGTTGTGCTTGCAGTTTTGTTTTACGGTATTATTGCTTTTCAGTTTTGTGTTTTTGCATATAATCCACACCTCGTATATGTGTTCAACGCTTTCTTGGCTTTGAATTCATTCTTTTCACTGTTATGATGTCATATGTCCCGTCTGTAATTATTGTGTGTTTAATGTTCATTTTGTTTCCAGCATTCTTGCTTTCCGCAACTTTCCCTGTATAAGACAGGTTATATTTACTTATTTATTTAATATGTATTAACTTATTCTTGTCTTTCACTTTAATCCTTTTCCGAACATTTCGTGCATATTTATTGTGTATTTTAGGTATGTTTTGCTTTAAACATTATTTATGTTAGGTTTTGTGCATATAGTGATGCAGTTATGGCACAAGCTTATCGTATGGAAGGCGCGAACCAACTGACTGGCCGGTTGAAGAGATAAGGACACGAAATAGCTCTATCACCCAACATAAATTCCAGAAGCGTATTCGAGAGACAGCCAGATTCTTCTGGAAGTTTCTCCCCTCCGTCTTCCGGGAACATTCCACAAACTCCCGACTTGTATATGTAAGCGAGCGTACTCCCGAGTGAGTGAGCTAGTGAGTGCGTTTCTGAAGCGACATCAAGTGCTGTTCTACGAGTGAGGTTGTGACAACAGTACAGCGAGTGCTCTACTTCGAGAGATTAGAGAAGTATTGTGTTCGACGCTCCGGCGCGTTTTATTTTACCGCTACGTGCAGTCACAAAAGTGAAGTGACAGTGAAGACTGAACTAAGTCACACCAGAAAAGTGAAGTGACAGTGGGAACTGAACTAATCACATTGGAGAAGAGACAGTGAAAAGTGGACAATTTCATAATATTTACTGTGTATTTTAGCATGTTTTTTAAACAATATTTAGATTAGGTTTGTTCTACGTGTTTTGTTTTGTTTTACAGTTAAGATGTTAGAAATTGTGTGATAGGCTTTCGTATCCATCGCATTCACAGTTGGTAGTTCATTAAAGCACTGGACACTGATGCCATAATAGAGCCTTCGTGCAAGTTTAGCAGACGGTTTAGAACTATAATTGTAATTTACTACTAGGTATTACGTATAGATAGTGTTCTAGGGTTGTGACTTAATGTTCCTCATGTATTTGAACCATTAAAACCACTAACAAATCATTTTCTCAAATAATATTCATGAACTAGTATCAATATGCGATACCCATTAACCTCCCTGATTAGTTTACGGTTCGCGAGCAGTGGGAGCTTTGTGGCTATCGTAATTCATGTAGTTCATCCTGAAGGGCCGCCAACGTTTGAGCAAACAATACTGCGAGATAGAAAATACGAGAACTAGTATGAGGCGAGTGTAGGCCGGCAGTGACACCACAGCGTCCTGTGGTTTCGAGATTTACCTACCCGAGGTTACGTTAAAGTTAGTGTGTGTATGTGAACTGGATTCAAATGACGGGTGTGATATGAGTAACTGGACATTTGCCACCCCTAACACTATTATCGCCCGCGGATTGCACTGGTATAGTGATTAATTACTATAACACAATTAATAAATACAAGTATAAGACAGGGATGCCCGCGTCACCGGGTTTATTTAACATTTATATTGATGCAGCCATAGATCAATGGCAAAGACAGATGAATATTTTAAGCTAGGTAGGTTTAATTTAGATACTATTCTATTTGCTAACGACCAGGATATACTCTGAGGTTCTGAAGAAGGTCTACAAAAGCAGTACATAAATTGCAATAAATAACAGCAAATTATAACTTAAAATATCTACAGTAAAAGCCAAAGTAATGGCTTTTAGAGGAAAGTATTCTATTAGAACAAAAATAGAACTAAACAGAAATATAACTGAGCAGGTTAACAAATTTAATTATCTGGGATGTTGAGTTTCATATGATGAAGACCGTGATTTAGAACAAAAATTATCTAAACTTCAATGTATGTGCGTTACTATTTACAGAACTTTGAAAAACAAAAGAAGAATAGAGACAATTTTAAATTTTTACAAAGTTATAGTTGTTCCACTTCTAGCTTATGGCAGTGAGAACTGCGCCCTAAATAGAACAAGAAAACGGAAAATCAAATCTGCACAGATGAAAATTTTAAGACGAATATTAGGATATGCTCTAAGAGATCGCAAGCAAAATACTAACAGAAGAGAAGAATTGCAAATCTATAACTTACAAGGAAAAATAAATACCTTAAAACAAGAATAGTATGGATGCGTTGAAAGAACGCATTTAAATAGATTTAAAAAATCTGATGTATTACACTCACATGACTTTCTATACTCTTGTACAAACTATTTTTACAAACACTTATTCTCCATATGCTTCATGTTAATCGAGATGTTAATCTTATTGGTAATTTTCTTGTAGATGCAAGGGGAATTGGTAGGCTTTCAGCGATAGTCAAATATTTTAAGAGCTGGTTGCTATGTGGAGTATCATTCTCTTTGCATGTCCAGGACAAAAAAAATGAACAACGAATTCCCATTTCAGAAAAAGTATAGGTATTGTAAAATTTAAGGGAATAACAAGCAATATCTCGAAAATGGTTCACTCAAAAAAAAAATGTATATGACATAAATTGTGTGTTTTAACGCGATCTACATTTTTGTGTAGTAAAATTTTGCTTGTCTCTTATGGTTTACCAGTTATGCAAAAGTCGTTCACAATGAAGAATACTTTTGGAGACATTCCCAGAAAATTTGAGATATACAATTCATTTGCCGTAAAAATGTCTTAAACCTATGCTATTTTATTCAAAATCGTTAGAGCCATTTTTGAGAAAATTAAAATTTTCGAAAAATGTTCTATGTAAAGGGTAATTTGGGGTGGGGATTTTCTTGAAAACCTTATTGTCGCATCTCTGGAAGATACTGAACCTAAATACCAAGTTTGGTGTTTATCCGACTGTTCGTTTCTGAGTTATGCTGTTCACAGATACACAGACACACACACGGACATGTTTCCAAAAATGCTTTATATGCATTCAGTGCGCCTTAAACCATGTATTTCCGGTGAAATCTCGGTATCGAATTTTTGGGTGGAATGCAATACTTCCCCTACTTAGTATACGCAGTAGAGAAAGTAAAAAAGCATATCTTTATACTCGACGAGGTAAAAGAGAGATAGTCTTTGAGGCGGAACAGACTAAAGTCTATTCTTGAAGTAGAACAAGAAGAGGAAGAAGAAATAAAAGTATGGAGGTTTTACCAATTTATGTGAAGGTATTTACCTGTAGCTCGCTGTATGCCTTGGTACGCTCTCTACGGCTTCTCTTAGAGGAAGATACTCTGTGCCGAACACATACTCTATAAGTGAAGAACGATGTGACGCCCTCGTGTTAGGCTTCTCATACACAGGGACCCATTCCACAGAATCTCTCTGAAATGTGGGACTATTCTCTAGAACATCCCATGTGCCTAGTTCACCTGGAGTTGCTGTTTGAAGCACTACTAGTAGTGTTACAGTGCATCCCAGGACGTACGTATCCATAGTTACCACCTGCCAACAGAAATATGACATTACTTGCACATAAGCGGAATAGTTATTACAACTTACTATTGAAATTTACCTTTAGCTTACTGTAAACCTAGGAACATAAGTAAGATTTAAAAGAATCTTTTGCGTTGCATTCACGTCACCTTCTCTATACATATTCCTACAAAGGTTATACTTGTATCTTTTACTTCTTGTTAGTAGACATGCTTTTATTACACATTTCGTTGTAGGTATAAGGATACAATAGGCTAAAGCGATAGTCAGATTTTTTAAAAGTGGATCAGTAGGATATATAGGAGAGAGCTGGCGCAGTTTTTTGCGTTTATATGGGAAAGGATAGGGAAAACGAGGCTAGATGCGACGGTTCAAGGAGGAAAATGCGTTTATATGGGGGAGATAGGGAATACGAGGACTGACGCTAGGCTAGACAGTGGTAGGAGGGGGAGTGCGCTTTATATGAGAGAGGTAGAGGAATATGAGGAGAAGTGCTAGGCTAGACAGAGGCTGAGTAATGTATGGTTTATATGAGCGGTATAGGAAAACGCGGAGATGTGTTAGGCTAGACAGGGCTTGAAACGTAGTGCATGGTTTATATGAGAGATATAGGAAAACGAGGAAAGGTGTTAGGCTAGACAGAAGTCGAGGAGTAGAGTATGGTTTATATGAGAAGTATAGGAAAACGAGGAGAGGTATTAGGTTAGGAGAATTGAGTTTGTGTTTATAAGGAGAGACGAGAAAACGGAGAGAGATCCGATGCTAGGATAGACAGGTGTTAAAGTTAGGTTAGATAGGAAACCAAGGAGTGATACTCAGCTAGAGGGGGGCAGGAGGGAATGAGCTTTTGAGAGGTAGGGGATACGGGGAGTGGTGTTAGACTAGACAGAGGTTTAGAGTATGCGTTTATATGTATGAGAAGTATAGGAACAGGAAGAGGGGTGCTAGGCTAGACAGAGGTTGAGGAGTAGAGTATAGTTTATATGAGAGGTATAGGAAAACGAGGAGAGGAGTTAGACTAGATAGAGGTCGAGGAGCAGAGTATGGTTTATGTGAGAGTCATAGGTAAACGAGAGAGGCGTTAGGCTAGACAGAGCTAGAGGAGTAGAGTATGGTTTATATGAGAGGTATAGGAACAGGAGGAGATGTGTTAGGCTAGACAGGTAGTGTAGCAGTAGGAATATGGACTTATATACAGGAGAGATAGGGAATATGAGGTGCTAGACTTGAAAGCGACTTTAGACGTGAACTTAGTGGAAAACTGTTTCATGTCAATGTTCTAGACATACCCATCACATAACCTATTCAGGGAAAAGGTGACTCGTTCAGGGGAAAAAGGTGACTGCTCAGGGAAAAAGGAGGTCCACAAAGGGAAAAAGTTGACTAGCAAAGGGAAAAACGTGACCAGCAAAGGGAAAAAGGCGACCAGCAAAGGGAAAAATGTGACCAGCAAAGGGAAAAAGGTGAGCCATAAAGGTGAAAAGGTGACCTGCAACGGGAAAAGCTAACCCACTAACACTAACAGGTAAGTAATTCAGCTAGTATTGCAAGAGGTTGACTGCATCATAGCAGTGTATGATTTCACATGTAATTCAGCTAGTATCGTATGTATTTAGGCTAATTCATCTAGTAACACAGAATAGATTCCAGAGGCTAACTGCATCATGGCTCTGCATAATTTCACAGATAATTCAGCTAGTATCGTAGGTATTTAGGCTAATTCAGCTAGTATCACAAGAGGATAGATTCTAGGGTTGGGTATAGCTTAGTGTCGTATTTCACAGGTAATTCAGCTAGTATCGTAGGTATTTAGGCTAATTCAGCTAGTATCACAGGAGGCTAGATTCCAGGGTTGGGTATAGCATAGTTTCATATTTCACAGGTAATTCAGAGGGTATCGTAGGTATTTAGGATAATTCAAGTAACATAGGTGTTTAGAGTAATTAAGCAAGTATCACAGGAGGCTAGATTCCAGGGTTGGGTATAGCATAGTTTCGTATTTCAGAGGGTATCGTAGGTATTTAGGATAATTCAAGTAACATAGGTGTTTAGAGTAATTAAGCAAGCATTACAGGAGGGTAGGTTCCAGGGGTTGGTTATAACCTAGCTTCGTATTTCACAGATAGTTCAGGTAATATCGTAAGTATTTGAGGTAATCGACAGAGCTTCACAGATATTATTGATAATTTCGATCAGAGATTTGTATCACAGCTATTTAAGGTAAATGCAGCTGATTCAGGTTGTATCAATGGTATTTGAGTCATTTTAATAGGTAATTCTGATAGTATCACAGGTGCTCGTACTAATTTAGAGCAGGAATTCGTATCAGAGCTAGTTAAAGTAATTTCACATGATTCGGGTAGTATCACAGGTATTTAAATCATTTTCATA
Source organism: Deroplatys truncata (assembly GCA_030765065.1). Taxonomy (NCBI): domain Eukaryota; kingdom Metazoa; phylum Arthropoda; class Insecta; order Mantodea; family Mantidae; genus Deroplatys; species Deroplatys truncata. The sequence continues at coordinate 6,558,713 of CM060988.1, read as the reverse complement.
GCCAATTCAGCTAGTATCGTGAGCATTTAAGCTAATTCAGCTAGTACCACAGGAGGCTAGATTCCAGAGGCTAACTGCATCATAGCTATGCATGAATGGGCGGAGCTTGCCGGCATAGATCAAAGAACTTTATCAGATGTCGGCATCTTCCTTTGTGCCAGAACCGGCTTTTTATTTCTACTGTTTAATCGCTTATATCTCATGAATAAAAAGAGACAGAACAATGGGATAAAAACTAATCAATTCTTTGGAATGCGCCGCGTCATCAGGACCTTGTTCCAAGTTGACCGGGATGCCTGGGTTCGAATCCTAGGAGTGAATGCAAATTCATCTTCTAATAACTCAGAGACTAATTACGATAAAGACGTCAAATAAACTTTATTACATTGATGTCATTAGGTAGTTTCTTGTGGATGTATATTTTGGTACCTGGTGTCCTGGGTTCGATCCTTAATTTTAAAAATCCATTATCTCGGAAACTAGGAAAGCTAGAGGAATGGACCAAAGCACGATTGATAGCTGTTATAATGAGTAATTAATACTGTATATAATTTCCAATCAGTTGTCCCTAGTTCGAATCCCGATTTTTTAATGACTTGCTTAATTTTACTCTATACTCTAGAAAATATCACTTAAATTGATGCTGTAACTACATACAGCACCTTTAAGCTTATCAAACTCATATTATAAATTATTTTGTTCTTGGTGTTTTGGGTTCGAATACTGATTCGATGGAATTTACTTATAAATTTAATAACTCCTAAACCAATTAAGATAAAGACGCCAAATAAACTTTATTGCGTTTATGTTATTAGGTAGTATCTTGTGGATGTGTAATTAGATACATGACGTCCTGGGTTCGATCCTAATTTTAAAATTTTCATTATCTCGGAATTAAGTGAGGTAGAGGAGTGGACTAAAGCATGATTGATATCTTCTATGATGGGTAATTAATGCTGTATATAATTGCCAATCAGTTGTGCTTGATTCGATTCCCCATCTTTTAATGACTTCCTTAATTTTCCTCTGTACACTAGAATATATCACTTAGATCGATGATGTAACTGCATACAACTTTGTTTAACATGTCAGACTAATATTATAAATTATCTTGTTCCTGGTGTTCTGGGTTCGAATACCGATTCAATGAAATTTACTTGCAAAAATTTAATAACTCGTAATTTAATTTAGATAAACATGTCAAGGTAAACGCAAACAGAGTATCTAGTCCTTAAATATCGTTATCGTGACAAATATTACTTTAAGTACTCAGATCGAATCCCGAAGGGTGATTTCATATATCTTCAAGCTTATGGATCATATCAGGTTCGAGTAAAGATTAAATGGTAGATGCTGATATTGGGGAGCTAAAATACATTTATTAAAAGTATTACCGGGTTCGATTTAGAAGCTTAGAATCTGTGTAACTCTGGAAAAATTGCTTTTCTCGTGATTGTAGTTAAATGTAATGGGTTTTCTGTGAGGAGGTGGAAAGGAAGAATTGAAAAGGGAATAAAAACATGAAATAATTAAGTAAATAAGGGGGAAAATCTTCTAGGTTTCCTTTTAAGCTTTTAGTTTTAAGTATTGTGATAATACAGCTTGAATTAACCTTGGTACAATAGGTGGTGATGGTGGTGGTGGGCTTGAATTTGAAATATATGTCTGAATGAGCGTGTGGGAATACTTCTCTTGCTGGTGAGACAGCATAAGCAGGTAGTTATGAGACGAGTTTAAACGTGTTTGATGCTGCCAGACATCCTGTCTCTGGGTGTGACGTCATAAACATCCTGTCTCTAGACTTGAGGTTATATGGCTGGGGGGTTAGTACACGTTGAGCGATCATATACAGGTGGTTATGGAGCGAGTTTATGATTGATCTAAAAGGTTCGTGCTCCCTCTATAAATATGGTGATCTAGGGCATTGGACTTCATTGTGCTAATTAGTCTTGAGGTGTTAACATCGTGTTCTCTCCAAGAATAATCAGCTTTCTAAAGTGGTGTCAAGGTGAAGAGGTCTACATTTCATTGATCAGTGATTAATACGTTATTACATCAAGAATAAAGATGAATAACTCAGCGTATAAGGATATTATTCCAAGCGCTACTGGATATGCATGCGGAAAATGTGGGAAGAAGTTCCTCCGAGGTTATGACAAGAGAAGACACGAGATGAGCTGCAAGAAGCTCTTCAAATGTAAACATTGTAATGTAACCTTCAAAGATTGTTATAAGGGACAGCGACACGAAGATATATGTGAAATAAGCAGCCCTCAGAAGAAAAGAAGATTGGAGCCAACTAAACATCAGTTGCTGTCAACAATGGAGGACTGCGATATGAAAGAATACGAAACTTCATTCGAAGGACGATTGAAATCGTATTTTATACGATGCGAATCAGCTAAGGACCTGAATATGTATCTGCAAGAGGCAAAACAACGGATAATCCAGGCTGTGCATAAAGAGCTTAGCATTCATAAGAGTGTTAAAATTAATCTGCTGGCAGAGTGTCGATTTGTTAACAGTATTGGTGAAACCTGTGACAAAACATTTAAAACACGGAATCAAGCTGTTTTCCTGGAAACTGATCTGGAGTCAGCGATGGAAGTGAAATTCAAGAAATTGGTGACTGAAATGAAGGAGTCTCAGCTTAAGGGTAGCAGCTGGGCTTTACTTGCTGTGGAAGGAGTTCGACTTCGTATCAACAAGTACAATCCGTTGCGAGGAAGTAGCTACATACCACTACCGTCAGCTGTTGAAGCAAGGAAAGCATGTATAAACATTCAGAACTTTAGCGACGAGAAATGTTTCATGTACTCCGTATTAGCTAAATTCATAGGGAAGGATGCACAGCGTGTGAACAAATACAAACAACTTCAAGATAAGTACGACTTCAGCTGTGTTTCCTATCCTACTCCACTTTCTCAAATACCAAAATTTGAGAAGTTTAACAAGATATCTATTAACGTTTTCGGGCTGGATGAGAAGTATGAAGTGTATCCGATAAAGGTTGTTGATATTGAACTACCTGAACATCGCGACCTGCTACTATTGAATGATATTAGTGGAAAACATCACTACGTATATATAAAGAATTTTGAGAAACTCGTTCGACGCCAGAAAACTAGCCATAATGGACGGGTTTATACTTGTAAGCGCTGCTTTACACATTTTGATGATCGATATGGACTAAGCGGACAGGAAAAACTGCAAGAACATGTAGCCGTCTGTATTCAACATGGTGTTGCGAGGGTAGTTATGCCTACCAAGGAGAAATCAATTGTTCAGTTTAAAAATATTGAGAGGATGCTGAAAGTACCTTATGTCATCTATGCTGATTTTGAGAGTATTTTCACTCCATGCCATACGTGTATACCCAATCCTGAAACTTCCTATACAACCCCTTATCAAGAGCACACACCAATGAGCTTCTGTGTTTACGTGAAGCCTACATCCAGTGTTGAACATCTCGAAACTGGTCTTCCTAAGCAACCCTATGTGTATCGTGGTGCTGATGCTGCTCAGAAGTTTATGCTGTACCTGACATCTCTTGCAAAAATGATTGATGGCATATACAAATCTACTAAGCCTCTGAAACTTACGGAACAACAGCAAAAGGATTTTGAGTCTTCTACGGCATGCTACTTGTGTGGAAAAGGCTTTACAGGAGAAAACTACAAAGTACGCGACCATGATCACATCAGCGGTGAATATCGTGGAAGTCTTCATAATGAATGTAATTTAGCCTGTAAAACACCTAAATATATACCAGTCTTCATGCATAACCTTAGCGGATATGACTCTCATTTCATTGTTAAGGAGCTGGGTTGTACAAGTGAACGTGTGGAGGTAATTCCTAACTCTGAAGAAAGCTATATCTCATTCACCAAGTATGTAGGAGATATAAAGCTTCGATTTGTGGATAGCTTCCGATTCCTCAGTACAAGCTTGGATAAGTTGGTAAAAAATCTAACATCGTATCCTGAAACGCTAAAGTACTTTGGAGAAGACAAATTGAAGTTGATGACCCGTAAGGGTGTATTTCCCTATGATTTTGTTACGTCATGGGATGTCCTGAACGAGACCTGCTTGCCTCCTAAGGACTACTTCTACAATAGATTAAATGAAGAAGAAATTACTGATACTGACTACGATCATGCTAGAAATGTATGGGAGCTGTTTAATGTGAGAAACCTGGGAGAGTACAGCGATCTCTACTTAACTTCGGATGTACTTCTCCTAGCTGATGTCTCTGAGACGTTCAGAGAGCAAACCCTTAAAACACACAAAGTTGATCCTGCCCATTATTTTACCTCTCCAGGTCTTACATGGGACTCCATGTTACTGTATACTGGAATTAAGCTGGAGCTGTTACAAGATTATGATCAACTACTCATGGTGGAATCAGGTATAAGAGGAGGTTTATGCCAAGTTTCCCATCGGTATGCAGAGGCTAATAACACTTATATGGAGAAGTTTGATCCGTCGAGACCAACCCAATTTATCACATACGAGGACGCTAATAACCAATATGGCTGGGCAATGTGTCACGCCCTTCCTTTTGGTGGATTTCAGTGGGTGTCGCCTGAAGAAATCAACTTAGAAACACTACAAGAAGATGATCCTCATGGGTACATATTAGAAGTCGACATCGAGTATCCTGCTGAACTTCACGATCTACACAACGATCTAACTTTCCTGCCAGAGTGTATGAAACCATTGGAATCATCTACAAAGAAACTGATACCTCATCTTGGACCTCGAAAGAAGTATGTAGTGCATTACATGGCTTTGAAGCAAGCTCTTAGTCATGGACTACGACTAACAAAAATCCATCGTGTGCTACAATTCCGACAGTCTCAGTGGTTGAAACCTTATGTGGAATTTAACAACAGGCTACGACAACAAGCTGCAAATGATTTCGAGAAGGATCTCTACAAGCTCTTTAACAACGCTATGTTTGGAAAAACTATGGAGAACCTGCGTAACCGTATGGATATACGACTGGTGACCAATGAAAAAACTCTAGAGAAGCTGATCGCCAAGCCTACGTTTATCGACAGGACGATATATGCTGATAATCTAGCTGCTGTACATATGGGCTCTCGTCAGATTGTATTCAACAAGCCTATATACATTGGTATGAGTGTGTTGGACATCTCCAAGACATTAATGTATAACTATCATTACGACGTTTTGTTGCCTTATTATGGAGCTGAAAACCTGAAGCTTATGTATATGGACACTGATTCGTTCATTCATCGTGTAACAACTGAAGATGTGTACCAGGATAAGCTACGTTTTCTTGAGCATCTCGATACAGCTGATTACCCTGTCAACCATATATGTTACTCTACTCAGAACAAGAAGGTATTGGGAAAATTTAAAGATGAGGCTAATAGCAAAATCATCCTACGCTTTGTTGGACTACGTCCTAAGATGTATGCCTTAGATATTCAAGGGTCAATGATAAAAAAGATTAAAGGTATAAAACGTAGCGCTATTAAGCAGTACATTTCGTTTGACAGCTATACAGACTGTCTTAAAACCTGTGAAATCATCAGAACACCTATGAATCTGATCCTATCACGAAAGCATGCTCTTGCTACAGTGCAAGTGAATAAAATTGCATTGACTCCGTTTGATGATAAAAGAATTATTGCTGAGGATGGGATAACGACATATGCGTATGGACATTACGCCATTACAAACAGTGCTTAAAAGAATGTAAGTTAAAGATAAAGATTTTCTCGTGAGTCTACAATCTTAAAAAAGAAGGTTATCTGTGTGCTGTATATGCAGATAGCTGACGCCTGATGAAGAAAGAAGAAGATGGAAGGGAAGGTGGTAACCCTGCCATTAGGAGCAATCCTAGTGCTAGTCTCAAGCCTAGATAAAAGGGGAGAGACATCTATAACGAACTAAAATAAAGGTATGTTGACGCAAAGCTTTTCAGTTTGTAAACCATATACAGTTTATCCCTCTCTGCATCGTACAATAACTGTTTAACATATAAAAATTTGTAAGATTTAGAAAAAAGTATATAAATTGTTGTAACGCTGGATGAGAAAAGTTTTATAATCGAATTACTCTCTATATTACCATGAGTACCTGTGATAATAGTTGAATTGCCTGTTAAAATGACTTAAATACCTGTGATACTACCCGAATCGTGTGAAATTACATTAAATAGTCAGATACGAATTCCTGCTCTAAATTAGTACGAGCACCTGTGATACTATCAGAATTACCTATTAAAATTACTCAAATACCATTGATACAACCTGAATCAGCTGCATTTACCTTAAATAGCCGTGATACAAATCTCTGATAGAAATTATTACGAGCATCTGTGAAACTATGCTGATTATCCAAATACTTATGATATTACCTGAACTATCTGTAAAATACGAAACTAGGCTATAACCAACCCCTGGAACCTACCCTCCTGTAATGCTTGCTTAATTACTCTAAGCACTAAGTTACTTGAATTATCCTAAATACCTACGATACCCTCTGAATTACCTTGAAATATGAAACTATGCTATACCCAACCCTGGAATCTAGCCTCCTGTGATACTACCTGAATTAGCCTAAATACCTACGATACTAGCTGAATTAGCTGTGAAATCATGCATAGCTATGATGCAGTTAGCCTCTGGAATCTAGCCTCCTGTGATACTAGCTGAATTAGCTTAAATGCTCACGATACTAGCTGAATTGGCTATGAAAATGATTTAAATACCTACGATACTAGCTGAATTAGCTGTGAAATCATGCATAGCTATGATGCAGTTAGCCTCTGGAATCTAGCCTCCTGTGATACTAGCTGAATTAGCTTAAATGCTCACGATACTAGCTGAATTGGCTATGAAAATGATTTAAATACCTGTGATACTACCCGAATCATGTGAAATTACTTTAACTAGCTCTGATACGAATTCCTGCTCTAAATTAGTACGAGCACCTGTGATACTATCAGAATTACCTATTAAAATGACTCAAATACCATTGATACAACCTGAATCAGCTGCATTTACCTTAAATAGCTGTGATACAAATCTCTGATCGAAATTATCAATAATATCTGTGAAGCTCTGTCGATTACCTCAAATACTTACGATATTACCTGAACTATCTGTGAAATACGAAGCTAGGTTATAACCAACCCCTGGAACCTACCCTCCTGTAATGCTTGCTTAATTACTCTAAACACCTATGTTACTTGAATTATCCTAAATACCTACGATACCCTCTGAAATACGAAACTATGCTATACCCAACCCTGGAATCTAGCCTCCTGTGATACTTGCTTAATTACTCTAAACACCTATGTTACTTGAATTATCCTAAATACCTACGATACCCTCTGAATTACCTGTGAAATATGAAACTATGCTATACCCAACCCTGGAATCTAGCCTCCTGTGATACTAGCTGAATTAGCCTAAATACCTACGATACTAGCTGAATTACCTGTGAAATACGACACTAAGCTATACCCAACCCTAGAATCTATCCTCTTGTGATACTAGCTGAATTAGCCTAAATACCTACGATACTAGCTGAATTATCTGTGAAATTATGCAGAGCCATGATGCAGTTAGCCTCTGGAATCTATTCTGTGTTACTAGATGAATTAGCCTAAATACATACGATACTAGCTGAATTACATGTGAAATCATACACTGCTATGATGCAGTCAACCTCTTGCAATACTAGCTGAATTACTTACCTGTTAGTGTTAGTGGGTTAGCTTTTCCCGTTGCAGGTCACCTTTTCACCTTTATGGCTCACCTTTTTCCCTTTGCTGGTCACATTTTTCCCTTTGCTGGTCGCCTTTTTCCCTTTGCTGGTCACGTTTTTCCCTTTGCTAGTCAACTTTTTCCCTTTGTGGACCTCCTTTTTCCCTGAGCAGTCACCTTTTTCCCCTGAACGAGTCACCTTTTCCCTGAATAGGTTATGTGATGGGTATGTCTAGAACATTGACATGAAACAGTTTTCCACTAAGTTCACGTCTAAAGTCGCTTTCAAGTCTAGCACCTCATATTCCCTATCTCTCCTGTATATAAGTCCATATTCCTACTGCTACACTACCTGTCTAGCCTAACACATCTCCTCCTGTTCCTATACCTCTCATATAAACCATACTCTACTCCTCTAGCTCTGTCTAGCCTAACGCCTCTCTCGTTTACCTATGACTCTCACATAAACCATACTCTGCTCCTCGACCTCTATCTAGTCTAACTCCTCTCCTCGTTTTCCTATACCTCTCATATAAACTATACTCTACTCCTCAACCTCTGTCTAGCCTAGCACCCCTCTTCCTGTTCCTATACTTCTCATACATATAAACGCATACTCTAAACCTCTGTCTAGTCTAACACCACTCCCCGTATCCCCTACCTCTCAAAAGCTCATTCCCTCCTGCCCCCCTCTAGCTGAGTATCACTCCTTGGTTTCCTATCTAACCTAACTTTAACACCTGTCTATCCTAGCATCGGATCTCTCTCCGTTTTCTCGTCTCTCCTTATAAACACAAACTCAATTCTCCTAACCTAATACCTCTCCTCGTTTTCCTATACTTCTCATATAAACCATACTCTACTCCTCGACTTCTGTCTAGCCTAACACCTTTCCTCGTTTTCCTATATCTCTCATATAAACCATGCACTACGTTTCAAGCCCTGTCTAGCCTAACACATCTCCGCGTTTTCCTATACCGCTCATATAAACCATACATTACTCAGCCTCTGTCTAGCCTAGCACTTCTCCTCATATTCCTCTACCTCTCTCATATAAAGCGCACTCCCCCTCCTACCACTGTCTAGCCTAGCGTCAGTCCTCGTATTCCCTATCTCCCCCATATAAACGCATTTTCCTCCTTGAACCGTCGCATCTAGCCTCGTTTTCCCTATCCTTTCCCATATAAACGCAAAAAACTGCGCCAGCTCTCTCCTATATATCCTACTTGGATCGCTATGTGATGGCTTTGAAATTCAATGCTCCTTGCATGATCACGAGATAAAAAATCTGATGTGTTACACTCACATGACTTTCTCTACTCTTGTACAAACTATTTTTACAAACGTTTATTCTCCATATGCTTCATGTTACTCGAGATATCGAGATGTCAATCTTATTGCTAATTTTCTTGTAGATGCAAGGGGAACATGGTAGGTTATAAGCGATAGTCAAATCTTTTAAGCGCTAGTTGCTATGTGGCGCATTGTATTCTGTTTGCATATCCAGGACATAAAAAATTGAATAACGAATTTGAGAAAAAGTATAAGTATTGGAAAATTTAAGGAAATAACAAGCAATATCTCGAAAATGGTTCACTCAACTAAAAAAATGTATATGACATAAATTGTGTATTTTAACGCGATCTACATTTTTTGTGTAGTAACATTTTGTCTATCTCTTATGGTTTACCAGTTATGCAAAAGTCGTTCACAATAAAGAATACTTTTAGAGACATTCCCAGGAAATTCAAGATATACATTTTATTTGTCATAAAAATATCTTAAACATATGATATTTTAATCAAAATCGTTAGAGCCATTTTTGAGAAAATTAAAATTTTCGAAAAATTTTCCATGTAAAGGGTACTCTGGGGTGAGGGGATTTTCTTGAAAACCTTCGTGTCGCATCCTTGGAAGATACTGAACCTAAATACCAAGTTTGGTGTTTATCCGACTGTTCGTTTCTGAGTTATGCTGTTCACAGACACACACACAGACAGTCACACAGACACACAGACAGTTACACACACGGACATGTTTCCAAAAATGCTTTTTTTGGATTCAGGGGGTCTCAAAACATGTATTTCCGGTGAAATCTCGGTATCGAAATTATGGGTGGAATACAATACTTCCCCTACTTACTATACGTAGTAGAGAAAGTAAAAATCGAATAGCGACTTACGAGTTGAAGAAAGTATGAGTATTTGAAAATTCAAATCAATAGCAAAGAATATCTCGGAAACAGTAAATGGCAAAAATTATTATTTGGCATAAATTGCGTACTGTAACGAGATCTACATTTTTTTTGTGCAGTAAGATTTTGTCTATTTCTTACGGTTTACCAGTTATACAAAAGTCATTCAGAATGAAGAGGACTACACAGGCGTGTCCGCGGCGTGAAGTTACCTGCGGCCCGACAGTACGAGCGCATCCCAACTGGCCTAGTGGCTAGTGACCGGTTCCTTTTGGTTAATAGTCGCGTAACGAGCTCATTATGTGCCACTTCCCTGCAGTTTAGGTAATTACTATTCCAGAATATTCATTTGTGAGCTGTTTCTAGCAACTTCCCTTTCTATAACATTCCGCTTTGTATGCTGACCCTGGTTAAGGCGCTGCTCAGTTCAGCCAATTAAAAAGTTCCGAAGTGAAAAGTGGAGAGTGCCAGTGCAGCTCAGTTGCGAGTTGCGATTTGACGGATCAGTTGTGTTGTGTTCCAGTGTGTGCAAAAGTGACTCAAGTGTAAACTCTGTGTTACGTTGAGTGCCTGGTGGTAAAATAAAGTGTGTTTCGCAGTAATTGGTGTTCTCATTTGTTACAATATAGATTTTATTGTCATGCAAATATCTAATACACGGTATTTCAATTAAAACCCTTGGAGACCTTTTTGAGAAAGTCAAAATTTCGAAGAATTGTCTGTATAATGGTTAGTTTGAAATGGGAGATTCTTTTGAAAATCTTTGTGTCGCATCTTTGGAAGATGCTGAACTTAAATACCAAGTTTGACATTTATTCGACATTTCGTTTTATGTTGTTCACACACATACACATACGGAACTATTTATATATATTTTTTGTTTTAGGGGCCTCAAAACATGAATTTCCGGTGAAACTTCGGCATAGTATTTTTTGGTGGAATACATTGCTTCCTCTTACGTGCCATAGGCAGGTGGCGGAGAAAGTAAACATTCAGTGCTTCATATCTTTGTCGTCTGATTCAATCGTCCAAAACGTGATCTTAATTACTCCGCTGTATCATGCCTTAACTTGCATATTATAGGATTCCTTTATATCTATTAATTCCTCTTTTTACACTGATTATGTATGGGTTAAATTTGGAAGGTTAAATCACATTTGAAAAATGTAGTGTCACAGCCGGGATTCGAAATACGTATCTTCGACTTTTCGCGTTACCGTTTTACTACTACGTGGCACTAAATTTTTCTTATCTTTTCATATATCCTGATAAATCTCTAAGGCGATCTGCGAAATATCGCACTGCGGGTAACTACTGTTTTAATTTTATGTATGATAGGAATGTGTGGCTTCAGACGTATTTCATTAATGGCATGGAATCGTCTGAAAGTATGACACGAGTTCTGCAATAGTAACTTTTGAATATTATCATCACAACATTAGATATAGTTCGACGTCCTGTTCTTTCACTTATTTTATTCTTGACATTTTATAAATACCCAAGATTATGTGGAAATGAACAGTCATGTATCCCAATAATACATTGTGATATATTTAAATAGTGTTTAACGTACATTCTTACTACAATGTGGTCGAAACAAGCCGTCCTTTGCAGTTTTATGTTCCTCGCATACATAAGTGCAAAAGAAGTTGCCGCACCGCTTTTGTTCAAAAGGGCAGTGCAGGTACAAAGCGAAAGGTCATTAAGGTAGTGCTGCTGTCTGCATGTGTTTACTTGGTAGTTTCGTATTGGTAAGCGTCGCGTGGTCGTCTGCTTGCAGTTCGAACCGGGTCATTCAGACAAAAGGGTAACGTTCACCAATAAGGAACACACGGATATGGTTACGGTGTGTGGGGAGACGCACTAATATGCAGCTGAGGCTCGAAAGCTGTGTTCTCAACATTTTCAGCCGCGGCATCTGTCTTCTGCGCACTTTTTAGTTTTATTTATTTATTTTACGTACAGAGATGATATTAAGAAATGATGGAAAATTCCAGGTAAAACGTGGGCCTGAGAGGCTCTAACATCAATTCGTCCACCAAGGGGCGGGCATGTTTTTGCACATACTTATTACAATAATGCACTAATAGAAAAATAATTCTAAGTACCTTTAAAAATTTATAAATATAACAAAAATAGAATTATGTTTAATGTTGATAACTTTGCGTCATCAATTGGTGTCATATAGTTGTACTGAGTGAAGATTAACTAACATAGAACTAAATGACTTAACACGTGTCTCAGGTTTGCGACAATTCTTATTGAGGGGCAAATTGGTTATTAAATAGCCGATAAAACCTCCCATAACACACATTCAAACACCACGCCCTGGGCATACCGTGAAATGTTTTAGTTCAAAGGACAACTTTTCGGAGTCCAGCCGGGAATCGAACCTGGAACACCTCATATTTCAAGCAGTTTCTCTACCGAAGGAGCTCTGGAACTAGTAATAGCTGCTAAAGCATTGATCTTTTCATTTAGCGGTCTCCTCTCTGTCGGTATGGAGTCCCCTTTGCAGTTCTGCTTAGGCAAACCTTTTGGCGTCCGCACTTTCCGGTACAAACTAACTGCAACTAAGAACGGCTTGTGTGGGCCACCTGTACATACGGCATCACAGGCGATGGGTACTGACGATACATGGTACCTCCCCTGCCGGCATTTACCAGTTATAGGGGTTAAGGAAATCCTGAAGGGAGAAGAAAACCTCAGTCCTGGCGGGATTTGAACCACAGACAAGCCTGTGCCTTAACTACCTCGTCTACCTATCGGTACTGCGATACAAGTGCATCATTGGAGAACGAGGAAGAGACCGGGAATACGAGATGAAGTGGAGTATTCTCTGTTTCCGATTTTTTCCACGATAGTAATGAATAGAAATAGTACTTACACGAAAATAAAATGCATTATTACTATTATTATACAAGTGATTTACATTATATTTTATCGAACTAAATTCTACTTGTGGATCAATTTAATAATTATTTGTATAACACAAGTCCTGCGCCGTGAGCTGTGGGTAGAACGTGGAGCTTTGGTTCCCGGCTACGGAATGCGCCCAGGTTGGATCCCCCATGGAGGTGCGGATTTTAAGTCCCGGGTATAGGACCGATACCCACTCAGCATCGAGAGGAAAGTGAGGAACTGCGATAGGCAGCGATCCCGGCCATGTAGGCCAACATTCTCGCTGGAGGATGCGTGATGCTGGCCACATCACCTCCCCTCCACGTATCTGCTGGATGATCGCCCACCTCGGCTGTGCGTACGTGTGCGTGAGGCCAGTAGTCGGGTTGGTAGGTCAAGGCCATTCATGGGCTGTAGCGCCAAGGAAGATATAATATAAAAGTTGTCCAGTACTTATTATTTAATATATTTAATAAATAGAATAGTTGGTAATTAATTGTTCTTACATACAAGATATGTGTAGGACATGGTTGGAAAGGAAAATCAAACAGATCCGTGGTTCAACTCCCGGTTATGGCATTAACTTTTTCAGTCTGATCCTACCTTTCCTACCCTGTCCTACACACGGCTTGTGTAGAAGAACAATTAATTACCATTGAGTGACTTAATAGTTGGTTAAACTATGAAGCTTGAAGTATTTACAACATTGTAAGTCGACATTGGAGTACGTCCTTTCAGAATGAATTTGAGATCTCCTTGTGGTTTACCGGGAAAAATGCGAGTCAGTTGGAGAATTTAATGTGTGCCCGCATGTTGCCATGGTAGCTCAGCTTGATCAGAGCAATCGTACGGAAATCGGAAGATCCGTGGTTCAAATCCCGGCTATGGCATTGAAATCTTCAGTCTGATTCTACCTTTCCAAATATAATATTTATTTAAAATTAGATATTTAATTATATAATAATTCTCTGAACAGTTATAGTAGACTTATATTGTACTGGTGGCTTTGGTGGGTTGCTAGCTTGTTACTAGAAATTGTTAAAAGATTTTTGTTTCGGTGTATAGCTAATTAATATGGGTTCTGAAGGAAATGTATTCCTGATATTGTGTTGAGAAACATTCCCAACATCCAGCCGGGAATCAAATCCGGGACCTCTGGATTTGAGAGCTAGCATACTAATCACCAGCCCGCAGAGGTAGTGCTGCTACTGATCAGTGGTTCCAGTAGCAAGATCACCAACATTTATCTTGGTGGCGAACTGGCGATCGATTATCCACGTCTAGTTGTCGATCTTAAAAAATATCAATAACTTACAACTCATACTTAGCTGCTGCGTGAAATAAATCATAAACAAATATTAACGAACAAAAAAGAGGTTTAGACCGAGGCAAGATTTAAATGCTGAAATTCAACTATCAAATATGATTATATTCTAAGTCTGCAGAGATGAATATATTAAAAAATTAGAGGACTTAATATAGTTCATGCACATACGTGCAATCAAATACACAAAACATGCAAGGTGGTTTACGTTACCAGCATGAAATCAGGAAATTTAATTTTCCAACCATGACAGCATGAACGGGAAAGGAATAGAAGACACAAGCGCTTTTCATAATAATTTTTATGCTCGACCATGCCAAAATGTAGTATTTATACGACTGGTAGCAGTACTTTAATGGGCCTCGTTAAAGTACACCTGTTCATTAAAGTATTGGTATTCGACCAATCAGAAGTGGCCACATAACATTGTGAAAGCGCAAGTATCGATTATTCTCGTTTCGATCGACAACGGTACTAGTGCGAGTTTAGAAAAAAGTCAAAATGTCTGACACTAGTAACAGTGACATTCAACTTACACCCCCAGAAATTACGACAAAAGCACTCAATCTTGTTGCCACAAAAGTCAAGAAAGATGTACGAGAAATTCTATTAACAATTCATGGATTGGAGAATATCAAAAGGTATAAATTCGTTCTCAGAAATGTCAGGTGCTACAAGATTATTGTATTGTAACCATAGATAAAGGAGTAACGATTGTAACACATCACTCAAACAAAAAACGAATACTTATGAAACCTTTAATTTAGATACATGGTCGAGCATAAACAGTCGTATGAAACTTGACTATAATGGTGATTAAAACGCTCGTATGATAATTATTAACCGAGCGAGCGAAGCGAAGCTCGGTTAATAATAATACTCACGTTTTAATTACTGCCATTATAGACTCGTTGCATAATATACTATTATTGACACTTTCCCAGAAAACATGAACGAATACGTGCTTTGGCTTATGAACTTGTGAATGCGAGTGTACTAGGTGCGAGACAGATTTGCATAGCTCTCCTATATAGGAGAGGGCGTACTCAGGAGGAGTGGAAGATGCATGGTTCAGCAGATTACCGCCACAAGGAAACAGAACTGTTTCTGGCAGTAGCACGGACGTTCAACTACGTGGAAGAAAATAAACGAATAGACCGCTAAATTTACTCAGGAAAGGGTGTGTGCGTGAGTTGCATCACTTAGCAGTTTGTCACAAACTGTTCAAGACCAATGTATTTGCAGAAGAGGAGACCAATGCGATTCATTGGAGAACGAGGAAGAGTTTGAAAATGCGAGGCAAAGTCAAGTATCTACTTTCTACTTCCGGGATTATCCAATGCACTTAATGCATGTGTGTTGCATACTATTTTTTCGACGATAATGAATAATAGAGTTGGTACTTACACGAAAATAAAATTAATAATTTACTAACAGATGCTATACATGGTAGCAAGGTTACTAACATTAATCTTGGTGGCAAACTGGCTATCGATTATCCACTCCTGGTTATTTATCTTTAAAAAAACAGAAACCTCCAGCCTACTTAGAAACTGCAGATCGCTATCTGATGGCTTTGAAACTCCATTCTCTTTGCATGACCGCGAGACAAAAAGAATAGCGACTTATCGCTTGAAAAAAGTATAAGTATTGGAAAATTCAAACCAATAAAAAGAAATATCTCGGAAGTGGTTAACTCCACAATAAATATATAAAAGTTGCATAAATTCTATGCTTAAATGGGATCTACATTTTTAGTGTAGTAATATTTTATCTATCTCTTGCTGTTTACCACTTATGCAAAGTCATTCACAGTGAAGAGGACTAAGTTTGGTATTTATCCGACTTTTCGTTTTTGAGTTATAGTGTTCACAGACACACACACGGATATGTTTTCGTTTTATTTGGATTCAGGGTGCCTCAAAACACGTATTTCCGGTGAAATCTCGATATCGAGTTTTTGGGTGGAGTACAATACTTCCCCTGCTTACTATCTATATGTAGTTCTCCTTGTACTAGCGACGGGGTATGAATTAATAAATCACACGAGCGAGTGCAACACTGTACCGGCCAAGAGCCAGGAATCATACAAGTTTTCCCAAAATAAAACCGCACTGTGGTTCACCACTAGGTTCTTGCTACGTTTCAGTGGTGCTGCTGCAAATGAAAGGTACATATCACGGAGAGGCCTCTGAAACCGGAGCAGCACCACAAATAGGCCCTTTTTGCTTCCAACGTGACTCCTGGGAGGGAGAAACCCGAAGGGCGACCAGGTCCGGATGACGACTGGCGCAAACAGACGGAGTCCCTAACGCTTCCAGATATAACGCTTCCGACGACGCCCGGTCCTGCCCATAAGCAACCAATTTCCAGCATTGCTGGGGCGGAGCCCCTAACTGAACAGCGACGCTAGGGAAGGATCCTCTACCGTGCGGAAGCCACTGTCCAGCCGAACACCATCCTACAACCCTTAAACACATGTCAAGGGAAATGGTGGGTACAGGAAAGTCGTGTTAGAAGATGAACCACTCCAGCATTCGCCTGTTGACCCGGGGAAACCACGAAAAACCCTTGAGCCAGTGTGGGCGGTCGCCGAGGATCGAATCCAGGAGCTCCCGAATACGGGCCACAGACGTTGCCCCCTGAGCCATTCCGCTCGATCTTGCATATAGTATAAAGAGGAAATATTACATTCCACCCAAAAGTTCGATTCTGAGAATTCACTGCAAATGCACGTTTTGAGACGCCCTGAATAAACAACGCATTTTTATTTTCTCTACTACGTATATAGTAATATATTGCATTCCACCCAAAAAATTCGGTACCGAACTTCACCGGAAATACATGTTTTGAGGCGCCCTGAATCCACCAAATAAAGCATTTTTGAAAACATATCCGTGTAAACACCATAACTCAAAAACGAAAAGTCAGATAAATATTAACTTGGTATTTAAGTTCAATAGCTTCCAAATACGGCACAACGATTTTCAACAAAATCCCCCCCTCTACAAACTACCCTTTACATGGAACATTTTTCGAAAGTTTTTATTTTCTAATAAATGGCTCTAAGGATTTTGATTAAAATACCATATATGAAATATATTTACATGACAAATAAAATTTATATCTTGAATTTTCTGGAAATAGCCTGTAGAGTTCACTTCTTTGGAAGGAATTATATATAATCTTGTGTATAACCGTAAACGTTAAGCGATAGACGAAAACGTACCACACAAAAAATGTAGATCTCTTTGAAACAGACAATTTATTTCAAATAAGTTTTTTTTTGGCATAAGCGGTTTCTGAGACATCCCTTATTGAAAGTTCGAATTCTTCATTCTCTTAAAGTCCTATCAACATTTGTTTCTCGCGATTACATGGAAACAGTGCGGAATCTTAAGGCCAACCTGTTCTTAAACATTTTATGTATAACGAGATATGTGATGTAGCTATATCTGCAAAGATTTATTTGGATTAAAATGCTGTAGATAGAAAAATAAGCTTGAGTAAGAATAATTTACATACTCACTAATAAACGATAGAAGGTGAGAAAGTCATGTGAATATATCACATCAGACTTTTAGAAAAAGGTCCGTGTGTGTCTGTGTTTATATGCGTGTGTGTATCTGAACAGCATAATTTAAAAATCTGATGTGTTACACTCACATGACTTTCTCTACTCTTGTACAAACTATTTTTACAAACGCTTATTCTCCATCTACTTCATATTACACGAGATAAACATTTGCAGACTCTATCTTATTGCTAATTTTCTTTTAGATGTAAGGGGAATATATATTTACAAGGGCAATATAGAAATACAGTAGTCTTTAAGCACATACATATCTCTTAATAGCTGGTTGCTAGGTGCAGCACCATTCCCTTTCCCACAGATTAATACTCTTTGCATATCCAAGACAAAAAATGAATAACGAATTCCCATTTGAGAAAATTATTGAAAAATTTAAGGGAAAAACAAGTAATATCTCGAAAATGGTTCACTCAACAAAATAAAATGTATATGACATAAATTGTGTATTTTAACGCGATCTACATTTTTTGTGCAGTAAAATTTTGTCTATCTCTTATGGTTTACCAGTTATGCAAAAGTCGTTCACAATGAAGAATACTTTTGGAGACATTCCCAGAAAATTCAATATATACATTTTATTTGTCATAAAAATATCTTTAACATATAATATTTTAATCAAAATCGTTAGAGTCATTTTTGAGCAAACTAAAATTTTCGAAAAATGTTCCGTGTAAAGGGTAATCTGGGGTGGGGGATTTTCTTGAAAACCTTCGTGTCGCATCTCTGGAAGATACTGAACCTAAATACCAAGTTTGGTGTTTATCCGACTGTTCGTTTCTGAGTTATGCTGTTCACAGACAGACAGGCACACACACGGACATGTTTCCAAAAATGTTTTTTTTTTTGGATTCAGGGGGTCTCAAAACATGTATTTCCGGTGAAATCTCGGTATCAAATTTTTGGGTGGAATACAATACTTCCCCTACGTATTATACGTAGTAGAGAAAGTAAAAAAGTTAGATTATCTGCTGTGATCTTCTGTACCATAAGTTCTACCATGAACTTCATGCTTCAGAGGATCCTAGTACAACTTGTGTGTATGGTAGTGATGAGTCCATTTAAAAACAAGTACTTTTTTCTTTCAAATTAGCAGAAAATAAAATTATTAAAACATATGAAAGAAGTTAAAAGTTGTGTTGTAGTAGCAAATAAATCCAGTTCAGAACTTCTTTTAAGTGAGATACATTACTTTACATGTAATTTAATACAAACATGAGAAAGTTTAGTGCAGTTCTCTGTGCATATGTACTGACATTTTGTATTACCAGAGCAAAATATGAAGATGGCAATGATGACAGCAGAATCTAGTCAGACTATGATAACTCCATTTCTTTTTAATTAATACCAATTAGAAATTATATAGAAACTTAACCTCCTGAATATAACAAAACAACGTGAAATTGCAAATTATTTTCACTTGCGCTTTTTTCTGCACCATGTTTCCCATTTTTAAATTAAAATTGAAAACAGAAATGCTTATTTCTGAAAACATCATTTTTGGAGTTACTATGTTCTGACTAAATATCAGAGAATAGTGGATACAAGTTCCACCTTATCCGTGCTTGCAAAGCCACGGGGCTCTAACCGAGCGAGGTGGCGCCGCGGTAACGTGTACGACTCGTATTACGGAGGTTCCGAGTTCAATCCCCGGCGACTGCCCACTCTGATCCATAGATTTTCCGTGGTTTGCCCGGGTCGGCAGGTGAATGCTAAGGTGGTTCATCTTGTACCACGACTCTCCTGTACCCATCAACTTCCTTGTTATCTGTTTCAGGGTTGTAGGACCAGGCGACGGTGTTCGGCGGGTGAGCGCTCTGTGGAGGTTTCTTCCTGCAGTTGTTGTCCAGAGACCGCTCGGGCAGGCACTCCTTGGGGGAGTCCAATGGGTGGGCTCGGGCGGCGTTGGAGACGTTAAATCTGGAAACATTAGGGACCCGGTCCGTGTTTGCATCTTTCGTCATCCGGATCTGGTCACCTTTCGGGTCTCTGCCCTCATCCCTCTCTCCCAGGGGTCACGGCAGCAGCACAAGGGGCCGAATGGCCTGCGTGCGGTGCTCTGCCTCCGTTTTGGGGGGCCCTTCCTTACCTTTACCTGTCGTTTTTAGCCTTAGGATTAGTGTGTATATATGAGCTCGTGCTACTATAGTTACATATCACACCACTGCACTTCCCCTACTCTTTCCTCTACCAACATTCCAAACCCTAGCAGCTAATCCTTTAGAAACAACTTTGGACTGCTCCATTGAAATAAATAAGAATATTACTCGTCCGATATGACCTACTAGGTTAAAGGACGCTAAACGTAAGAAGGAAGAATGCTAAGAAAAGTGAATCAGGAAGTGTAGTTAAGCATTAGGAAAAACTGCTATTGGGAAATTCAGTTTAACAAGAACGGGTTAGGAAAAAATGATCGGGAATAAATACAAATCAAATTTACTTTTACACTTCATTATTTCCATTTATTCTTGTTAAATGTTTCAATTTGCATGTCTATAGTATTGACGGATTTCAGAGATAGTCAAAATATTTCGTTGATGAAATATTGATTGTCATATTCCCCTTGTCGAGTTTCTAAGTTGTCAAACGCATCATGATGGCGAATTGCACAAAAGGGCAAACGTTTTCGTTGAGATATAGTCCATTAATCTTACAAAATGACGTTCGTATGCCAAAGTTTATGCTACGCCACTGCAGCCTGTCACTTACAAGACTGTTCCCGCCTCTTTATGTGGGCACAGAAGTGAGCAAGTTATGTTATCTGAGTGTACCAGTATATTTGTTTAGTAAGAAGGAACCTCCTTAAAATTCCTTCCACGTCAGACATATCTCAGATGTTATAATTTATTAACTATCTACGACAGTAACACGCCACCGGGTGCGTGCGTAGGAACAAATGGTTTTTACGGATTCTTCTCCAAGGGAAGGCGTATTACACTTCATGTTGGATGAGAAGAGAGACTTAAATTTCTAAGACATCAGACTGCTGCTCAAGATTGCGGGGGCCAGAGGACTGAAACATCGATGTCAATCATGCCTTCATACATTTATCCAAGTGAGGGGGATACCAACTGACTAAGTAAATAAATTGATGGGTCAGCATAACGAACAAACAACTTTTAAAGTATTTTTGGTCGTTCCACTATAATACGCTGTTTACATGTGACGTAGCTGTTATGGTATCCTACTTCAGTGACTCATTACAATCTTACTCGGCTCGTGCACAACTCTCCCATATCTTTTAATACCAAAGCAGCAATCCACTGGGATCCATTCCCCAGATAAACAATACAATAGATATGTGTATTTAAAATAAAACAAATTCAGTTCATTGTAGTTTTAATATTCTAATAAATTGAGTTCATGTCCTTTGTTTCAATATTGTTCACTATATGTTACCTGCGAAAATTCAATACATACGGCCTGGACTAACAGTACCTACTGCCATTTGTTGCACTACTCGCAAACACGCTCAAGGTCCTGCCGTTATGCTGCCGTCCGATCAGCATTTAATTACACACAATTAACAAAGTAAGACCTTTATTGTAAAACCTCAAACGTTTTGAAATGATACCAAAAACAGTGGTATTTAACTTGCTTGTAATGGTAGTAATTAAGACGCTCGTATGAAAATCATGAAATTCGCTGGCGCTCGTTTCATAAACATACTCGCGTCTTAATTACTACCATTATAATATTGTTGCATAATATACTATTGTATGACCTAAAGACAAACAGAGTGTACAGAGACCAAACTGCCAGCCAATACTCACACACAGTCAGGTGTTGCCCACCATTACATGTTTGTATACCTGCTTTCATCCACCCCTTTATATACATAGATAGTACATTGTTTCATTTATGTATCCCCCTTTAACATCTTTTTAACATCTCGGAGACCTTGACTTGAGAAACAACCGATTGTGTTATTACCAGGCAGAGGGATTTTAGTAAGTAAATCATCAAGATGCAAGCAATTGCGACCTTGCAGTGTTCTCTGTAAACAGAAATGAATAGTTGAAGGCACTACACCCTGATTCGACAGCAGGTTGATCAGGATTCCGCGGTATCGGAAGAAAACGATGTAGACATGTCTAGCTATTGGTAGTGTACGATAAAGCTACTTCAATATTTAGTTAAATATTATTAATATACAGAAATCTGAGTTACATTGACTTTTTGTTACATCGTGGGTTTTACAATGTGCAGTAATACATTTTAGAAATACATTCAACATAAATTGCATGCGATTAGCACGTAGACAGTTGTTATATTTTGAAAAGCTACGTTCAACATCACCGGACGTATAGTAGCAAATATAAAACGAAATATCATACTTGTTTGAGATTTCCTGCCGCGGCCTCGTTTTACACATGTTTACATACCCTGAACTCTACTCTACAATACTTTTAAATTTCTTTGTCACCCTTTCTTTAAAGTTGCAGCTTTATACATACTCAGTTTCTGAAACCTGTTCTATTGCCTCTACAGCTTCTGGCATTTTAGTGTATATGCTTGCAAATAATATGTTATTGTAGTTGCAATATTACTGCAACTATTCTAAATATATGAAAAATATTAAAACAAAGCTGGTAAAAATGTTTCCTTGACTGCACGTACAGCAACATTTTTCAGTTTAAACATTTGTCGTATATTGAGTATAGTATATTACAACATGTAGCCATGTCCGCTAGCAAGCTACAATTGGTTGTAGAGCTAAGGGAATTCCAGGTTCCGCCCCCTTAAATATTTTGATTCTTGAGAGTACCTTGCCAAATATATTTTTCACATTGGCTATGGAAGTATAAACATCCGGAAAACAGGCTCTAATTTCTTCCGCAACTTGGTAACGACCTCGTGCTAGACATGTTTAACATGAGTAGGTTATTAAGGAGAGAGCGAGGCCACTTTTTTGGGCATGTATGGGAAAGGATAGGGAAAACGAGGCTAGATGGGGCGGTTCAAGGAGGAAAATGGGTTTATATGGGGGAGATAGGGAATACGACGACCAAATACTATGCTAGACAGGGTTGAAGGAGGGAAATACGTTTATATGGAAGAGATAGTAGAGAGCTGTTAGGCTAGACAGAGGCTGAGGAGTAGAGTATGGTTTATATGAAAGGTATAGGAAAAACGAGGAGAGGTATTACACTAGACAGAGTTGAAAGGTAGAGTATGTCTTTTATATGAGAGAGGTAGGGAACAGGAGGAGGGGTGTTAGGCTAGACAGAGGTTGAGGAGTAGAGTATGGTTTATATGAGAGAAATAGGAAAACGAGGAGAGGTGTTAGACCAGACAGAGTTGAAGGGTAAAGTATGTCTTTTATATGAGAGAGGTAGGGAACAGGAGGAGAGGTGTTAGGCTAGACAGAGTTGAAGGGTAGAGCTTGTCTTTATATATGAGACAGTTAAGGAACAGGGGGTAGGGATGATAGGCTAGACAGAGGTCAAGAAGTAGAGTATGGTTTATATGAGATATAGGAAAACCAGGAGAGGTATTAGGCTAAGGAGGTTGAGTATGCGTTTATAAGGAGAGACGAGGAAACGGAGAGATCCTATGCTAGGATAGACAGCTGTTAAAGGTAGAATGTGTTTTCTATAGGTTAGATAGGAACCCAAGGAGAGATACTCAGCTAGACAGGAGCAGGCGGGAAATGCGCTTTATGAGAGGCAAGGGATACGGGGAGAGATGCTAGACTAGACAGAGGTTTAGAGTATGCGTTTATATGTATGAGGGATATAGGAACAGGAGGAGAGATATTAGGCTAAGGAGGTTGAGTAGACGTTTATAAGGAGAGATGAGTAAACGAAAAGATCCAATGCTAGGATAGGCAGGTGCTAAAGGTAGAATGTGTTTTATATATGCCAGATAGGAACCCAAGGAGAGATAGACAGGGGGGCAGGAGGGGAATGCGCTTATGAGAGGTAGGGGATACGGGGAGTGGTGTTAGGCTAGACAGAGGTAGAGGAGTAGAGTATGGTTTATATGAGAGGTATAGGGAAACGAGGAGAGTCGGTAGGCTAGACAGATAGTGAAGCAGTAGGAATATGGACTTATATACAGGAGATATAGGGAATAGGAGATGCTAGACCTTGAAAGCGACTTTAGGCGAGAACTTCATGGAAATATGTTTCATGTCAATGTTAGAGCGCTAATTCTAGACATGCTCATCACGTAACCTATTCAGGGAAAAGGTGACTCGCTCAGGGGAAAAAAGTGACTGCTCAGGGAAAAAGGTGACCAGCTAAAGCAAAAAGGTGACCAGCAAAGGGAAAAAGCTGACCAGTAAAGGGAAAAATGGGACCAGCAACAGGAAAAACGTTACCAGCAAAGGGAAAAAGGTGACCAGCAACGGGAAAACCGTTACCAGCAAAGGGAAAAACGTGACCAGAAAAGGGAAAAAGGTGACCAGCAAAGGGAAAAAGGTGACCAGCAAAGGGAAAAAGGTGACCAGCAAAGGGAAAAACGTGAACAGCAAAGGGAAAAAGGTGACCAGCAAAGGGAAAAACGTGACCAGCAAAGGGAAAAACGTGACCAGCAAAGGGAAAAACGTGACCAGCAACGGGAAAAACGTGACCAGCAATGGTAAAAAGGTGACCAGCAACGGGAAAAAGGTGACCAGAAAAGGGAAAAGGTGACCAGCAAAGGGAAAAACGTGACCAGCAAAGGGAAAAAGGTGACCAGCAAAGGGAAAAACGTGACCAGAAAAGGGAAAAAGGTGACCAGAAAAGGGAAAAACGTGACCAGCAAAGGGAAAAAGTGACCAGCAAAGGGAAAAATGTGACCAGCAAAGGGAAAAAGGTGACCAGAAAAGGGAAAAAGGTGACCAGCAAAGGGAAAAACGTGACCAGCAAAGGGAAAAACGTGACCAGCAAAGGGAAAAAGCTGACAAGCAAAGGGAAATAGGCGAACAGCAAAGGGAAAAAGGTGACCAGCAAAGGGAAAAAAGGTGATCAGCAAAGGAAAAATGTGACCAGCAAAGGGAAAAAGGCGAGCAGCAAAGGGAAAAATGTGACCAGCAAAGGGAAAAACGTGACCAGCATAGGGAAAAATGTGACCAGCAAAGGGAAAAGGCGGCCCTCTCACGGGAAAAGCTAACCCACTCACACTAACAGGTAAGTAATTCAGTTAGTATCACAGGGTAGGACAGGTTCCGGGAAGCGGATATAGCATAGTTCCGTATGATGTTACAGGTAATTCAGAGAGTATCGTAGGTATTTAGGATAATTCAAGTAACATAGGTGTTTAAAGTCACTCAGCTAGTATCACAGGTACTCATGGTAATATAGAGAGTAATTAGATCATAAACATTTCTTATCCAACGTTACAACAATTTATATACTTTTTTCTAAATCTTACAAACTTATTGTACGATGCGGAGTGGGATAAACTGCATATTGGTTCACAAATTGAAAAGCTTTGCGTCAACATACCTTTATTTAAGTTTGTTGTAGATGTCTCTCCCCTTTTATCTAGGCTTGAGACTAGCACTAGGATTGCTCCTAATGGCAGGGTTACCACCTTCCCTTCCATCTTCTTCTTTCTTCATCAGGCGTCTGCTAGTTGCATATACAGCACACGGATAAACTTCATTTTTAAGATTGTAGACTCACGAGAAAATCTTCATCTTCGACTTGCATTCTCTTAAGCACTGTTTGTAATGGCGTAATGCCCATACGCATAGGTAGTTATTCCATCCTCAGCAATAATTCTTTTATCATCAAAGGGATTCAATGTAATTTTATTCACTTGCACTCTGGTAACAGCATGCTTTCGCGATAGGATTAGATTCATAGGTGTTCTGATGATTTCACAGGTTTTAAGACAGTCTGTATAGCTGTCAAACGAAATGTACTGCTTAATAGCGCTACGTTTTATACCTTTAATCTTTTTTATCATTGAGCCTTGAATATCTAAGGCATACATCTTAGGACGTAGTCCAACAAAGCGTAGGATGATTTTGCTATTAGCCTCATCTTTAAATTTTCCCAATACCTTCTTGTTCTGAGTAGAGTGGCATATATGATTGACAGGGTAATCAGCTGTATCCAGATGCTCAAGAAAACGTAGCTTGTCCTGGTACACATCTTCAGTTGTAACACGATGAATGAACGAATCAGTGTCCATATACATAAGCTTCAGGTTTTCAGCTCCATAATAAGGCAACAACACGTCGTAATGATAGTTATACATTAATGTCTTGGAGATGTCCAACACACTCATACCAATGTATATAGGCTTGTTGAACACAATCTGACGAGAGGCCATATGTACAGCAGCTAGATTAGCAGCATATATCGTCCTGTCGATAAACGTAGGGTTGGCGATCAGCTTCTCTAGAGTTTTTTCATTGGTCAACAGTCGTATATCCACACGGCTACGCAGGTTCTCCATAGTTTTTCCAAACATGGCGTTGTTAAAGAGCTTGTAGAGATCCTTCTCGAAATCATTTGCAGCTTGTTGTCGTAGCCTGTTGTTAAATTCCACATAAGGTTTCAACCACCGAGACTGTCGGAATTGTAGCACACGATGGATTTTTGTTAGTCGTAGTCCATGACTAAGAGCCTGCTTCAAAGCTATGTAATGCACTACATACTTCTTTCGAGGTCCAAGATGGGGTATCAGTTTCTTTGTAGATGCTTCCAATGGCTTCATACACTCAGGCAGGAAAGGTAGATCGTTGTGTAGATCGTGAAGTTCTGCAGGATATTCGATATCAACTTCTAATATGTACCCATGAGGATCATCTTCTTGTAGTGTTTCTAAGTTGATTTCTTCAGGCGACACCCACTGAAATCCACCAAAAGGAAGGGCGTGACACATTGCCCACCCATATTGGTTATTGGCGTCCTCGTATGTGATAAATTGGGCTGGTCTCGACGGATCAAACTTCTCCATATACGTGTTATTAGCCTCCGCATACCGATGGGAAACTTGGCATAAACCTCCTCTTATACCTGATTCCACCATGAGTAGTTGATCATAATCTTGTAACAGCTCCAGCTTAATTTCAGTATACAGTAACATAGCATCCCATGTAAGTCCTGGAGAGGTAAAATAATGGGCAGGATCAACTTTGTGTGTTTTGAGGGTTTGCTCTCTGAACGTCTCAAAGACATCAGCTAGGAGTAGTACATCTGAGGTTAAGTAGAGATCGCTGTACTCTCCCAGGTTTCTCACATTAAACAGCTCCCATACATTTCTAGCATGATCGTAGTCAGTATCAGTAATTTCTTCTTCATTTAATCTATTGTTGAAGGAGTCCTTAGGACGCAAGCAGGTCTCGTTCAGGGCATCCCATGACGTAACAAAATCATATGGAAATACACCCTTACGGGTCATCAACTTCAATTTGTCTTCTCCAAAGTACTTTAGTGTTTCAGGATATGAGGTTAGATTTTTTACCAACTTATCCAAGCTTGTACTGAGGAATCGGAAGCTGTCCACAAATCGAAGCTTTATATCTCCTACATACTTGGTGAATGAAATATAGCTTTCTTCATAGTTAGGAATTACCTCCACACGTTCACTTGTACAACCCAGCTCCTTAACAATGAAATGAGAATCATATCCGCTAAGGTTATGCATGAAGACTGGTATATATTTAGGTGTTTTACAGGCTAAATTACATTCATTATGAAGACTTCCACGATATTCACCGCTGATGTGATCATGGTCGCGTACTTTATAGTTCTCTTCGGTAAAGGGTTTTCCACACAAGTAGCATGTCGTAGAAGACTCAAAATCCTTTTGCTCTTGATCCGTAAGTTTCAGAGGCTTAGCAGATTTGTATATGTCATCAATCATTTTTGCAAGAGATGTCAGGTACAGCATAAACTTCTGAGCAGCATCAGCACCACGATACACATAGGGTTGCTTAGGAAGACCAGTTTCGAGATGTTCAACTCTGTATGTAGGCTTCACGTAAACACAGAAGCTCATTGGTGTGTGCTCTTGATAAGGGGTTGTATAGGAAGTTTCAGGATTGGGTGTACATGTATGACATGGAGTGAGAATACTCTTAAAATCCGCATAAATGACATAAGGTACTTTCAGCATCCTCTCAACATTTTTAAACTGTACAATTGCTTTCTCCTTGGTAGGCATAACTACCCTTGCAACACCATGTTGATTACAGATAGTCACATGTTCTTGTAGTTTTTCCTGTCCACTTCGTCCATATCGATCATCAAAATGTGTAAAGCAGCGCTTACAAGTATAAACCCGTCCATTTTGGTTAGTTTTCTGACGTCGAACGAGTTTCTTAAAATTCTTTATATATACGTAGTGATGTTTTCCACAACTGTCACTCAATAGTAGCAGGTCACGATGTTCAGGTAGTTCAATATCAGCAACCTTTATTGGATACACCTCATGCTTCTCATCTAGACCGAAAACGTTAATAGATATCTTGTTAAGCTTCTCAAATTTAGGTATTGGAGAAAGTGGAGTAGGATAGGAAACACAGCTGAAGTCGTACTTATCTTGAAGTTGCTTGTATTTGCTGACGCGTTGAGGCTTGGTGCTGACGAATTTGGCCAGTATAGAGTACATGAAACATTTCTCGTCGATAAAGTTCTGAATGTTTATACACGCTTCTTTAGCTCCGACAGATGACGGTAGTGGTATGTAGCTACTTCCTCGTAACGGGTTGTACTTGTTGATACGAAGTCGAACTCCTTCCACAGCAAGTAGGGCCCAGCTGCTACCATTAAGCTGAGACTCCTCCATTTCAGTCACCAATTTCTTGAATTTCACTTCCATCGTTGAGTCCAGATCAGTTTCTAGGAAAACAGCTTGATTCCGTGTTTTAAATGTTTTGTCACAGGTTTCTCCAATACTGTTAACAAATCGACACTCAACCAGCAGATTAATTTTAACACTCTTGTGAATACCAAGCTCTTTATGCACAGCCTGAATTATGCGTTGTTTTGCTTCATGCAGATACATATTCAGGTCCTTAGGTGATTCACATCGTATAAAATACGATTTCAATCGTCCTTCGAATGAAGTTTCGTATTCTTTCATATCACAGTCCTCCATTGTTGACAGTAACTGATGTTTAGTTGGCTCCAATCTTCTTTTCTTCTGAGGACTGCTTATTTCACATATATCTTCGTGTCGCTGGCCCTTATAACCGTCACTGAAGGTCAAGCTACAATGTGTACATTTGAAGAGCTTCTTACAAGTCATCTCGTGTCTTCTCTTGTGATAACCTCGGAGGAACTTCTTCCCACATTTTCCGCAAGCGTATCCAGTAGCGCTTGGAATAATATCCTTATACGCCGAGTTATTCATCTTTATTCTTGATGTAATAACGTATTAATCCTTCAAAGGAAATGTAGACCTCTTCACCTTGATATCACTTAGAAAGCTGATTATTCTTGGAGAGAAGACAATGTTAACACCTGAAGACTAATTAGCATAATGAAGTCCAATGTCCTAGATCACCATATTTATAGAGGGAGCACGAACCTTTTAGATCAATCATAAACTCGCTCCATAACCACCTGTATATGTTTGCTCCACGCGTATTAACCTCACGCCCAGAGTCAGGATGTTTATGACGTCACACCCAGAGACAGGATGTCTGCCAGTATCAAACACGTTTAAACTCGTCTAGTAACTACCTGTATATGTTGTCACACCAACAAGAGAAGTATTCCCACACGCTCATTCAGTCAGATGTTCCATTCAAAGCCTACCAGCACCCAATACACCAAAGCTAGCACAATCTCAAAGGCTTAAAAGGTAACGTAGAAGATTTTCCCCCTTATTTACTTAAATGTATGTATATACTACATTATCTCATGTTTTCATTCCCTTTTCAATTCTTCCTTTCCATCTTCTTCCAGAAAGACCATTACATTTCATTGCAATCACGAGCATAGCAATTTTTCCAGAGTTTCACAGATTCTAAGCTTCTAGAATCGAACCCGGTAATAGTTTTAATAAATGTATTTTAGCTCCCTCGCATCAGTATCTACCATTTAATCTTTACTCGAACCTGATATGATTCATAGGCTTGAAGATATATGAAATCACCCCCTCGGAATTCGATCTGAGTACTTTAAAGTAGTTATTGTCATGATAACGATATTTAGGGACTAGGTACTCTGTTTACGGTTTACTTGACGTGTCTATATAAATTAGATTACGAGTTATTAAATTTACAAGTAAATTTCATTAAATCGGTATTCGAACCCAGAACACCAGGAACAAAATAATTTATAATATTAGTCTAATATGTTAAACAAAGCTGTGTCAATGTTACGCTATCAATATAAGTGATATATTCTAGTGTACAGAGGAAAATTAAGGAACTCATTAAAAGATGGGGAATCGAACCAAACACAACTGATTGACAATTATATACAGCATTAATTACCTATTATAAGAGTTATCAAACATGCTTTGGTTCATCCCTCTATCTCTCTTAGTTTCCGAGATAATGAAGATTTAAAATTAAGAATCGAACTCAGGACAGCAGATCCCCAAATATAGATGCGCAAGAAACTACCTATTGATATAAATGTAATACAGTTTATCTGACGTCTTTATCTTAAGTAGTTTAGGAGTTATTAAATTTATAATTAAATAACATTTTATCGGTATTCGAACCCAGAACACCAGAAACAAAATTATTTATAAAATTAGTTTGCTATGTTAAAAAGAGTTGTATACAGTTACGCAATCAATCTAAGTGATATATTCTAGTATACAGAGAAAAATTAAGGAAATCATTTAAAAATCGGCACGCGAACTAGGGACAACTGATTGAAAATTATATACAGTATTAATGACGCATTATAACAGCTATCAATAATGCTTTGGTCCACCCCTCTACCTCTCTTAGTTTCCGAGATAATGGTGATTTAAAAATTAAGGATCGAACCCAGAATGAAAAGAGATAGAACAATGGGATAAAAAGTAATCAATTCTTTGGAATGCGCCGCGTCCTTGAGATATTAATACGAGTTGGCCGGGATGCCTGGGTTCGAATCCTAGGAGTGATTAAACGTTTATATTCTAATAACTCAGGAACTAATTACGATAAAGACGCCAAATAAACGTCATTACATTTATATCATTAGGTAGTTTCTTTTGGATTTATATTTGGGTACCTGGTTTCCTGGGTTCGATCCTTAATTTTTAAATCACCATTATCTCGGAAACTAAGAGAGGTAGAGGGGTGGACCAAAGCATTATTGATAGCTGTTATAATGCGTCATTAATACTGTATATAATTTTCAATCAGTTGTCCCTAGTTCGCGTCCCGATTTTTAAATGATTTCCTTAATTTTTCTCTGTATACTAGAATATATCACTTAGATTGATTGCGTAACTGTATACAACTCTTTTTAACATAGCAAACTAATTTTATAAATAATTTTGTTTCTGGTGTTCTGGGTTCGAATACCGATAAAATATTATTTAATTATAAATTTAATAACTCCTAAACTACTTAAGATAAAGACGTCAGATAAACTGTATTACATTTATATCAATAGGTAGTTTCTTGCGCATCTATATTTGGGGATCTGCTGTCCTGAGTTCGATTCTTAATTTTAAATCTTCATTATCTCGGAAACTAAGAGAGATAGAGGGATGAACCAAAGCATGTTTGATAACTCTTATAATAGGTAATTAATGCTGTATATAATTGTCAATCAGTTGTGTTTGGTTCGATTCCCCATCTTTTAATGAGTTCCTTAATTTTCCTCTGTACACTAGAATATACCACTTATATTGATAGCGTAACATTGACACAGCTTTGTTTAACATATTAGACTAATATTATAAATTATTTTGTTCCTGGTGTTCTGGGTTCGAATACCGATTTAATGAAATTTACTTGTAAATTTAATAACTCGTAATCTAATTTATATAGACACGTCAAGTAAACCGTAAACAGAGTACCTAGTCCCTAAATATCGTTATCATGACAATAACTACTTTAAAGTACTCAGATCGAATTCCGAGGGGGTGATTTCATATATCTTCAAGCCTATGAATCATATCAGGTTCGAGTAAAGATTAAATGGTAGATACTGATGCGAGGGAGCTAAAATACATTTATTAAAACTATTACCGGGTTCGATTCTAGAAGCTTAGAATCTGTGAAACTCTGGAAAAATTGCTATGCTCGTGATTGCAATGAAATGTAATGGTCTTTCTGGAAGAAGATGGAAAGGAAGAATTGAAAAGGGAATGAAAACATGAGATAATGTAGTATATACATACATTTAAGTAAATAAGGGGGAAAATCTTCTACGTTACCTTTTAAGCCTTTGAGATTGTGCTAGCTTTGGTGTATTGGGTGCTGGTAGGCTTTGAATGGAACATCTGACTGAATGAGCGTGTGGGAATACTTCTCTTGTTGGTGTGACAACATATACAGGTAGTTACTAGACGAGTTTAAACGTGTTTGATACTGGCAGACATCCTGTCTCTGGGTGTGACGTCATAAACATCCTGACTCTGGGCGTGAGGTTAATACGCGTGGAGCAAACATATACAGGTGGTTATGGAGCGAGTTTATGATTGATCTAAAAGGTTCGTGCTCCCTCTATAAATATGGTGATCTAGGACATTGGACTTCATTATGCTAATTAGTCTTCAGGTGTTAACATTGTCTTCTCTCCAAGAATAATCAGCTTTCTAAGTGATATCAAGGTGAAGAGGTCTACATTTCCTTTGAATGATTAATACGTTATTACATCAAGAATAAAGATGAATAACTCGGCGTATAAGGATATTATTCCAAGCGCTACTGGATACGCTTGCGGAAAATGTGGGAAGAAGTTCCTCCGAGGTTATCACAAGAGAAGACACGAGATGACTTGTAAGAAGCTCTTCAAATGTACACATTGTAGCTTGACCTTCAGTGACGGTTATAAGGGCCAGCGACACGAAGATATATGTGAAATAAGCAGTCCTCAGAAGAAAAGAAGATTGGAGCCAACTAAACATCAGTTACTGTCAACAATGGAGGACTGTGATATGAAAGAATACGAAACTTCATTCGAAGGACGATTGAAATCGTATTTTATACGATGTGAATCACCTAAGGACCTGAATATGTATCTGCATGAAGCAAAACAACGCATAATCCAGGCTGTGCATAAAGAGCTTGGTATTCACAAGAGTGTTAAAATTAATCTGCTGGTTGAGTGTCGATTTGTTAACAGTATTGGAGAAACCTGTGACAAAACATTTAAAACACGGAATCAAGCTGTTTTCCTAGAAACTGATCTGGACTCAACGATGGAAGTGAAATTCAAGAAATTGGTGACTGAAATGGAGGAGTCTCAGCTTAAGGGTAGCAGCTGGGCCCTACTTGCTGTGGAAGGAGTTCGACTTCGTATCAACAAGTACAACCCGTTACGAGGAAGTAGCTACATACCACTACCGTCATCTGTCGGAGCTAAAGAAGCGTGTATAAACATTCAGAACTTTATCGACGAGAAATGTTTCATGTACTCTATACTGGCCAAATTCGTCAGCACCAAGCCTCAACGCGTCAGCAAATACAAGCAACGTCAAGATAAGTACGACTTCAGCTGTGTTTCCTATCCTACTCCACTTTCTCCAATACCTAAATTTGAGAAGCTTAACAAGATATCTATTAACGTTTTCGGTCTAGATGAGAAGCATGAGGTGTATCCAATAAAGGTTGCTGATATTGAACTACCTGAACATCGTGACCTGCTACTATTGAGTGACAGTTGTGGAAAACATCACTACGTATATATAAAGAATTTTAAGAAACTCGTTCGACGTCAGAAAACTAACCATAATGGACGGGTTTATACTTGTAAGCGCTGCTTTACACATTTTGATGATCGATATGGACGAAGTGGACAGGAAAAACTACAAGAACATGTGACTATCTGTAATCAACATGGTGTTGCAAGGGTAGTTATGCCTACCAAGGAGAAAGCAATTGTACAGTTTAAAAATGTTGAGAGGATGCTGAAAGTACCTTATGTCATTTATGCGGATTTTAAGAGTATTCTCACTCCATGTCATACATGTACACCCAATCCTGAAACTTCCTATACAACCCCTTATCAAGAGCACACACCAATGAGCTTCTGTGTTTACGTGAAGCCTACATACAGAGTTGAACATCTCGAAACTGGTCTTCCTAAGCAACCCTATGTGTATCGTGGTGCTGATGCTGCTCAGAAGTTTATGCTGTACCTGACATCTCTTGCAAAAATGATTGATGACATATACAAATTTGCTAAGCCTCTGAAACTTACGGATCAAGAGCAAAAGGATTTTGAGTCTTCTACGACATGCTACTTGTGTGGAAAACCCTTTACAGAAGAGCACTATAAAGTACGCGACCATGATCACATCAGCGGTGAATATCGTGGAGGTCTTCATAATGAATGTAATTTAGCCTGTAAAACACCTAAATATATACCAGTCTTCATGCATAACCTTAGCGGATATGACTCTCATTTCATTGTTAAGGAGCTGGGTTGTACAAGTGAACGTGTGGAGGTAATTCCTAACTATGAAGAAAGCTATATCTCATTCACCAAGTATGTAGGAGATATAAAGCTTCGATTTGTGGACAGCTTCCGATTCCTCAGTACAAGCTTGGATAAGTTGGTAAAAAATCTAACCTCATATCCTGAAACACTAAAGTACTTTGGAGAAGACAAATTGAAGTTGCTGACCCGTAAGGGTGTATTTCCATATGATTTTGTTACGTCATGGGATGCCCTGAACGAGACCTGCTTGCCTCCTAAGGACTCCTTCTACAATAGATTAAATGAAGAAGAAATTACTGATACTGACTACGATCATGCTAGAAATGTATGGGAGCTGTTTAATGTGAGAAACCTGGGAGAGTACAGCGATCTCTACTTAACCTCAGATGTACTACTCCTAGCTGATGTCTGTGAGACGTTCAGAGAGCAAACCCTCAAAACACACAAAGTTGATCCTGCCCATTATTTTACCTCTCCAGGACTTACATGGGATGCTATGTTACTGTATACTGATATTAAGCTGGAGCTGTTACAAGATTATGATCAACTACTCATGGTGGAATCAGGTATAAGAGGAGGTTTATGCCAAGTTTCCCATCGGTATGCGGAGGCTAATAACACGTATATGGAGAAGTTTGATCCGTCGAGACCAGCCCAATTTATCACATACGAGGACGCCAATAACCAATATGGGTGGGCAATGTGTCACGCCCTTCCTTTTGGTGGATTTCAGTGGGTGTCGCCTGAAGAAATCAACTTAGAAACACTACAAGAAGATGATCCTCATGGGTACATATTAGAAGTTGATATCGAATATCCTGCAGAACTTCACGATCTACACAACGATCTACCTTTCCTGCCTGAGTGTATGAAGCCATTGGAAGCATCTACAAAGAAACTGATACCCCATCTTGGACCTCGAAAGAAGTATGTAGTGCATTACATAGCTTTGAAGCAGGCTCTTAGTCATGGACTACGACTAACAAAAATCCATCGTGTGCTACAATTCCGACAGTCTCGGTGGTTGAAACCTTATGTGGAATTTAACAACAGGCTACGACAACAAGCTGCAAATGATTTCGAGAAGGATCTCTACAAGCTCTTTAACAACGCCATGTTTGGAAAAACTATGGAGAACCTGCGTAGCCGTGTGGATATACGACTGGTGACCAATGAAAAAACTCTAGAGAAGCTGATCGCCAAGCCTACGTTTATCGACAGGACGATATATGCTGCTAATCTAGCTGCTGTACATATGGCCTCTCGTCAGATTGTGTTCAACAAGCCTATATACATTGGTATGAGTGTGTTGGACATCTCCAAGACATTAATGTATAACTATCATTACGACGTGTTGTTGCCTTATTATGGAGCTGAAAACCTGAAGCGTATGTATATGGACACTGATTCGTTCATTCATCGTGTTTCAACTGAAGATGTGTACCAGGACAAGCTACGTTTTCTTGAGCATCTGGATACAGCTGATTACCCTGTCAATCATATATGCCACTCTACTCAGAACAAGAAGGTATTGGGAAAATTTAAAGATGAGGCTAATAGCAAAATCATCCTACGCTTTGTTGGACTACGTCCTAAGATGTATGCCTTAGATATTCAAGGCTTAATGATAAAAAAGATTAGAGGTATAAAACGTAGCGCTATTAAGCAGTACATTTCGTTTGACAGCTATACAGACTGTCTTAAAACCTGTGAAATCATCAGAACACCTATGAATCTAATCCTATCGCGAAAGCATGCTGTTACCAGAGTGCAAGTGAATAAAATTACATTGAATCCCTTTGATGATAAAAGAATTATTGCTGAGGATGGAATAACTACCTATGCGTATGGGCATTACGCCATTACAAACAGTGCTTAAGAGAATGCAAGTCGAAGATGAAGATTTTCTCGTGAGTCTACAATCTTAAAAATGAAGTTTATCCGTGTGCTGTATATGCAACTAGCAGACGCCTGATGAAGAAAGAAGAAGATGGAAGGGAAGGTGGTAACCCTGCCATTAGGAGCAATCCTAGTGCTAGTCTCAAGCCTAGATAAAAGGGGAGAGACATCTACAACAAACTTAAATAAAGGTATGTTGACGCAAAGCTTTTCAATTTGTGAACCAATATGCAGTTTATCCCTCTCCGCATCGTACAATAAGTTTGTAAGATTTAGAAAAAAGTATATAAATTGTTGTAACGTTGGATAAGAAATGTTTATGATCTAATTACTCTCTATATTACCATGAGTACCTGTGATACTAGCTGAGTGACTTTAAACACCTATGTTACTTGAATTATCCTAAATACCTACGATACTCTCTGAATTACCTGTAACATCATACGGAACTATGCTATATCCGCTTCCCGGAACCTGTCCTACCCTGTGATACTAACTGAATTACTTACCTGTTAGTGTGAGTGGGTTAGCTTTTCCCGTGAGAGGGCCGCCTTTTCCCTGCCCTTTTCCCTTTGCTGGTCACATTTTTCCCTTTGCTGGTCACGTTTTTCCCTTTGCTGGTCACATTTTTCCCTTTGCTGCTCGCCTTTTTCCCTTTGCTGGTCACATTTTTCCTTTGCTGATCACCTTTTTTCCCTTTGCTGGTCACCTTTTTCCCTTTGCTGTTCGCCTATTTCTCTTTGGTTGTCACCTTTTTCCCTTTGCTGGTCACGTTTTTCCCTTTGCTGGTCACGTTTTTCCCTTTTCTGGTCACCTTTTTGCCTTTTCTGGTCACCTTTTTCCCTTTGCTGGTCACATTTTTCCCTTTGCTGGTCACGTTTTTCCCTTTGCTGGTCACCTTTTTCCCTTTTCTGGTCACGTTTTTCCCTTTGCTGGTCACCTTTTTCCCTTTGCTGGTCACGTTTTTCCCTTTGCTGGTCGCCTTTTCCCTTTTCTGGTCACCTTTTTACCATTGCTGGTCACGTTTTTCCCGTTGCTGGTCACGTTTTTCCCTTTGCTGGTCACGTGCTACAGCACTTAAAATGTCAAATATTGAATAATTCAAACCAATAATCTCGAAAATAGCTGATGACACAAGAAAAGTTATTTGAAATTAATTGTAGGTATGTTTTAAAGTGAGTCAGCTGCCCCTAGGTATTCGTATCTAAGCAACCCGCAGTTTATAGTCTAATGTGAAAACATTGACCCTTTTAACAAACAAACTGTTATTGCAACTCTGCCCTTCCATTCGGTACTATACGCAACTAGCATTAATGTTTAAAGGCCTGAATAAGAACCAAAGCGCTGCAAAAGCCTTAAAACAGACGGCGTTTCATAGATATAATACTTGAAGGAGATAAAGGAATGTTTTCCCAAAGAGCGAGACAGGCTACGTGGGTTCTGGCCGAGTGGTTTAGCTGCCGGAATGTGCTGAAGTAAAGGTTAGCTTCCGAGGTAAGAATCTGATACAAATATCAAATTGTTGGTGTTCTTTTTTATATTCTCCTTGTGTTTACCTTCTGTATTTTAGTGTACTAATTTATTTATTTATTTTTGTTATTGGCTCTCCTGTGAATTACAATCAGATAATTGTGTATCATGTTTACCCTAATAATCTGTACCGCATCTGGTGTTGTAAACCGTGTTATTTAGCTTTCATTCTTTTGGGCGCATATCGAGGATATTATATCTAACAGTTTTTGTTTCATGTTTAAACCTTATGTTTCACTTCTTCTATTGACAAAGGATTGCAAATTTGCTAAGTTCACGGGTAAACAGAATAATAAATTCTTAATGAGCGTGGATTTCATCAAGGAAGTAAATGTTCAAAAATGACGACCCCCTTCATCAATGCAGATTTGTGTATGTTGCCAGAGAGACCTTCTTGCATGCTGTAGCATGCGCGGTGTAATCTCCCTGCATTCTTCACGTATGAGTACCCGTAGATGATTTGGGCTTTGCGGTTCTTCTTCTTTGTGGTGGAAAACATGGTGATTATTCTATTTTGTACACGTTTATAATGTTATCAAAAATGTTATTTATATCATAATATCAAATTATAGGCACAAAGAGATGAAATAAAAGGTAATAGGATTTGAACCAGAATTCAAGTAGCACAGTGTTAAAGCCACCATGATAATACCGTTCCACCAATGCTACCTTGCGAGCAGATGTTCCTATATGAATTAGTAACCGCAGAACTAGACCCTCACCTGGAATCTTTATACGCTTTTTGCAATTCCATTTAGTGTTCTGAGCTCGGTTTGGTAGATTTAATTCAAACAACTAAACTGCATCAGTCATTAAAATTACTGTACGATCTGAAATACGCCATAGTTTATGACATACGAGAAATTATCTACCTAATACTTAGTATTTTTTGAAAAGGTTGACTGACGGCTTAAATCCCATTGGTCGCACTGCGTAGATATGCCATTTTGTTTTCAAATGGCTTTCTCAACCGATGCATGTGATAGGTTGTTCCTTCAGGGACGTTTTCAAAGGTATGCTAAATATAAAAGTTTGTAAAATTGGCTAAAAGTGTTGCTACAGCTCCCAGTGTCAGGGTGGGATGGTTTTTGTATCGACATACATAGCGATTGGATTCTGTTCTGTAAAACACTTATGCACTGAGTTATCTATCCCTCCTCTATAAACTGTTATGCAAATCAGCCATTAGAAGGCATTCAAGACAGGCCTAAGTTAAATATGTCGCATGGCACGTTGCATAAATTCAAAAATAAATAGGGGCAGCTGTGTTGTGTTTATGGTTTACCCGTTATACAAAAGTATACATAAAATTCCTTCGGAATAAAGAGGACTTCACGGGCTAGTCCTAGAAAATTCAAAACATGCATTTTATTTGTCAAGTAAATATCTTGTATATAGGGGAAGGTGGGGCAAGAGTGCCATGTTAAGGTTCAAACACTATTTTCTTCCTCTAAACAGAATCATACGTATTTTTTTTCCCCGTATATAAGATAGGCTATCATTACACAAGAACATGATAAAGTATTAAGACAGACTCTCCCAAACATTGAGATATTTTGATTTACATAAAGAAACGTCAGCTGACACTCTTGCCCCATAGGCTGGGGTAAGAGTGTCACATACATTGAACGTGAGACTTCATTATTCCCTACAAATATCACAAATAAAGGTTCCTTTCACGTCATTAAAGTCTGTACAATCTGTATGAGACATTCCTTTGCATTCTTGACACTGAACCATTGGCTCATCAGGTGGATCTGATAACCTTTCTTGGCAAATTAAGCAAAAGTAGACATCGTCTTTTTTCTGGTCTTCAGTAGTTCTCTGTGACGTTGCAGTATCACACCTTGGTTTCTTCTTCTGTATCTTTGATTTTAACAGAACCTTTGTGGTAGTCGAGCGATTAGTAGAAGCTTGTTTGCTTTCAAGCATCTTTTATGTGGGCTGCTGGTCAGGATAACCGATTATCAGGTTTTCTTCCTCTTAGGGTTGGAGTTTTAGGAAAAGGTCTTCTATGAATTGGAAGTGGGGAAATAGTTTCAATGCTGGAGTTTTGGAAACAGGTTTAATTTTATCTGCTTCCTTTTCATCAACGAAGTAAAAGCTTTCCCTCGAAGTAGAAGCTATAGGAATGAACTCCTTTGCATTCCT
Source organism: Deroplatys truncata (assembly GCA_030765065.1). Classification (NCBI taxonomy): domain Eukaryota; kingdom Metazoa; phylum Arthropoda; class Insecta; order Mantodea; family Mantidae; genus Deroplatys; species Deroplatys truncata. Next base: position 6,518,872 of record CM060988.1, on the reverse strand, counting down.
TCTCTTATCATTCTCTAGGGGCAGGATGCTTGAATCTTCGGTATTTTCACTATCCATTTTTCTCTGTATTTATGATTTATAAACGTTGTTACAATGAATTGTTGTACTATGTTCACAGTACGGGGTAAGGGTGTCACTCTGGCACTCTTGCCCCAGAGTCAGCTGACACGTTTGCCCCCAGCTGCACGGGATTACATCTGGTGACACCATGGAGTGGCGACTGCATACACTACTAACTCTTCGCGTGCAATTCGATTCTCATATAAGTGGGGTTAAGCCATAATAACTGAGATATACCAGAAACTACCTTACCTGGGAATAAATTGGATTTCCTGTCATGGAAATATAAGATCAGAATTATGAAAAAAGTACTTTATTATACAACAAATACAATAAATTTCTAGAGCTGCTGTAATGCACAGCCCAACAAACATGCCATCTAACTTAGTGTACCCAACCTTGCAACAAAGTCACTAAGCCCGTATTTTTGCACTTAAAGGGGGGTGACACTCTTACCCGATATGGCACTCTTGTCCCACCTTCCCCTACATATTGATCAAAATCGTGAGAGCCATTTTTGAGAAAATCAGAATATTGAACATTTTTCTATCTAAAGGGTAGTTTGAAGTGAGAGATTTTCTTTAACATCTTCGTGTCGCATCTTTGGAAGATGCTGAACTTAAATACCAAGTTTGGAATTTGAAAATTAGTTTTTGGTGGAATACAATAGTTCTCTTTTCTACAGTAAATAGTTGGCAAAGAAAGGAAAAAATAAACATTTCATGTTTTCCTTAAGCGTACTAATGTTGAGATTTTGTTTTCATTTAATCTGTAAATGTTGTACTGTAATATAGCTTTTAACAAATTAGACAATAATTATGCAGCTACATAGAGATGTAAAATACTTTCCTCTAAATGCGATCTTAATAAGCATGCAGCAAATCGCTACTCAGAAGAAATGAAACGGTGGAAATTGAGGAGGTATTTAGCTATTATCGCTTTCGTAGGGAGTCGAGACTCGCAGAAGATAATGATGCAGCAGGAACTGGTTTTCTTGTGATGGCTTAACCATGATTTATGCAGGTGAGAGAACAAGCAGAACCGAAAAGCAAGTCTGTTGAGGATAATATTTTCCTCACCGGTCGTATACACCGAACTTCTGACCTTTAAAACAAGACCTTCCACATCGTGGAATGCATTAAGTGAGTTCTTAGCAACACCTGATAGTTTTATTTCCTTTATCTTACGGTTTTAGCGTGCAGTGAACCTCACCAATACGCCCAAAGAAAGAAAAAAGGCAGCAGAGAAAGAAAGGGTCAACATACTTCTTGTTTATACGCCAGGTAACATGACTCAGGAAAACAAAACAAAACTCGATACAAAATAAAAGGAATAAATTAGAAATACACAAGCCTACCTTCTATCTCATCAGATGGCACTCTTTGCTAGTGTGTTGTGAGATTCTAAAAGAGAAAAACCTGGGGAGCCCACCTCCGCGGTGTGCGGGTAGCGTGTCTCTCTTACATTCAAGAAGTCCCGGTTTTGAATCTCGGTTAGAGCGAGTTACTTGGATAAGAATTTTAGCGGGGTTTTCCCTTATCCTACCGTGTAAGTGACGCGTGCGACTCGCATTCGATGTCCCGGTTTCGATTCTCGGCGACCGCCCACTCTGACCCATTGGTTTTTTCGGGGGTTTTCCCGGGTCGTCAGGTGAATGCTGCAGTGGTTTCTCTTACCCCACCCCCTGAAATTTCTGGTCCTCCATACCGTTCCATTAATCATTTCATTCGTCCTTTACACCGTTAGGTCTGTTTCAGGGTTGGAAGTGTCGGCGATGGTGTTTCGGTGCGGCGTGGCAGGAAAAAAGGATGCTCTCTGTTGAACTTTCTCCGTCCCTCGGCTTTCGGCTGGTTGCACTGTCCTTTGAGGGGCAGCGTTGGACCTTCTGTGGGGGCAGGGTGCCCGGTCTGCCTGTCCGACTGCCAGGACGTCTCAATCTGGAAACTGTAGGGAACCTGTCATTGCTGTGCCGTCATTCCTGGTTCCGGCCGCCCGATGTCTCCTCTCACTTACACCCTCTCGACGGGCATAAGTACAACATTGGCATTCAGTGGTCGGTGCCGAGTGTCCTCTGATACACATTCCACTCATTCCCTTATCCTGAGAAGAAAATGTCGGGTAACTCTAAGCTCGAGGGACCCTGGGCCCATTTGAGCATCTGGATCATTCACCGTCCGACATCACCTAATCCGGCTAAACGACGTTAAACAACAAGCTAAATAAAAGCGGGACGTGTACTTTATTTACACCCCTCTCAAAAAAGGCATTCCAAATTATTACACTTATAGACCGAGCAAGATAGCTCCGCGGTAGCGTGCGTGAAGCTCGTATTTGGAAGGTGCCGGGTTCGATTCCAGTCGACCGCCCAGTCTGACCTTGGGTTTTTTGTGGTTTTCTCTGGTCGTTGGGCGAATGCTGGAGTGGTTTCTTATCTACCACGATTTACTTTCCATTATTTCCCTTTCATTCCATTTCCTTCTCGTCTTTCAGTGTGCTTCTAGGTTTTGTGGCGTGTGGTGGTGTCGGACAGATGGCTCGGATGCCTGCTCAAAGGAAAGAGACGCTAAAGGGCTGCTTGGCCGACGGATCGTTCATCGCCCTTTCTAGGCAGCTCCAGCAGTGGGACGGGACTTCGGACCTAGAACTGTTAGGGACTTCCACGCGTCTTTGCGGCCTATCTACCTGCGACCTGTAGTCTCCTGTGGTTCGTTCACTTCATCCCTTCCTCCTGCGGTGTGATAGCCACAATAGATCTATGTAGATCACAGTGCTCGAAGTGTCCTCCTCCGTTGTATAACCTAATCTATTACACTTAGAGAACACTATAACTACAGTACCTCAAGTGTATTTTTCCAGTGGCGGCTGGTGCACATTTTAGTATTGGGGCAGAAGTTATAAAAATAAAACTGCATAGAATCAGCGAATATGAGTTTATTACATTGCATTGCAACAATAGGTCAGAGCTTAAAAAACCTTAAGTCTTCTCGAAAATATAGTCAAAAGTAATTTAATGTACAGAAATTCAATTTTTATGTCACATAAAATATTCATTCTGCACGTATGGCTTATTAAAATCAATAATTCCCCTTTACTTAAGTTTCTTATGCATTTCAGAACTTCGTTAATAAATTTGCTACGCACTCTTCTTGAGAAACTATATGCAAGAGTTGTCAGCAATATAAATACTTTGGATAAGCAACATATTTAAGCATCATTACTGTTCGCGACCTTGTTTTTTTGTTTGTTTGTTTGTGTTTTGGGAGGGGGCTTTGAAGTGCATTTAAAAGGAATAGTAAAATGTAACATCAAAGGATACAGTAAACACTAACCTGTCTATTTTTATATGAAATCCATTATGCGATCCTCGTCTCACTATCCATTCAAGTTTACTCTTAAGATAATGTTGGCTCTTTTTAAAACGTAATAAACCTTGGTTGAGTTGTTTTTGTAACAAAAGAGCTTCTTATAGTTTAGATTCCTCTTAAGCCATTGGGGTGAAAGAACAAGCAGTTAATGCGAAGCAATAATGTTGAACTCACGATAAATCGCTTAGGGAAGCTCCTATTGCAGATGCTCCGATAGGGAGGATAGCTCAGTGTGCATGTGCGAGGAAAGTCCACAGTTCTGCGTGCCCTTCGTGAACCCTTCCTGCGACACCCTTGTCATCATTCCCTTGCCCATCATAACAACTCCTGTTAAACCAAACATTCTGCTCTGCTAAGCCTGGACACACGGAGGATGCGCCCTGACACACATTGTGGCAGTAATTTGTATCACAATAATGTAAATGCCAGAGTGATTGTAGTGTAAATAAGCATTATTGTATGACATTGATTTGAGATGTTTGTTAATTATATGCATTGTTAGGAAATAAGTTTACACAACCTCACTGAAACTGACAATAAGAGCGGATAACAATGAGCGAGGGGGTGAGTTGAATACTAATTAGAAGAGACAAACAAATGACGTCAGATTGGCGCGCTTTTCTTAGAAATAGCGGGAATATTTTCCCCAGAGAGCATTTGTGTTCGTAATTTTGATTGGATTTAAAAAATAGACGCTAATGTTGGCGCGTTTTATTAACCAATAGCAATAATCTTTAGGCATATCGGGGTGTGGGAGTATAAAAAAGCTAAAGTCAGAGGCAGATTTCGTCAGTCCAACAGAAGCATTCGCGTGTAATACGTCGATCAGTTCAACATAAGTATTCGTGAGTTATACTCGCGTAGTTCAACGGAAGCATACATAAAGTACACGTCGCAATTCTACAGAATCTCTCGCGTCTTAAAGTTTGTTATAAATGTGAAATACGTGAATTAATAATATGCAGCAAATAAGTGATTATAGTGATATTAGAAAATATAACAGTTTCAGTCTGGCGTGTATCAAGAGTCAATATGTGAACTTAATTAATTGTGACGGTAATAAAAGTGTAAAAACAAATTCTTTTATCAGTGTTATCTTTGAGTAACAAATTCTTTCCGTTTACACACCCTGTTCAAGAGATGTGCTCGACTGAATAATAATAATAGCTAGCCGGAGGACAATGAACCCAACAGGCGCTCAGAAATAAGATAACACGAAGTGACCGCGACAAATTGGCTCCCATATGTGGTGCATATAAACATGAAGCATCTACCAACTACCTACAAATATACCACTTCAATACACACACACACACACACACACACACACACACACACACACGTTGTATGAACCGGTTCTCTTGTATACTACAATGTATGCGCTGAAATCTTCAGCATTTGCGTCTAAAATTCTATACCTAATATTTTTTGAATTGACAATTGATGCAGAGATCATTCAAAGGCATTTGTGGTTCAAAATTAAAGGGAGGACACATGCTCTGGTGCCTTTTAGTGCAAGGTGCCACTGTATCTTTCGGAGTTGCTTCAGGAGTTTCTGATTTTTCAACGACATATTCGTAAAATTCTGAACATACGACATGACTGAGCTGTGTACTAAAAATTAGCGCAGCCTTTAGAATTTCTTCATTAAAATGGCCTTTATCTTCGACCCGGAACAACGGATTCAGCAGATGCGCCTCTCTCAGGCGTACAATACGAAGTTTAACATTTTGGAATTGTCAACATTAATGTGACATTCTTTATACTGTTTGCATATTCCTAGGGAGCAACGAGAAACAGTACTAAGTTCTGAATGTTCTGCTGTATGATACTTCTTACATGAAAAAAACCAAGTAACACTCCTCATATTGCACATTCATAGTTCGAAAATAGATGAAGTAAGTTCTCATCACTGATTTCGGTCATTTTTCTTAAATAGATTTATGACACTTTCTTGTTAACATCAGTATGGCGACACTAAATGTGTTATATTTTCAATAGTTATCGAAGAAAGGTTCAGTGTAGCAAATAACTTCTCTTATAGATGAGACTTTCCTCTTTGGCTTCTTAGTAGTATTTACTTGACACTCGATGTAATAAACCTTCTCAGTGACGACCAGGGCAGGGATTCTGATGACGTTATCTTTTAATTGTTGCATCATAGGCATTGCTAAAGTGTACATAAATACTTATTATGGGTCCCAGATTATGAAAATGCGTATTTATTAGGTCATTTTGGATCATTTTATGCAATTTTCTATTTTAGGAAATTTTTCAATTTTACGTCATTATTTTGTCATTTTCTTGCCTTTGTCGTCATTATTTCGTCGTTTTCCTGTATTTACATTGAGTAGATATATAAAGAGTTTTATATTATTGACATTTTACATAAGGATAACTTTTCAAACATCAGAAATTTCACTATTCAACTGAAAAGTAAGAGTAAGTTTGTATATCCTTTACTCGCATTCTTGCAGGAAAAGATCACATTCCTAGTTTTGGTGTGGCTCTACACTAACCTCTGTAGATTCATAGAATTCCTTAAGAGACTTAACTGTGTAGGTACCGAAGTACTTGTAGATCCTGTAGAGGAAAACTGCATCTACGGGTGACAATCCGCAGCTATATGAATTATATTGGATAGTTGTCACAAGTGGACAGAATGCAGCTCCTAATATAGGATCAACCAAAACGGTGCCCGTGATTTTGAAATGAAATCACTTTCATTTGCACACCAAAATACCCAGAAACTCTTATGTTGTTTTTACGAACCTCGAAAGTTTCGATAGGGGCTCCCACTATTGTACGGTAAACATGCGAGCGATGCACTGTATCATAAGCGTTGATATTGCCGCGTTGATTCTCTCTTAAACGTTGTACATTCCGGATTTCTGTGCGTAAACAATGCCCGTAAGATAACCCCATAGGAGCGATGGATTTCTTTCTTGTTAGAACTGCACACACATGCCTGTCTCAAACGTTCCACATTCTCTTCCGACGTGCGTGGGACGGAAAGTCTGCTCACCCTAGTCACGTGCTTGTGACTAGTAGAGATTTCACCAAATGTAGCTGTTTTGAGATTTTCTGAGTAAAAAAAATTGGTAAAAGGTCCTCAGTTTGTATGTATGAGTGTGTGTGTGTGTGTGTGTGTGTGCGTGTGTGTGTGTGTGTGTGTGAGCAACATAATTCTAAAACGAATGCCCAATAAACACCAAACGTTGTATTTAATTTCAGTATATTCCAAAGATGGGACACGAAAGTTTCCAAGAAAATCCTCCTAACCCAAACTACTATTTACATGAAAAAAATCTTCCTTATTTTTTATTTTCTCAAAAATGGCTCTAACGATTTTGATTTAAAAAACGTATATTTAAGATATTTGGGTGATAAATAAAATGTATATCTTGAATTTTTTGGTAATAACCTGTGAAGTCCCCATGACTTGGAAGGAACTTTGTATAATGGGTAAACTATAAAAGATAGACAAAACTACACTACACAAAAAACAGAAATTTATTTCAAATAACGTTTTTTGTGGCATCAGGCATTTCTGAGATATCTGTTATTATTAATTTAAATGTTTCAATAATTGTCATTTTTAACAGTGCCGTCGCTATTCAGTTCTTTCTCGCGATGTCATGGAAAGACTATAGCGTTCCACTTTTAAACATCTGACTCTGGCCTGGGTTTCCCGTGTGCCTTTGTACCTACAACCAAATGTGTAATGAAGCTAATTCTACGAACGTTTATCTCGATTGACATGAAGTAGATGGAAGTTAAGGTTTCGTATGAATAGGCTGTTGAAGTGATATAAAAATAAACGATAGGTGCTAGAGGAAGTCATCTGAATGAAAAACACAAGGTTTTTTTTTTATGTTACCATAGACACCCACCACCGCAGACGAGTACGCTTTTGTGTCTTTACTGCGGTCTAAGAAGACACATATAAAGGACTGGTGTAATGGAGGCCTCTAAAGTAATCATCTTAAGTAGTGGGCGACTCAGAAGCATCGAGTATTTTTTTTAAGGGGCATAGAAACTGCATCACTGTGCGTCCCTCCACTTGGCGGGAGCTTCTATTGCTGCAAACATTTTAGAAGTCTGCCTGGAAAGAAACAGTCGAATACTGCCCTACACTGCCAGAAGCTGCACAGCGAGTCAAGAGGCTCCTGCTCGTGAACGACGAGACCGGAACTTACTTTCCGAATTGCTCTTGTATTGCTGTAGTATATCGATATTATTTATAGTCTGGGTGAGATATGAAGCAGATTATATGGCGTAACATATGGGACAGTGATTCTGTGCCAGAGCAAAACAAATGGCAGTTACAAAGGAATTCATGTTAACCTTTCTTTAGTACAATATCGTTCAATGCTGCACAGGTGTAGTGGTTACCGTGCCAGCCTCTAGTTCCCGAGGTCGCGGGTTCAAACCTGGCGGAGGCCGATGGATTTTTTCGGGCGTAAAATCCTTAGCATGGCTTTCTTCGGAAGGGAAGTGGTCCCGTGTTGTAGTTTTACGACACGTAAAACAATCTCAAGCCTGATAAAGGAGCCTCTGAGGAAAATGTCTAGTCTTTTACACCCAATATAGAATGGGACGCTAAGGACCACAGCAGTTAATGAGCGTCCATAAATAAAATTCAATTTTAATTTTCTCTTTAGAACGGACAATATACTGAAATCCGCATTCCTTCCACAACAATGGAGCCAAGCCTTATAATAAACATAAAACTCGAAGTAGCGCGCGCAATGTTGGGGTGGAGGGACGGGAACTCGAACGCTTATACCCATTTCCCACTCCTTTAGGACCCACACAAGTGAAGGTAGGTACCTGAAATTGCACTGACGCGTACACATCCAAACATATGATTTTGATTAGCGTCCAGTGAACGCGCGTTCAAAGCTCACCCAACGAAGTGACACCGCGGTAACGTATGCGACTCGCATTCGGGAGGTCTTGGGTTCGATCCCCGGCGACCGTCCACTTAGGCACATGGGTTTTTCATGGCTTCCCCGGGTGGTCAGGTGAATGCTAGTGTGGTTCCTTTTCTACCATGACTTTCTTGCACCTCATTTCCTGTACTCTCATCTCTATTGTCATCTGTTTCAAGGTTGTAGGACCAAGAGACGTTGCTCGGCGTGTTGCGGCTGGGCGGTGGCTGTGCGCTCTTTAGAGGTTTCTTTCCTGAGTCGATCGAGATTATGCAGTCGCGATCCGCCTCCGAAGAGGGCCCCACCAGGGGGGCCGCCAAGGGTTACGGACTCGTTGATGGGGATGGGCATCGTTGGATGCGTTCTAACTGGAAACGTTAGGGACCCCATCCATGTTAGCACCCGTCGTCATTCAAATCTGGTCGCTCTTCGGGTCTCTCCCCTCATCCCTCCCTTCCAGGGGTACGTTAGAAGCCCAAAGGGCCACATTGCCTGCGTGCGGTACTCTGCCCCTGCGTAAATGCATATGTGCTTACCTTTACTTTTCCCCTTCTATCGCGCGATTAACGAGCGCTTTGAGATACGCGAATGAACAGATGAACACGCGCGCGCGCTTTTGTAGCGGTTATCAGCATTGAGGCCGAACGCTTTAACACGCAGCTGCTTATCAAAGAAAAGGCCGGCAATTTGGAACATGGAGTCTGCACATTATAGCAGGGTGTTGCAGAAGGGTAACAGTTATGAACATAGCATTAGTCATCTTAGTCGCCCCCGAAAAATCTAAAAAAAAAAAATTCTGCATTTTTAAAACAATACTACAGACTTTCCTCATCCTTTGATATATAATTTGCAACAAATATTTTATGAATTGTGTAAGATACTGAAAAAGAACTATATACTGCAACTGTTCTTGTGGAAGTGATCACTTTTTAGAAATATGTTTGATAGATAAACTAAAACTATATTGGGTGGAGCCCATTTGAGGATTGCCGGGGGTTCGGTGGTTTGAGGGGGCGTTCAATCTGGAAACATTAGGGTTCCCGTCCATGCATACGTCCGTCGGCATCCGGATCTGGTCGCCTTCGGGTCTCTCCCCACATCCCTCCCTCACTCCCAGGGGCCATGTTAAAAGCAAAAGGGCCGTTACGGCCTACTTGCGGTGCTCTGCCCCAGCCCCTCCTTAATACGTGCCTTTACCTTATGTACTATATTCTGTAAAAATCCTTGAGTCCTGGAAGTAATAACTTTTTAGAAAATGTAGATCAAATTTTACTAAGATATGCAGCGTCGCTTTCCCTTAAGATAGAATGTACACAATATTGTCTCTGCCTTTGTTACGGCGTTTATATTGACGATAGAGAATCCTACCTGTTCAGCGAAGTGTCAAACACTCGTTAGTGCTTTCGCTAACGCGCGATATTAGTGCGGCTTCAATCGCTTCACGTGTGGTGAACTCTTGGTTCATCGTCCGCCACCAACAGAAGGAAAGTGAGCTACAAAAGTTGCTGTCAGCAGCCAAGGTTAAGGTTATTACGAACGGGAGAGCACGAACCGCAAGAGGAGTGGCTGCCTATCCATCTGACGTAATGAATATTGTATGTAATCATACGATTACTGTAAATTATAACTTGCAACTGTCAACGTGCCATTAATGTTACAAGCACAGTCATAAACTTAACGCTACAAACTGATTTATTATCTGCTTGCTAAATGGAACTCCAATTGGACTTCTAGTTGGAATAAATTAGTAAGCTAAGTATTTTTCTGGAAATTTCCTTCAGTGTATGAGACGATAAGCCAGTGCACAGGTAGCAGAGGAATATGAAGGATGTTTTCGATCAGTTTTTACTTTCCCTACTACGTACCTGGTAGTACCACCTAAAAGTTTGATATCGACATTCCACCGGAAGCACATGTTTTGAGATCCATTGAATAAAAACCGCATTTATAGAAAAAGGCCCGTGTGTGTCTGTGAACACATAACTCAAAAACAAAAAGTCCTATAAATACGAAAGTTCGTATTTAGATTCAGTATCTTCCAAAGATCGACACAACGATTTTCAAGAAAATACCCACACCAAATTGCCCTTTACAGGAAACATTTTTCGATATTTTTTATTTTCTAAAAAATGGCTATTATGATTTTGATTAAAACATAATATATTAAAGATATGTACATAAAATAACATGTATACCTTCAATTTTCTGCTAATAGCCTATGAAGTCCACTCCATTCGGAAGAAATGGTGTAATCTTGTATAATGGTAAACGTTAAACGATAGGCGCAAACGTACTACACACACACACACACACACACACACACACACACACACACACACACACACACACACACACAACACACACACACAAACACACACAAATGTAGATCTCTTTAAAACGCACAACTTATTTCAAATACGTTTTTTTTGTGGCATCAGCCATTTCCGAGATATCCGTTATTAATGGTTATATTTGTTCAATACTTTGTGATTCTTTAAATTTCTTCCAACATTCAGTTGTTTCTCGCGATTGCATGGAAACAGTATGGAATTTTAAGGCCAGCATATAACGCCCAGTTGTTAAACATTTTACTATCGCTGTTCTCTTTGTATCTATAACGAAATGTGTAACGTAGCTATTTCTGCAAAGGTTTATTTGGATTAAAATGAAGCAGATAGAAAAATAAGCTTTAGAAGGAATAGTTTGAATACCCGCTAATAAACGATAGAGAGCGGAGAAGGTCATGTGAATGTAACACATCAGATTTTTATTTCTAAGATTCTGTTAACGAACGTGTACTGTACAACATTGTTTTACGGATATTGTGTTTCATAATAATGCATTTAAAAAACTTAATTTTTACTTTCTCTACTACGTATAGTAAGTAGGGGAAGTATTGCATTCCACCCAAAAATTCGATACCGAGATTTCACCGGAAATACATGTTTTGAGACCTCCTGAATCCAAAAAAAGAAATTTTGGAAACATGTCCGTGTGTGTGTCTGTGTGTCTGTGTGTGTGTGTGTCTGTGTGTGTCTGTGTGTGTGTGAACAGCATAACTCAAAAACGAACAGTCGGATAAGCACCAAACTTGGTATTTAGGTTCAGTATCTTCCAGAGATGCGACACGAAGGTTTTCAAGAAAATCCCCCCACCCCAAACTACCCTTTACATGGAAGATTTTTCGAAAATTTTAATTTTCTCAAAAATGGCTCTAACGATTTTGATGAAAATATCATATGTTTAAGATAATGTCATGGGAAATGAAATGTATATCTCGAATTTTCTGGGAATGTCTCCAAAAGTATTCTTTATTGTGAACAACTTTTGCATAACTGGTAAACCATAAGAGATACACAAAATGTTACTACACAAAAAGTGTAGATCGCGTTAAAATACACAACTTATGTCATATACATTTCTTTTGTTGAGTGAACCGTTTTGGAGATATTGCTTGTTATTTCCTTAAATTTTCCAATACTTATACTTTTTCTCAAATTCGTTATTCATTTTTTTTATGTCCTGGACATGCAAAGAGAATGGAATGCACCACATAGCAACCAGCGTTAAAATATTTGACTATCGCTTAAAAGCTACCATATTCCCCTTGCATCTACAAGAAAATTACCAATAAGATTGACATATCGATATCTCGATTAACATGAAGCATATGGAGAATAGGCGTTTTTTAAAAATAGTGTGTACAAGAGTAGAGAAAGTCATGTGAGTGTAACACATCAGATTTTTATAATATGAACAGCTGTTAACAATTTGTCAAACGAAAAACGTTAAATGCCGGAGGTGACCTAATTAACATAATAGTAGGCCATGGCATTAATCAGGTATAAAATGGTGGCATATAATACAAGTGATGGAACTTAAGACCATGTAAATGAAGTCACGTGGAAGTTGGGTGTGCTTATTTAGTGCCAGAAACGTCTAAATACAGGTACGCAAAAACATAATTTTATTCCGAAATTGTCTGGGGGAGAACATTATAGGGTATACAGCGGAAGGGGACACCTCGCAACCTATGGGAGATTCATTGCGGCTATCACCCAAGGGATGAAGTGAAGGAACCACAGGAGGCTATAGGCCGCAATCAGACAGGCCACAGAGACGCGCGAAAGTCCCTAACAGTTTCTGGGCACGAAGACACGTCCCATTACTGGAACCGCCCAGAGAGGGCGATGATTGCAGTCCTCTAGTGGGTAGCAGTCCTCTAGTGTTCAAATACTCTTTTCTTTGAGCAAGCATCTGTCCGACACTGCCAAACACTACGAAACCTAGAAGCACACCTGAGACATGAGAAGGAAATGGAATAAAAGGAATATTATGGAAAGGAGTTGTGTTAGAAATCATCCCAGCATTGCCTATTGACCAGGGAAAGTCACAAAAAACCCAAGATCAGTCTGGGGGTCGATGGGAATGCAGAATTTGGGATTAGATAATAAAATATATAATTTTTTTCTTACATTTTCAAGTATTCACGTTATGTTAGAGGATGACTAACCTATGGTAAAATCTCCTGATGAATTTATTCATCACTTGTATGCCCTGGTTATTCCTTGATCTCATTGCTTTCAACAATTACGTGCCACATAGAATCGAGAAGACAGACAGACTCATGAACTATGTGTTTCCAGCAGTTTCTTATGGAACTATGTAGAAAGGGTTGTTCAGTATTTTTAATTAATTGATCTTTCTGTTTTAGATGAGGACTTGGAACATACCCCTAGTAACACAAGAGAGCTCTACAGATAAAGTGTAAGAGAGAAGAAAATATATCATTGTGGCTTGGCAGTGGTATGGTAGATAGCCGCAGTAGTAGTAAGAGTAGCGGTGGTGGTACTAGTAATGGTAGCGGCATTATTACCTGCGTTGCAGATCACACGAGCATGCAGTGTTTCGGATAGTTTCTGATTTTACGAAAGAATAGACTATCATAACAAATACTTCAAAACTTTACACTGCGTTTTTACAGTTTTAAATCTCTTAATATTTTAATGTACTCTACTTACACTTACGATTTTAATAAAATTACATATGTAATTACATGTATATATTTTTCTTTGGGCTACATATTCCTCGACACGTTGATTGTTGGTGCAGTGTAAATCTGCACCTTTATCTTTCTGGATCGAAATTATCCATTTTTCTTTACTTTGTGGAAGTAGCTATGTACTTACACTTTACCTAACAAAGCCTACTTTGTTTTTCTTAAACGTTCTTTTCATTATTTCATTAATTCTGTAGGAGAAAATAAGAAAATATAACTTTCCGAATAGAGGCTAACATTTAGTAAGTGCTTCTCGCAAATGTTCAGTGGGGATCCCGTTTTACCTGCGACATTTTCGCTTTTAGACATTTTGTCCCAGAGTCCCAACAAAATGCAACTGGACGATGAATATCCCTTTTCTCATGGAAGAAAGCTTCTTCTTCTCTAACTGGTCATCCTCCTCCTTGTAGAACTTACACCCCAAGGACTTACAAGCCAATACCTTTGGTCAGTAGCCTGTCAAGGAGCAATCAACTCTAGTTTATAGCATATCTGGGATGGATGATCAACCAATGCCGGGTATGGTGGTGAATAAGAAGGAAATGTAATGTAGTGATGAAAGGGTCAGATCAAATTATCCGGCCCAACATTGGTCTAGCTACCAAGGAAAACCACGAAAAATCCTTTGGTCACAATGGTCGGCCCCCGGGGGTTTGGACACGGGACCTCCCGAATGCGAGTCGCATACGTTACCGCAGCGCCACCTCGTTCGGTGAACTAAAAGAAAACAAAAGTTAAAAATTCCAGACCGCTCCTCATGCTATAATTTATGTATTTTTTTTTATTCGTAGGACTTATATTCAATCCTTGTTATTATAGACCGCTGAGCAAAGGAGATGGCGCATTCGGGTGATCGCTGGTTCAGATCCCATATACCGGTCAATCTGTTCTTTTTTTTTCGTGGTTTACCTCAATTGCCAGAAAAATATCGGATGGGATATTCAGTACCACGACCCCAAAATTCCACCTACTGAAAAAGTAAATATAAATAACAATAGATGGTACAGGAGAACAGCTACACAATTAAGCCAAACTGTAATCAACTTTCCTAATCACATGAAGGCAACTAAGGCCATCTATAACCAAGTTTCCTAAGTAGATGGTGCAGGAAAGTGATTACGCAACTAAGGCCATCTATAACCAAGTTTCCTAAGTAGATGGTGCAGGAAAGTGATTACGCAACCAAGGCCATCTATAACAAGTTTCCTAAGCAAATAGTGCAGAAAGGCGACTACACAACTAAGGCCATCTATAATCAAGTTTCCCAAGTAGATTGTACAGAAAGGTGATTTCACAAATAAGGTCATCTATAACAAAATTCCTAACCAGATGGTACAGGAAGGCAACTACGTAACCAAGGTCATTGTCCAACATCATAATGATTACAAGTACTCTCATAGAATAGCCGCAGTTCCACGATCCCAAAATCCACATTCCATTAAAACTCAATAGCAACAGTAAGCGACACGGCAACTAAGGACATTTGTTTGCACGTTCCTCAAGTAGATGGTACGGAAAATCAACTACGCAGTTAAGAATCTAGCATATACCTACTGACTCAGCTAAACCAGCGAACATACAAACACCCGTTGTGATATTGAGCAAAGAGTCAAGGCAACATAAAAGACTATAACTTAGTTCGGAAATGAATAATGCTATGAAAAAGCTTGTTTGTGTAAATTGTACATTTTAACGAGTTTGACATTTTTCCTGAACTAAGCGGTTGTCTATCCTTTCTAGATAAACAAAATCACATAAAACTCCAGAAGAAGAAGAAGAAGAAGAAGAAGAAGAAGAAGAAGAAGAAGTCGTTCACAAACTACTCATACAGGACTCAATATATGAAATAAATATTTTGTTTGTTAACGATGCTGTCAAGTGCCAGGATCATACCAGCACGAATTTCGTCCCCCGATTGTTCTTCTACATGATAGTATACTTACTCACATGGGTCCGTCGCTAAGCACACTTAAAATCCATCGGTCTGGGCAGGGTTTGAACCCGTAACTTTGGGATCAGATGCCAGCGGTTAACAGTGAGACATCCAGACCGACACCCAAGACAGTAACTTCATTTATCATGTTTGTTTGGTATTGCAATCAAAATCAGAAGTGGCAATTTTAAGAAAATAAAAGGTAACGATACTCTGATTGTGTAAAAGGTGGTTTGGGGTAGAGAGATTTTTCTTGATAATCTTCAACTGGGAGCCTTCAAGGAAATCTGATATTTCTCGACTTTCGTTTTTGAGTTATGCTTATCACAGAGAGATGGAGAGACAAACAGAAACACACACACACACACACACACACACACACACACACACACAGAGGGACCAATATATAAAATTTATTATTATTATTAATAATATTATTATTACCATTATTGTTGCATTATTTACTACTTACCTATAGTAAGTAGGGGCAATATTGCATTCCATCCAAAAATTCAATATCGAGTTTTCACGAAAATCTACATTTTGAGTCTCCCTATATCCCCCCAAAAGAGCATTTTTTTAGAAAAAGAACTGTGTGTATGTATGTTTGTTGGTGAACGAAACAAAATGTCGGTTAAATACCAAAATTGATATTTAAGTAGTTTTTATTAAAATGCCATATATGTATTAAAGAATTTACATAACAAATAAAATGTATGTTTTAATTTTCTGGGATGAGAAGGTAGTTTGTTACGTTATTTGCAGCACGCTTTGGGCGTCAATTTGAAGTAGGTTGTATTGAAGGAGTTGTACTATATTTCAACTGTTGGAGTGCCGAACATGAAGTGGTTGCAACCGCACGTATGGTACCCGGTTTCCGGTAGCCTTCGCCCCAAATAGACCTTCAGGTGGTCTTTGCCCCAAGTTTTAAAAAAATATTAACTTTGTAATTTGACTGTTTCTTTAAATATTATATATTTATGTTTGCCTCGGCTGCGTCAGTATTATTGTTAGAGACATGTTTCTCTTTGTAGGGTTGTGGTGTGCCTAAGAATGTAGGCTTACACAGATTATCATTTTACTTCATTCCTTTTATTAATGCTTGACACGATTTAAATAACACTTCACTGATAGAGAGAGAGAGAGAGAGAGAGAGAGCTGTGAGATGTTTTTATTAAATACCTACACTTTTTAACACGTAAACTATTTTCGTCTCACACGAATACATATTATACTTCTCGAGGGCGTGTCTCGCATCCGGTTACAATCACTGTCTGCAGGCAACTGAACTCTAAATTTGTAACATTTTCTCCTTTTCAGTTTTTGATTGGCTAATCGTACTCCAATAGAACACCTTCATTTAACTAAAGCTTTTTCTGGTTGTTGATTGGCTATTTTATAAACTGTCACTAAAATTACATTATTGCTTCCACGAATTAGAAGTAGTATTGTTACACTCTCAAAATCATTATTGCCTCAAGGTTACCTCATTGTTACCTCATTGTTAGAAACGTTTAACCTATTATTCTCACAGCTCCTACATTATTAAATTACGTAATATATTCACATAACATTATTACACATGGATAAAATAATACAACATATACAATGACTGTAATATACACTTTTTATATACATAGTTACATACACATATTGCTTTAAGGCGGGATGTTATTGAATCACACATTATACAACCAAACCGAAATCATCCAAGTGTTAAAACTACTGCCTCAGGGAATAGTCTGTAAAGTCCTCTTCAATCAGAAGTTGTATAATCTTACGTAACTGGTACACGTTAAGCGATAGACGAAAATGTACTACACAAAATATGTATCTGTTTAAAACACAAAACTTATTCCAAATAACTTTTTTGTGCAATAGCAGTGGTTCGAATTATTCAATACTATTTCATTCTTCTTTTCGATATTCAGTTGTTTTTATGGACTTTTAAGGCCAGTATTTGGCGTCCAGTTCTTAAACATTTAACTATCGCTATTCCGTTTTAAATATATAACGAAATATGTAACATATATGTTTCGTAAAGGTTTGTCTCAATTTAAATGAAGTAGATGGAAAAATAAACCTTCGTAAGAATAGTTTGTATATCCACTATTAAACGATAGAGGGTAGAGAAAGTCATGCGGATGTAATACACCAGATCATCATTATATTATTATTATTATTACAACAGAATCATCATTGTTTAAGAGAATTCTAAAGGTTTATTGTCCATGAAATCCCGATATCAAAATTTTGGGTGGAATGCAGTACTTTACCTACGATTGAAAATGAGCTGAGAAGAAATGCTGAACATTTTAAATTAATGCTTCACTTCTTGGAGTTTCATGTTATGTTATTATAAATGTCCATATGTCTATTTTAAAAATTATTCTCTTAATAATTACTACCTCTATGCGAATTGTAAATAATGCTGAGTTTTGAGTAAAATCTGACTTTTTCTACCCCCTCCTCCAGAAACTACTCTTACAGAAGCTTATTGTTGTATCCACTTCCTTCTAACCGAGATGAACGTTTGCATAAATTGTATTTTTTTTGCACATTTCTTGTAGACAAGAAGAAAACTGCAGACTTAAGTGACAATCAAATCCTTTAAAAGCGAGTCATATGGATGGCTTTGGAATTCCATGTTCCTTGCAGGAAAGGTGAAAAAACTTTTCATGTGTTGCATTCACATGACTTTCCCTACTTACTCTTCTACAAGCTATTCTTACAATAGCTTATTCTTCTATCTAATTATTGTTAATCGAGATAAACTTTTATTACACATTTACACATTTTGTTGTATGTATAAGAAGAATACAGTAGGCTAAAGCGACAGGCATGTATTTAAAATATTATGATATGTTGCACTCACACGACTTTCTCTACTCTTGTACAAACTATTTTTACAAACGATTATTCTCCATCTACTTCATGTTAATCGAGATAAACATTTGCAGAAACTGTCTTATTGCTAATTTTCTTGTAGGTGCAAGGGGAATATGGTAGGCTTTAAGTGATAGTCAAATCTTTTAAGAGCTGGTTGCTATGAGGAGTATTCCATTCTCTTTGTATGTCTAGGACATAAAAAACGCATACAAACCAATGAGGAATTCCCATTTGAGGAAAAGTATAAATATTGGAAAATTGAAACAAATAACAAGGGATATCTTGAAAATGTTTCACTCAACAAAACAAAACAACAAAAAATGTATAGACATAAGTTGTGTGTTTTAACGAGATCTAGGTTTTTTGCGTAGTAACATTTTGTCATCTCTTACGGTTTTCCAGTTATGCAAAAGTCATTCAGAATAAAGAGGACTTTTAGAGACATTCACAGAAAATTCATGATATACATTTCATTTGCCATAAAAATATCTTAAACGTATACTTTAATCAAAATCGTTAGAAACATTTTTGAGAAAATCAAAATTTTCGAAAACTTCCATGAAAAGCGTAGTCTGGGATGGGGGGATTTTCTTAAAAAATATTCGTGTCGCATCTTTAAAAGATACTGAACCTAAATACTAGTTTGGTATTTATCCGACTTTTCATTTATGCTGTTCACAGACATACATCCATACAAACACATGGACACACACACGGACCTTTTTCTAAAAATGACTTTTTTGTATTCAGGGGCCTCAAAACATGTATTTCCGGTGAAATTTCGGTATCGAATTTTTTGTGGAATGCAATACTTCCCCTACTTACTACACGTAGCATAGAAAGTAAAAAGTTGATCGTAATGTTTGACTTTAAAATTCAAACCAAGCCTTTGCATGCCCAGAGAATAGAGACTTATAACTTGAAAAATTATTAACTGCTTGAAAATTCAAACAAATAACAAAGAATATCTCGGAAATTTTATTTCACACAAATTGTGTTTTTAACAAAATCTACATTTTTTGTGCAGTAACATTTTGCCTATTTCATACGGTTTACCAGTTATACAAAAACCATTTAGAATGAAGAGGACTTCATAGGCTACTCCCAAAAAATTCAAGTTATACATTCTATTTGTCATGTAAATATCAGTAATACGTAGTATTTTAATCAAAATCGTTAGTCATTTTTAATAAAAAAATAACGAAACTTGTTCCATTTAAAGGTTATTTTGGGGTGGGGTATTTTCTTGAAAATATTCGTAGTTTATCTTCGCAAGATACTGAACTTAAATACCAAGTTTCGTATTTATCCGACTTGTTTTTGACTTATGGTGTTCATACATACATTCGGAAATGTTGCTAAAAATGCCATTTTTGGATTCAGGGAGTCTCAAAACATATTTCCGTGAAATCTCGGTATCGAATTTTTGGGTGGAATACAACACTTCCTTTACTTACTATACGTAAGTAGCAGAGACGGTAAAAAGCTTTCCTAAAAATATTGTGTAGAAATTTCATACAAATAAACGATAGTTGGTAGAGAAAGCACTGTGAATGTAACACATCCGATTTTTTATACATTTGACGAGATGTTAATCTTTGGATAACCGCTAAGTACATTCGGACGGTCCCTTAAGGCATCCTATGGTGAAATTTCCAAACTCCGTAATTCTTTCCCAATAATTGTTTGGAAAATTTAACCACGTGCTTGGAAGGTTATCTTATAACTGAGTATAAAGTTTCATGCCGCTAGTGCAAATGCTTTAGCAGTCGTAATTAATGTTGTTAGTTACATACAATGTCCTACACCTCAAATTATTTAAGTTGGTACAACAAATTTTCCTGACATTAGCGGAAGATAGTACTAAGATATCAAATCGGCCTTTATTCCATATTTGTTTAATTATAGACAAAAAATGTTGAACGTTCAACCAAAATAGGGTTGCGTTAATGGAACTAGTGCTACAGTCATGTACCAGTTTTGGACTTAGTGTCTCCTTTTACACGCAACACAGATGATAAAGCTTCTGGTTTTATAACGGACACTTACCTGTAAGAGATGCAGTTTACCTAAGGAAGACGTGGTCACCGATGTTCATCGTAACTCCGGACGCAGCAGCAACCTGCGAACACGAGCACCACCAGCAACTATAGTACACTGTTACGCCTCCCCAGGTGATTGCTGGGCCTCCCACGTTTTGGCAGACAAACAAAGAACGTGTAATAATCACAATGACACACACACAAGCATTGTCCTCTGCAAAAGGACTCCCCTAACCCTGAATGCGTGATTGCCTTGTGTTCAGACGGATGATGCCTCATCGGTCGCGTCCTCCATACAAAACAGGCTCTGGACTTCCTTTATTTTAATTTATCTCATTTATACGACATGCTGTTAATAATATTTCTTTATCTACACGCAGTTTCCGTGTTGGCAGAAGATGCTCTGGCGACAGTTGGCAATGAAATGACCGTCCCTGACACAAACAGGTGGGACCAATTCTCAGCCATAAAGTCTAACGGTGTAAATACCTTCGTCAATCACCGACCAGCACTAACAACCTTCAGACATTATACTCTTCGTTTTCGTCATCTCACAAGACCGAGCTTTCTTTACACCATCATAAACAAATCCAGGATTAAGGATACCAATCACCGAAATCCAAACAACTCACACTTTCATTCCGATTTCTTTGAAAGTTTGATAAAGCAATCAGAGTTGAACGTATACTATGAACACCAAATGTCACATACATACATATATTTATTTATTTATTTATTTCCAGAGATACTTACACTTTTACTTTCTCTACCACATACCTAGTAGGCAGAGAAAGTATTGCATTCCACCCAAAAATTCGATACCGACATTTCACCGGAAATACATGTTTTGAGGCCCCTGAATAAAAAGGCATTTTTAAAAAAAGTCCGTGTAAGTGTGTCTGTAGGTGAGGAAAACTTAACTAAAAAACGAAAAGCCAGATCAACAGCAAACTTGGTATTTAAGTTCAGTACCTTCCAAATATGCGACAAAAGATTTTCAGGAAACTCCCCTTACCTTAAACTACTCTTTAAATGCAACATTTTCCGGAATTTTTTATTTTCTAAAAATGGTTCTAACGATGTTGAATAAAATACCACAAATTAAAGATATTTACCTACACGGCAAATAAAATGTACATCTTGAATTTTTTGGAAATAGTCTTTGAAGTCCTCTTCATTCGAAAGGAATTTTGATAATCTTGTATGACGTTAAGCGATAGACAAAAACGTATTACACAAGAAACGTAGATCTCTTTAAAACATACAATTTATTTCGAATAACTTTCTTGTGGCATCAGTCATTTCTGGGATATGCGTTATCAATGCTTTGAATTGTTCAATACTTAGACATTTCTTTTTAATCCTGTCACATTCAGTTGTTTCTCGCGATTCCATTCAAACAGTATGGAGTTTAAGGCCAACATATAGCGTCCAGTCCTTAAACATTTGACTATGGCTGTTCCCTTTGAATCTATAACGAAATGTATAATGTAGCTATTTCTGTAAAAGTTTATTTGGATTAAAATGAAGTAGATATAAAGATAACTTTTCGTAAGACTAGTTTGTATACCCACTAATAAACGACAGAAAATAGAGAAAGTCATAAGAACGTATCACATCACATGTTTTATACTATGTATTTATTGTTGTGTAAAGTTGGTCCACGCGATACAATTATTTAAAAAAGAAACCCGATGTGTTACCCTCGCATTACTCTTCCTACCTCCTATCGTTTATTAGATAAGTAGACAAACTATTCTTACCAAAGTTTATTTTCCTGTCTACTTCACTTTAATCAAGATAAACCTTTCCGGAAATAGCTACATTACACATTTAGTTATAGATACAAAGGGAACAGCGATAGTCAAATGTTTTAGAACCGGACGCCATATCCTAGCCTTAAAATTCCATACTGTTTCCATGCAATCGCGAGAAACAACTGAAAATCGACAGGGCTTAAAAAGACACAAATAATTAAACAATTCGTGCCATTAATAACGAATATTTCGCAAATGGTTGATTCTACAAAAACATTTTGTTTGAAATCAATTGTGTGTTTTAAAGAGATCTACATTTTTTTGTGTAGTACGTTTTCATCTATCGCTTAACGTTTACCAGTTATGCAAGATTATATGAATTTCCTTCTGAATGAAAGGCTCAAGGTATACATTTTATTTATAATATAAATATCTTTAATATATAGTAGTTTAATCAAAATCGTTAAATCCATTTTTCATAAAATTAAAGAATTCGAAGTATTTTCTGCGAAAAGGCTAGTTTCGGGTGGAGGGAGTTTCCTGAATTAATATTTTGTAATACCTCTTTAAAATTATATTATAAACTGTATGATTTAATTTTTAATTGTTATACTAGCGTGGGAGAAAATAAATGTTAAGCATGAGGTATGTTTTTTGCTTAAAAGTGTACAGAGGGTTCAGGGTTTCCAGGCGCTATAGATGGAACTTGCGAGCAAACCTAACGAGACAACCCAATAATACCTTCTTTACCTACTCTGTACCGGTAGAGAACGTAATAAACGATAGTGGGTAGAGAACGTCATGTGTATATGACACATCAGATTTTTCTCGTGGTGTTGGACAAAGGATATGGAAAATCAAAGACATCACATAGCGACGTGCTCTATCACTTTAACCTACTGTATCTTTCTTATAACTACAATGAAATGTGCAAGTGTATAATGAAAGTTTATGTCCATTAACAAGAAGTAGACTGAAGAATAAGAATAGTTTGTAGAAGAGTGAGTGGAGAAGCTCATGTGATTGCAACGCATCAGATTCTTTAAAGTGGTGTCGTTGAGTTACTTCATGGAAAGAGGATGGAATTTCAAGGCCAGCATATATCGACACACTTTTAAATTGGTTTGGTTTTCTCTATCGTCTTTGTACCTACAACGGAAGGTGTAATGAAACTATTTCTGCAAAGGTTTATTCTATCAACATATATTTACTAGACAGAAAAACAAGCTTTCGTAAGAATAGTTTGTATAAGCGATAGTGGGTAGAGAAAGCCATGCGAATTTGACAGATAATATTTTTTGCTGAAATAACCAGATGAGTGACAAAAATTCTATATTCCATTGTGTTTATTAATATTAAAATGTGTGAAGTTTACGTTTTAAACATTATAATCTCTACATTATGGAACTTGTGTTTAATTACCATAATAAAGTAATAAAATATATTACTTCACAACGTCACCTGTCGGTACCCTTATTCGCTACTTAATCCTTCGTTATTTTATTTTATAGATAGTTTGCAACTCGATTATCTCTATATGTATAGGGTAGTTAAGTTATATTCTAACCCACTCGTGGACTCTCTCTACTGCACGAGACAGCCGGCAGTTGCCGGGGAAATTACGCCTGCAGAGGCGGACTAAAATCCTTACCTTATAATAGATGCTGGAAATGTTGACCTGGTCTCTAACAGGCAGCATATCTCGTGTAATTATTCTCGCTCACTCTCCGAAGCTCAGCAGCAGGAATTCTTGTGATGAAACGCCTCATTATGATCAGAAAATTGGAGTGTGGTGTGCGATAAGTGCTAGAAAAATAATGGGACCCATATTCTTTGATGAAACAATAAATGCAGAGCGATATCAGAGGTTAATTCTGAGGCCATTTTGCAATCGCTTGACAGAAGAAGAGAAATCGTATGTTTGGCTCCAGCAAGATTCTGCAACAGCACATACGGCTGCCGAATCATTACATGCAATAAGAGAGGTGTTTGATGACAGAATAATTAGTATTGATTTGTGGTCCCCTCGTTCTCCTGACCTAACGAGTTGTGATTTTTATTTATGAGGTTCTTAAAAAGGCAAAGTGTATCGTTCCAATCCTCGCACACTACAGACACTTAGAGAAAACATTGTGCAAGAAATCACAAGAATTCCTGCTGCTGAGTTTTGGAGAGTGAGCGAGAATATTTACACCAGATATGCTGCCTGCTTGAGAGCAGAAGGTCAACATTTCCAGCATATATTATAACGTAAGGATTTTAGTCCGCCTCTGCCGGCGTAACACCCCCGGCGACTGCCGTCTGTTTCGCGCAGTAGAGAGAGGCCGCGAGTGGGATCGAATATAATTTAACTACCCTATACTTTCTATGTAACATATTCTCTATTCATTTTACATGAACATAACGCGACGGATCTCTTAGGAGGTACCTCTTACATCGGTGTGTGGTGACCAGTTAGACTTTTAGGTCTCATCCCTGTAACTTGCCATCTTACTTCGTCACGCGTCCACAGAAGCCTTAGTGCTAGGCAACTGTACCTCTGCTTTTGTGATGGGCAGATGGCAGCTTCCACACGTGTCCACAGATACCATAGTGCTAGGCAACTGTATCTCTGCTTCTACATGTGGTGGGCAGATGGCAGTTGGTCACGCGTCCACAGAGACCTTAGTGCTATGCAATTGTATCTCTGCTTCTACACGTGGTGGGCAGATGGCAGCTTCTACACGTATCCACAGAGACCTTAGTGCTAGGCAACTGTATCTCTGCTTCTACACGTGGTGGGCAGGGGGCATTAGGATGCCGTCCAGTCTACGCGTTTTCATTATCTGTGAATAGATGGCAGAACATTCCCTAGTACCATCTATTTTCAGTTTTACTGTTATTTTAGACTTAAGGTGAAAATTTGGGTAGAGATATCCAATCCTGAATCTACCTTGGCAACTGATGGATTTGAGCCCGGGATATCTCGAATGCGAGCCACAGACCTTACAGCCGAACCATCCCTCTCGGTAGGTACTATTCTAATAGTTTCTATTAAAATAATGGCCTCTAAGTGTTTTGCTATGGGAACACATCTCACTCCACTTGATTACTTTGAAATGCAGGTCTTTGTTACGAGGACTGCAAGTATGGAAACGTAAAAATGAAGAGCACGAAGGAATGCACAGATATACCGCCAGCAATTCACGCCTCGACTTAGCCACTGCCAGATTAGAAATGGGGAACATTTTGAACACCTAAATAAATAATTACAATTTTATTTGTTACAGTAAGAATTATGTCAGTTGTGGAGAGAAAATAGTTAAACGAGCCAATAATTAAATTGTTCCCATAGCAACAAAGCCTTTAGCATGAAACAAATGAAATTATTCATGCAACTAAATAAGATTTTCAGAAAAAAGCGAAAATTTAATAAGTTGCCGTTTACAATTTTTGTTACACTATATAATAAGGGCTGTTTGTTTTAGGTCTAACGATTTTTAACCGGTTAGGTCATATCGGACAATAAATGCAATGGGTGAAGTGATGCTCAAATGAACCCGTGGTCCATTGAGCTTAAAATTACACAACACTCATCTTTCAGGATAAGGGAAAAACCCCAAAAGAAAACCTTATTCGGGTAACTCACTCTAACCGAGATTCAAACTTGGGATCTCTTGAATATGAGGCAGACGCGCTAGTTCTTTTCTTTTTTTCTTCTTTTTTTTTGTAAAATGTTCCTTTAAAGATATTACATTTGATGTGTCCGATCATTTCTATAAAATAGTTACTTTTAGTTTTATTTGCATAATTGCTTACTTATGAAACATCCTGTACAATAAATCAATGCTCCATTTGGAATATATTATTTTATTGCGTTTTTTATTCAACCGCATAGCTAACAGCGAACGCTAGAGGTATCGCTCACCCTGTCAAATGTTTTTGTGTTGCCAGAGGATGCCAGGGAGACAAATAAGGATTAAAAACAACCGACTTCTGATGAAACAAGCTGACATCGGAGGACCTGAAGGTTCCTTGCTTCCTGATCATGTGACAAAAATGAAAGTAAAAAGTGGAGTTCCCTTTACCTTTGTAACTGAAAAGGAAACCGACGATTAATGCGGCCAGTGATGTCACAACGGGTGTTGACGACACGCTGTCTACAACGAGCTGTATCCGACGTTCAAATCTCGGGGGTAAATAAAAAAAATCTGATGTGTTACACTCACATAACTTTGTCTACTTTTGTACAAACTATTTTTACAAACGCTTATTCTCCATATGCTTCATGTTAATCGAGATAAACATTTGCAGAAACGATCTTTTGACATACAAAGAATTACATTTTACACATAGCGACCAGTTCTAAAAATATTTCACTATCGCTTCAGGCGTACCATGTTCCCCTTGTTTTGTATTTGCAACGGCAATATAGAAATACAGCAGCCTTTAAGCATAGACATATCTCTTAATATCTGGTTGCTATGTGTAGCACCATTCTCTTTGCCACAGATTAATACTCTTTGCATATCCAAGACAAAAAAATGAATAACGAATTCCCATTTGAGAAAACAAGTATTGAAAAATTTAAGGGAATAACAAGCAATATCTCGAAAATGGTTCACTCAGCAAAAAAATGTATATGACATAAATTGTGTATTTTAACGCCATCTACATTTGTTGTGTAGCAAAATTTTATCTAGTTATGCAAAAGTCGTTCACAATGAAGAATACTTTTGGAGACATTCCCAGAAAATTCAAGATATACATTTTATTTGTCATAAAAATATCTTAAACATATGCTATTTTAATCAAAATCGTTAGAGCCATTTTTGAGAAAATTAAAATTTTCGAAAAATGTTCCATGTAAAGGGTAATCTGGGGTTGGAGGATTTTCTTGAAAACCTTCGTGTCGCATCTCTGGAAGATACTGAACCTAAATACCAAGTTTGGTGTTTATCCGACTGTTCGTTTCTGAGTTATGCTGTTCACAGACACACACACACACACACACACACACACACACACACACACAGAGAGATACACACACACAGACACACAAACATACAGGGACTGTTTCCAAAAATGCTTTTTTTGGATTCAGGGGGCCTCGAAATATGTATTTCCGGTGAAATCTCGGTATCGAATTTTTGGGTGGAATACAATACTTCCCCTACTTACTATACGTAGTAGAGAAAGTAATTAGATGCAATGAAATCGTTTACTAAATAATCAGCAAACGTTGTCAACTTTATATGCTTGAAGGGCCAGGCGACGGGACGGTGGAGTTCGCACTCTGTAAAGGATTTCTCTCTGATCCTTTAATAGCCGGTCGGTGCCCCTGAGGGGGCCCAATCCTGGGACCCCTGTGTTGATGATGGCGCCGACACTTCAGGATTGATGTAACTGGAACTGTTAGGGACTCCGTCCTTGTTAACGCGGTCCTGATCTGGTCGTCCATCATTACTTCCTCCCAGGGGTCACGTAGCCACAAAGGGCCTACTCAATGGCCTACGTACGGTGCTGAGCTCCAATGGCTGAGGCTACTAGTTCTTAGGGCGAATAGTAGGTAACTTTAGGTTACTAGCTCATTTGTGCATTCATTTCGCACTTATATTGAAAACTTCTCTCGTTAAGGGCCTCAAAATTCGTAAAAAGAAAAAACTGCTGTGGAATATAGCAAACAAATGCTCAGGAAATAAATTCTTACACATTCTAACCCAATCCAACTGCGTCACGTTCAAAGCAGATAACAGGTTTCTTCAACAACTTGACATTGTTAGTTATTCTTTGAACGCAGGAAATACACAATCTGCTAGTATACAGAAGAGCAGTGTGGGGTAACATAAGCCGTGTACATTCCCTCGGCTTCCTTGAAACAGAATGGGGGAGGGTTCGGTCACTTCCCAGTAACGTACATTTGACTAACACAAAAGGAAAACGTCCCAGTAAATTTAAAATTATAGGTGCGGGTTACTGTAATTAGTGACAAGGTTCAGGTTACCCAGAAGGCAGTAGTTAATCTGTACTTATTGACAAGTTTCCTGGAAAACCATAACATATATTGCACGTGCCCTATGTTTAATTAAATATAGTAGGTTGAAGTAAATAAATCTATTGACTAGAAGAGAAGACAGACAGAGTATGTGAAGAAATTTGAATAAAATTCAATCATAGTTCATTACTTTAGCATCGATGTGTGCACTGGATCCATAAAAAATCTCTCTAAAATGTGTATTACTCCAGTAGCCCACAATTGCAGAACATCTCTGTATCCTCTTAATGAAGGGAAGTTCGAATTAATACTGCGTCGTTGCAAATGGCAGCTAATATCTAGTTCCATGGTAATCTCACAGAATACAGTTGCATAAGCAAATATGCAAAAAATAAGCAAAATGTAGGCGTCAATTTATTTTTGTACGACCATGCAGTTTCTATGTCTTCCCGACGATATCTACACAAAAGGAAATTTAGAATTCCAGCACATAAATTCGTTTCCAAGGAAACCCATGTCCGCCAACATAAATTTGGTGACTATACAATAGGGCGGGGAGTAAAATGCAACCCAATTTCCTATGCCTCTTCGATATCTGGTCTTCATAATCCACGTCTCCGACTTCAAATTCTTCTTGAAATACTGAATTATCGTCCATTATACCTACAGTGTGTTCCACTCGCTACCGAAACCGGAATTTATTTTAATAACTTTAATAATTGCAATACTAATGAAGATATTGCAATGACATATGGAGACGACTTACTTCATTGTGCGAGAAATATAGTGCCCTTATAACAGATGTTGAAGATAGGCAAGATTATATTCGCCGGTCCGTATTATCCGATGTCTTCGCTAGGATGTCCGCGTTTATTGCCTGCATCTCTGTGATGATGTTTTCTTTCAAACCGTCTATGGTTCGCGGTTTGTTCTTATAAAATTTCCCTTTCAAATGCCCCCCCAACAAAATACAGGTATTCCCAGGGTCCCGCGAATGCAGGGTCCCTTTCGAAATGACTTGGTCGCCGAAAAAGGACTGAACTTCGGCCATGCTAGCGATTGCTGTATGGGATATCGCACCGTCTTGTTGCAAAATATCCCATGGAGAGTTCCTGGTGGTCCATTTGATTTACAGTTTTTCTTAATATTTCAAGGTATTGTGACGGTTATAATTCTATTTTAACAGACTTTGATAAATATGATTTTATACAGTTTGAAATATTCAGGATAAACTTGGTATAAGTAACTACAGGAAATTCTCTTAGATTTCTTGCTAGTCATTTCCGGATGTTGAAGCAAGCAGAGATTAGGTGAACCGGGTTTAAGGGAAAAGATCGCTTCTTGTCCGACATGTGGTTGAGTTACGTAATTTTTGCTGACATACGCTTACGTCAGTTACAAGCTAGACACTAATCAGTATTTTGTCGGGTATTTAAACTTACGGACTTTTGGCAGCTCGCTCTCGACTAAGCATGTGCCCAGCAGGAACCTTTGCTGGTCAGCTCTTTAAATTCATTTAGTGTTAATTTGCAATCTCGACGTAGGCGCTAGGCCCGACGAAAAAAAATGAAATTGAGTTTTATTTATGGATACTCTTTAACTGCTGTGGTCCTTAGAGTCCCATTCCATATTGGGCGTGAAGGACAAGTAATTTTGCTCAGAGGTATCTTTATCAGGCTTGAGGTTCTTTTACGTGCCGTATATCTACGACACGGAACCACCGGCTTTACTTCCCTTCCGAAGGAAGCCATCCTAAGGATTCTTACGCCTGAAAAAAATCCATCGTTCTCCGCCGAGTTTGAGCCCACGACCTTGGGAACTGGAGGCTAACATAGTAACCACTGCACCACGGAGGACGAAACGGAAATGACTCAACCTCACACGTCTTTTCAAACTATTCCTCGATCTGTAACGACATATTTCCCATACTCATATCGCAATATAACTTTATGAGCAATATAGCAGTGACGTATGAGAATTCCATACTCTCAAAAGTACATAACGCTATATGGCCACAGGCTCAATGTTTCTGAAGGAGTAGCATAGAGCTTTACTAACTTTCTGCAAGTTAATGGCAAAAAGCATATAAAGTTGTTTCTGGTACGTACGTAAGACAGGAGTACCTGAACGCTCAATGATGTTACAGCCTCGCAGAAGTTTGAGAGTTTTTTTTCTTTCTTTTAAAAGTACCCTTGTTTTACCCAGTTTATGATACTGTGTTTTTACTGTTTTCGTTACGGCTTATTAGGCCAATTACACAACACACATACACAAACACCCATGCCCATGGCGGGACTCGAACCCGTGACCCTCAGCTTGCGGGAACGCCGGAGCTATACACTCCAGCGACCACGGCTACGAGGGCCGGCGAGAGTTTGCAGATTGATTTTTCTCGCTCTCAAAGTAATGCATGCGTGAAATTTGATCAAAAATTGGGAAAAATTAATTTTTTTCACAATAAAATAATACGAACTCTGATCTTTAAGAAAACATATCTTGTTTTTTCACTTGGCACATTTAAACTACCAAAAGGAAGCTATAAATGGACAGACGAATGCTTATTAATAGGCATGCCCAACTTTAAACCTTGTTAGGTTTCAGCATTTTTCCTGCTCAGAATAGGTATTACATACAGATGCATCACCTTAATTGTCGCGTGTCGTGGCGCTATGGGTTAGAGCGTGGAGCTCTGCTTCCCAGCTACGGAATGCCCCGGGTTCGATCCCCCCCCCTGAGATTGTGGATTTTAAGTCTCGGGTGTGGGACCGGTGCCCGCCCAGCGTCTTGAGAAAAGTGAGGAGCTGCAATAGACAGCAGTACTGGCCTATTGAGCCAACTTTTCGACTGTGGGAAGCGTGATGCTGTCCACATCACGTTTCCGAATGGTGGATGATCGCCCGCCTCTGCCGTGCGTAAGTGGGCGTGAGGCCGGTAATCGGGTTGGCGTCCCAGGCCCTTCAGGAGGTGCGGCGCCGTAGGATCTTTATTACCTTAAACCTTAATTAAGTCAAACTAATTAGTACTTGTCACAATGGGAATTACATTCATTTAGGTATATTTTCTATTTCAAAATTGAGCTCGGAATACTTTAGATTATATTTTAAATTAGTAAGTATATGTACTCGGTTTTATAATAAATGTATAATAATTATTGTGTGCGTATATATTTGTCATTTGAAATGAATCCAGATGCCTCACGACTTTAAAGATAGTGCTTACTTCCATAGGATCATCGATGATCTTTTTTCCAGAAAAGAGTAATCAATTCTACGTCAACATTTAAGATAGGTATTGCAAAGAACGATTAATGAACGCAGTCAAAATATCTCATTGGAGCATAAAAATCAAATGAAACAGAAGCAGGTGTCTGAACTTTAAGCTAGACACCTCTTGCATTGTGCGTGAAAGCTGTATTGCGAGGGTTGGTAACGCTCCAAATTACCAGTTTCTAACTTTCCACGATTAAAAGGTATTTTGATTTTAGGTAAATCAGAAAATTCTGCTGTTTCCTCCGTTTGTTGGTGTAAAACCTCATATACCAGGTGTTAAAAAAAATAATCCATATTTTGAGAGGAGGTAGTATGGACCAAAACAAGAAAAACAGTCTAGTAAACATGCGTTCTAAAATGCATACCATAAGGGCTATGAGCACTTGTTCATCTTTGCCACAATGAAACATCTCTCCTACTGCAAGCTCATGGCTATTACGTACGATCTACAGAAGGCAGTAAACAAATAAGGACTGTTATTGTTTATGGATACAGCGTGCAGTAAACTTCTGTTACTGTAAACCATATTCATTGTTCTGAGTATGTGTAACGCATATTCTTGTTAGTTCTAATGGAATCAGTATGTCTTTTGATAAGTTTGTGAAGTGCTTTTACATCGTAGTTTTATCTTAAAATCTTTGGTTTTACAACCTCCATTAATTATGTACAATCACTACAGAAAGGCGTCATAAATGCCTGCCAGAGCATCCGTGGCCAACCTGGAGTCTTTCGAAGAGTGCAGAAGCCTGCCTTACTATGAATGGGCACCATACTGAGCACCTTCTTTAGCAACGGTTCACAAGTGCAGGTCGTATGTAATCGCAAGCAGATTCCATAATATGCTATACTGCTTCACAATAATAGAGTGATGCGTCCTCGTTTGTCTACTGCCTTCTGTAGGTCATACATAACAGAAAAGAGATGTTTCACAGTAGCGAAGATGAACACGTGTTCACAGCTCCATAGTATGGATTTTAGAGCTCCTGTTTACAGGATATTTTTGCTTGTTTTGGTCCATACTACCACCTCTCAAAATATGGAATGCTTTTTTTTAACAGTATATAACTTTATTTCCAGTAAATAGGCTAGCAACATAATGTGTGCATAGCGTAAGCTGAATCAATAAATATATACATTTTTATGGGTCTGTTGACAGGAGAGACGAAATTTTATGTTTGTTTGCTTAGATTATTAAATGATGAACTGTAAATTATCGGCGCGACTATTAATTTTGTTATAAATTAACAGTTGAAGTTACGTTGGCAGTAGGAATATTTCCTCAGGCCAAAGCTGTCGCTATTGATAAGTTTGAGTGCCCGTGTCCTAAACTGTCGTATTCGTTGCAAAATGCAGTTAATAGAGTGAGTATTTACGTTTATAGAAAAGTCAAGACCAAACAGAACATGCTCTGTGAATGAATGTGCGAAAGGCAATCTACTAAAGCTAGCATTAAAAGGATACGCCAGTATCATAACTTGCAGTAAATATCTGTGAAATTACATTTTTATGGGCTAACTTAAAGCTTATCCAATAAGACGCTCTTCCTGATTCCCCTTAGATTATATGTACCTAAAAGCTTAGATCGTTTAATGGAGCAGGATGGAGTAATAACGGATTATATGTAGGACTTAGGTGGACTTTAATACTACAGGAGTTGTACGGTACATGAAATGGTTATTTGTTCTGCAGCTATTATAAATCCCCAAAGGAAACCAAAGTCGCACTTTGGTGACAATACCACTTTGTATTTGGTATAGGCAATAGTCGCTTATGAAATCAATTACATGTAATATTTATGTAAAGGAACTCTACATCATGTTATTGAAAGAGCCTCAGATTTGACACCAGCTTCTTTATTCTATTAAAAATAATACATATTCATAAATCTAACTAGAATAAGCAGAATATTCGTGAAGGGTTTTCTGTTTGCTCTTTGTCACAATGCTTTGGAGATGCACTTCGCTTGCTTTTTAGAGGAGAATAAAAACAAATTAATTACTTCTGAAATTAACTGGTTCTTATGACCATTGAAGGTATCGTTACTAATGACAGAAAAGTTCATTAACCTACAGAAGCTTTGAAAAGGTATATAATTCGCTCGCTTCAATATAAACCATGCACCAGTTCCTTGTCTGCCACCAAGCTATGGAAACAAATGGCATCACTAAACTTTTTTACGCCTTTTATCTCGACTTTGACCTTCAGGCACACAAAGCTCCAGGATACTTCGTTTCTTTCGCCGTCTGGACGTATCCTTGGAATTAGAGGTTAAAGTTAAAGAAATCTGATCTGTTGCACTCAGAAGAGTTTCTCTACTCCTGTACAAACGCTTGTTCTCAATCTACTTCCTGTTCATCGAGATAAACATTTGCAGAAACTATCTTATTGCTAGTTTTCTTGTAGATGCAAGGGGAATATGGAAATACAGTAGGCTTTAAGCGATAATCAAATTCTTCAAGAAATGGTTGCTATGTTGGAGAATTTCATTCTCTTTGCATATCTAGGACCTAAAAAAACAAAACAAAAAGGAATAAAAGATTCCCATTTGAGAAAAAGTATAAGCATTGGAAACTTCAAACAAATAACAAGGAATACCTCGGAAATGGTTCACTCGAAAAGATGTATATGACTAAATTGTGTGTTTTAACGAGATCTACATTTTTGTGTAGTAAAATTTTGTCTGTCTCTTAACAGTTTAACAGTTATTAAAAAGTCCTTCAGAATGAAGAGGACTTTTAGAGACATTCCCAGAAAATTCAAGATATACATTTCATTTGCCGTGAAAATATCTTAAATAGTATTTTAATCACAATCGTTAGAGCCATTTTTGAGAAATCATTTCGAAAAATGTTCCATGTAGTTTGTGGTAGGGGAATTTTCTTGAAAATCTTCGTGTCGCACCTAAATACCAAGTTTGGTGTTTATCCGACTTTCCGTTTCAGTAATGCTGTTCACAGACACACAGACAAACAGACAGACAGACACATACATACAAACCTTTTTCTAAAAATGCTTTTTTTTTATTCATGGGGTCCCAAAACGTATTTCCGGTGAAATCTGGGTATCAGATTTTTGGGTGGAATACAATACCTTCTCTACCTACTATGTGCGTAGTAGAGAAAGTAACATAATTTTACGTGTTACATTCACATTACTTTCCCCACTCACTCTTCAACGTACTATTTCTACAAAAGCTTAATCTTCTACTTCTTGATAATCAAGAAAAACGAGTAGCGACTTACCACTCTAAAAATATTACATTCAGATTACTTTCTCTGCCCGTTATCGTTTATGTGTACAGTTTCTACACACTATTCATATGAAAGCTTATTTTTCTATCTACTTCATGTTAATTAAGATAAACCTTTAAAGAAATAGCTTCATTACACATTTCAATGTAGGTACAAGGGGAATAGAGATAAACGAATCGATATTCGAACTGACACATAGGTACACACATACACGCACGTGCCTTTTTCTAAAAATGCTCTTTTTATTCCGGGGGCTTTAAAACATGTATTTCCGGTAAAATCTCAATATCGAATTTTTGGGTGGAAAGCAGTATCTCCTCCACCTACTAAATATACGGTAGAGAAAGTAAAAACGTTATTCTCAATGAAGAATATTTTAAGGTTCTTAGCAAAAAGCTTAAGATAAGCCCAAGTAAACGGTAGCTTGAGGTGAGGGATTTTCTTGGTCGTGCCGCATCCTGGGAACAAGTTGAAGATAAATACAAAGTTTGATGATAATTTAAACTGAGTCGTTATATGTTAATTCCCATCACATTAGCGCTAGATGTTAACTAAGGAGCGCTAATGTGATGGGAATTAACATATAATGACTCAGTTTAAATTATCATATGATAACATCACAATAAAAAGTACTTCTGTTTCATTATAACCAAGTTTGATATTTATCCGACTGTTCATTTCCAAGATTTCACGGAAACGCATGTTTTGAGGCCTACTGAACCAATTTAAAAGAATCTAATGTGTTACACTCACATGACTTTCTCTACTCTTGTACAAACTATTTATACAAACGCTTATTCTCCATCTACTTCATGTTAATCGAGATAAACATTTGCAGAGTCTATCTTATTGCTAATTTTCTTGTAGATGTAAGGGGAATATATATTTACAAGGGCAATTTGGAAATACAGTAGCCTTTAAGCACATACATATCTCTTAATAGCTGGTTGCTAGGCGCAGCACCATTCCCTTTCCCACAGATTAATACTCTTTGCACATCCAAGACAAAAAAAAATGAATAACGAATTCCCATTTGAGAAAATAAGTATTGAAAAATTTAAGTGAATAACAAGTAATATGTCGAAAATGGTTCACTAAACAAAAAAAATGTATATGACATAAATTGTGTATTTTAACGCGATCTACATTTTTTGTGTAGTAAAATTTTGTCTATCTCTTATGGTTTACCAGTTATGCAAAAGGCGTTCACAATGAAGAATACTTTTGGAGACATTCCCAGAAAATTCGAGATATACATTTTATTTGTCATGAAAATATCTTAAACATATGGTATTTTAATCAAAATTGTTAGAGCCATTTTTGAAAAAATTAAAATTTTCGAAAAATGTTCCATGTAAAGGGTAATTTGGGGTGGGGGATTTTGTTGAAAACCTTCGTGTCGCATCTCTGGAAGATACTGAACCTAAATACCAAGTTTGGTGTTTATCCGACTGTTCGTTTCTGAGTTATGCTGTTCACAGACAGACACACACACAGACAGACACACAGACAGACACACAGACAGACACACAGACACACACACACGGACATGTTTCCAAAAATGCTTTTTTTGGATTCAGGGGGTCTCAAAACATGTATTTCCGGTGAAATCTCGGTATCGAATTTTTGGGTGGAATACAATACTTCCCCTACTTACTATACGTAGTAGAGAAAGTAAAAAGCAATTTTAGAAACAGGTGCATGTGCGTGTGTGTCTGTGAACAAATTAACACAAAGACGAAAAGTCGGATGAATACCAAACTTGGTATTTAAGTACAGTATATTTTCCAAAGATGCGACAGGAAGATTTTCAACAAAATCCTCCTACCCTCAACTACCCTTTATATAGAACATTTTTCGAATTTTTTTATTTTCTAAAAATTACTCGAACGATTTTCATTAAAAGATATTTGCATTACAAATAAAATGTATATCACAGGCCGGGAACAGCCTGTGTAGTCCTCATTCCGAAGGAATTTTGTGTAATCTTGTGTAACTGGTAAACGTTTCAGATCAAAACGTAGTGCAAAAAAAATAGTGATATCTTTAAAACACATAATTATTTCAAATAACTTTTTGTGGCATAAGCCATATCCGTTATTAATAGTCCAAGTTGTTCAATACTTCATTCTTTTATAGTCCTGTCGATTTTCAGTTGTTTCTTGTGATTGTATAGTAACAGTATGGAATTTAAAGAGACCGTATAGCATCCAGTTCTTAAACGTTTGACTGTCGCTCTTCATTTTGAACCTGTAACGAAATGTATAATGTAGCTATTTCTGCAAACGTTTATCTGGATTAAAATGAAGTAGACAGAAAAGTAAACTTTCGCAACAATTATCTGTTTAGCCACTAATAAACGACACAGCGTAGAGAGTCATGTGAATGTAACACATTAGAATGTTCTTCTTTCGTTTGCCCCCTCCCCTTTAGAGGCGCAACATCATACATACACTCTCAATTATTTCAGAAAGAATTAATCATTTGTATTACGACACTTATTATTTTGGTAGGTGGGGTTAACGTATTTAATCAGGTTAGGTCATATTAGACGTATAAATTTCATTCTATATTCCCATGAGTTTTTCTACCCACTACATTTTCTATAGCTTCTAAAGATTGCTTTTAGGAAAGATTATTGTTCTATTTACTCCATGTAGGTATTGCATTCCACCCAAAAATTCGATACCGAGATTTCACCGGAAATACATGTTTTGAGGCCTCATGAATCCAAAAAAAAAGTATTTTCGGAAACATGCCCGTGTGTCTGTGAACAGCATAACTCAGGAATGAGCAGTCGGATAAACACCAAACTTGGTATTTAGGTCCAGTATCTTCCAGAGATGCGACACGAAGGTTTTCAAGAAAATTCCCCCACCCAGATTACCCTTTACATGGAACATTTTTCGAAAATTTTAATTTTCTCAAAAATGGCTTTAACTATTTTGATTAAAATATCATATATTTAAGATACTTTCATGACAAATAAAATGTATATCTCGAATTTTCTGGGAATGTCTCCAAAAGTATTCTTCATTGTGAACGACTTTTGCATAACTGGTATCTCTTAAGTTAGACAGAATTTTACTACACAAAAAATGTAGATCGCGTTAAAATACACGATTTGTGTCACATACATTTGTTGTTGTTGAGTGAACCATTTTCGAGATATTGCTTGTTATTCCCTTAAATTTTCCAATACTTATAATTTTTCTCAAATGGGAATTCGTTATTCATTTTTTTTGTCCTGGTAGTATTTTTACTGTTTTCATTACCGCTTGTCACCGCAATTACACAACACATAGACACACACAAACACGCATGCCCATGGCGGGACTCGAACCCGCGACCCTCAGCTTGGCGGAGCGCCGGAACTATATACTCCAGCGACCACGGCTACGAGGACCAGCATATTAATCGATATAAACGTTTACAGAATGTTTCTCTACAGATTTCGTTACAGGTGCAAAGGAGATAGAGGAAACCAAATCGACAGTCACATGTCTTAAAGCGGGACGCCATATGATGACCTTAAAATTCCATTTTCTGTCCATGGCATTACGAGAAATAATGAATAGCGACAGCACTTTAACAAAATTACAAAAGTATTGAAAAATTGAAACAACACTTACGGATATTTCGGTAATTCCTGATGCCACTAAGAAAAATTGTTCTAAATAAATTGTGTATGTTAAAGAGATCTACACATTTTGTGTAGTACGTTTTTGTCTATCTGTTTACACGTTATACAAAATTTCTTTCGAACGAAGAGTACTTCAGAGGCTATTCCCAGAAAATTCAAGACATTCACGTAAGTATCCTAACTGTTTGGCATTTTAATTGAAATCCTTAGAGGCATTTTTGAGAAAATCAGTAGTTTCGAAAAGTCTTCCATGTAAAGAATAGTTTGGTTGGGGGGATTGTCTTGAAAATGTTCGTGTAGTATCTTTGGAGGATACTGAACTTAAATACCAGGTTTGGTACTTATCCCAGTAATTGTTTTTGAATTACGCTGTTCACAGACACACACACACGCGCACACACACGACGTTTTTCTAAAAACATTTTTTATTCAGGGGGCCTCAAAACATATTTGCGGCGAAATTTCATTATCTAATTTTGGGTGAAATGCAATACCTTCACTACTACTAGGTACGTGGTAGAGAAAGTAAAAATGTTATAGAAGTCCATTGTGCTAAAACACAAAATGTGAGTTTTTGAATCGCCTATTCAGTTAATGTTTCTAGCCTCTCGCGCACAAAAGTTTTAAGAAGCGATGTGAACACTATAGGCATAATAAGACTTTCACTCACCACAGAATGCAGGCTTCTGATGTACACTTGAGAGCAGGGGCACAACGACAAGTGGAAAAAGAATCGCAAACCCCCCGCGTTTTTAACCTGCTAACTACTTGTTGTCACACAAAACGTTCACCTTGAACTTGATGGCCAATCGGTGTGCAGAAAGAAGGGAGGTGGGGAGATGGTTGCCAAACCTGCTCCCGTTCTTGGGGAAGAGCACATCTCCGGTCATTCGCTGCGGCCTTCGAGGGTGCTAACCCCTGCTGGAGGGTCTCCAACCTTTCTTCCAAAACCAGTCACATAGAAGTTCATTTTCGATCAATTCAACAGTTCGTTCCCGACAATAAAAGTTTAACGCCTTCTCGACACTCCTTTAAGAGAAATGTTATTTCAATAACACAGCTTGATTTTATATAGTCAAATGAATAATAACATTTCTAATTTCCACAGTGTTTATTTAAAATTCTTTATTTTATCAAAATCTTGACATTAAATCAGTGGTTGCTCGTGCACATTTTAGATGGAAGCACACGTTATAAATATAACATTAAATAGAATCCACAAACATGAATTTGTTACATTGCGCTGCAAAACTTCAGACAATAAATAAACAAATAAAGGAAAACTTACTGTTTTCTCGAAGATATAGTTAAAACAATTTTATATACCGATATTCAATTGGTATTTGACATAAAATATTCACTACACATTACACTTTTATTAAAATAAGTAATCTACTTAAGTTTCTCAAGCTTTTGAGATCTTTGTTACTAATAGTTTTCCTATGTAGTCTCGTTCAGAAAACACATGCAATTAATGGCAACAATAAATACAAATAAAGACTTAGGATAAAGCAAGCATTAAAGTGTATTAAAGACAATAGCAAAATGTAACCTTAAAGGATGCAATAAACACGAACCTCTCTATTTATAGATGAAGTGCATTCTGCGACCTCTTCTCACTAAACATTCAAGTTTATGCTTGTGATAATGTTGGCTCTATTTAAAACGTGCTGTTGTTTAAGGATGCGTTAGTTGAGCTGCCTTGAGTTTCTTATTATTTACATTTGTCATAAGCCATTGGCGCGAAAAAGCAAACAGCTGATTGGAAGTAATAATGGAGAACTCACGAAAAATCGCTTAGGGAAGCTCCTCTTGTAGATGCGCCAATAGGGAGGTCAGGCTCAGTGCATATGTCGAGAAAAGTCAATAGATTCTGCGTGCCCTTCGCGAACCCTACCTGCGACACTCCTGCCATCCCCTTGCCCATCTCAACTACCTCTTTTAAACCAAGCATCTGCCCTGTACAAGAGTTCTAAAAATACCGTATGATGCAAAACGCATTTACATATAATACTGCACAATATAACACATAAAATACAGGCTACCCTCACCACAGCGACGATCGCCGCTGTGCATAACCACTAGGCGACTTGTCTTTAAGCAACGTGATAGTGCACGATCGTGGCTAACTTAGCCGAATTTAAAGCTTTGTGGACTGCTGTCAACACCTCTAGCCATCTATACCTCTGATAGATATTGCATTTAAATTTATTTTGGATGGGAAAATAATTTTGAAGTCAGCCACTTCTTGAGTGAATACCGATAAGTTGGGTGGCATCTAAACGTCTGAATGTACCGCCATCATGAGCAGCAAGTCAACCCATCGTAGGTTTGGGCGAATCTACACAAACACCAGGAACACACTTTCTCCGGCAACAACCGAAAGGTGGTTTGCGTACAATGGAATCTCGATACATGCAGATGTACCAGAACCAGTTGAGAATCAAAATGTGCAATTGTCGTCTGAGAAGAGGTCGATTAATCTTGGGAACTGTTGCAAACTTCTCAATCCTGGTGTAAAATATTCTAGTTTTGCTTTCTGTGTTTTTGTGAAAGAGATTTAATGTTATTTTTGCTTTCTTTTGCAAGAGTGAGTGCAGTTATTTCTAATAAGGTAGGTATAAGCCAAAACAATGACAGGCAAAACATTGCAATAGTAATTATATGATTACTTTCTCTACCGTTTATATAATAGACAGAGAAGGTATTGTATTCCATACCCAAAAATTCGCTACCGAGATTTTATCGTAAATACATGTTTTGAGGCACCATGAATCCAAAATAAAGTATTTTTACAATAGTGTCTGTGCGTGCGTGTGTGTCTGTGAACATTAAAACTCAAAAAACAGAAAAGTCGGATAAATACGAAACTTGGTATTTAGGTCCAGTACCTTCCAAAGATACGACAAGTAGATTTTGAAGAAAATCCCCCACCCCAAATCAGCCTTTACATGGAAAATTTTTCGAAATTTTTTATTTTCTAAAAAAATGGCTCTAAGGATTTTAATTAAAATACCATATATTAAAGATATTTACATAACAAATAAAGTGTATATCTTGAATTTTCCGGGAATAGCCTGTGAAGTTCTCTTCATTCGGAAGGAATTTTGTATAACTGGTAAACGTAAAGCAATAGACGAAAACGTACTACACAAAAAATCTGATGTGATACATTCACATGACTTTCTCTACCCTCTATCTTTATTTAGTGGGTATACAAACTATTCTTACTAAAGTTTATTTTTCTAAGTACTTCATTTTAATCCAAATAAACCTTTTGTGAGATAGCTACATTACACATTTCGTTATATATGCAAGGAGAACAGCGATAGTCAAATGTTTAAGAACTGGACGCTATATGCCGGTCTTAAAATTCCATACTGTTTCCATGACATCGAAAGAAACAACTGAATGTTGAACGGACTTGAAAAGAATGACCAAGTAGCGAACAATTCGAACATTTAATAACGGATTCTCAGAAATGGCTGATCCACAAAAACGTTATTCGAAGTAAATTTTGTGTTTTAAACAAATCTATTTTTTATGTAGTAAATTTTCGTTTATCGCTTAACGTTTACCAGTTATACGAGATTATAGAAAATTTTCCTTCGGAATGAAGAGGACTTCACGGCTATTCCCAGAAAATTCAAGGCATACATTTTATTTGTCATGTAAATATCTCTAATATATGGTATTTTAATCAAAATCGTTAGAGCCATTTTTTAGAACATCAAAGTTTTCAAAAAATGTTCCATATAAAGGGTAGTTGCAGTGCGGGCATTTTCTCGAAAATCTTCGTCTCGCATCTTTGGAAGATACTGAACTTAAATACCAAGTTTCGTATTTATCTGACTTTTTGTTTTTGAGTTATGTTGTTCACAGGTACACACACGCGGACTTTTTTCTAAAAATGCTTTTCTTGGATTCAGGGGGCTCAAAACATGTATTTCCGGTGAAATTTCGTATCGAATGTTTGAGTAGAATGCAGTACCTTCTCTACCTACTATGTATGTACGTGGCAGAGAAAGTAAAAATGTAGATCTCTTTAAAACACACAATTTG
Organism: Deroplatys truncata; assembly: GCA_030765065.1. NCBI lineage: Eukaryota > Metazoa > Arthropoda > Insecta > Mantodea > Mantidae > Deroplatys > Deroplatys truncata. The sequence goes on along the minus strand of CM060988.1, from coordinate 6,476,634 downwards.
TTTCAAATAACTTATTTTGTGACGCAAGCCATTTCCAAGATATACGTTATTAATGGCTCATTTGTTCAATACCTGGTCATTCTTTTTAATTCCTGTCGACATTCAGTTGGTTTTCGCGATTGCTTGCAAAGAGTACGGAATTTTAAAGTCAGCGTGTAGCGGCCACTTGTTAAACATTTGACCATCGCTATTCCCATGTATCTATAACAAAGCGTGTAATGTACCCGTTTCCAGAAACGCTTATCTCGATTATATTGAACAGATAGGAAATAGTAAATTATGAAGGAGGGGTAAAAGGGGTTTTACTCTGCAAGTAGTAATGTTTGCAAAATAAAGCCACTTTTAACACGTGTGGCATATACTACTTTTTAGACAGCGATCGAAATTGTAAAGTATCCATTATATTATATGGATTCCAGAACGTAACAGAGATCACGATTAGAGCGCGGTTTTTCCTTCTTTTTCTTTTTAGTTCCATTTAAATAAATTGGTGTTATCGGCGGCTTTTCCTTTGGAACTTATTGCCTATTGACAATGGTGTTAACTATTCTTTTGCCGTTGGGTTTCTTACACTTTTTGGGTTTTAATCATTAGATCACACACACACACACACACACACACACACACACACACATTCTCACTCTCATTCATACTTGCAGACTCTGGGGAGGATAGGGAATAATCCTGGCTAGAGAAAAATTCCCACCCCAGCCGGGAATCGAACCCGAGACCCCTTGCACAGCAGGCCGGTGCGGTTCTTGAAACAAGAGAAATGACGTTAAAAAGTGAGATGTAAGATGTTTTGATGTTGTTGATTCTCTGGTAGTCATTTTCAGTGAAATCATTTTCAGCATGTTTTGCCTTACACCAGACAATGAAGCGATTAAATGCAATATCACATTGCTTTTTGGATTTTTTGGTAGGTAATTCTAGCGCTATTCTTTCTGCTGCCTCTAAAATTTCACCTGGCTCTTCCATTTTAGTTTCTTCTGGATTAATAATTTCCACCATTTAATCTTTATGTAGCTTATAGTAGATAAAAGAATAACATTTTAGATCGAAGAAGGCAGAAGGTTGCCAGTATAACGTATAGGTTAACTCTACAACAAATTGTGATAAATTGAAGTATGACTATTTGTATTGTGAATAGATAATGCGCGCGCCATGAGAAAGTATCTGTAAAATCATATAATGAAAAGTGAAAACCTAATGAAACCAACTCGAGTTATTAAACATGTGCAAATACAAAGGGCAATTGCCATGTGATTAGATTTGAAACCAAAGTTGGTCACAATGAAGATTATTGCAGTATTGCGATAATCTGAAACTTCCAGCTCGTTTGCTCTGTGTTAGAAGTTCTACTTTTAGGCCATGCTGTCTAAAAATAACCTTCTTAAGTTAAGTGACATTAATAAATGATACAGGGTAGAGAAAATCATGTGAATGGAACATATTATATATAGCTTTATTTTGTAAGAGTGAATGCAGTTATTCTTCATTAAGGTAAAGTCAGTGTCATGTAAAAATATTGCAATAGTAATTTTACTTGTATTTTTGTTTTAGTAATACTGCTGCTAGTAACAAATATGTATTTCCTAAGAGTGTACAGAAAAGCTACAATAAAATGCCATTGACATAATGAAATTAACACCATTTTTAAAAACAAAACATGTTCATATTCCTTACAAATCTTCATGTCACCAATCCAACTAATTTTGCCAGTGCTACCTCGTATTATATAAAAAATACGGCTCTAGTTTTAAATAGCCACAGCTCTAGCCTGTACACAAGGAGAATGTGCGTACTGATTCTCTTCATACATACACACACGCGGTCTGCACGGGCTCGGGCCGGATTTGGTCTTATTTTTAAAAATGTTGAGCTCGGGCATGAAAATAAAGACGAAAAAACATTAAATTATTACGCAAATGCAAAAATATGCATATGTTATGCAGCGGCTATGGCCGAACTTTATCGGCAATTTTTATTAATAATTCCTACACTTTTTTTTGAATTTGTCAAAAGAACAGATTTCCTTCATATCAAGAGGTAATTTATTGCACACTTTAATACCATTATACATAGCGCTTTCTTTATGTACTGAGGTTCTATGTTGACATTGCTTAGATGCTCTCTATTTCTTGTGCAATATCTGTGCTTGCCCTGGTTTTTCTCAAATTGCGATAAGTGTTTCTCAACATATAGTAATATTTCTATTAGGTATATTATATATACATATATACATGGAAGGGGTAACATATTTAATAAATGGAATAATGATTTACGGAAGTCTCTTTTACCTTTCTATAACGTATTTCTAATAACTTTTTTAATTTTGAAAACAAAAGTTATTAGGAATATGTTGTATGTATGTGTATGTATACACATGTATTATCTCAGCATAACTCATAAAAAAACGAAAAGTTAGATACAAAACTTTGGTATTTAAGTTCAACATCTTCCAAGTATGCGACACAAAGATTTTCAAGAAAATCCCCCAACCTCAAATGTCCCTTTGGTCTAACGATTTTGATTAAAATATGTTAAGATATTTGTGGCGGCGCCGTGGTTAGAGTGCTCGCCTCCCACCGAGGCTGCCCGGGTTCAATCCCAGGGACCTGCATGTGGGATTTGTGATGGACGAAGCGGCGTCTGGGCGGGTTTTCTCCGGTTTCGCCCGCCATTCATTCCACCAACTGCTCCATCATCACCTTTCCTTTCATCCATTTCACCAACATTTCGTTTCATCTACTTTCTTCATCCCATACCAGGCATCGGGCTGATCACCCATCCTGGATGTTCTGTCTGATCCATGAGTGTCTACTCCTCGACGGGCCTCTGACCCCAGGCAGCCGCCTGTAAGTCCTGGAGGGTGTAAATCCTACATAAGAGGAGGTTAAGCAGATAATGAATGTTAAGATATTTGTATGACAAATAAAAACTACCGTTTTGTGGCCCGGCTGTACTCCCTTGCACTGCAGTGACATCTATATGTTCCGCTAGCTCACTAGCAACGAATGATCCGCTCAAGGCTACGCTTTGTCCGCTGAGAATGTTGCTGTCTCCTGTTCGTGTTGTAAAGATAGAGTTTGTTCAATGTGCATCTGAAAGTGAAAGCTTATTGTAGCATCTATATTGTCTGTGAATTACGTTAGAATATTATAATTGGCTGGCCCCGTAGCTCAGTCGGTAGAGGAGCTGCCTGTTGTGCTAAGGGTCCCGGGTTCGATTCCCAGTTGGTTAGGATGGGAATTTTTCTCTAGCCAAAATTATTCCTTATCCTCCCCAAAGTCTGGAAGTATGAATGAGAGTGGAAATGTGTGTATGATCTAATGATTAAAAAGCAAAGTGCAAGAAACCCAACGACAAGAGTTACACGAGTTAACACCAATAAGTTCCAAAGGATAGGCCGCCGATAAGACCACTGTAGTTAAAGACGGGGTATAAATGACACTAAAATATTATAATTGTTGCTGTTCTTGTCTAGTTATCAGTCCACTGAAATGCCTAGTTAAACATTCACGGTTGAACATAGAATCTTTATGTGCGATACATACTAAAACCCGAATCATCAAGTGTATAGACAATTTCAGGAGAAATTTTCTGGTATTCCAGTTCCAGCAGAGAAACTGTTATATGTCTGGTAGGACCACGGGATCGCTGAACGCTAAACCTAATAAGATAAAAAGACATGTTCTAAGAGGGGAAAAAATGACGAAATTAGTGCATATTCAAACGCTCTACAAAAATGTCTCAAGACATGTTGCGCAGCAAGTGGGTGTCCATACAACTGCTACATTTTTAAAATTGAAACCCTACTGTTCATGAATTACAATGTCGTATCGACTAGGAATGTCTCAATGCACAACGCTCTATAATGCATGTTACTAATGCTCGTGAGTATGCAACGCGGGAGTTTTAGAATAGAAAAAACCCCGGTGTAGTACCTGAATAGTGCGCGGAGCACGCATACAAGCGATCCGGGCCGGGCCATAAAACAACCGCTCTGTATACACGAAGCCATCTTCATTCGCAATGAATTTTGTTTACTTTTGTATAACTTGTAAAGCATAATAAATAGACAAAAAAGAGACTTGCTATACAAAGATGTAAATTTCGTTAACACATCATTTTGTGTCAAATAAACATTTTTGCGGTATTGACAACTTCCGAGATATTCGTTGTTATTTGTTTGAATTTTCAAACAGTTGATGCCTTTTTGAAGTGCTAAAGTCGTAGTATACAATTTTGAAGCACTCGCACAACGACTCGTTTTATTAACATGCGACTATTGCTTCAGCCTCCTGTACTTGTGCAGCAAATGTTTATCTGCATTGACATGAGGAGAGGGCACAGTAAGTCATGATTATGTAACATGTTTATTACTCACTCTTCTATAAACTATTCTTACAAAATTAGATGCTATCTCTTCTTGTTAATCGAGATAAACCTTCGTTACACATTTACACCAGTTTTAAAATGCGGGTGATGTATGATGTCTTTGAAATTCCATATTCTTTCCATGATCACCAGAAAAAATCAATAACAACTTACAAACTCAAAAACTGACCGAGGTGCCGCTGCGGTAACATGTGCGACTCTCCTTCGGTAGGTCCAGGGTTCGATCCTCGGCTGCCTCCCACTCTCACCCATGGTTTATTCGTGATTTCTACGTGTCTGCAGGCGAATGTTGAGGTGGCTCATGTTTATCACGACTCTCCTGCCTCTCATTTCCTATAGCCATCATCTTCCTTGTCATTTGTTTCAGGGTTGAAGGACCAGGTGACGGTGTTCGGCGGGCTGCGGCTGGACGGTGGCTGTGCGCTCTGTAGAGGTTTCTTCCCTGGCGTCTTTGTGGGACTGCTGTGTTAGATCTAGTTCCGAGAGGGTCCCGCCCCGAGGGGACCGCCGGGTTTCAGTGGCTTGTGGGAGGACCCGTTTGGCGTCGGATCCGTTCATCGATCATTACGTTTTCCACCTTCAAGAAATCCGTGGTATGCAATATCGCACTGTCTCTTCGATTCCTTTGGTAACAATTCCATTATAGTCTTCGCTGCTTGCAAAATTGCTTCTGCTCTGTCGAATCAATTTCTGAATCATTTAAGTAATCCTCCATTACATTAAGCGATACAAGGCCTCTGCTTAATACACATACTATTTTAATCGCAAGAAACAAGGGTGATAACATTGGAGTGTTATAAACGTTTTATTCCACTGAGTGTTATATTCTTCAACTTCTATGATGACAAAATTCCGTATTGCCTCGCGAAACCCTTTATGCAACTTTACTAATCCACTAACTTTACATACATGCTAACCATTCATCTTCACTGCATACACTAATCCCTAGTAGCCACTCAGGCTATCGCCCAGGTTATCACCTTGACAAGCTCGCATCCTTGAATGCCAGCACTAATCTGTACCTAACTGGGGTGCTCATGCGGAACCCGACCCAATTTTACGCGAATTCCTACTAAAAGCACCTTTGCATTGCATATTTAGCTTAACAACATGTGCATGGGGAGACGATGTAGTTTTTGAGGATGATAGTCATGCGGGCGACGGTTGCGGGGCCGCCGCCCCTCCAAAAACTGTGAGTGGCTCGTGTTAAAATGTCTTATGTCTAAAAATGCGATTTATTAAACGCTACTGGACCTCGCCATAGCATTAGAGCACAAATGAAGTGAATATACATGCTTAGTGAGGCTATACAATAGACACTATGAAGGTTCGACAGATGAGTTTACTGGGTAGAAGAGCTCATTTTAGGAGAAAATACTGTAGAGTCCTCATGATCATCAGAAGTGTACTACTTAAAGGAAGACTAAGATGTGGTAAAACTTGCCAAACATGAAACTTTTAGGTTTTTATGCATTTTATGAATTGGAATATTCCCTTTAATTTGATATACGTTTATCGTTCCAGACATAATACTTGTATTTTAAAAATATCTTTACATATGGTTCTGCATGTATGATTTTGAGTTCTGGACCAATTAATCCAAAAAGATCAGAATCCCCGACATACTTTAGAGTAGAATGGTAAACTTTAGCCCATCTTTTAGGGAAAATGTTACCCTACAAATTGGCACTACTGTTAAGTATGGCAGCTTCTGTGTGTTCAAGCCATGTGCTTTCTTTTTTTAAAAACCTGATGTGTTACATTCATATCCTTTATTCGTTTATTAGCGGGTATAGAAATTATTCTTACGAAAATTTATTTTCTATCTACTTCATTTTAATCGAGGTAAACCTTTCCGGAAATAGCTGCATTACATAATTCTTATAGATACAAAGGGAATAGCGACAGTCAAATGTTTTAGAACTGGACGCTATTAAGCTGGCCTTAAAACTCTATACACTTTCCATGACATCCTGAGAAACAGCTGAAAATGGACGAGACTTCAAATGAATGCCTAAGTATTGAACAATGAGGATCATTAATAACAGATATCTCGGAAAAGGCTAATAGCACAAAAAGTTATTGGAAATAAAGTGTGTGTTTTAAAGAGATCCACATTTATGTAGTACGCTTTCGTCTATCGCTTAACGTTTGCCAATTATACAAGATAATACAAAATTTCTTCCGAATGAAGAGGAGTTCAAAGACTATTTCCAGAAAGTTCAAGATACATTTTGTTTGTAATGGAAATATCTCTAATGTGTGATATTTTAATAAAACTCATTAGACCAATTGTTTATTAAATAAACAATTTCAAAAATGTTCTATGAAATGGGTAATTTGGAGTGGAGAAATTTTCTTGAAAATCTTCGTGACACATTTTAGAAAGTTACTGAACTTAAATACCGAGTTTGGCGTTTATCTGGATTTTTGCTTTTGAGTTAGCTGTACACATACACGAAATTGTTTTCTAAAAATGATTTTTATGGATTCAGGGAGCCTTAAAACGCATATTTTCGTTGAACACTCGTATCAAATTTGTGTGTGGAATGCAATACCTTCTCTACTTACTATGTATTACTCGCGCAAAACTTCTGGAATCGTGACCTTGATTGCCACCACAGCTGCCGAGCCTAGGAATGGTTTATGTTTAGCTTTATCAACGAAAGCGATATAATACCTTTGCTTACTCACAGTGCGTAACACATACAGTCTGCATAGAAAGTGTCTGCATCTGGTTGTAATTTTAAAGAGAGCTGCAGTATCTAAATAGTACTTATTTTATATTTGTTATTTATAACCATGGCTCCTATGTTTTCAAAGTTAAGTGGTAAGGTGTTACATAGTCTAAGTAGGGAAATAATTGCAAATGTCATCGACTTCATGAAGCAAGAAACAGAGATGAAGGAAGAAATTATATCCGAATTCCACAAAAGCCTTAAGAGAGTGAAAGAAAGAGTAGTTAAAGCAACTGGTGTTTCACCGAGTTCCGTTTCCAGAGTTCTCAAAGATAAGAAAAAAACATATGGATGAAAGAATGCCATTTGACACACCTGGGAAGAAACATAAGGTCCCTAAACGTATTACTGAAATAGCCGATTTCGAATGCGTCATTCGGCGCACGATTCACAATTCCTATGTGGAAGAAAAAACTGTGCTAACAATAAGCAGATTGCTCATCCAGCTGAAAGACAGCAGAAACTTTCAAGGTGGTGCTACAAATCTCAGAAAAATTATTAAAGATTTAGGGTTCAAGTGGAAGAAACCGAAATCAAATAGAAGAGTTCTAACAGAAAAGCAAAATAAATAAATAAAATAAAAAAATAATAATAAAATAAAAAAATAAAAAGTAAATGTTGCCATGATAGCTTAGTCGGTTAGAGCAACGGCACGGAAAGCCTAAGATCCGTGGTTCAAATCCCGACTATGGCATTGAATTTTTCAGTCAGATTCTACCTTTCCAAATGAGTATAATTTTATATGTACTTATATCAGTGTGTACTTATATCAGCATCAATTTTCAAGGTGGGGCTACAAATTTCAGAAAAATACTATAATGTATGAAGATGAGTCATACATACACAGCAGTCATACAGCATCTAAAAGTTGGAGTGACGATAGCGAATTAGGTTTGCAGGCACCTGTTGCCAAAGGGCAAATACTTATTATTGTTCGTGCTGTTGGAAAGATCGGCTTCGTACCAAATGCCCTTCTTTTACAAGTCGCAACAAACAACAGGAGATTTTCATAAAGAAATGAATACAGAAAATTACATGAAGTGAATCAACGCCATGTTGATACCTAATATGCCTGCTGGGTCTGTTCTGGTCATCGACAATGCTTCACAATGCGTCAACACTCAAATTCACAAACCACCTACCTCAACTTCCTTGAAAGAAGAAATGAGAGCTTGGTTACTTAGACATAATAAAGCTTTAGATGAAAGCATGAGTAAAACAAAGCTATATAACTTAATTAAAGCCAACAAACAGCTTCAGAAGTCATACATACTTGACCAGATAGTAATACAACATCGCCATAATGTACTTAGACTGTCATCGTATCGCCCAGATCTAAACCCAATCGAATTAATCTGGGCTGATATCACAAAATGGGTGGCATGCAGAAATATCACTTTTAAATTAAAATATGTGGAGCAGTTATAACGCCAGCAATTTGCTGAAATTGGAAGGCCAGAATGGGAAAATGTATGGCGACATGTAGAATAAATTAAGAATCATTATTCCGAAAAATACGGAATTGCAGAAAATCAAATAGGAATAATTTTCATCCAGGATAATGGTGCAGAAAGTAGTGACAGCAGTGATGACGGAAATGTGAGTGATTCCGCAGAAGAGGAAGGGTTGTTGGGTGTGGAAGAATTGGAGGCAATGATTGACAGCGTTTCTTATATTAAGCGCCTTTTACAGCGTGGATTTTAATATACTGTATATAACTAAGTTTATCAGCGCAACGCGGTGCATAACCGGTGTGGATATTTGACGATGACTGTCCCACGCACTCCTGCAGTATGCAGTCGACCAGTCACCTCCTGATCTGGTAAGCAACTCGCATCATAGCTCTCATTAAGATTTTCACGTGTCTAGAACTGTTGCGCGGATTATACGTGGTAGAGAAGGTAAAAATGCATACGACTTCTCATTTCTTCTATTAATGACATTTCAGGGTATAAATTACTCGTTTTCTTAGAAACAATTGAAGACTGCTAATTTCAATTCTCAAGAGTAAAATAACCTCTAAGTACTGTTCTGGATCTATTTTGGTGTTAATAAATTGTTAGGTTACTTAAAAATAAATAATTGCTGATAAATTTTAATCAAGGATGGTTTAATTGAGAAAACCGTATTTAATAAACATACTTAATATATAAAATCTGGTGTGTTACACTCACATGACTTTCTCTACTGCTGTACAAACTACTTTCGCAAACGCTTATTCTCCATCTGCTTCTTGTTAATCGATATAAAAATTTGCAGAAACTATCGTATTGCTAAGTTTATAGGTGCAAGGGGAATTGGTAGACTTTAAGCGATAGTCAAATATTTTAAGAGCTGGTTGCTATGTGGAGCATTCCATTCTCTTTTTATGTCCGGGACATAAAAAAAATTAAAAAAAAATAATAACGAATTCCCATTTGAGAAAAAGCATGTGTTGGAAAATTCAAACAAATAACAAGAAATATCTCGGGAATGGTTCACTCGACAAAAAAAATTATGACATAAATTGTGTGTTTTAACGATATCTACATTTTTCGTGTAGTAAAATTCTGTCTATCTCTTACGGTTTACCAGTTATGCAAAATTCACTCAGAATGAATTGGACTTTTGGGCACATGTCCACAAAATTCAAGATATGTATTCCATTTGCCATAAAGGTATCTTAAACATATGATATTTTAATCAAAATCGTTAGAGCCATTTTTGAGAAAACCACAATTTTCGAAAAGTGTTCCATGTAGTCTGGGGTGGGGGGATTTTCTTGAAAATCTTCGTGTCGTATTTTTGAAAGATATTGAACCTAAATACCAAGTTATGTATTTATCCGACTTTTCGGTTTTGAGTTATGCTGTTCACAGACACACACACACACTGACCTTTTTCTAAAAATGCTTTTCTTGGATTCAGAGACCTCAAAACATGTATTTCCGGTGAAATCTCGGTATCGAATTTTTGAGTGGAATACAACACTTCCCCTACTTACTATACGTAGCAGAGAAAGTAAAAATAGAACAGTGAAGGCATACATATACATGCTGTAAAAATGTCAGTCTGTGATAATGGCTCATGACTTTAGCAGATTTGACAGTGGCGGGATAGGACTTTTAATCTCCCCTTAAGATGTGTGTGTTACACATAAACTGATTAATTTTACAGGGAGTAAATGGATGTAAACTCTACTCTAGTCAATAGCAGTTGAGGAAAACTGGTGTAATTAGGGTTGGTAGGCAGGCCTTGCTGAATGAATCAGCTCATGTGGCATGTCCTTTGTCTCAGTGCCACCTAATACTGACCGCTGTTTCTTAGAAACACGACCTGTCTAGCATCTCACACGAGAGGTTACGAATACATCGATAGAAGTACAAGCGAGTTTGTCTGATCAAACTCGTCATCTCGAATGGGATTTATTAAGATTATTCCATCAATAAAATGTAACAGAACATATTAATAATAATTAATTTCTTATTTGTATTCTGTAAACCAAATTACTACTGTGTCAGCTGTCAGTTCACGGCATATCTACTTAATGAATGAACTATATCAAATGTGTTGCGGAATAATAACCATTGCTACCAACAGTGGAAGCGAGAAAATAGTTAACTTCAAAATAAGGTAAAATTAGAACACAATAAAGGCATTTTTTCCAAGAACATAATTAATTTGAAAACTGACCTATTTGAATATGCAACATTGCTATACAACATTCCTTCCTGCTGATGTTAGGCGTTCTTTTTTCGCTCACCTTCTCGGCAGGAAGAAGTAAATTGAGTAATAATTGTGGTTCGAAAACTGCAGATGGTATACCTGTTCTATCTTTAAATGTTCAGTCGTTATTTAGCGAAGTTTCTGAGCTTGAAGCGATTTCAAGTGTGAATAATTGTTCAACGTTTTGTGTTAGTGAACATTGGTTGACTGCTTTAAACTGTGCTATGTTAAAATTGATTGTTTTATATGTGCTTCAATTTATTGTACACAAAAGTTTAGCCCATGGTGGTTCTGCAATATCTTTGCAAGATTTCCTTAATTTTAAGGTTTTAAATGTTGACGCTTTTTACATTGAGGAACATTTTGAAGTGATAGCTGTTAATCTGATTGATTTCGATATTACTTTCCTTTTATCGCTCTCCTTGTGGCAATAACATATTATTAACGCAAATTAGAAAAACTGCTTATTTCTTAAGTGCATTTAATCTTAATATTTTATTTTCTGGTGATTTTAACTTAGATGTAAATTCTACTTCCAATTGTACTGCTTATTACTTTATCTACTACGTATAGTACTTAGGGGAAGTATTGCATTCCACCCAAAAATTCAATACCGAGATTTCACCGGAAATACATGTTTTCAGACCCCCGAATAAAAAAAGCGTTTTTAGAAAAAGGTCCGTGTGTGTCTGTGAACAGACTAACTAAAAAATGAAAAGTCGCATAAATACTAAACTTGGTGTTTAGGTTGAGTATCTTTCAAAGATGCGACATGAAGATTTTCAAGAAAGTCCCCCCAACCCAGACTACCCTTTAACTGGAAAATGTTTCAAAATTTTGATTTTCTCAAAAATGCCTCTGACGGTTTTGATTAAAATATTATGTGTTTAAGATATTTTCATGACAAATGAAATGTATATCTCCAATTTTCTGGGAATGTCCCCAAAAGTCCTCCTATTGTGAATGGTTTTCGCATAACTGGTAAACCGTAAGAGAAAGATAGCATTTTTGTACACAAAGAATGTGGATCTCGTTAAAACAAACAATTTATGTCATATACATTTTCCTTGTGGAGTGAACCATTTCCGAGATTTTCCTTGTTGTTTGTTTCAATTTTACAACACATACTTTTTCTCAAATGGGAATTCGTGTTTCGTTTTTTTGTTTTTTTTTTTTTTTATGTCCTGAACATACAAAGAGATTGGAATGCTCCACATAGCAACCGGCTCTTGAAAATTTGACTATCGCTTAAAGCCTTCCATATTCCCCTTGCAGCTACAAGAAAATTAGCAATAAGAGTGTACCGGTATCTCAATTAACATAAATTAGATGGAGAATAAGCGTTTGTAAAACACTCATACAATAGTAGATAAAGTCATGCGAGTACGACACATCAGATTTTTACTTTCTCTACTACGTATAATAAGTAGGGGAAGTATTGTATTCCACCCAAAAATTCGATACCGAGATTTCACCGGAAACATATATTTTGAGACCCCCTGAATCCAAAAAAAGCATTTTTGGAAACATGTCCGTGTGTGTGTGTGTCTGTGTGTCTCTCTGTGTGTCTGTCTGTGAACAGCATACCTCAGAAACGAACAGTCGGATAAACACCAAACTTGGTATTTAGGTTCAGTATCTTCCAGAGAAGCGACACGAAGGTTTTCAAGAAAATGTCCCCACCCCAGATTACCCTTTACATGGAACATTTTTCGAAAATTTTAATTTTCTCAAAAATGGCTAGAACGATTTTCATTAAAATATCATATGTTTAAGATATGTTTATGACAAATAAAATGTATATCTTGAATTGTCTGGGAATGTCTCCAAAAGTATTCTTCATTGTGAACGACTTTTGCATAACTGGTAAACCATAAGAGATAGACAAAATTTTACTACACAACAAATGTAGATCGCGTTAAAATACACAATTTATGCCCTATACATTTTTTTTGTTGAATGAACCATTTTCGAGATATTGCTTGTTATTCCCTTAAATTTTTCAATACTTCTTTTCTCAAATGGGATTTCGTTATTCATTTTTTTGTCTTGGATATGCAAAGAGTATTAATCTGTGGCAAAGGGAATGGTGCTGCACCTAGCAACCAGCTATTAAGAGATATGTATGTGCTTAAAGGCTACTGTATTTCTTTATTGCCCTTGTAAATATATATTCCCCTTACATCTACAAGAAAATTAGCAATAAGATAGTTTCTCAAATGTTTATCTCGATTAACATGAGTAGATAATATATAGCGACTCCAGAACAATGGGCTATTGTTCTGGTCAGAACAAAGGAATTAATGACCTATTGTTCTGACTTCAAGCCCCGCCCCCTCCCTTTGTGCGCTACTATTTGCCGCCCTGGTCGCGTGCCGCTAGCCCCGCCCCTCCCTTTGTGTGCGGACCTAATGCCGACAGTGTCTGTGCCGGCAGGTCCTCCCCCCTCTCCCATGAGGTCTGGTCACGTGCCGGTGGCCCGCCCCCCTCCCTCCCCCATACGCTGGGAGCGTACACCCCCTCCCCTTTGTGTTCTGGTTGGTTCCCTGTGGATAGGTGGGAGAGTGTGTATTGTTCCTATACCGTGGATACGTTCCCGCCCCCCCTCATTGTGAAATGTCTAAATCCCTGCCGTGTGATTGGTTCCCCTGTGTATAGGTGGGAGAGTGTGTATTGTTCCTATACGCCGGTCGCGTACCTTCCCTAGGTCTAAATCCCGCCTGGGTGATTGGTTGGGGTAGGGGATGTGCCGCTCGGGTGATGGGGTATATGGGAATAGGGTTTTCGGTGCGTGACGCTGGCCTGGAAATCCACCCTGGCGATGGGGGAATGCGATTCTCGATGCCTGCCGCACATCGGCAAATCGTTTGAGTACATAATTGTGTCAATCAATTAGATAATGTTCGCTCATGCATAAAACATATTGAAAAAAAAAGAATCGCCATCATATTACCACTAATGCAATTAAACGCTGCTCGGCAATCAATTAAGTATTTTTGATTGATTAATTGTATATGAATTGACTTGCGCACCTGCTTCTAAACCGCCATTTTTACATATACTAATGTCAACAAATTACACTTCTAATGAAACGCGGCTAGTCGGTCGATGAATACAATTAAGTATTTTTGATTGATTAATGTAATTGACTCGCGTGCGCAACTGTTCGTTATCGTATATGTGTGGTAGCATGTGTATAATTATTACGAGTAATAACATTTATTTAATTCTACTTTTGAGGGAAAATATATTTTGGATTTATAAGAATATTACAACGCTTAGATGAATCCATAGCTGAAAGGACAGAGTTGACGTAACAGTCGTTATCGCGTGATAATTGCGCTGGAACCCTGAGCACAACCCTTCTTCCACTAAGCGTCTCACTCGAATGACTGTCTCTCGGTACTTGCAGTGACAAGTCGACTACCGCACCCCCTCCACTCGCGTTTCAGTTCGCAACCTACACCAGCGCGCCAGGTGGTAATATGAGTGAAACTGGTTTTTTCTCTCTGAACCAGCGAGGGTTTCCTCACGGCGCCCCTGGTGGTCATATCCGAAAGTTGTGAATTCGCCATATTTAAACTCAAGGTGCGCGCAAGGCGGCCATCTTAACTCTATATAATTCAGCGAAATATGATTCCGGAAAAAAAATAAAGGCGAATTAACATTTTAGTTAAATAATACTCGTTTAACATGCGAGGTGCGTTCATGTTGTCTCGTTATAATTCCGGAGGAATTGATTATGAAATAAATAAATACGGTTAACATTATAGGTGAATATTACATACGTTATTAAAAAATAAATAAGGCTCTCGCTGATTGATGAATACAATTAAGATTTTTATTAATTAATTGTATATGAATTGACCCGCGCACCTGGTTGTTCTCGTATATGCGTGATTATTACACGTGTATAACTATTACGGCTAATAACGTTTGTTTAATTCTTCTTTTGAACGGAAGGTTTATAAAAAATATTGCATTGCTTAGATGAATTAAAAAGCAACTGAAAACGATATTGCAAATAGCTAGTATGAGACGTTAACACGAGAACCCTTTACGAAAAACAAGACGCATGCGACCGCTGTGCATCGTCTAATACAATGAATCTTAAGAAGCGGTTAAACCAGGACGCTCGGGTTTTCCCCCCGGTACCTGCTCTTAATGGCTAGGGGTATCCATCACATCGGGGTACGCTCCAACTGATGTTAAAAATATAAGACCGCTATGCCTCTTCTCGCTCGAGAGAAGTAATAATTACCATTCAAAACAGGCATACCTTTCTTAGTAGATATAAAAGTAACACGCACGAAGACTCCAAATATAAATTTTATATTCGTTTTAAATGTTCTTTCTAAAGACGTAGCGAACTAGGAGAAATTCAACGAATTATTCACTTGCGTACCCTGCTTGAAAGAAATATGCAGTACACCACTGAAGAATGCATATGGTCTTCTCGGAAGAAATGCCTATGTAGACACATTAGCGGACAATGGCAGACGCTTCCATGCCATTAAATATCTTAAGAAGAATGCAAAACAAGGTCCTGTAAACAATCATTAGTGGACAATGACAGACGTTTCCAGTTCATTAAACATCCTAAGTGCTCTGAAAAACTACAGACCCTCTGGGTAAATAACTATTAGCGATACAATAGAATTTCTTAATGGCTTCCCCTGTGCAGAAATTCCATCACAAACCGTGGAAAACCAAGTCTAGTCATGTTTTAAGCTTACCACAAAAAATGTTTTCCCGATAATTAATATAAATTCCACATGAAGAATATTAATGATTAAGTTTCATAGCTCTTATTTCTTTCAATAAAATATTGAATATGACTCGAGCGTTAGGAATATGAAACGTGAGAAGCACTATTATAATCATAATTAATCGTATACTGTATAGATTCTGTACTTAAGCATTCGATTGTATCTTTGTCATTATTTAAATACTCACATACAAGAATTGCATGCATGATATCAAAAATTAAACTGATTTTTTTCGGTATGTTAAACAAAGAAATATGATTTGGCGAGAGTAATATGAAGAACAAAAAGTATTCAGAACGGTGAATATTACATACGTTATTAAAAATAAATAAGGCTCTCGCTGATCGATGAAAACAATTAAATATTTTTTATTAATTAATTGTATATGAATTGACTTCCACATTTGCTTGTTGTCGTATGTGCGTGATTATTACGCGTGTATAACTATTACGACTAATAGCATTTGTTTAATTCTAAATAAATAATGAAATATGGAGCCTAGTCTAAACAATCCTCGTTACTCTTAATTTATTCCATTTAAAAAGATTGGCATATTCTCTTAGTAAACATAGGACGAGAACGATTTTAAATACCTCATCCATTCGAGAGATATTTTTTGAAAATTCCAGCATGTTAAATATAAACTTAATACACACACACTAAAAATTCATTTCAAGTAATATTTTCGCGACATTAAGTATTTGCGAATGAGTTTTTACTTTCTCTACTACGTATAGTAAGTAGAGGAAGTGTTGTATTCATCCCAAAAAAATCGATACCGAGATTTCACCGGAAATACATGTTTTGAGGCCCTCTGAATCCGAAAAAAGCATGGCTGTCTGCGAGTGTGCCTGTGAAGCATAACTCAGAAACGAAGAGACGGATAAAACACCAAACTTGGTATTTAGGTGCGTTCTTGCAGGAAAATCCTGCCCATATAGATTATAGGAATGGATCATGTTTAAAACATGTATTTTTCACGTGGGGTGTATAGATTGTCTCAGTAAGCATTCGTGACTATTACAATTATTTCCAAGTAGTATTTTAAAAAAGGTTGGCTTATTCTCTTAGTAAACATAGGACGAGAACGTTTTTTTACTTGGTATTTAGGTGCGTTCTTGCAGGAAAATCCTGTCCATATAGATTATAGGAATGGACTCTGTTTAAAACACGTATTTTTCACGCGGGGTGTATAGATTGTCTCAGTAAGCATTCGTGACTATTACAATTATTTCCAAGTATTATTTTAAAAAAGGTTGGCTTATTCTCTTAGTAAACATAGAACGAGAACGTTTTTTTAAACAACCCTCCCTTCGAGAGATATTTTTTGAATATTCCAGCAGAGAGAGAGAGAGAGATCGAACCATATTTGTTTAAAAAACTTCTTTTTCATTCACAGGAAATCTTCGAGAAAATTCGAGGAATTACTCAGTTGCACGCCCTTGCAAAAATAGTTTGTATACCCTTGAAGAATGTATACCTGGCTGGAGGTGTCTTGGAAATACCTCTGACGACAGGCTGTCGCCTGGATGGCATCTTGGACAATTATACATTAGGGAGGCTATTGTGCTTTAAAATGGGATAGCTATGTTTTAAGCTTTTCACAAAAAAAAATTCCCTGATAATTAATATAAATTCTACATGAAGAATATTAATGATTACGTTTCATAGCTCTTATTTCTTTCAATAAAATATTGAATATGACTCGAGCGTTAGGAATATGAAACGGTGAGAAGCGTTATTATAATTATAATTAAACGAATACTGTATAGATTCTGTACTTAAGCATTCGATTGTATCTTTGTCATTATTTAAATACTCACATACAAGAATTGCAAGCATGATATCAAAAATTAAACTGATTTTTTTATGATTCGGTTAACATTATAGGTGAATATTACATACGCTATTAAAAATAAATAAGGCTCTCGCTGATCGATGAAAACAATTAAATATTTTTTATTAATTAATTGTATATGAATTGACTTGCGCATTTGCTTGCTGTCGTATGTGCGTGATTATTACGCGTGTATAACTATTACGACTAATAGCATTTGTTTAATTCTAAATAAATAATGAAATATGGAGCCTAGCCTAAACAATCCTCGTTACTCTTAATTTATTCCATTTAAAAAGATTGGCTTATTCTCGTAGTAAACTTAGGACGAGTACGATTTTAAATACCTCATCCATTCGAGAGATATTTTTTGAATATTCCAGCATGTTAAATATAAACTTAATACACACACAAAAATTCATTTCAAGTAATATTTTTGCGACATTAAGTATTTGCGAATGAGTTTTTACTTTCTCTACCACGTATAGTAAGTAGAGGAAGTGTTGTATTCCAACCAAAAAAAATCGATACCGAGATTTCACCGGGAATACATGTTTTGAGACCCTCTGAATCCGAAAAAAGCATGGCTGTCTGCGAGTGTGCCTGTGAAGCATAACTCAGAAACGAAGAGGCGGATAAAACACCAAACTTGGTATTTAGGTTCAGTATCTCCCAGAGATGCGACACGAAGGTTTTAAAGAAAATGCCTCACACCAGACTATCCTTTACATGGAACATTTTTTCGAAAATTTTAATTTTCTCAAAAATGACTCTAACGATATTGAATAAAATATTATATGTTTAAGATTTTGTAATGAGAATTGAAATGTATATCTCGAATTTTCTGGGAATGTCTCCAAAAGTATTCTTCATTCTGAACGACTTTTGCAAAACTGATAAACCATAAGAGATAGACAAAATTTTACTACACAAAAAATGGAGTGCACGTTAAAATACATAATTTATATCATATACATTCTTGTTGTTGAGTAAATCGTTTTCGAGATATTGCTTGTTATTCCCTTAAAATTTCCAATACTTATACTTTTTCTCAAATTCATTATTCTTGTTTTTATGTCCTGGACATGCAAAGAGAATGGAATGCGCCACATAGCAATCAGCGTTAAAATATTTGACTATCGCTTAAAACCTACCATATTCACCTTGTATCGTCATGAAAATTACCAATAACATTGACATCTCGATATCTCGATTAACATGAAGCATATGGGGAATAAGTGTTTGTAAAAATAGTTTGTACAAGAGTAGAGAAAGTCATGTGAGTGTAACACATCAGATTTTTGATATTGGTTTAAATTTTCAAATACTTTTAACGTTTCTCAAGTGGTAACTCGCTATTCGTTTTTCCCGCGGTAATGCATATAGAGAATAGAATTCTAAAGCCATCACATAGCATCAGGCTTTTTTTTTAAACATCTGTGACGTGTCTATTCACAATCGAAAGGTCTCTGGTTCGAGGAAAATTATATCAACAGAAAATATACATTATTTTCACTCTGTGATTATTTTGGTAATGTAACAATAATTAACAATGAATTTTAGCGGTAAATGTAAAAAATAAAATATATTTTTTTTCTAGCGTCATACGCAGAAACATTTCCCTTAAGGAACGCTGGCGTGATCGATGGATTTCCCCATAACAGGTTTAGGCTTGCTTACGAAATGCCCCTGCGCGAGGCTAGCATTTCCCTCTCCTTCTTCTCGAATTTTTGGTGTAGCCAATCAAAATCATTGTATTAGATATCTTAAACTTTCACTCATACATTTTTTATATTGCAAAAGAACACTATAAAAAGGCTGCTTCATCGGGGATTCTTACAGTTTCTACGCTGAAATCAACGATCTTAGACCTCTGCAAACTTTTCTTATTCAAAGTGAAATTTCAACGAACATCATGTCTGGTAAGTTGTAACAAAACACTTCATTTACTTTTAAAAGTTAAATTATTACTCAGTACATTTAACTTATATTTGCGTTCTTGTTTTTAATGTCTGGCATTTATATGCGAATAGTTGAACTTCTACTGTTAATATCTAGCTGCGCGAATTCTCAAAAAAAATGTGAACAGTTTAGTTAAGTATTCACCTTGTTGAGTAATTATTATTCCGGATATTTAAATACATGTTTTCACCAAGTGAATTATATTCTTTTCTAGAGAAATACAATTACTTGAAAACCGCCACGAATCGAATTATTATTATTATTATTATTATTATTATTATTATTATTATTATTATTATTATTATTATTATTATTATTTTCAGATTTCGGGATGCATTTTTTTGATGAGGGTAGCAGTGAAGCGTCTACGTCCTCAGCTTTCCCGGGAGGGTCAAGTACTCGCCAACCACTGAGCGGTAAGAAATTTTTTGAATATTTTATGAAGTTCTTGTTTTACACATTCTATATTATTATTATTATTATTATTATTATTATTACTATTATTATTATTATTATTAATATTATTATTATTTTCAGATTTCGGGCTTCATTTTTTTGGTGTGGGTAGTAATGAATCGTCTACGCCCTCCGCTTTCCCGGGAGGATCAAGTACTCGCCAACCCCTGAACGGTAAGAAATTTTTTCAATATTTTATGAAGTTCTTGTTTTACACATTCTATATTATTATTATTATTATTATTATTATTATTATTATTATTATTATTATTATTATTTTCAGATTTCGGGCTTCATTTTTTTTGGTGGAGACGAGACGCCTGCACCCTTCGGTTTCCCGCAACAACATACACAACGATACGCATCTACCTCACCTTCAATCGCTTCTCCTACCCTTTCTTCAGCTTCGAGATTAAGCGTATTCGAAGTTACACCGCCACCTATCAACGTTAACCCTCCATTCCAATCCACACCACAGTCATCATCCCCACCCTCTCAGATGAGAAATTTACCAACTCCCTTATCAGGGGTTGCTAAATTTCAGCAATCTGATGAAACCTCTGACACCCCCCAATTCCCTACTACCTCACACAACATTGCTCAATGCAGTACTAACGACCTCAACAGCCAATCGTACCACAGACGAGCGAGGAGACGCCTGACATATCAGGTCCTGCCGCCGCTACCGCCCCTAATACCTCTAACGAGTGAACTCGTTAGGAAATACAAGGAATATATCCAAAAACAAAAAAAACAATAGTCATTAAAAAAATAAAATAAAATATGAAGGATTTTTTAAAATAAAATACTCCTGATTCTACAATCATAACAACTGGTCTTTATTAACCCTTCATACATTACACCAAATCCTTTATATCAATCCATTGAGTATCTGCAAAACCACCCGCTTTAAAAGAACTTTCTTTCAGTTTTTACGTATAACCTTTTCTACTAAATATAGGATAGTTAGTCATTTTTATTTCATCTACATAGAAGACACCTTTATCACACTCCCCATTCCTTCCCTTTAGTATGTATGTCCTAGGGCTGGAGAAAAAGAGTATATTTAAGAAACAGTAAAAATACAAAGTAGGATTTTAAAAAAAAATACTCCTGATTCTACAATCATAAAACTTTAGTCTTTATTAGCGCAATCAGTTTGTTACATAGCGCAATCAGGTTGTTACATAGCGTGATCACTTTGTTACATAGCACAATCAGGTTGTTACATAGCGTGATCTCTTTGTTACATAGCGAACAGGTTGTTACATAGCGTGATCACTTTGTTACATAGCGCGAACAGGTTGTTACATAGCGTGATCACTTTGTTACATAGCGAACAGTTTGTTACATAGCGTGATCCCTTTGTTACATAGCGTGATCAGTTTGTTACATAGCGCGATCACTTTGTTACATAGCGCGAACAGGTTGTTACATAGCGTGATCACTTTGTTACATAGCGCGAACAGGTTGTTACATAGCGTGATCACTTTGTTACATAGCGTGATGAGCTTGTTACATAGCGCAATCAGGTTGTTACATAGCGTGATCACTTTGTTACATAACGTGATGACCTTGTTACATAGCGCAATCAGGTTGTTACATAGAGTGATCACTTTGTTACATAGCGCGAACAGATTGTTTCATAGCGTGATCACTTTGTTACATAGCGAACAGTTTGTTACATAGCGTGATCCCTTTGTTACATAGCGTGATCAGTTTGTTACATAGCGCGATCACTTTGTTACATAGCGCGAACAGGTTGTTACATAGCGTGATCACTTTGTTACATAGCGCGAACAGGTTGTTACATAGCGGGATCACTTTGTTACATAGCGTGATGAGCTTGTTACATAGCGCAATCAGGTTGTTACATAGCGTGATCACTTTGTTACATAGCGTGATGAGCTTGTTACATAGCGCAATCAGGTTGTTACATAGCGTGATCACTTTGTTACATAGCGAACAGTTTGTTACATAGCGTGATCCCTTTGTTACATAGCGCGATCAGGTTGTTACATAGTGTGATCAGTTTGTTACATAGCGCGAGCAGGTTGTTACATAGCGTGATCACTTTGTTACATAGCGTGATCAGTTTGTTACATAGCGCGATCAGGTTGTTACATAGCGTGATCACTTTGTTACATAGCGAACAGTTTGTTACATAGCGTGATCCCTTTGTTACATAGCGCGATCAGGTTGTTACATAGTGTGATCAGTTTGTTACATAGCGCGATCAGGTTGTTACATAGCGTGATCACTTTGTTACATAGCGTGATCAGTTTGTTACATAGCGCGATGCAAGTTGTACAGATCTATACAGACCCCAAACTTTAATTCAGAGTAACAGATCGTTGACCTGAAGATGGCAGAGGCAGTCCACTAAATGGAACAATTCAGGAGCTGGAAACGCTAGGGACACGCAGCGTAATGCAAATCTATACAGAGCACCAAACTTTAATTCAGGAGGTAAAAATTCATTGAAATGTAGATGACAGAGACGCGTCACGATGTTGAACGGCCCGAAATAGGGAAATGTTAGGGACAGTCCGTTGTGCGAATGACGAGTGTTTCCAGAGAGCATCCTTTTCCACGAATGTTTCCAGAGAGCATCCTTTTTCCATGCTCGCATTCGCCATGTTCTGTTGAGAGCATCCTTTTCCACGAATGTTTCCAGAGAGCATCCTTTTTTCATGCTCGCATTCGCCATGTTCTGTTTACGCATCGTTGTAATCAGAGAGCATCCTTTTCCACGAATGTTTCCAGAGCATCCTTTTTCCATGCTCGCATTCGCCATGTTCTGTTGAGAGCATCCTTTTCCACGAATGTTTCCGGAGAGCATCCTTTTTTCATGCTCGCATTCGCCATGTTCTGTTTACGCGTCATTGTAATCAGAGAGCATCCTTTTCCACGAATGTTTCCAGAGAGCATCCTTTTTCCATGCTCGCATTCGCCATGTTCTGTTGAGAGCATCCTTTTCCACGAATGTTTCCAGAGAGCATCCTTTTTTCATGCTCGCATTCGCCATGTTCTGTTGAGAGCCTCCTTTTCCACAAATGTTTCCAGAGAGCATCCTTTTTCCATGCTCGCATTCGCCATGTTCTGTCGCATTCGCCATGTTCTGTTGAGAGCCTCCTTTTCCACAAATGTTTCCAGAGAGCATCCTTTTTCCATGCTCGCACTCGTTATGTTCTGTTGAGAGCATCCTTTTCCACGAATGTTTCCAGAGAGCATCCTTTTTCCATGCTCGCATTTTCCATGCTCGCATTCGCCATGTTCTGTTGAGAGCCTCCTTTTCCACAAATGTTTCCAGAGAGCATCCTTTTTCCATTCTCGCATTCGCCATGTTCTGTTGAGAGCCTCCTTTTCCACGAATGTTTCCAGAGAGCATCCTTTCCCGCTGCTATGCGTAGATCGCGATTCCCTCCGGCGTCCTCACCCTGGATATATACATAGCTGCGTGTTATGAATTCATTCATTCGCTTTTAATTCCTTCGAGCGTTAGCATTCCCGTATTCATTTAATTTCTTTTAGTTTTAGCATGAGCTACTGCCGTAGAAAATCTGTGCAACTAGCGAATGAGAAACTCAATTTTTCATACATTACACATGGAGGAAAACACGTTATTAGATGCTGTATATGCGCGCGGATTTTTAAGAATCGTTCTTTGTCAAGATTTAAGCTTCATAGAGCAATATGTTATACTGGATCGACTCTCTCTCCTACACTCGAAGATCCGAAGATGTATAGAGAGGGATGTTATACCGGATCAAGCCTCTGTCCTTCACTGGAGACTACTGTTGGTGAAAAATCTGGATACAGCGGGAGTCGCGAGAATATGAAATCTTCATATAATGATGATTCAGTGATATCTACGCTTGAAAATCCAAATAGACTAGTAAATATATTGAGGTTACTAATTGCATCGAGGAACGCTGGTAATAATAGTCACACACAAGAGATTGAGGAGATTATAAGTAAGCTGAAAGCTTCTAAAGTTATAGCATGACAGAATCGAGAAATTGTGTTAATCAATTACAGTCATGGTTAACAGGAACTTTGAAATATCAAAACCTTGTACTTATAAAATACATCATCCAGACATTCTTGAGATGTTTAGTTTTTTATGGATAATGCAGGTCTCTTTCTGCGTGATGTATATGATTATATAACTGAGTGTTTTAGAATGTCTAGACTATCACCTTTGTCTTTAGGAAATATGTATGTTTTTTGTATAGGAATGTAATAGGAAAATGTTTATAAAAAATAAATGTTGTTTATATTACATAGACCTCATTCTATACACCTCATATCATACAGCCCAATATTAAGATGGTTCTGGCTTCTAGATTCCCATTTATTCAAGTCTCTTTCAGTAATAGTTCAATAATCTTTTTGTTTAGATTTCATGTAGCATCAATGTTTTTAAGATAGGCATTCTCCTTAAACAATTATGAAATTATTTATGAAATCAATGGTATAGGCGGGTATAGCAGTAATAATGAGTACATAACTTATATATATATATATATATATATATATATATATATATATATATATTATTGTTATATTCTACACACGCGAATGTTTTTTCCATGCATGTTCCGCGCTGCTGCAATTCTTCATTGATTGAGGTCACTGGGAGGTGTTGAGAATGTTCCTATCACATTTCTGTTTATGATGTTTTAAGCTATCTCGTTCTTCCTCTTCATTTACATTCATCTGGGCATTCCTGTAACACACATTCACATTATTTGCAGCTTGTTGTAGGTATATACTTCGATGTGGAGAATCATTGCAAGGGGTATTAAACTTCTTTCTGCACGAAATCACACAGAGTACAATCTAGACATTATTTACACATATTTTTTTAATACAGTGATGCATGCTTTTGACAACTGCTATCCTACTGGAAATTATTTGAAACTTGCTGTAGGTATCTGCTTTGAGGTAAAGAATCAGTGAATAGACTATTAAACTTCTTTCTGCAGATCCTCACTCAGGCTACATCCTGGGCGTTATTTTTTTACATATTGATGTATACTTTAGACAAATGTTATCCTAGTGAAGTGTGAATTTATAAACTCAACGAATGTAACTCTAAATGAAGCTTTGAAAGGATAGCTGAATTATTTCTACAAACCTTAATAGGAAGAAAAGACAGTTTACATGTCTTAAACTTGCCGGCTAGTACTACTCCATGATATACCATTTGAAACTTCCCTGGCATTTCCTCCAACTGTTGGCTTGTTAGGGTTGAATATCTTGTCGGTAGAAACACTTGCTTATTGTCTAAAAGTGCAACGACTCTAGCACCGTATCGCGTATCAATTTTTCTTAAGGATTTTATATTATAAGGCTCCTCTGGCTGAAGATCTTGTAGTCCTTGAACGGCTGGGTAAATGCTACCCTCAGCCAATGTGTTAAGTTGAGATGTCAAACGTTCTGCATTAGGAAGAGAAAAAAAACATATTCTTTATTAGAGAATGTGTTGCATAACAAAATTTCATTTATTTGAAAGTTACAAAATTATTAACTTTTTTTCTGAAATGATAATATGTGTAAATATAATTGAGGTTCTGATTCACTAATGAAGTTCATTAAGTACTGTATTTTTCGATTTAAATGTTTTAATATAATGTAGATATTTACTTTGTTAGAGCGAATGATTCGCGCAACGACTTTTTTGTAATATTCTAAAGCAAAAACGTTAATAAGGTATTCAAATAATTGTATTTTCTCCAAAAGGAATATAATTCACTCTGTGAAATCCTGTATTTAAATATCTGGAATAATAATTACTCTACAAGGTGAATACTTAACTAAATTGTTCCCATTTTGAGAATTCGCGCAGTTAGCTATTAAATGTAGAATAAGCTTTCCTAAAATGAATACTTAACTAAACTGCTCACATTTCAGAAAATTCACTTGTCTAGCTATTAACTTTTAGAATGCTCAGCTATTCGCATATAAATGCCAGGCATTAAAAACAAGAACGCGAATATAAGTTAAATGTACAGAGTAATAATTTAACTTTTAAAGTAAATGAAGTGTTTTGTTACAACTTACCAGACATGATGTTCGTTGAAATTTCACTTTGAATGAGAAAAGTTTGCAGAGATCTTAGCTCGCTGTGTTGTCACAATACAGTGAAATCGTCGGAGAAGCTACTGCTTTTATATCGTTTCACCTGATAAAATCTGAAGGGGTGAGAGGTGTGACGGTATATAATACAGCAATTTTGATTGGCTACTCCAACCTTCGAGAAGGAGAGGGAAATGCTAGCCTCGCACAGTGGCATTTCGTAAGCAAGCCTAAACCTGTTATGGGGAAATCCATCGATCACGCCACCTCTCCGTAAGGGGACTGCTTCTGCGTATGACGCTAGGAAATAAAAAATATATTTTATTTTTTACATGTACCGCTAAAATTCACTGTTAATTATTGTTACATTACCAAATTAATCACAGAGTGAAAATAATGTATTGTTTCTGTAGATATAATCTTCCTCGAACCAGAGACCTTTCAATTGTGAATAGACACGTCACAGATGTTTAAAAAAACGTCTGATGCTATGTGATGGCTTTAGAATTCTATTCTCTATGCATTACCACGGGAAAAACGAATAGCGAGTTACCATTTGAGATAAGTTAAAAGTATTTGAAAATTTAAACCAATATCAAAATTCTGATGTGTTACACTCACATGACTTTCTCTACTCTTGTACAAACTATTTTACAAGCGCTTATTCTCTATATGCTTCATGTTAATCGAGATATCGAGATGTCAATGTTATTGGTAATTTTCATGTCGATGCAAGGGGAATATGGTAGATTTTAAGCGATAGTCAAATATTTTAACGCTGGTTGCTATGTGACGCATTCCATTCTCTTTGCATGTCCAGAACATAAAAACAAGAATAACGAATTTGAGAAACAGTATAAGTATTGGAAATTTTAAGGGAATAACAAGCAATATCTCGAAAACGGTTTACTCAACAACAAGAATGTATATGATATAAATTATGTATTTTAACGCGATCTCCATTTTTTTTGTGTAGTAAAATTTTGTCTATCTCTTATGGTTTATCAGTTTTGCAAAAGTCGTTCAGAATGAAGAATACTTTTGGAGACATTCCCAGAAAATTCGAGATATACATTTCATTTCTCATTACAATATCTTAAACATATAATATTTTATTCAATATCGTTAGTCATTTTTGAGAAAATTAAAATTTTCGAAAAATGTTCCATGTAAAGGGTAGCCTGGTGCGGGGCATTTTCTTTAAAACCTTCGTGTCGCATCTCTGGGAGATACTGAACCTAAATACCAAGTTTGGTGTTTATCCGACTCATCGTTTCTGAGTTATGCTTCACAGGCACACTCGCAGACAGCCATGCTTTTTTCGGATTCAGAGGACCTCAAAACATGTATTTCCGGTGAAATCTCGGTATCGATTTTTTTGGGATGAATACAACACTTCCTCTACTTACTATACGTAGTAGAGAAAGTAAAAACTCATTCGCAAATACTTAATGTCGCGAAAATATTACTTGAAATGAATTTTTGTGTGTGTGTATTAAGTTTATATTTAACTTGCTGGAATTTTCAAAAAATATCTCTCGAATGGATGAGGTATTTAAAATCGTTCTCGTCCTATGTTTACTAAGAGAATAGGCCAATCTTTTTAAATGGAATAAATTAAGAGTAACGAGGATTGTTTAGGCTAGGCTCCATGTTTCATTATTTATTTAGAATTAAACAAATGCTATTAGTCGTAATAGTTATACACGCGTAATAATCACGCACATACGACAGCAAGCAAATGTGCAAGTCAATTCATATACAATTAATTAATAAAAAATATTTAATTGTTTTCATCGATCAGCGAGAGCCTTATTTATTTTTAATAACGTATGTAATATTCACCGTTCTGAATACTTTTTATTCTTCATATTACTCTCGCCAAATCATATTTCTTTGTTTAACATACCGAAAAAAATCAGTTTAATTTTTGATATCATGCATGCAATTCTTGTATGTGAGTATTTAAATAATGACAAAGATACATTCGAATGCTTAAGTACAGAATCTATACAGTATACGTTTAATTATAATTATAATAGTGCTTCTCACGTTTCATATTCCTAACGCTCGAGTCATATTCAATATTTTATTGAAAGAAATAAGAGCTATGAAACTTAATCATTAATATTCTTCACGTGGAATTTATATTAATTATCGGGAAAAAATTTTTGTGGTAAGCTTAAAACATGACTAGACTTGGTTTTCCACGGTTTGTGATGGAATTTCTGCACAGGGGAAGCCATTAAGAAATTCTATTGTATCGCTAATAGTTATTTACCCAGAGGGTCTGTAGTTTTTCAGAGCACTTAGGATGTTTAATGAACTGGAAACGTCTGTCATTGTCCACTAATGATTGTTTACAGGACCTTGTTTTGCATTCTTCTTAAGATATTTAATGGCATGGAAGCGTCTGCCATTGTCCGCTAATGTGTCTACATAGGCATTTCTTCCGAGAAGACCATATGCATTCTTCAGTGGTGTACAGCATATTTCTTTCAAGCAGGGTACGCAAGTGAATAATTCGTTGAATTTCTCAAAGTTCGCTACGTCTTTAGAAAGAACATTTAAAACGAATATAAAATTTATATTTGGAGTCTTCGTGCGTGTTACTTTTATATCTACTAAGAAAGGTATGCCTGTTTTGAATGGTAATTATTACTTCTCTCGAGCGAGAAGAGGCATAGCGGTCTTATATTTTTAACAGCAGTTGGAGCGTACCCCGATGTGATGGATACCCCTAGCCATTAAGAGCAGGTACCGGGGGGAAAACCCGAGCGTCCTGGTTTAACCGCTTCTTAAGATTCATTGTATTAGACGATGCACAGCGGTCGCATGCGTCTTGTTTTTCGTAAAGGGTTCTCGTGTTAACGTCTCATACTAGCTATTTGCAATATCGTTTTCAGTTGCCTTTTAATTCATCTAAGCAATGCAATATCTTTTATAAACCCTCCGTTCAAAAGAAGAATTAAACAAACGTTATTAGCCGTAATAGTTATACACGCGTAATAATCACGCATATACGAGAACAACCAGGTGCGCGAGTCAATTCATATACAATTAATTAATAAAAAAACTTAATTGTATTCATCAATCAGCGAGAGCCTTATTTATTTTTTAATAACGTATGTAATATTCACCTATAATGTTAACCGTATTTATTTATTTCATAATCAATTGCTCCGGAATTATAACGAGACAACATGAACGCACCTCGCATGTTAAACGAGTATTATTTAACTAAAATGTTAATTCGCCTTTATTTTTTTTTCCGGAATCATATTTCGCTGAATTATATAGAGTTAAGATGGCCGCCTTGCGCGCACCTTGAGTTTAAATATGGCGAATTCACAACTTTCGGATATGACCACCAGGGGCGCCGTGAGGAAACCCTCGCTGGTTCAGAGAGAAAAAACCAGTTTCACTCATATTACCACCTGGCGCGCTGGTGTAGGTTGCGAACTGAAACGCGAGTGGAGGGGGTGCGGTAGTCGACTTGTCACTGCAAGTACCGAAAGACAGTCATTCGAGTGAGACGCTTAGTGGAATAAGGGTTGTGCTCAGGGTTCCAGGACAATTATCACGCGATAACGACTGTTACGTCAACTCTGTCCTTTCAGCTATGGATTCATCTAAGCGTTGTAATATTCTTATAAATCCAAAATATATTTTCCCTCAAAAGTAGAATTAAATAAATGTTATTACTCGTAATAATTATACACATGCTACCACACATATACGATAACGAACAGTTGCGCACGCGAGTCAATTACATTAATCAATCAAAAATACTTAATTGTATTCATCGACCGACTAGCCGCGTTTCATTAGAAGTGTAATTTGTTGACATTAGTATATGTAAAAATGGCGGTTTAGAAGCAGGTGCGCAAGTCAATTCATATACAATTAATCAATCAAAAATACTTAATTGATTGCCGAGCAGCTGTTTAATTGCATTAGTAGTAATATTGTCGAATACCTCACTATTTAATTATTATTTAACTACAGAGGAGGGCAACTCGCTTGTGAGAGGGATCGTTGAACAAACAAAGAACTTTAAAACTCGAGGTATCGACAAGGGACGTAGCTAAAGTTATCTCAAAAATATTCTTACACTAACATAATTCCTGGCTGAAGGGAGAGGCAAGGATTCTATTCTACCATAATTAAAACGGCAAGGAAATGAACAACTAGTAGATTTATTATAATAAATGCTTACCCCATGTGTCTGCCGGGCGAGGACGCCATGGTACAGTTATCCGTCTAGCTCACGCGAAGACTCGTCACAGACTACTTGAAAACCCACGCTAATAAGCTTGGCGTCACTAACGCCATCCCCACCAATGAGACTGTTTCCCCTCAATCGCCCCTCCTCAGATAAACTGCCAACCTTCGACTTGGGTAACCCGAGGACGCAGCTATTACTATAATCTGTGCACATGCCACAATATGATGGCGATTCTTTTTTTTTCAATAATGTTTTATGCATGAGCGAACATTATCTAATTGATTGACACAATTATGTACTCAAACGATTTGCCGATGTGCGGCAGGCATCGAGAATCGCATTCCCCCATCGCCAGGGTGGATTTCCAGGCCAGCGTCATGCACCGAGAACCCCATTCCTATATACCCCATCACCCGAGCGGCACATCCCCTACCCCAACCAATCACCCAGGCGGGATTTAGACCTAGGGAAGGTACGCGACCGGCGTATAGGAACAATACACACTCTCCCACCTATACACAGGGGAACCAATCACACGGCAGGGATTTAGACATTTCACAATGAGGGGGGGCGGGAACGTATCCACGGTATAGGAACAATACACACTCTCCCACCTATCCACAAGGAACCAACCAGAACACAAAGGGGAGGGGGTGTACGCTCCCAGCGTATGGGGGAGGGAGGGGGGCGGGCCACCGGCACGTGACCAGACCACATGGGAGAGGGGGGAGGACCTGCCGGCACAGACACTGTCGGCATTAGGTCAGCACACAAAGGGAGGGGGCGGGGCTAGCGGCACGCGACCAGGGCGGCAAATAGTAGCGCACAAAGGGAGGGGGCGGGGCTTGAAGTCAGAACGATAGGTCATTAATTCCTTTGTTCTGACCAGAACAATAGCCCATTGTTCTGGAGTCGCTATATATTATCTACTAACATGATGTAGATGGAGAGTAAGCGTTTGTAAAAATAGTTTGTACAAGAGTAGAGAAAGTCATGTGAGTGTAACACATCAGATTTCTTTTAAACATTTTGCCATCAGTTAATAGTTATTGTATAAACACTTGTCCTACTAGATGTCCAGTTTGTATAGACAATGTTATTATAATGCTTGGGTTAGTGTTACTTTTAATGTTCTCAGTTTATCTATATCTGATCATGATGCATTGGACTTTAGTTTGAAATGAACTATTAGCCTCCGCAGTTATAACAATTGAACGTGCAAGATTTCGTCACTTAACTTACTACTATTGATTGATCACTCTATTTTGAGTGTAACAAAAGTAGTTGTAATGATTTCATTGACTGGGTTTTAGAAGGATTTACGTAATTATTATTTTCCTTTGAAAAGTGGCAGAGCAAAGTATTATGGTCCGTATCACAGAAAATTTTCAAATGAAAATGGTATACAGGTGATTTCAGAAAATTTAAAAACTATGTAATTTCTCTGCACAGTCAATATAAGTGGGTCTCATTTTATAATATCAATAAAGAGAAGGTTTTTAAATTATAAAAACCTGCGTGGAGTCAGTACAGATATTTACTAAAGCAAGCTAAGCTCCAATATAATGTTTCATATATTAAAAATTCTGAAAACAAGTGTAAGGCAGCCTGGGAAAGACTACAAGAGTATCTAATCTCAAAGATAGATCAGCTTATTTTCATCCAATGGACCTTAATAATTTCTTCAGGAATTGCGTAAATAATTTACCAAATAACTTTGCGTTTTTTAATAATGGTGCTGTATTTATACTACATAATTTGCTAGTCAATCGAAATGTTTTCAACTGGAAACCTGCTTCTTGCGATGAACTTCTTAATTTATTATAATTAATATGAAAAATTCAAAATGTAAGGATATCTATCATATATCTGTTAATTTCATAAAAAAGCATAATTCACTACATTATTAATCTTTAAAATCTTGTATTAATTACTTCTTTTTAGCGGTATTTTTTCTCAGTTGCTCAAGACCGCCAGGGTGGTTCCAGTTTTTAAGAAGGCGGATTCCCTGATATTGAAAAATTATAGACCAATAACAATTTTGCCAGTATTTTCTAAAACAATTGAAACTGTTGTGAAGTCTCAATTATATGATTTTTGTGAAAATCACAATTATTTTTCTAAATGTCAGTATGGGTTTAGAAAAAAGTATGGACAGTTGATGCGATGGAAAAATTTAGTTCCTCAATTCTAACTGGTTTTGAAATTCACCACGATACTGGGGCGACCTTATGGGTTCTAATTAAACTTTTGATTGTATTTCTCATGAAACTATCATAAACAAAGTTCCTTACAATGGGCTATCTCATCTGTTTTGAGTTTATATTCTAGCTATTTGTGAAATCGTTATTAGGTTGTTTATTAGCAAACATTTTGTTCATATTGATAAGGGTCTGTTTTGGGGCCCATTCCTATTTTTAATAATGATTAATGACTTAACATCAAAACTTGGATCTGACTTTTTTATTTGCTGGTGGTGGTACTCTATTTTGTACCCATATTAATGATAATACTTTAAATTCGCTGAAGATCATCATCATTCTGATGTTGCAAGAAGTGATAAACTTCTAGGAATCATAATTGATAAGAGCTTAACGTGGGAATCCCATGTCGATTCCTTTGTATTCGACTCTCAACAATATATGAGACTAAGGCGTCTGAAATATATGGTACTTAAAAGTTGTCTTACAGGTACTTACTTTGCCTTTTTAATTTCAGTTTTATTTACGGACGCTCTTTAACTACTGTGGTCCTTAGCGTCCCATTGTACATTGGGGGTGAAAGACCGATAATTTTGCTCAGAGGCCTGTTTATCAGGCTTGAGGTTCTTTTACGTGCCATAAATGTACAACACGGGACCACAGGCTTTACTTCCCTTCCGAAGGAAGCCGTGCTAAGAATTTTTACGACCGAAAAAAAATCCATCATCCTCCGCCGGGTTTGAACCCGCGATCTCGGGAACTAGAGGCTAGCATGGTAACCATTACACCACGGAGGACGACTCTACTTCGACTTTTTCCAGAAGGTAACTGCTTATGGTATTCACATCTGGGAAACTATAGCAGTATCAAAAGAACTCCAAAAAAGAAAGAAAAGAAAAAAAAAAGGCTACCCATATTTTATCTGGCTCGTCATGGGATGCTCACTGTAGACCATTGTTCATAAACGGAGGTATGTTTACAGTTGATAATCTTTATTGATCTTTAATTATTAAGTGAAAATTAAGGACATCGTAAACAGTTATTTTACTCAACCCAATATATAGGGTCTTTCAACAAGTGTCCTATCTTTGAACTTAAATAAAACACGTTCTATAAATGATAGAGGTTTATTTCTTGTTTTTATCTTGGAACATAATTAATGTTATTACGTGTGGAAGAGAACATCAGTTAAGTGACGCCGCGACATCGTTTGGTTGCGCGTATACGGTTGACCCATTTTTCAATGACAGAAGAACGTAAATTAGGTCCAACTTCACGAATAACATACGTGATGTTATTCATAAGATCATTTACTGTTTCTGGCTTGTTGATATACACTTAAGATTTAACATAACCCCACAAGAAGTAATTCAACGGCGTTAAATCACATGACCTCGGGGGTCAGTTAACATCACCACCACAGGAAATGATGAAACCTCTGAACTTCTCCTTCAAAAGATGCAAAGAGAATGGAATGCGCCACATAGCAACCAGCGTTAAAATATTTGACTATCGCTTATAACCTACCATATTCCCCTTGCATCTACAAGAAAATTAGCAATAAGATTGACATCTCGATATCTCGATTAACATGAAGCATATGGAGAATAAGCGTTTGTAAAAATAGTTTGTACAAGAGTAGAGAAAGTCATGTGAGTGTAATACATCAGACTTTTTTGTGAAGTACGTTTTTATCTATCACTTAACGTTCACCAGTTACACAGGATTATACAAGATTCATTCCGAATGAAGAGTACTTCAAAGGCTATTCTGAGAAAACTTAAGATATACATTTTATTTGTCATGTAAATATCTTTGATATTTTAATTGAATCGAAAAATTTAGCATTTAAAGGGTAGGTAATTGGGGTTACTCTCTTGAAAATCCTCCTGTTGTATCCTTGGAGGATAGCAACGTAAATACCAAGTTTGGTATTTCGACGTTTCGTTCTTGAGTTATGCTGTTCACAGACACGAACACTGACTTGTTTTCAAAAATGTCTCATTTGGATTCAGGGCGCCTCAAACATGTATTTTCGCAGAAATCACGGTATCAAATTCTTGGGTGGAATACAATACTTCCCCTATTTATTAGAGACAAATTTTCATTTAATTGGTTTTTTTCAAATGCATTCCACCAAATAAATTTGATATCGAGATTTAAGATGTTTTGAGGATCACGGAATAAAACAAATCTGATGTGTTGCACTCGCATCACTTTCTCTACTCTTGTACAAACTATTTTTACAAACGCTTATTCTCCATATGCTTCATGTTAATCGAGATGTCAATCTTATTGCTAATTTTCTTGTAGATGCAAGGGGAATATGTTAGGTTTTAGGCAACAGTCAAATGTTTTAAGAGGTGGTTGTTATGTGGAGTATTCCATTCTCTTTGTATGTCCAGGACATAAAAAAACGAATAACGAATTCCCATTTGAGAAAAAGTATGTGTTGAAAAATTCAAACAAATAAGGAATATTTGGAAGTGGTTCACTCCACAAAAAAAGTATGACATAAATTGCTTGTTTTAACAAGATCTACTGTTTTTGTGTAGTAAAATTCTGTATCTCTTACGGTTTACCAGTTATGTGAAAGTCATTCAGAATGAAGAGCACTTTTGGGGACATTCCCAAAAATTCAAGATATACATTTCATTTACCATAAAATATCTTAAACATATGATATTTTAATCAGAATCGTTAGAGCCATTTTTGAGAAAATTAAAATTTTCGAAAAATGCTCCATGTAAAGGGTAGTCTGTGGTGGGGGATTTTCTTGAAAATCTTCGTGTCGCATCCTTAAAAGATAGTAATGCTGTTCACAAACTGATAGAAACTCACATGGACATGTTTCCAAAAATGCTGTATTTGGATACAGGGCACTCAAAGCATGTATTTCCGATGAAATCTTGATATCGAAATTTTGGGTGGAATGCAATGCTTCCCCTCTTACCATATATAGTAGGGAAAGTAAAACTAGAAAAAGGTCTGTCTGTCTGTGGACAGCATAACACAAACACGAAATATCTGATAAATACTCAACTATGTATTTCAATTCAGTGCTTTCCAAGGATGCGATACGAAGATTTTCAAGAAAATCCCCCACCTAAAACTGCCCTTTGCATAGAATAATTTACATTATTTTTGCTTTTTCCAAAAATGGCGATTTTAATTAAAATAGTATATGTTTAAGATATTTGCATGAGAAATAAAAATATATGGGGTCTTTTAACAAGAGTGTCCTATCTTTGAACTTAAGTAAAACAGTTTCTATAAATGATAGAGGTTTATTTATTTTTTTACGTGTGGAAGAGAACATCAGTTAAGTGACCGCCGCGACTTCGTTAGGTTGCGCGTATACGGTTGACCCAATTTTCAATGACAGAAGAACGTAAATTAGGGCCAACTTCACGAATAACGCGCGTGATGTTATTCATAAGATCATTTACTGTTTCTGGCTTGTTGACATAAACTGGAGATTTAACATAACCCCACAAGAAGTAATCCAACGATGTTATATCACATGACCTCGGGGGCCAGTTAACATCAGCACCACGAGAAATGATGAAACCTCTGAACTTCTCCTTCAAAAGATTGATTGTTTCGAGAGCAGTATGACATGTGGCACCACCTTGCTGGAACCAGATGTTTCTGAGATCCATACCATCCAATTGAGGCCAAAAATAGTCCCTTATAAGAGCCCGGTATCTTTCTCCATTGACAGTTAGACCTTCTCCATCTTCATCTTGGAAAAAATATGGACCAATGATTCCAGCATACCAAAATCCACACCACATAGTAACCTTTTGGGGATGGAGTGGTCGTTCTTGAATCTGCATTGGATTGTGATTGCTTCAATAGCGGAAATTTTGTTTGTTAACACAACCATCCATCCAAAAGTGGGCTTCGTCGGTGAAGATGATTTTTCGACAAAAATCCGGGTCAACTTCCAATTGCTCCATAGCCCAGTCAGCGAATACACAGCGCAACCTATGGTCGTTGGGCTTTAGTTCTTGATTTAACACAATTTTGTAGGTGTGAAACTTCAAGTCCAGATGCAGAATTTGCCAAGTTGTGGTCGGCAAACGCCCCAATTCTTGCGCTCGACGAGCAATTGATTTGTTTCCGTTCTCACGTACACTCTCACGAACGGCGCCTATGTTTTCGTTGGAGCGCTTACGTCGATTACATACAGGCGTTCTTTGATCGCTGACAGAACCGCTTCTTTCAAATTTATCGATCAAACGCCGAATCGTTCTCTCGCAGGGACGATAATGCACACCGTAAACTTCACGCAATATACGGAAGGCTAGGCGAACGGATAATCTATGTTGATAATAAATTTCTACACGTTGCTGAATGCTGTAACGTTCCATGGCTATTTGCCGATAACAACTGTAACCACATGAAAAAAATGACTGTTGTAACCCAATAACAACGGCAGCTATCACAATATGTTAAAGATAGGACACTCTTGTTGAAAGACCCTTTACATAACTATTCAACTCGAATGAAGAAGAATTCAAAGGCTATTTCCAGAACATTAAAGATATAATTTTATTTGCCATGTAAATTCTTTGAACATGTGGTTTTTGAGAAAATAATAAAATTCGAAAAATGTTCCACGTAAAGGGTAGTTTTTGGTGGGAAGATTTTAATGAAAATCTTCTTGTCGCATCTTTGGAAGAAAATCCACTTAATGCCAAGCTTGGTATTTATAGGACTTTTCATTCTGAGTTATACTGTTCACAGACACATAATTCTTTTTTAAAAAAATGATTTTGTTTTTAGTTTCAGTGAATCTCAAAATATGTATTTCCAGTGAAGTCTCAGTGTCGAATTTTTGGATGGAATACAATGCTTCCGTTACTTGCTATAAGTAAGCAGTAGGGAAAGTAAACATTTTTGAATTTTAGCTAATTGTTTGTAACCATGCATTTTCACTTACATCCCTATTAAGTGAGAACAGAGTGAAGTCACACACTCCCTTAGTATCCCAAAACTCAGAGGGCAACCACGGTGAAACGCCTTGTCCAAGCAACGAAGGCAGAAAAGTAATCGAAAGTAAACGAAGTTTTCATGAATCGGAAGATAATTCCATCAACAAAGAGCAACTCATCACATTTAACATTATTTGTCGTGCTCGTAACAGTCTGATTCATTCATTTCTTGGTATCCTTTTCGACTTTACCGGAAAATGAAATGATGTACCTTTACTATTAGAAAAATGTTTGCTGCATTAGTCAGTGAAGCTATACTCGGTAACAGTTTGATTCTTTGGTTGGCGATTGTCGCTAGAGTGATAATTGATGGTTTGCCATCTTTACTGAAGAATGCCACGAAACACAACGCCTACTTGGTTGGGTTAAGGTCAGCTGAATCGCCGCGAGGTATTCCCCCGCAACAACCGTGCCTTAACCTGGAACAGACACTCCCAAAGGTGTTGCTTGCCCTAAACGCATTTCTTAACCTTACGTGACGCATTGAGATTTCATTAAAAGGGCATAGATCACGTATTTTGCGTTTTGGAGTTCATATACTAGAAACATAGACTTAATTTTTTACCAGGAATATTTTAAAATTAAGGTACATTTTGCAATAAAGTACGAATTACTAAATATTTTTCGATAGTTTATTACTTTCTCTATTAGTAATTAGGGAAGTATTTCATCGGAAATACGTTTTGAGGCCCCTGGATCCAAATAAAGCATTTTAGAAACATATCTGTGTGTCTGTGAACACGATAACTCAAAAACACGAGGAATTTTGTATAACTGGTAAACGTTAAGGAATAAACGAACAGATGGTGCACAAAAAATGTAGAACTCTTTAAAACACACAATTTATTTAAAATAAGTTTTTGTGGTGTAAGGCGTTTTTGAGATATCCGTTATTAAAGGTTCCAATTGTTTATTTCTTGGTCATTCTCTTAAAGTCCATTTCAACATTCACTTGTTTCTCGCGATTGCATGGAAGCAGTATGGAATTTTAAGACCAGCATTAAGGCCTGTTCTTAAGCATTTGACTGTCACTGTTCTCCTTGTGTTTATAACGAAATTTGTAATGTAGGTATTTCTCCAAGGTTTATTTGGATTACAATGTAGTAGCTAGAAAAATAATTTTGAGTAAGAATAGCCTGTATACCCACTAATAGACGACAGAAAAAGTTATGTGAATGTATCACATCAATTTTTTTTCTCAACTCTTCAAACGTTACACTATTTTTCTACCAGTTAACAATGTTTTTAGAACACTTGTCTTATTTGTTTTTTAGAACCTCGGCACAGACTTTCGCCGCCAGTCCATCTAGACACGCGTAGCTGCTTCTGGAGTTACATTTTCCTGCATTGAGAATGAGGTATGACAATCTCTTAGGCACATGTACCAAGCATTTTTAAGGATGTAAATAATGAGTCGTCTGCTTGCATATTCAAAATTATTTCCTTTCAGCTACTCTGTGAAAATGTCTGACTTCTGGATCACTAGTTTCAATGCCCATCCCCTGAAACCAACAGTACCAAAAACGCAATTTCTGTTACCATGGAATCTTAGACACAGAAAAAATGCATCTTAGAAACTATACGAGTTTTCTGTGGACTGGCGGCGCACTTCTGTTGTGGGAAGCCACTAAAACTATTCTAAACCAGAAAACGGTGTGGAAAGAAAGCTTAAGTTATAAAGAATGGAATATTAAGTTAGCCAAATATTCAGAGTTCTTATTACTTTTTCTACCACGTAAATAGTAGTTAAAGAAATAATTGCATACCACCCTAAAATTCAACACGATATTTAAACAAAAATACACGTTTTGGTGCCCTCTGAATCCAAATTTTTAGAAAAACTTCCATTTGTGTGTGTGTGTGTGTGTGTGTGTGTGTGTCTGTGAACAGCATAACTAAAAGACGAAAAATTGGATAAATACCAAACTTGGAATTTAAGTTCAGTATTCCAAGGAAGCGACACAAAGATTTTCAAGAAAATCCCCTTCCCCAACTACACTTTACATAGAGAACGTTTTCGAAATTTTTTATTTCCTATAAAATGGCTCTAACGATTTTGATTAAAATACCATACATTAAATATGTGTACATGACAAATAAAATGTATATATTGAATTTTTTGGGGGTAGCCTATGAAGTCCACTTCATCGGAAGGAACTTTTGTATAATCTTGTATAACTGGTAAACGCTAAGCAATAGACGAAAACGTACCACACAAAATACACCTTTAAACACACAACTTATTTCAAATAACTTTTTAGTGACATCAGCCATTTTCATGATATCCGTTTTTATTGGTTTGAATTGCTGAATTCCTTGTCAGTCTTTTAAAGACCTGTTGACATTCAGTTGTTTCTCGCGATTGCATGCAAGCAATATGGAATTTTAAGACCGGCATATAGCGTCCAGTTCTTAAGATAGAAAAGTTAAATTTCCTAAAAATAGGTTTTATGCCCAATAATAAATTATAGAGAAAGTCATGTGAATGTAAGAGATCAGTTTTTATTGCATAACGGACCCAAGTTTAAAAGCATTCCTAGTATTAATAGGAATTCATCAACACTACTGCTCTCTTCTTTCTTAATGGGCTAGTCAACGATATCGCTGGCTTTAAACAATCTCATGTGTTGCATTTACATGACATTCTCTACTCACTGTTTTACAAAAGTATTCCTTCTAAGACCTTATTCTTCTGTCAACTTCTTGTTAATCCAGATAAACTTGTATTATACATTTACACATTCATTATAAGTATAAGAAGAATACAGTAGGGTAAAGCGATGGTCGATTTTTAAAAAGCGGATCGTTATGTGATGGCTTTGAAATTCCATGCTCTTTGTACGACCACGAAAAAAATTTTGATTTACCACTTGAAAAAAGTATGTGTTTGAAAATTCAAACCAATAACAAGGAATATCTAAAAAATGATTAGGTAACTCCACAAAACAAAGCAAAAATTTCTTGACATAAATTGTGTGCTTTAACGAGATCTGCACTATGTGATCAAAAGTATCCGGACACACCCACAAACATACGTTTTTCATCTTAGGTGAGTTGTGCTGCCACCTACTGCCTGGTACTCATTATCCGCGACCTCAGTAGTCATTAGACATCGTGAAACAGCAGAATGAGACGCTCCGTGGAACTCCACGGACTTCGAACGTGGTCAGGTGATTGTCACTTGTGTCAGGAGTCTGTACGCGAGATTTCCACACTCCTAAACATCTCTAGGTCCACTGTTTCTGATGTGATAGTGAAGTGAAACATGAAGGGACATGTACAGCACAAAAGCGTACAGGACGACCTCGTCTGTTGACTGACAGAGACCGCCGATATTTGAAGAGGTCGTAAAGAGAAATAGACAGACATCTATCCAGACCATCACACAGGAATTCCAAACTGCATCAGGACCCACTCCAAGTACTATGACAGGCGTGAGGTGAGAAACCTTGGATTCCATGGTCGAGCGGCTGCTCATAAGCCACACATCACGCAGGAAAATGCCAAACGACGCCTCGCTTGGTGTAAGGAGCGTCCACATTACACGATTGAACAGTGGCAAAACATTGTGTGGAGTGATGAATCACGGTACACAATGTGGCGATCAGATGGCAGTAGGGTGTGGGTATGGCAAATGCCCGGTGAACGTCATCTGCCAGCGTGTGTAGTGTCAACAGTGAAATTCGGAGGTGGTGTGGTTATGGTGTGGTGTAGTTTTTCCTGGAGGGGGCTTGCACCCCTTGTTGTTTTGCGTGACACGATCATAGCGCAGACCTACATTGATATTTTAAGCACCTTCTTGCATCCCACTGTTGAAGAGCAATTCGGGGATGGCGATTGCATCTTTCAACACGATCGAGCACCTGTTCATACTGCACGGGCTATGGCGGAGTGGTTACACGACAATAACATCTCTGTAATGGACTGGCCTGCATAGAGTCCTGACTTGAATCCTATAAAACACCTTTGGGATGTTTTAGAACGCCGACTTCGTGCCAGGCCTCACCGACCTACGTCGATACCTCTCCTCAGTTCCGCACTCCGTGAAGAATGGGCTGCCATTCCCCAAGAAACCTTCCAGCACCTGATTGAAAGTATGCCTGCGAGAGTGAACGCTGTCATCAAGGCTAAGGGTGGGCTAATGCCATATTGACTTCCAGCATTACCGATGGAGGGCGCCACGAACTTGTACGTCATTTTCAGCCAGGTGTCCGGATACTTTTGATCACGTAGTGTACATTTTTTCGTGTAGTAAGATTTTGTCTATCTTTTGCGGTTTACCAATTATACAAAAGTCGTTCAGAATGAAGAGAACTTCACAGACTAGTCAGAAAATTAAAATAATATATTTTGTCAAGGAAATATCTTAAGCATATGGTACTTTAATCAAAATCGTTACAGCCATTTTTCGCATCTAAAGGGAAGTTTGGGACTGGGAGATTTTCTTCAAAATCTTCGTGTCGCATCCTTGAAAGAAGCTGAACTTAAA
Source organism: Deroplatys truncata (assembly GCA_030765065.1). Taxonomy (NCBI): domain Eukaryota; kingdom Metazoa; phylum Arthropoda; class Insecta; order Mantodea; family Mantidae; genus Deroplatys; species Deroplatys truncata. The sequence continues at coordinate 6,434,764 of CM060988.1, read as the reverse complement.
TACCAAGTTTGGTGTTTAACGGACATTTAATTTTTAGTTATGCTGTTCACAAACACACATACACACCCAGACAGGATCCAAGGATCCTCAAAACATGTATTTCCACTGAAATCTGGTTTCTGATTTTTTGGTCGGAATGCAGTACTTCCTGTGCATATTATAGGTAAAAGTAAAAGTACATAGGAAGGGAGGAGACCTCCGAAACAGGGGCAGAGCGCCGCATGTCTACTGTGACCCCAGGGAGGGAAGGATGAGGGGAAAGACCGAAGGGCGAGCAGATCTGGATGACGATGGGCGCAAGCATAGACGGGGTCCCTAATGTTTCCAAATTGAACACCTCCAACGCCGTCCGAGATCACTTTATAGGGCTGCGAGTCTCAGGATGTCCCCTGAAGGAGCTCCCGCCCGATAGCACTTAGCCGGCTCCAGGCGGTTTCCCTGGACGACGTTAGGATGAAACTTCCCCAGAGCGCAAGCCACTGTCGCCTGGTCCTACAACCCTGAAACAGATGACAAGGAAGATGATGGCTACAGGAAATGGGTGTCGTAGTAGAAGATAAACCACCCCAGCATTCGCCTGCAGACCCGGGGAAACCATGAAAAGCCCAAGTGTAAGAGTGGGCGGTCGCTGATGATGAAACCCCGGGACCTTTCGAATGCGGGTCGCACACGTTACCTCGCTCGGTAGTTATTATAGTTACGTAGTAGAGAAAATAAAGCATTTTAAGCGGGAAGGTCTTTGGTACTTTTATATATAAAAACAAAAAAACACATTTTTATCCATTTTTGCCTACCCAGAACCCTTAGGGCCAACTAAAAGCGTTAAAGCCTTTTTTGAGCTAACTTTCAGTTGTTTACATTTCGTAAATAAACCAAACCGTTAATTTTTCACGACTTCCAATAAACTGCCGATAAATCGGATGTGAAAGAAAGAGGGAATATGTCGACGTTCGACGGGATTGCCAATGGGCGTGACAGCAAACCTTCCTGCTAAAGTGAATCAGAGGTCTCGGGCAGGTTCGTTACAAAGACAAATATTTTGAAACAGTTCTCTCCCACTCGAGCGGATGTTTGAATAACAGCCTAGATTACGAAAGGCAACAATATTTACGTGTTTTCCCAACTAGAACCTCTCGAAAACGTAAGGTCGACATCACTAATGTTGACACTTCGTTGTGGCTCAGCCTTCAAGGCCAATATTAAATAATTAGTCAAGGGAATATTTATTATTGAACTTGTAGAAGGTCAGCGCATGAGTTCGATGTGGAACCTTGGCTTTTCCTTGATTGCTGATACGAATTCTATCTCCAAAGAAATATCTGCTTCCAGCACACACTCTATTGCTTTAGCTCACAATTACTAGCATATTCAGTTCCTGTGCTTTTCCTCAAGGGTAAATACAAACGTTCCTTCCTCGCAGCGAGTGTGTTAGTGAGCAACAAGCGTTTACTCCCATTCCTGCATAAACTCTGCTCTTGCCTAATGTATGGAAAAATATTTTGCATTACATTCACATAACTTTCTCTACTCTCAATCGTTTATTAGCGGGTATAAAAGTGCAGTGATGATAAATTGTATGCAACAAAATTTTGATTACGCTGCTAGTTTTTTAAATTAAAAAAAATGAAGTTTTGTCTTGAAAAACAAAATCCCTTAAATTCATTGGTATGCAAGTGCTGTATAGAATTGTTTATTCCACGCTTTCAGAAGATGCTACCAAGTTTCACTGTTCTGATTTAAGTCGTCTCAAAGAAAACGCATACTACTTGTGAAAAAGTCATTTTCTAGGAAACGGTGCAGAAAATGTTTTTTAAGTTTGATAATTGATGTAAATTAGTATTCACTAATAGAAAGGAAACAGTGCAACACAAAATAGTGACTATAGCCTTAATCTGCAAATATTTGCACCAAGAAATATCACACAGTCCACGCTGTGACATTCGAGATAGAAGGTTCAATTGTTGTTTTTATTATTTTCCAACGGATTTATTCTAAGAAATAAATGGCAGAGTTACGTATTTGATTGTATTTTTTTGTAATTTTAACACCTAATTTTCTCACATTAAAAAGTTTAATTACATTATTATGTTACCATACATGTTTATTTACTCTCTGAAAGCAGTGACTTTTTAATTTGATTACAATGGGATTAGGATGGGGTGGGCCCACATTAAATTATCGATGGTACGACATGCCTGGATGATGACGGAGCAGGTGTGATACCTTTTTTTCCTTTGTTTCTTTCTTTGTAAATTTTCAAACATATTACTATACTCACTTTTTAAAGTAATATTCCATTTTGGTATTCCTTGTAATAAACCTTATGTTATTTAAAATAAATGGAGTAAATTGCAATATAAACTCAAACTAACAAACATAAAGCTGGTGCCTGTTTGAAAAAGGGGCGTGACACAGTTGCATTGCTAAGACTTTAAATATTTAAATGAATTAAGAGGTGGAAAAACAAACAAAATACCCTTGGAACGTGTACTTAAACGTCTAATTTATCAAATAAAAATATTAGAAAAAAATAAGTTTTTTGACAAATTCTGCCTATATCCCCCCTTAGTTGAAGAAAAACGGTGGAAGTTACCACAACACAAATTACAAGTGTTCAATTTGGGATCCATTTTTGTGACAGGGCATACATCCATTACTTGCCATGCAGACGTCAGCATATTTGGTGTAATGTATCCTACAGCACAATTTTCAGCACCTGCAGCAATTGCAGACGATATGGTCTCTGTTGGAGACGTTTTAACACCTTCAATACTGTCATTGTTGGAATTGCTAGTTCTTTACTCGCCCGAGCACGAAATTGAGAGGCTCTGACTCTCGCCACATTCTCATGTGACACATGGTGCCCTTTCCTTCAGACACACGCCCGATCTGATTGTATCACCTACGAATGCTGTTACCAGAAGAGACGTTAAGGCCAAATTTTCACTTCAACTGCAACTCTAAACAATGTTTCACGAATTCCAAGACATAAAGAGCATTTTGCACGCGAGTTGCTGTGTTGTGTTTATTTCGTTATAATGGCCACAGAAGAAAACAAAATAAAATCTGCGCATGTAGAATTCAAACATCTACAATTACTTCTCATTTAAGTTTTTGATTCAAAGTTATATTGTATAGCGAAGAGAAAATATATGTTTATAACTTCTTAATCGTTTGCGTATCTGCAGAAATGTTTGTGACCAAAGTTACCTGATGTTTTGGGATACTTTTATCGCATATTTTAATGAATTCCCTATTCATTTATCTGTGTTTAGTGAAACAAGAGACTCTTCCCACATTTTAAGTGAGAAGGTTGAGGTTTGAAGTAGATTGCTTTAAATTAATGTAGTCGTGCTCCAATTATTTGAAGTAGCATGTATAAGAATGAATTTATGTAAGCCACTCACTGTAGGGCAAATTTCAAATTGAATATTAATTATGAGTGTAGAAGTGTATTGTAATTCTTTCTTTATCTATGACCTATGACAACGAAACGGAGGGGACACCTCTAACCTCGATCTAACGCGGATCTTTTGTGCTTACCACCTCCAGGAGGAATGGATGAGGTGAAGGAACCGCAGGAGGCTATAGGCTGCAAGCAGGCTGACCAACACAGTCGCGCAGAGGTCCCTAACGATTCCAAACTTGATGGCCCGGTCACAAGGCGGACTGCTCAGAGAAGGCCTCTCTCTGGCGGAACTGGAGAAAATTCAGCCCATGTTAGGCGGGTAGGAGAAGGCTGTCATCTGGCAGGGCAGAAAAGAACTCTCCAATGAGTAAGCATCTGCGCCACCTGTTCGACACCAACCGACACTGCACAGTCCCTAAGTCTACCTGAGACATGAAAGGGAAAGCGAAATTATAGGAAATGCAGGGAAGGAAATTCATCATAGAAGAGAAACTACCCTCGCATTCGCCTTGCCAACCAGAGAAAACCACAAAAAACCCATAATCAGAGTGACCGGCCGCAGAAATCGAACACAGGACCTTCAGAATGAGAGCTTTGCACGTTACCACGGAGCCATTTCCTCGATATAATTCTTCCTTAGATATTTTTGCCACGGCTGCTATCAGTCGATATAATATCTCAGGCGTTTACTCTTAGCAGAGATAGGCTTTTGTAATCATTTAAATGAATTAATGTTGTTATGACACTGGCCTTTATTCTCACTGATTGACTCTTATGTAGAACAAAGATTATAAGATAAGTTTCGTTCGCCATAATAATAAACTTGTTACAGCAAGAGCAGAATTTATATGCTGCTATATTTATTCATTATTTCAATTTATTTACTTTATCGACGCTCAAAATAGTAATTTCATAAATCGTAGAACACCTACTATCTTTAAACTAGAACTTTTACTTTTATATACCAATTATATATGACGTAGAAAAGCAAAAAATGTTATGTTTTCTTCTAAATACTTCATCTAATTAATGACGACGATTTAACTACAGTTTCTCTTGAACTGAATTATATTTTAATACTAAATAGTACATTTATTTAAATGTTGACGAATCTTCTTACATTAATATAATTACAATTCTTTCTGTGCAAGATGTTTGCGAAAGCTCTTGTGGTAAGAGAAGCCTTCTCTTAAGAGATCTGAATGAGTGTGTTCTAAATATGCTTCTGTTAGTAACATCGTGTAATAATATAATAATTTTTTTAGACAGCATGGCCTAAAAGTAGAGCTTGTAACACAGTGCTAGTGCGATAATCTTCGTTGTGACCAACTCTGGTTTCAAGTCCAGTCACATCGTAATTACCCTTTGTATTTGTGCATGTTTAATAACTCGACTTGGTTTAATTAGCTTCTACTTTTCATTATGTCTTTTCACATAATTAATTTCTCCTGGGGCTCGCATTATCTGTTCATGATACAAATAATCATACATCAATTTATCGCAATTCGTTGTAGAGCTAACCTATACGTCATATTGGCAGGCTTCTGCTTTCTTTGATATAAAACCCTATTCTTTTATCTACGATAACCTACATAAAGATTCAATTGCGGAAATTGTGAATTCAGAAGAAACTGAAATGGAAGTGAAATTATAGAACCCGCAGAAAGAGTAAGATCAGAAGTACTTACCCAAAAAATTCCAGAAAGCAATACGATATATCGCTTCATTGGCTGGTGTAAGGCAAAATATGCTGAAAATAATTTCACTGAAAATGACTGACATCTGACGTCTCACTTTTTAACGTCATTTCTCTTGTTTCAAAAACCCCGTTCCAAATTGATTCCTCTGTACTATTATTGATGTTTTACAAATTCGAGCGCTGTCTAAACATAGTATATGCCACACGTGTTAAAAGTGGTTTTATTCTGTTCGTATGCTTCGTTTCGCAAACATTCCTACTCGCAAAATAAAACCTTGTATCATAATCTACCATTGCACTGTAACAATGTAAGTAAAGAATATGGAAAACCTTACCTAGCTTCAAAACATAGGGCATCACATCCTATAGTAACGCTATCTGGCTTGCCGACGTTGCTTCTTAAACTCGAATGGCGATTTAGTTAATTTCATTTACCCCTCCCACTCGTTATAAAATTATTGTGCAGTGATCTAGAAGATGTTTATGGTGAATCCTCCCCTTTATCCCTTATAATTGTAATACCGTATAGACCCGGCTAATAACGGATGAAAACCCCTGATATTCAGGCAAAAGGATGTGAAACATCGGCGGGATGTCTGACTTGCTTAACGTTCCCCCGACAGTGTTCTAAGTTCTGGAAATGCTTCACAGCCTGTAAGTTTGTGGTGGCTATGAAACAGTCATTGGTCCGAATGGTCCAGTGTTTTGTTAGATAATCGATACAACCAAATAGAGGTGAAGCTGGTGAATATGAAGATTCCGCACTACCAGGACACCAAATACACCGTTTTGGAAAAGATACATAGTCTGCGACTATAAAGAAAAATGATCTTTTCAGTTTTTAATTACAAAATATCGGATGTTAGCTGGACAAATTTTCTCTCTGTATATAATTATTTAACATATCTACCTAAGGATCTTGATTATAACATACAAAGGAAAAAACTCAAAACTTTCTTACCTGAGGGTTATTAAAATACATTGGCATTCGATTCTTTTTCGTTTTATCGTGTCTTGGTTGCTAAATCGTGTCCACCTAAATACTCGCATATATTGCTTGGAATGAAATATCAGCGGCATTTGTCCTATTTTACTGCATACCCATTGGGTAACAACAACAACAACTATTTTCTGCTCCTGGTATTCTCAACTAAAAGTCAAAGCATGTTCTCCAACGTGTTCGTATTCAAGTACAGGAGCTTTGAAAATCCTTTTTAGTCTTTTATTAAGTTATGAAATGAAATTAGACGGTGTTTTATAGGCTATGTCCGCCAGAAAGAATCCGACTTCTCAGTGGTGAAAGAATTATCAAGTGGTTTTTCACATTACCCTACATATTGCGAGTTGTTTAGTGCTTACGTAATATGTTTTTACGTAAATTATTAGAACTTGAAGATCTTATATTGTGCTGCTTTTGTTTTGTTTGGTTACATAATTTTAACTGCCCCACGTATGGGAAGCCAATTTGTAACGGTTTAATGTTATTTATTTAACATTATTGTAGCCCCACGTTTGGTAGCCAATTTGTAACGGTATTCTTTATAATGTTATTACTTGTGATGTTTGTTTACTTCATGCGTGGAGCCATATTGTGACGTCATTCATTTGTTCGGTTTGTAGCTCCATCTGGTGTTAGCAATTTGCAGCAGTGTTCGTGTTCGTTTGAAAGAGCGATATTGTTATCTTAATTAATTTTGGTTTACTGTCCTCCGGCTAGCTATTATTTCTCGGTCGAACATGTCTCTTGATCAGGGTTGTGTAAACGGAAAGGAATCTTTTATCCAAAAAGAACACTGATGAAGAAATTTGTTTTATAATTTTATTGTCGAACACGTTAACTATCACATTTATATATTGATCTTAACACTCGCCAAACTGAAACTGTTATAATAACTTCTTACTGATCACTTTTAATCCACGTACTTCAACTTTTTGTATAATTAACCTTACAACACTTTAGATTATTCATAATTCTGCTGCGCGTAACTTGTGAATCGATACCCAACGTTTGCCGTACAAATACTTCCGACGAACTGACTGACTGAAGACGACGTGTAGTGTACACAGATTTTTGATGAACTGCACGACTGAAGAAGTTTACCTATAACCTACTGCTTTTATACCCATACACACCGATATGCCTAAAGATTATAACTGAACTGCAATTGGCTAATAAAACGCGCCAACATTAGCGTCTATTTTTATATCCAATGAAAATTATGAATACATATACTCTAGGGAAATATTCCAGAAGGTTCTAAACGGAAAAACGCGCCAACATTACGTAACTTCCTCGTTTCCAATAATGATATACAGCTCATCCCCTCGCTGCATTATTGCGCGCTATTATTGTCAGTTTCAGTAAGGCAGTATAAACTTACTTCTCAACAATAATTATAATAAACAAATATCTCAAATCAATGTCACATAAAAATGCATATTCATATTACAATCATTATTTACATTAAAGTAATTTATGATACAAATTACTGCATCAATATATAGATTTTCTTTAATTTTAGTAAGATTTAGGTTCTGTCTAGTAAAACCTTAATCACTGCATACACCAAAGTCACATTCGGTAGGTATATACATACAGATTTTCATTTGTTTCTTCATGCTGTTTTAACCTTAAGTTGTATCCAAGATTTACAGGTTAGTTTTTTCATTAAATACAAATATGTGATGTTTAAAGGTTATGTGACATCTTCGTAAATTATTTATTAATGTAAATACTGGTATGCCTCTCCCGGCCCGAGTCGCTATACACATGACGCCTACGCATTCACATTCTTGTTTTATTGCTTCAGAGTAACAAAGTGAACACAAGCAACGCATATAACCCTTACACTTACACAGTTAGCATTGTTATGTTCATTAGTAGCACCTTTGTTAGTTAAAAAAACAGTTACACAAAACATATCACACGCATCCCGAAGCTGGCGTTAAGCTTCTTCTGCTAACATTCACAATCGGAAAATAGCCGAGGTACGGAGTGCTGCCAACAACTGGGAGCTCTAAGCCACAAAACGTAGCCGAGGGATGTTTTTTATAAGTAGAGGAACGAAGCATTTGCGGCCCAAGACGAGAGGGCGTAGCCGTAGGATCTGCGCGATTAAACCCCATTGATACAGTTACATTTTTAAATGTTGGTGGCATTTATTAACGGTTGTTTACCTTATTTTGTTGGCACACTTCACTCAGAATGTCGGTAGTTTCGACTACTTAAAGGTCGCTAAAAGGGGTCGGATGGGCAAAATTACTTCAACGAGGCAAATCCCCTGTTTAACTAATTCCTTATTCATTTCTGGTGGGACTACATGCGAACAAATATTAATTCCATAAGTGTTCACCACTAAAAGCCCTTCTCACGGTATAGCAAACAGAAACCAGTATTGCCTATAAGATGTGGTTTCTGTAAAAGTTACATAATAAGATTTAGAAACTGAGGATTGAAATTAAAATTTTAATTTATAAATAAGCTGAAACAATAATTCCTGTCTCAGGATGAATGATCTTCATCACACTTGGTGTAGCCACAGGAAGTGTAAACAAACGCCTAACATATGCTAACCTGCCTTGGGGCTTGGGCGTTCCCTTTTTGTAGCTTTTCTTGCAAAATTAGGTTAACACAACGTTTTTGCCTTATTTTAACTTGTTTTGTAATTATTGTAGCTGTGTTTCAGCGTCATGTTTCATGCCGTTAAGATTATGTATGAACATGCATATTATATCCTTCAATGTCGTTTTCACTCAGTGTGCTTGATGGGAGGAAAAAGAAAGACTGTTTAATCCGACACTTTGTATGTCGTGTTCGTCAGTGCCTTCAACTAGAATATGAAAATGCGGAAAGCAGCAAGCCTATGGGTCAATAAAGTATGAGAAACAACTGCTACCGTTGATGCTTGTCAAGAGCTGCAACTGGAAACGTTCTACAAAGGAAAAGATCTGATGTGTTACATCACATGACTTTCTATACTCATTCTTTTACAACCTATTCATATAAATGCTTGTGCTTCTATCCATCGCTTGATAAAGGAGACAAACTTTCGCTATACTTTTATACATTTCGTTATATCATAGCTGCGAACATCCTAACGATACCACTTTACCTACATTACTGATTTCTCTATATAATACCATGGATTACTCCGAATCTAATATTTTAGCTTTATAAAATTCCAATGACGTTTAAAATAAGTAATATTGTATATAGTTTTTTGTCAGTAGTATACATATACTGTAATTTGAGGCAGTATTTTTAACACTTAAATGATTTCAGTCTAATTATATAATATAAAATTTAATAACAGCCCGCTTTCAAGCAATATGTGTATAATATAATATATAAAATTTATGTAGCAGCCATTGTATTAATGTTTATATTATCGTATACATGTATAATAATGTTATGTGAATGTATTATGTAATTTAATAATGTAGGAGCTGTGAGAATATAGGTCAAAAGTTACTAACAATAAGGTAACCTTGAGGCAATAATAAATTGGAAAGTTTAATAATGCTACTAGTAATTCTTGGAGCAACAATAATGTAATTAGAGACAGTTTATAAATAGCCAATCAACAATCAGAAAGAGCTTAAGTTAAATAAAAGTACTCTATTGAAGTAGGATTAGCCAATCAGAAACTGAAATAGAGCAAATTGTACAAATTCAGAAGTGAGTTGCTAGTAGACAGCGTTACTAACGGGACGCGAGACACGTCCTCGAGAAGTTTAATACGTATCCAGTTTGAGACGAAAATTCACTACGGCGAGGATATTATAAAGTTTACGTGTTAAAAGGTACAAGTAATTAATAAATAATCTCACAGCTCTCTATATCAGTGAAGTGATATTTAATCGTGTCAAGGATTAATAAAAGGAGTGAAGTAAAAATTATAATTTGTGTAAGCCTACATTCTTTAGCCGCATCACACCCTGTTAAGAAAAACATGTTTCTACAAATTAATACTGACGCAGCCGAGGCAAACATAAATATATATATATATATATATATATATATATATATATATATATATATATAATATTGAAAGAAACATAAAAATACAAAGTTGATTCCTAAACATTGGGGCGAAGGCCAGCGGAAAGTGAACATTGGGGTGAAGGCTACCGGAAACTTTGTACTATACGTTGGGTAGTTACTTCATCAAGTTGGGCTCCCCAACAGTAGAACTACAATACAACCTACTCCAAATTGTACCATACGTGAAACAATACAACTCCTCCTTCAAATTATTATTTATTCTCCAACACTATTTGAATGCTAGTGCACCAAATGGTGTATTAGGGTTATAAATATACATAGAAAATCAAAGAAACAAATAAATTAAGTTATTACAAATAATTAAATGGATGAATAAATGAAGGATATAAAAGCAGAGGTGCAACATGATTTAGCGAATAATTTTGTCAGTGGCTGTGAATGATTGATTTTACAATGATAGAGATGTCCTAGGAATGTGTCCTCTCATACGTATGTTGTCATCGCAAGATGCTGGAATACTGTTTCTTCTGATATTTTACATTTGCAAATAAAACCTTTTGTGACTAGATGAAAACGTTGCAGGTAACTTTTAAATTTTCCGTATCCAGTAATAAACTATGTAAGAATATAATATGGTGTGAAATATTTGCAAGAAATGCGATAAAAAACTGAAGGAAAAAGTAATTATATACTTTAATGAAACAATAACTTTTATCTAAAAAAATGAGATTTGGTTTAGTATTCTGAAATAAAGGGTTTCAGAGTTACGAGCACTTAAATTGACACAAATGAATTAATACGGCAAATTTAGGTTGAATACCGCGGTGTTTTAGATGCCGATATTTGATAAATACGCTTTCACTATCACCCTATATTAATACGAAAAATCTGATGTGATACATTCATACGACTTTCTCTAGCCTCTGTCCTTTGGTAGTGGGTATACAATCTATTCTTACTGAGCTTATTTTTCTATCTGCTACATTTTAATCCAAATAACGCTTTGCAGAAATAGCTACATTACACATTTCGTTATAGGTAGAAAGGGAACAATGAGGTCAAATTTTAAGAACTAGACGCTGTACGCTGGTCTTAAGTCCATACTGTGAGAAACAGCTGAATGTTGACGGGACTTAACAGACTGGCCAAGAAATGAACAATTTGAACCTTTAATAACGGGTATCTCAGAAATGACTTATGTCTCAAAAAAGCTTATTTGAAATAAATTGTGTGTTTTAAAGAGATCTACATTTTTTGTGAAGTACGTTTTCGTCTATTGCTTAATGTTTACCACTTATATAAGGTTATACAAAATTTCTCCCAATAAAGTGGACTTCACAGACTACTCCCAAAAAATTCAACATATACATTTTATTTGCAATTTAAATACCTATCATTAATATATGGCATTTTAATCAAAATCGTTACACCAGGTTTTAGAAAATATTTTGAGAATCTTCCATGTAAAGGGAGTTTGGAGTAGGGGGAATTTCTTTAAAATCTTCGTGTTGCATCCTTGGAAGATACAGAATTTAAATACCAAGTTTGGTACTTAAACAAATTTTCGTTTTTGAGTTATGCTGTTCACAACCACACAAATCTTTTTCTAAAAATGCTTTTCTGGATTCAGGGTGCCTCAAGACATGTAAATCAGGTGAAATCTCCACATCGATTTTTTTAGTGTAATACAATACTTCCCCTACTTACTATGTGTAGTAGAGTAAATAAAAATTACAATTGACACAAAGAATGCAAGGTAGTCATGCCTTCACTTTTACATGGAATGTCCAGTATCAATTAATCTGTGGAATAAACAGATATTCTTTAATGTTTTTTTGTTTCAACAGTTTTCATAGCTGCTGGTACAGATGTTGGAGAACATCCTTGAGTCTTGTGATTAAGGGCTTCAGTATGGATCTTATTTGCTCCTGATATAATAAGCATTGGTTGCTCTATTAGGTTTTTTTATCTTATTGCTGTTTATAAGAACATTAAACAGATGGTTGCTAGATTTGAGTTCTTTCTGTCCTTTTCATTCAATACATTTAGGGTTTTTTTAAATTTAAATTAATGGAGTGGGAATAAGATATTTATTTTAATTTCAAATTTATTTAAACTTCTGTTTAGCCGAAATTTATAATTTGAAGCATCGGCTTGATATTGTACATTCCTGGCTTGTGATTTTCGTTATAAATACATTACACTTTCGTGAATTTTGAAGTAGTCTCATTTTTCCATATCATTATCTAAGTATGCTAAGAAACATAATGTAGATACAACTCACTGAAGAAAGTTGACTTTCTTCAAATTTGTTTCCAACAAGATGAGGCACCACTTCATTTTGATGAGCTGGTACCGTGACAAAATTGACCCATAGCGTTGACTGACCCTCACGTTCACGTGACCTGATTCCTATGGACTTTTAGGGGGAAGTATTAAAAGGTAAGTCTGAGAGTACACCCCGCACAGTGGGCAAATGAGGACTGGCAGCTGATAGACATTTATGTCTTACAATGCGTTCTTAGGTTTGAGCAATGTCGCATGCAGCGCCGATAAGGGCATTTCGAACACTTACAGGAGTAGGAGCGTCAGGCGGAGGAGCCTGCAGAAACAACTGAAAATCAACAGCAGTTTAAAAAAATGACAAAATATTGAACAATTCGAACAAATAATAACGGTTATATCGTAAATGGCTTATGCCACAGAAAACCAGGTATACAAGACTATATAAAATTCCTTCTGAATAAAGAGGACTTTAGCGCCTATTTCCAGAAAATTCAAGATATGTATTTTATTTGCCTTATAAATATCATTAATGCAGAGTATTTTAATTAAAATCGTTATGGCCATTTTTGAGAAAATTAAAAGTTTCGAAAACATATCCATGTAAAGGGCAGTTTGAGGTTGGGGGTTTCTTAAAAATCTTCTTGTCGCAATTTTGGAAAGTACTGAACTTAAATACTAAGTTTGGTATTTATTCAACTTTTCGTTTTTGAGTTATGTTATTCGCCTACACACACTGAGACACGCATGGTCCATTTTCCAAAATTTGTTAAACAGGGGGGCTCAAACATGTATTTGCAATCAAATATCGATATCGAATTTTTGGGAAGGAATGCAATTGTTTCTCTACTTACTATGTCCGAGGAAGAGAAAGTAAAAATATACGTCTATGGGGTTGAACAGATCTTGGTTTTAAAGCAATGATTCGAGTCACAATTCTCTTGTTGTGTAACATCGTTGTTATTTCCTCGCCTATAAAGAGTACAACATTTCGAATCATTCATTAAGGTGTGATTTGTTTTCAAAATACACAACACGGTACACAATAATTATCATAGCCTTTATAATAGATATTGAAATTTATTGTTCGAGTAAGTGGTAGTGTTTGAAATAACGAGCAAGATGGCTCCGCGATAAGTATAAAACTCGCATCAGGAAGGTTCCGGGTTCGATTCACATCTAGTCGGCCACTCTGACAATGGGCTTTTTCGTGATTTCCTCGGGTGGATAGGCGAATGCTGGTGTGGTTCCCCATTCTACCATAAACTTCATGTCCATCATTTCCTGTCCCATCATTCCTTTATCTGTTTCACCTCATGTATTTTAGGATTGTAGGACCAGGCGACGGCGGTCGGTGCGTTGCGGCAGGAATCTGCGCTATGGAAAGATTTCTCCCTGGGGTCTCCTTCTTTCTTAGGTGTGTCTCGTCTTCACCCGGAACCCCCAGGTTGCGGGTGGCTAAGGGAGGCCTAAACCCGGAATATCATTCCGGTGTCATATGGAATCGTTAGGGACCCCGTCCTTGCTAGAGCATATCATCGTCCGGATCTATCGCCCTTCGAGTCTTCCCTTCATCCCTTTTTCCCAGGGTCGCGTTGGAAGCACAAAGAGCCTAAGTGCGGTGCTGTGCTCCAGTTACTGGAGGTCCCTCCATCTGACAAATCCTAACTCATACTCCTATTTAAGTGTTCGAAATGCGTTGCATATAACACTGTTCAAACCTATAGGACACAACTGCCGATCAGCTTCAATGTTATTAACAGAGCTAGGACAATGTGCTTACAATGTGTGCGCGCAGTGACTTTGTATCGACAGTGCAGCAAGCGGAAGGCGGTGCCACAGGTAACCTGGAACTGTAAACAGTAGCGTCAGGGGTAGAATAGAGCATAAACACAGAGCTTACAGAGAGCAATTCTACCATACCAGTAATGCAAGTGAACTACTGACTGTCGACTGTGCAGCCCTGGGTCCGGTATTCAGTACGACGTCACGTGCACTAGACAAGGTGGTAGGTATGTTGATTCCTCGTTTACTAGCTCTGGTCATTCAATATCTCCATTTGGCCACTGTGCGGAGTGTCCTCTCATGCTTATGCTTTAATGCCTACCCCAAAAATAGTCCATAAGAATCCGATCGGGTGACGTGGGGCCACTCAACGCTATGCCAAATTACCAGCTCAATAAAATGATGTGGTGTGTCATCTTGTTGGAAGACAATTTGAAGAAAGTCAATCTGGTTGTGAGTTTTGCCTCCATTATGTTTCATAACCAGGCAGAGAGGTTTTAGTAAGTAAACCATCAAGTTAGGAACGCCCAAGGATTGGTGGCGAGAGAAGGTGTAAGCGCCTGAGACCTTGCAGTGTTTCTGTAAACAAATATGATGTACAGTTTGAAGGCAGTTCCCCCTACTTATATAGCAGGTAGACCAGAATTAAGTAGTACGAGGCCAGTCCAGAAAATCCCAGACGTTTTGACCTATCGTGGTGATGAGTAGGGCTAGAGCCACCACCTTGATGTCAGAACGTTCCTACATTCAGTACGCATCCAGCTGTGGTACCGTGAGGACTGTGCCTTCCTTACTGTGCTCTCTGTGAGTTGTTAAAATGTGCGCTGCAATAGAAAATCCCGCCACTTGTGAAGTGCGGTCTGTGATTAGGTTTTTGTTGGCTAAAAAGAACAAACCAATTGAAATGTATCGTCAACTTTGTGATGTTTATGGGCAGGGAATAATGAGTGAAAGCCGAGTCAGGTAATGGTGCATTGATTTTAAAAATGGCCGTACCAATGTTCACGACGAGGATCGCAGTGGTAGGCCTAGCCTTATGACTGACGGACTGTCAATGCAAATCAATGGCAAAATTCGTGAAAATCGTCGTTTCACGACTACAGAACTTTCGGAACATTTTCCTCAAATTTCACGGAGCTTGGTGCATCAAATTGTGGTGGAGAAGCTTGGTTACCACAAATTTTGTGCTAGGTGGGTTCCGAAAATCCTAACGGAAGACCATAAAACAGAGACTGGCTGCAGCACTGACCTTCCTCCAAGATTTCAACAAATATGGTAACGCTTTACTCGATCGTATCGTAACAGGGACGAGACTTGCGTGAAGCATGTCAATTGTGAAACAAAACAGCAGTCGATGAAATGGGAACACACACATTCTCCCAAGAAACCAAGAAAGTGTTTGCAAACGCTGTCAGCCAGAAAGGTGTGTTTTAGGACTCTAAGGGAGTGCTTCTCGTTGAGTTTCTGGAACTTGGGACAACAGTAACCTCAGAGAGGTATTGTGAAACACTAAGAAAGTTAAGGCGAAAACTTAGAACCAAGGTGTTGTTTCTTCACGACAATGCACACCTACATACGGCCAATCGTACCCGAACACTCTTGGATGGTTTTGGATGGGAGGTGTTTGACCATCCACCATACAGCCCGGATTTGGCGCCGAGCGACTACCACCTCTTCCCAGAGATGAAGAAATGGCTCGGTACACAACGCTTTGATACTGACGCTGAACTGCATGCCGGTGTAAACCAGTCGTTGAAGTCGCAGGCGGCAGATTTCTACAGAGAGGGTATTGAAAAACTTGTGCCACGGTATGATAAATGCCTCAATTTGAATGGTGATTATGTAGAAAAATAGCTTAAGAGTGTACCTTTCAAATGTAGATAATAAACGTTGATATTTGTATTTTGTTAATTGTTTATTTCAAAACGTCTGGGACTTTCTGGATTACCCTCGTATTATAAGGGAAAAAGATAATGTATGTGCAATTGATGGTGTGCAATAAGGTTACCTCATGATTTAATTGAGGCATTAGTATACACAAATTGTCGTTTCTTTTACATCAAAAGCTGTAAAATGTTTAAAACAATATCCGGTCGTATTCGCGTAAGATCCTCAAACAATTCTGATCCATAGTTTTGACCTGGGGAGGTTGAAAGTGCACTTTCCCCATCGTTCCTTTCTAATAATGTCACATATTCCTTGTGTTAAATTGAATTACAGGTTGTTAAACATTACTTTTTAAATGTCCTTTGAGTTCTAATGTTACACCTCATGCTGTTGAAATGTTCCATGCCAAATTCCGCTACACACGATGCTTAATATGATGATGTTTTTACTTTCTCTACTACGTACAGTAAGTAGTGGAAGTATTACATTTCACCCAAAAATTCGATACCGATATTTCACCTGAAATACGTGTTCTGAGGACCCTGAATCCATATAAAGTATTTTTGGAAACATGTCCGTGTGTGTGTCTGTCTGTTAGTGTCCCTATGCGTCTGTGAACAGCATAACTCAAAAACGAAAAATCGGACCAACACCAAACTTGGCATTTCAGTCAGTACGATCCAAAGATGCGACACGAGGATTTCTAGAAAATCCCCCACCCCAGACTACCCCTTACATGGAACATTTCCCGAAAATTTGATTTTCTCAAAAACAGCTCTAACGATTTTGATTAAAATATCATATGTTTAAGACACTTTCATGGCAAATGAAATGTATGTCTTGAATTTTCTGGTAGTGTCCCCAAAAGTCGTCTTCATTCTAAATGAATTTTGCATAATTGGTAGACCGTAAGAGATAGACAAACTTTCCTACACAAACATGTAGCTCTCGTTAAAGCATACAATTTATGTCATATACTTTTTTGTCCAGTGAACCATTTCCGAGATATTCTTTGTTATTTGTTTGAATTTTCCAATACTTATACTTTTTCTCAAATGCGAATTTGGTATTGGTTTATGTCCTGTACATACAAAGAGAATGGAATGCGCCACATAGCAACCAGCTTTTAAAACATTTGACTATCGCTTAAAGACTACCATATTCCCCTTACACATACAAGAAAATTAGCAATAAGATGGTTCCTGTAAATGTTTATCTGAATTAACATGAAGTAGCTGAAGAATAAGCATTTGTAAAAATAGTTTGTACATGAGTAGAGAAAGTCATGTAAGAGCAGCACATCAGATATTTGGGTATGAACTCTACTTTAGATATAATGTCATAGTTCCCCACTTGTCTATATATCTATCGAATAAATGGAACAGTCGTAACGAGGGTTGAGGAGAGTGTCCGTCACAATACCTGACGTCACCTATACTTCGTGCGGTTGTTCTTCTTACTTACTATGCCTATTCATAAGGTGCGTTGCAAAACGATACAACAACCCCGGTTTTCAGCTGTAGCGCAGCATAAGTACCTAATAATCTTGCATCGAAATATCCCATGCAATATATTTGACGTGCCTGTATTCATGTCAAACCACGGAAACATTTGACCTCTTTGCCGTACAGTAACACGACCAGAGAGACCATTGGTCTGCTGCAAAATGATACAACCGTGCATCATATCCGCCCCTCCCCGTTTTAACCATTGATGAAAGCAGCTGTAGAGGGCGCAGGCACATCGAGTTGACTACATAGCTGCGCATCAGTGCTTGAAATTAATAGTGGTGAAGGAAGTCGTTCATGAACATGGGACGTAAACCGGCGTTATCAGACGAGGAGAAAAGGCAAATAATCGCTTATAACAAGGAAGGTTTATCATCTAGGGAAATAGTAAGAAGCATTCACAGATCTCCTTCCGCTGTAAACAATTTTTGAGCCTTGAGACAAATCACGGCGCTAAGAAATCCTCTGGAAGGCCACGGAAACTTACATAAAGGCAGGAGAGAATCGTAATCAAACACCCTAGTACAGGAGGGACCTTCTTGGGAAGATTGGCGCAAGATCCAAACATTCGCGTGCACAAGTCTAGCCATCCCGAATGGTAGCACGGAAAAATTTCTTATTGAACAAGAAAAGGAAACGGCAGCCATCGGCTTACTGAAGTGCATAAGAAAAGACGGGTATCCTGGTCAAAAGAATACGTGACCTGGAAGCAAGTATTGTTCAGTGATGAAAAAAAGTACAATTTAGATGGGCCGGATGGGGCAACCTACTTTTGGCATGATTTACGGAAAGAACAGATATTTTCCAAACGCCAACAGGGAGAAGGTTTATTAATGGTTTGGTACTCGTGGCACCACAAACCTTGCATTCCCAACGTGTCGAATGAAAGCAACTGACTAGCAACATCGCTGGAAATGCATCTTTTACCTTTTGAGCTAGCGATTGGACGTCCATTTTGGACTTTTCAGCAGGACAATGCTAGTATTCATGTTGCAAACTCCACCTGGGAATGGTTTCTACAGAATGGATTGGCCTGCAAATTCGCCAGACCTGGACTCCATGGACAACCTATGAGGCGTATTATGTCGCGCAGCATAAGCTGCTGGTAAACAGTATCCTAATACCACAGAGTTGAAAGCCGCCATCATATCTGCTTGGGAAAATACAGAGGTGTCCAAGCTCCAAAAACTTACAGACAGCATGTGTGATCGTGTTTTTAAGGTTGTGTTTAAACAAGGCTCCTACACTGGCTATTAAAATGAAATGGTTGTGTCATTTTGCAACACCAGTGATATGGTAAAAGTTGCTTTATATCTGAATGCTGAACAATACACAGTTTGTGACCCGCATATGCATTACCAAATGTTAAAATATATCTAAATAAATACTTCAATAACGCGTACGTTGTATTTTGTTGTATATTTACTTGTTCTTTCTATAACAGACAGGGAGGATGATACCTTAACACGCTTAGGTAATCATTCTTACCATCCTCAGGTGTAAAAAAAGAAAACTGGCACCGTTTTCTGTTTACTTCCCAATAGTTTACACGAAGGCAATAATTGAGGAATGTTTTAATTGTTTAACACCGCCTTCAACTTGGTCACATCGCGATGGTGATTCTCTTGAGTCAGTGTAGGTCACACAAAAGGCCTTATTTGCCTTATTCCTCTACAACATGTTTTTGTTTCTATTTCTTTCGTTTTGTTGGTGGAACTGGGGGTCATGGTGAACAAGAAAAACACCCATTTAAGTTGGTTGGTATACGGTATTTGAACCGGTAACATCCAAATACAGTATTTTTTGTATTTTGTTAGTTACTTTTCCATCATAATCACCTAGCAGGTACGCTTTTAATTTTTACTTTCTGTAATACTTTATAGTAAGTAGAGGAAATATTGTATTCCACCCAAAAATTTGATGCCGAGATTTTACCTAAAGTACACATTTTGAGGTTCCTTGAATTAAAAAAATAGAAAATATCTGAGTGTCTGGTACCCTTAAACACCATAATTCACCATCATCATCACAAACTACACGGTTTGGACCTTAAGATCCGTTCCGGCTACACAGAGTTACAGTTGATCTGTCCATCACTTTTTGGGTCTTCCTACACTTGTACCATTTGGACGGCAATTCAATACATGGAGAGTAACTACAGTGTGAGTCCATCCTACGAAGGTGCGTATTCCATTCATCTCTTTTATTTTCCATCGTTTCTACTATGTTTGTAATTCCTAATTGTTAACTTATATCGCCATTCTTTTGATGATTCAGCAGAGTGTATCCAGTCATTGGACATAGCAATTTCATCTCCATTCTTCAGTCTTTTATTTATATTTACTTGTGAGGGTCCATACAAGAGGACTGGAATCGTCACAACTCTATAAAATTTTAAAATTGGTTCTTTACGTACCTTCTTTGATAGTCCCAATTGACCGATGAACTCAAAAACGAAAAAATGGCATTTAAGTTCAGCGTCTTCCAAGTATATAACACGAAGATTTTCAGGAACATCCACCCCACCGCAAACTACCCTTTAAATGAAAAAAAAATGTTAGATATTGTTTATTTTCTCAAAGATAGCTGTAACGATTTTGATTAATATGGCAAATAAAATGCATATCTTGCATAATTTGCTTGGAGTAGTGTGTGTGTGTTAGGAAGCAATTTTGTATAAGGGTAAACCATAAGAAATACATAAAAACCTACTTCAGAAAAAAAAAAATGCACAGCTCTTTAAAACGCACGATTTATTTCAAATAAGTTTGTTGTGACATCGGCAATTTTCGAGATATCCGTTGGTTTGAATTTTTCATTACTATGTCGTTTTTTTAATGCTGTCGCTTTTCACTTATTTCTCGCGATGTTATGGACCCGGTTTTTAAACGCCTGACTATCGATTCGCTTTCCACTATCGCCCTTGTCATCGTCAACGAAATGTGTAATGAGACTAATTTTGAAAAGATTTATCTCCGTTAACATGAGGTAGATAGAAAAATAAACTTTCGTAAGCACAGTTTGTAGAAATCTAATAAAAACAGGCGATAGTGAATGTAACACATTAGCTAGTTATAACCGTCAAGTTGTCAATCTAAATGAAAAACAAAATCTTCTATCTGTCTGTATGTCTACTTTAGAGCCACTTTATAAATAATATCTATACGTACATTGTTGCTAGGACAATCTGACCTTTAAAACGCGGTGCTCTGCTATTGCCCATTGTTAAGGTCTGGAATGTGGTAGAGCAGATGTGCTGGAGAGGGTCAGTTGATCTGCATTCCTCAAGAAGGTGTCGACGGCTTCCCGAGCCACTCTTAGATCAAAAACTCTGCGACACCTTTGTATTCTTTCCCTTAATTAGCTCACATTGCTGAACAACTAATGAATATTCCAACGCTTTTATAACCAAGCTAGGCACAACCGACATTATCACATCAGCTATGGAGATTCTTCCATCTCCCATCCCTTTCCCCGTCATCTCTCCTCTCATTCTCCCTCTCTGTGCAACTTTCAATTTGATATTTTGAAAACCGTTAGTGGAAGTGCATTTTATGTAGTTTTTGTAAAACCTAGAATACAGAGGGGAAAGTTTAACACTACAAAAACTAGTGCCTGCCTCTTATGCTCACTATGGTATTGGCATTATGCCGTTTACATATTCGAGAGCGATACTGCACATTTTTAGAATGCCGTGTTTCTAAAACCAAATGAAATCTGTTTATATTTTGACAGCTACTTTCTGATGTTTTGCGAGTTGGATTGCCTTTAGTTTGTACGATTTGCTCTAATATTCTGTTAATTATCTTAATTTAAAGATTTTGTGTTCACCTAAAAGTGAATTTGACTAGAGAACATTTACGGTCTATGATTTTTTACGACTTTATATCGTCATTGACACCTAAACAATATAAATATCGACTTAGAAATGCATTTCGCAAAGAAATAACAATTTATAATTGGTATAGCGAATTTAAAGCGGATCGGTTTTTCTTAATGATGAATTTCGTGAATAACGTCCAAGAACTGCTGTTATTGATGAAAATATTGCCTACTCGAGTAATGCTTGAAGGAGATTCATGGACATCGTATGAATTTATTCGGGGACATTGGCCATTGGTATGAGTCAAATCCAAAACATTTTACATCAACAGTTAGACGTGAGAAAACTTTGTTGTTCGATGGATTCCACATAAACTGATTCCCGCTCAAAAATAACAACGCACTGATTGGTGCAGAAAAACTCCGGAAAATTTTCAAGGCAGCATTTCAAATTTTAGTTTGGAATATCGTTACTGGTGGTGAATCTTGGATGTATTGTTATGATCCTGAAAAGAAAAGTCATCGGCTCAATGAGTCTTTTGAGCAGAACCTAAGCCTACAAAAGTCCGACGAATTCACAGTGCGGGTAAGAAGATGGTTGCTAGTCTTTTTTTTTTTTCTAAAACGGGCGATATTGCTACTATAGTATTAGAAGATGACGTACCGGTACTGCCCATTAGTATAGGAATGTCTATTTACCACAACATAATGTTACAGCATGACAGAGCATTGTCACATACAGCAAAACTGAGTATCTGGATGCCTTAAAGATCAGCATCACGGACCCTCCACCATACAGCCCTGACCTAGCACCTTGTCATTTATTTTTGTTTCCAAAAATTAAAGATAAAATGCGTGGAGTCACTTTTTCTTCAACAGATGAAGCAGTGGAACATTTTAAAAACCTTCTGGTTTCTGAAATGCCTCAGGAAGAGCTGCTACATTGCTTTAAGGAATGCTTTCATCGAATACAAAAACGTACTGGGAATATTTTGAAAAACAATAAAATCATTTAAATTTTTAAAACTAATCCTCGTTTGATTTTCCAAAAATATTCAGTATTACTCTCGTATATAAAAAATAAGCTTTTGTAGGAATATTTTGGAGACGAGCGAGTAATGGAAAGGCGCGTGAATGTACCACATCAGATCTTTTTCTCTCGTGTTCATATCAAGAATGTGGAATTTCAAAGATATCCATAGCGACCGGCTTTTCAAAGTTTTGACTATCGCTTAAGTCTACTGTTGTACTGACAACAGATGTGTAACAAAAGCGTTTCTGTAAACCTTTATCTCTACCAACAAGAAGCAGATAGGAGAATTAGGTTGCATGGGGATAGTTTGTAGAAGAATGGGTAGAAAAATTCCTATGAGTGTAACAAGTTCCTAAGACCTGTCAGATCACCTCCGACAATGCTCGTGCGACCAAGTACATTGTTTCTGCATTCATTTACGTGCATATTCTCTGAAGGCCACGTAGCATCGTACCAGCTTAGGACCTAGTTGACTTCAACGTTTGTATGGAAGCATGTTGAATAAAAAAACTCGATGTTTGCATTCACATGAATTTCTCTACTATCCTTTATTTTGATATGGCGTCTACCAAATATTCTTACGAAAGCTTATATTTTAATCTACTTCATGTTAATCGAGATGAACGTTTGCAAATATAGTTTCATTGCAAATATCATTGAAGGTACAAAGGGCATAGAGGAAACGGAATCGATAATCACATTGTGAAAGCCGACTCCCTGTTTGCTGGCCTAGAAATTCCATACTCCTTCCTAACATCGTGAGAAGCAACTGAACAACAACAGTACTTGAAATAAATGACAAGGATAATGAAAATTTAAACCAACAACAACGATTATCTCCGAAACCCTAATGCCACAGAAACAGTTATTTGAAATAAATTGTGTGTATTAAAGATATATATATATATATATATATATATATATTGTGTTGTAAGTTTTTGTCTTTATCTTATGGTTTACTAGAAAAACAAAGATTACATAAAATTCCTTCCGAATGAAGAGGGCTTCATAGACTATTCTCAACATTCAAGAAAGATACATATTTTCTTCGTCATGTAAATATCTTTAACATATGGTATTGTAATCAAAATCGTTAGAGCCATTTTTGGTAAAATAAAAACTTTCGAAAATTTTCCATGTAAAGGGTAGTTGGGGGATTTTCTTGAAAATCTCCCTGTTGTATCTTAGGAAGATGCTGAACCTAAATACCTTGGTATTTATTTTTTCAGACAGACACACACACACAGAACTTCTTATAAATGTTTTTATTCAGAGAGTCTCAAAACATGTATTTCCGGTGAAATCTCAACATCGAATTATTTACTTCCCCTACTTGCTGTAAGTACGCAGTAGTGAAAGTAAAAAGATTCCATATATTCAGCGTCAAAAATCAGCCTGTTGGTTATCTGTTCTTCACAAGTCAGGAATCATTTTGTCCATACTTCAATAGACGTTAGATAAAAGCGATCATATGAAACGGTCCTCCTGTTTTAAAATTCCTTATTTTCAAGTCGGTGAAACCAAGATGGATCCCAGGGGCCAGTACTGGGATTTGTGGTGGACGAAGCGGTGTCTGGGCGGTTCTCCTGTTTCCCCCGCCAATCATTCCACCAATTGCCCCATCATCGCCTTTCCTTTCATCTATTTCGCCTTCCTTTCATATCATCTTCTTACTTCCATATCTGGCTACGGGCCGATCCCCCGTTCCAGGTTCTTCATTCTCTGATTTAATGTTCGTCTGCTCCTCCACAGGTCTCTGACTCTAGGCACGAGTGTAAGTCCTAGGGGGGGGGGTGTAAGCCTTGTATACGAAGAGGGTAAGCCGACTAAGTAATAAGTAACCGAAGTAGCTAATGAGATTATATTTAGTTTTGTTTGTATTAAAGATTTTATGTAACATATTGCACAGAAAGAGCATTTTAAATGAAAAACAAGAAAAGTGAGGAAACCCAAGGACTTGGTAAGAAGGACACGTGGGCATGTGCATACAGATGGCGCAATGTGTTTGTTTTAAACGGTCTACAGTAATATTAAATACAGATTTTATACTTCTTATTGTAAAAAAGATAATGGTGTTCCTTTTTTGACCATGTCTCAAAGATACTTCACCTCTACTAAGTGTTTAACACCAATATATCACTTGAAGCTTGTTCCTAACGACCTCCTAGTGGAAAATAATTTGTAAGAGACACAAAAGAAATAACTAAAATTAAACTGAGTTTTATTTATGGACACTCTCTAACTACTATGGTTCTTAGCATCCCATTTGGGCGTGAAAGACAGTAAATTTTGCTCAGAGGCCTCTTTGACCACCGGCTTTGCTTCCCTTCTGAAGGAAGCCATGTTAAGGATTTTTACGCCCGAAAAAATCCATCGCCCTCCGCCGGGTTTGAACCGCGACCTTGGGAACTAGAAGGTACAAAGAAATACCCGTTGTTGGTGACGTACTCAAACACATTCCAAGAGAAGATAATAATTTGCAAATCATATAACATGGAAAGTGCATTACTTGCCAAACAGGAAAAATGCTACGAGGTTAATACACACAGCACGTCTATCTTGATTAGCAATTTGAAGATGCAAGATTAGGAAGAACAACTTGACTGATTAAACTTACCGGTTTAGTGCCTTAGCGTGTTCGGCCATATGAGGTTTGGCAGTTCAGTTTAAGAACACACCAGTCACTCTATAAAATGTGGGACACTTCCATTAAAATTAAAATTCAAAAGTGGAAAGTAAATTTGGCTCTGATTGCTTGTACACTGCCGTGCATAAAAAGTGGACCATTCCCTAGATCTTCATACTGTTTTTCCCTCCGTAAGGCTTCCACATTCAGGTACCCAGCTTTAGATTCCACCCAGCCAGTACCAGTTGTCTATGTGACTGGCCTGAAAAACAATATATGAACATACAAACTAGGCAATGAACGATGTTTATAATCTATGTGGAATGAAGGGGTGGTTCGGATACCACCATCCCTATGAAAGAGTGTAGCTACCATTGGTATACAAGGAAAGACTAAACCAATACAACATAATTCGGTCTTCTAGAGGAAGTGGTGAAGGATTATTTGGATGTGAAGTTAAACAGCTACGACATTTACGTGCATGATAGCTCTCATCACGACATGGAGACGAAGGCTAAAGTTACTGTCGCTTTTAAATGGCAATAAGTAAACTGCCATTAAGAAAACGGTAATGTAGCATGAAAATATAAGGCTTAAGTTGTAATGTTACCCTTCGGCAGTCAGACCATACTTTGGGGAAGGTAAAGCACCCTCTCAATATAGTGGTTAGAATGATGTTTGAAAACCAGAGGTGGTCACGTTGTTAGGAAGCGGGGCTAGGTTTTGTCTGTACCAACATAAATAGCTCCGTTCCATTAAGGGCCACATTTTATGCACTACACACTTGTAGATGATGAGGCTATTTCTGTACACAGGTAGCACATTGGTGAAGTTTACAGCTCTTTCAATTCAGAGAATGAACTCGTTAGAGAAGGTACTTATGAAGACGACACGGATTCTTCATTAGGAATAAACGTAAAAGCGAAACCAGAGTTTCCTATGCCCTAGCAGACAGTCACCATGTAATAGAAGACAGAGTAAACATTGAGGATTGAAGTGCAACATCCCCTATAACATACGGATATGTGTGAGATACTGATTTTACTTTCTCAACATGTACATAGTAGCTAGAAGTCCACCCAAACATTTCAAATCGAGTTTTCACCAGAAACACATGTTTTGAAACTCCCTGAATCCAAAGCAAGCATTTTTAGAAACAGGTATGTGTGTGTGTGTGTGTGTGTGTGTGTGTGTGTGTGTGAACAGCATAACTCGAAAAGGAAAAGTGGAATAAATACCATATTTGGTATCAAGTTCAGTATCTTCCAAATATGCGACACTAAGATTTTCAAGAAATTCCCCCAACCCAAAATTGAAATTGAGTTTTATTTATGGACGCCCTTTAACTGCTATGGTCCTTAGCGTCCCATTCTATACAGGATGTATATTTATTGGTGTAATATATATGGGGGACGTGTTCCTGACATCAAAATAGTAAAAAAAAAAAGTTCATATAAACATCGGTCTGAAAAATCATTTATTTCAGAGTTACAACTCAAAATCGAAAGTTACAAAAATTGCTCGAATTAGCTTCCTCTTGCTTCGATGCATGCAGTAAGCCTGCGTTCCATGCTCTGCCGTACTTAGTTGAAAATTCCTGGTGTGTTTCGTATTTGGTCAAATCCAGTTTGGATACGACCTCTCAAAATACAGGAGTCGCATAAACCAAGGACTTCAAATGTCCCCAGACGAAGAAATCCATTGGATTCAAATCAGGCGATCGAGCAGACTATGCAATGGGACCCCCTCGACCAATCCATCTTTGCGGAAATCGATCATTCAAAAACTTACGAACTATCATATTGAAATGAGCTGGAGTATCATCGTGTAAAAACGACATTCGTTGGATGATATCCAGAGGCACATTATCAGTTAAGTATTGCAACTCATTTCTGAGAAACTGGAGATAGGTTTGTCCATTCAGACGCGGAGGGAAGAAGTAGGGACCAATAAGGTGATCATGAATGATTCCACCCCAAACGCTAAGAGAGAACCTCCGTTGATGGTTGTCCTGTCATACTTGATTAGGATTTTCAAATGCCCAATTACGAGTGTTATGAAAATTGAAGATTCTGTCGCGAGTAAAATCAGCCTCATCCATGAATAACATACAGGCTAGGAAATTGATGAACACAACGCACTGCTGTAACATGCGTTGACAGAAACGTCTTCTTGGCTCAAAGTCCCCCTCATTTAATCTTTACACACGTTGAAGGTGATACGGGTACAGAAGATTTTCATGCAGAATTCTCCAGATAGTCATATTGTGACGTATGCAAAGATGATAGGATATACGTCTCTGGTCACCGAGATTCGAGATGGCAGTTGGTCTGGGGTGGGGTAAGTTAGGGGATAGCGTCTCCGACGCTACAGGAAGTGTCGTTTGGGACAAGGCAGTCAGTGGTAGATCTCCGCATAGCAAGGACGTAGAACTGCCTTCTCCGTGCTAGACCGGCATGATGGCCTCGCTCGGCAGACATGTGGGCTACAATTGTAACAGCTAAGTATCTTTCTTTATCTAATTAAACTGTTAATCATCCATTTCCTTGCAGGGTTATTTATGGTAGTGTAGTGGCCTTTCCTTCCTTCAAGCCATGTAACGTTTTGGAATAGTAATTATTTTGGTGTTTAACTTAGCTGCGTCCCCGTCGTAGCCTCGCCATGTGAAGGTCTTATTAATTTACCGGTAACCTTTTGCAAGCGAGTGTCTCCCCATCATTTTCTGAGTATTATTTAGTAGAGGCTACGACAATATGACTGTTTCCCTTACGTCTATTGCTTTGTAATGCGCCTGCATCCACAGCACGAAGAACTCATTCTTCAAGCTTGATGCCTTGTACCGCTCTTGGTCTCCCAACTTCCCTAGTACTCCTCTCAAATGCACCATTCTCTCTCAAGCGTTGGTGAATTCGCGTGAATGTTCTTGCACACGATAACTACCTGTCAGGGTACCTTTCTGCATAAAGTTCACGTGTTCGTGCTGCATTGCCATCTGCACGGCCATACGTTTAGTGCATATCCATCTGTTCACTCATGGAATACATCTTCTTTGACCTATAACAACGAAACGCTTCATTTTCAGACCCATGTAATATGAACTTGTTTTACTGTTTTGATGTCAGGAACACTTCCCCCAAATATATGACACCAATATCCTATATTGGGCATGAAAGATCGGTAATCTTGCTCAGAGGCCTCTTTATCAAAGGCTTCAAAATAAGAACATCATTTTGAATGAACATCAAAGAAATATAAAATTGAAGCAAATAGATAAATCAGCAGTGGCCAACCATTTTTGGAGTAGTAATCATGAAATAGTACTGGAGATAAAACTATTAAAATCCATACAGATCCCTTCACACTTGGAAATTTTGGAAAAGATTTTTATTCATCTCAATATTAAGAACGCTGTGAATTTTGAAATACCGCCTACAGACTACTTAATGCAGTTGATCTAATCAGGCTACAAGAGAGAAGATAGAAGATATATGAGTTCCCAATCTTCACCACAGATGGCAACAAATCTAACACTACTAAGTTCCAATTCTTCACGACAGAAAGCAGAAGAATCGTCCAACGAAATATTTCTTGTGGTTAGGGGAGCCGGTTAGTCGGTTGCAGCTGAAGAAGGGAGAAACTTCTCCCGAAAGCGCTCCTTAGTTAACATCTAGCGCTAATGTGATGGGAATTAACACATAACGACTCAGTTTAAATTATCATATGATAACATCACAATAAAAAATACTTCTGTTTCATTATAATCTATCTCTCTCTTTCTCTCTCTCTACATATATATATATATACTAAATGTATTAAAGATATTTCCTATTTGGCTTAATACAGTAACTTAATATTATAGCAACATGTAGTATACTAGAACTTACTTGTCAACAAGCTAAATTATGGTTTACATAGTCTTCTAGAGAGTAAAAGATTTATCACAGAGGTACTCTTTTAGGGAAGCTTTAAAAATTTGAAAGTGCTAACTTTTCCTTGAGATTGTTGGGGAGAGCATTGTATATCTTAATTGTTTCATGGTAAACACCTTTTCTGGAAGCAAGATAGTTTTGCATTAGGACGATGGATATTTCCCTTTTGCCTAGTGTTAAAGTTATGTACTTCCATGTTTGTAATAAAGTGACGAAGGCAGTCCCAGAAGTACCCGACCTGACGTATATATAACGGTTGCTGTTTCAAACAAATGACTATGGTAGAAAGTACCACTCTAATAAAGCTTAAGTTTTCAGTTTGACGATGCTACATTGTTTAGTAATTGTGTGGCAGCCATTAATAGTGAACTCTGTCAACGAATTTGTGAACACGGATAAAACTGGCCACCGTTATGTGATACAATACTTTCATTTGAAAGGCCTTAGTCCAACTAATATTAAAGTTGAGCTAGATTCTACTCTGGGGGAGTCTGCTCCTTCGTTTACAACAGTAAACGGGTGGCAGGGTTTAGGCGAGGCCGTACGAGCTGCCAAGACGAACATCGCAGTGGTCGACCAAATGACCGGATCTTGTGAAGAAGATCCAGAACATGGTATTGGATGACTGTCGACTGAAAGTGCGCGAGCAAGCGGACATAGTAGGCATTTCAAAAATTGCTGTGCATCACACACTAACTGAAAATTTAGATATGATGGGTGCAATATGTGTGCCGCGTTTACTCACAATGGAACAAAAACAGCGTCGTGAGGATGTTTCAGTCGAGTGTTTGGCGATGTTTCGCTGCAACAAAGCCGAGTTTTAGCATCCATTCATAACCATGGATAAAACATGGGTCCATCACTTCACACATGAGACGAAGTAACAGTCAAAGCAGTGGACTGAAAGGGGAGAATCGGCTCTAAAGAAGGCGAAGACAGTTCTATCTGCGGGCAAGGTGATGGTGTCAGTTTTTTGGGATGCGCGTGGGATAACTTTCATTGATTAAAAAGGAAAAGCAGTAAATGGGGAGTATTATGCAAACTTATTGCAGCGTTTGAATGATGAAATCAAGCAAAAACGACCGCATTTAACGTAAAAGAAAGTAATGAGTTAAAGTTCAAATTGCATCCTCATGCACCCTATTCGCCAAACGTAGGCCCCTCTGATTATTTTCTGTTTCCAAAGTTGAAGAAATGGCTCGGTGGTAAAAGATTTGCCAACAATGAAGAGGTGGAGTTTGCAGTTGATGGCAATTTTGCAGAACTCGACGGTTCTCACTATAAACAA
The DNA here is from genome assembly GCA_030765065.1 of Deroplatys truncata. NCBI lineage: Eukaryota > Metazoa > Arthropoda > Insecta > Mantodea > Mantidae > Deroplatys > Deroplatys truncata. The sequence goes on along the minus strand of CM060988.1, from coordinate 6,404,490 downwards.
GACATCGAAGCTATTGAACACCGCTGGAAAAAGCGTATCGAGCTGAAAGGAGACTATGTAGAGAAATAAAGATGTTTTTTCTCAAAATTTTTGTGTTTTCTTTGTTAGGTCGGGTACTTCTGGGACAGCCCTCGTATGTCGATTATTTGCATAAAATTTTAAGATGGAGAATACATAAACACAAGGTAAGATTAGTATACCTAGTTTCTGAAATAGTTCTTTGCATGACTACCTGTTATGAGTGTTGCAAATTATTCGTATAACCTTCTTTTGTATTAGAAATATGCGTTTACTGTCCACTGAGTTGCCCCAGTAAATTATTCCATATTCCATGATGAAATTGAAATAAGCAAAGTAAACTAAGTTAAGCGTATCAATTGAATGAAAGTTTACCGGAGTTCGAATGACATAACATGCTGCGTTAAGCTTAGAAGTGATGTGGTTAATATGTGAGTTTCAATCTTAGTTCTTCCTTCCAAAAAGCTTTATTTAGGGTCGTTTTAACCTTCCTAGGTTTTATCACGACCTTTCATGTACACTTGTTTACATTATTGGACTACAGTATAATACTTTTACATTATGTATACATACAGGTTACAATTTGGTTAAATGTATTGATATGTATTAATTAATAGTTAATATGTGACTTTCAATCAAAATGCTTATCTACCAAAAGACCTATAAATATGACTTCGTTAGGTTGTTCCAATAGTGAATCATTAATTCCCATTTTTACTTGGCTTAGTTATGAGTTTGACTACTTTTACTTTTTCAAGGTTTATTGAAAGTTTGTTTGCTTTGAACCAGTCTGATATGCAATTTAGGACATAATTTAATTTTATAATACACTCATTTAAATGTTTACTTGTTACTAAAACACTGGTATCATCTGTAAACAGATATGTACAGATATTTATGTACAACGGGAGGTCATTTATGTAAATTAAAAATAACAGAGGTCCCAATATCGACCCTTGAGGAACTCCATGTTTTATTGATTTCCATTCTGAGATGTTGTTATGGTACTGATTGATGTTTTTAATTTCTACCTTTTGTTTTTTTTATTTTTAGATAGGAGATTAATCAATTTAAATTTTATTTTTTATTCCTTAGTACTGTAGTTTTGCTATCAAAATCTTGTGATTTACGCAGTCAAATGCCTCCCACATATAAATTTTCATTTAATGCTGTTAACACTTCATGTGTAAGTTTGTAAGTTGCATTATTTGTTGATATTCCTTTTCCAAAACCGAACTGTTCGCTGACAGGTAGGTGTTACTTTTCATGTAATTATACAATCTGTTAAACATTACTTTCTCGAATACTTTTGAGAATTCTGACAAGAGAGATATTGGTTTGTAATTTGAAATATTGTCCTGTTTGCCGGGGTTTGACAGTTGAGTATTTCATTCTATCAAGAAATATTCCAGCCTTTAATGATCCGTTGCATAAATAGCTAAGAGAAGTGCTTATTTGGCTTGAACACACTTTGAGGACTTTGTTATTTCATCGTAACCAGAAGAATTTTTGGTCTTAAGAGAACTTATTATACTATTAATTTCAGATGGCGTTTTCATATTTATTTTAAATTCAGGGATTTTATCTATTAAAAAGGTTCTTAAGACATTTAATGCTGATTCCTTGTTTCCATACTTTATGTTTAACTTTTCTACTATGCCCAGAAAGAAATCGTTAACAATTTCCGCAACCTTCTGAGGTTCACTAATTACTTGAGCGCCAATATTTAGTATTATTAGAGGGCTATCTTGAGAGCTACTACCTGTTTCTCTCTGTATTATGTTCCAGACGGTTTTTATTGAGTTACATATCTGTTTATCATGCAACATTTTAGCTGCTTTTTTATTTCTTTGAGGAGTTAGCAATATTTCTTATAGTAACATTATAGGTTTGGGTTATTGTTATTATATTTCATTTCCTGATATAATTCTCTTTTTCGTTTACAAGAGGTTTTAATACCTAACGTAATCCAGGAATTATTCCTCTTGTTATTATGCAGTTTGGTATATTTAAATGGAAAGCGTGCTTCAAAATGAATTTACAAATGTTGTAGAAAATTAATAAACAAATCGTTTACTCCCTTAATTTCATACATGTCATTCCAAAATTCTTGTTGGAGTGATTGCTTAAAACTTATTAGATTACTTTCGTCTATTGCTCTAGATTTCAGATAGTTATGCTTTGGTTTTAGCTTTAAATTGATTTCTTTAGTATGTAGTACTTGTGCCTCATGATCTGATAGGTCATTTGCGAATGGGATAATGGTGTATGATTTTAATCTATGCTTATAAATACATTATCTATTGCAGTAGATGAGGTATTTTGGATTCTGGTAGGGAAGTTTACTATGTGGGACATGTTGTACGTTGCAAATATAGAACTAACTTGATCTGTTCTAATACTAGGAGTCAGATAATCAATATTTATATCACCACAAATTATTAATTCTCTTTTAGGTTTGAACAGAAGCTTTAAAGTGCTTTCAAATTGTTTTTGAACACCTCGTAATTAACCTTTGATGATCGATATAGAGCTACTGTTATTAAATTTACCTCATGTATATCTAATTTAATCGCACACATTTCTATGTCCTATTGAATGCAAACCTTAGAAAATTAATACCTTTATAAGGAACATCATCTCTTATAAATATACAGTATCCCCATTATGTAAATGTTGTCTGGAAAATGTTGCTCCTAAAGAGTAACCTTGTAATGAGATTGGTAAGAATTCCTGTTCTGTCAAATGATGTTCAGGTAAGCACAATACATATGGCCATAGATAAATGCCTTTTCCTCCTCAGATTACGTCTGGAGGGCAACTTAAAAACTGGTGATTTAATTTCTGAACGATCTGAATTCAAAATCATGCTTCTGGAATCTTTTTTGACAAACTCCAGTTCTTTTCTGGGGTTAGAAATGGTTTCTTTCTGTTTTTGACCAGTGCCTTATACCTACAAAGCTAACAAAACCACTCTGTACAATCTTTCACATCATCACTTACAGTGTTACTACATGCCCAGTGAAACCAAAGCCCACAACCTTCACAAAAAAACCTTGACTAACCTTACGGCGGCACGCACCACAGTTGCCTCTAAGATCACACGTTTTCGCATTCATTATCATACAAGTACGTAACACTGATAAAATATTCACTACAATACTCGTACACTGCGAAACTTCACTATAATCACCAACACTAAACTAATTGACTACAACACTCGTTCTCACTATAAGCACTACCCTGAACGCTACCGAACTTGTATGCGATTCCTTACCTTTTATACCTATCAGAGGTTTAGATTAATCCAATTGCTTACGTAACTGTACACTAATCAACAGTTAGTTTACAATAATTAGATACTAATAAGAATAGCCGGTTTACAAACGTGTAAAAGAACAGGCAATATGCCCTACGCACTGCTCAAGCACCAGCCAGAGAATGGCTTACAGTATTTACGTCGCCTCTTCAATCGCATCTGTAAAGCATAGCGTTTTCTCAGTGAATGACGTGAATCCAATCACTCCCATACCCAAGCCGAATAAGGACCACTCACTTCCTAGTAATAATCGTTCAATTTCGCTAACATGCATCATGTTTAAATTATTGGATAAAGTAGTTACAGAAGATTGCGATGCTTCTTGGAGCCCAGCCATTTCTTCAGTGACCTGCAGATGGTTTTCATCAACAGTATTCCACTCCCGATACCCTAGCTCTTCTTGAAGCTGAAATATGCAACCTATTTTCCAACGTCGATACCGCAAACGCCTACGATACGGTTTGGTACCTTCTCCTCATCAGATAGTTCTACAGGCTAACTTAAGGGCAAATGCTAGCCTTCATTTAAAATTTATTTTACACTGACGGGTGGAAAGAAGAGCCAATGGCACTTTATCGCACAGCGTCTACCTAGACAATAGCATACCGCAGGGTTCGGTGTTAAGCGTAAAGCTTTTCTTAGTAGTTATTAACGTTTTCACCCGCCTTCAGGCTCCGGTGAGTGGCCCTCTTTGCGGACGATCTTACAATATTCTGTAAAGGCAGAAGTATTGCAACTACACAAGAATTAATACAGTCTCATTTGGAAAACCTCCAAAGGTGGAGCCATGACACAAGCCTACAATTTTCTCCCCAAAAGAGCCAAAGTAAAAAGTTCTCCAGACTGAAAAGACTTTTCGGTAGCATCACTAAACATGGACAACTACCCACTGCCAGTCGTCAGTACCATTCGCATCCTGTGCGTGACTTTAGACCGTAACCTGTCTTGGATTCCTTCTTAAAACTCTTAAGGTTAACTTATGCTGCGCCTGATTATCTTAAAAAACATTATCTTTCAGGACAGGGAGAGCTAGTATAGGTGCTTTATCTCGCAGTTATAGAAGTATCATTCGATCCAAGCTCAACTATGGTGCTGCAGTGTGTAATTACGCTAGCCCTTCTAGCCTTAAACTGCTAGACATTGTTCACTCCTCAGCACTGCAGATTGTGCTGGCCGCTTACATACCAGTCGTGTTGAGAGTTTACAAAAGCGGGCAATGAGCCTATTCTTTCCCTTCGACGTAAGTTCTGTCCTTTGTAGTTAGAACTACCATCTTGACAAATAGTAAACATTACAACACCAAAGATGGACACCTTCCAAAGTAAAGGACGTCCAAGTTTCAAGATAAAAGGGGAGCAATAATTTAAGGTTCCCTGAATGAAATATAAAAATTGAAGGAAAAAATTGAAAAGGTTTAAGTTGATTTAAAAAGGGCAAAAATTGGCATTTATATTCAAGTAGGCAGGTAGGCTTTAAAAAGGCAAAATAAAAGTTGCTTCTATCTCTTCCAAGTACCTCAAACCAAGATTATATTTGCATTACTTTTAATTTATTACTACCCAGAATAAAAAGAGTTTTGCCTAACATCCGGACCCTATTAACAAGACTGTAATATCCTGTTTTAAAATTTGAGTCTGCCAAACTGAAACGTACAATGTAGAAATTGCTAGAACTGTGGACATAGCTGTACAAACATGTATCTATGTGCGAAATATAATGGGTATCATTTAACATCTGCCCACACAAACACCACCTATATGTATGAATTGTAAGGAGCAGCATACTGCCAATTATAGAGGTTGTCCAGTCCACTTGAAGTTGCAGAATAATTTAAACCACCATTAAATCAGCAAGTCACGTTAACAGGAAGGCATCTCCTCCTACCATTAGCTACACTCACAAGTGGTAGTTTTGGCACAAGTAACAAAGAAACAAGACAACCACAATCACTATAATAAACCAAACAGGTAAGTTATTATCACTTCTGCAATCCTTAATCCTTGCATTTGTTAAACGTTTAACGTGCCGAAATATAATAGAAAACTCCACATGTGAATATCTAATTGTAAAGCGATAATCTCTACAGGTAATATTATAGAGAGAACATTTGTAATCATGTATGTAACTGAACGAGATAGCTCCGCGATAACGTATGAGGCTCGCATCCTGGGTTCGATTCCCAAGCACCACCCACTTTGATCTTGGGTTTTTCGTGGTATTCCCTTGTCGGAAGGCGAAATGCTGTGGTGGCTTTTCGTCTATCACGATTTCGATTCTATCATTTGCTTTCATTCCATTTCCTTCTGATATTTCAGGTGTGGTTATAGACTTCGTGGCGTATGGCGATGTCCGAGATTTGCTCAAAGAAAAGAGCAGACAAGACTCCCTGTGGAGACTAGAGCGCTGCTTGGTGGACGGATCTTCGAGCCTGGAACTTTTAGGCATTTCCGCGCGTCTCTGTGACGTGTATGCCTGCGGTCTGTAGCCTCCTGTGGTTCCTTCACTTCATACCGCCCTCTTGGTAGCCACAATAGATCTATGTAGGTCGTAGTGCGCGAGGTGTCTCCCTATACCTATGTACATATGTATACTGTAGCTCATTAATTGCAAAAAATGCATTATAATAACAATTAAAGGGAAGGTGAATGAAACTAGTCGTCTTATTCACATACAAAGTTTATTATTACCTAATAATTTGAATTGAAAGCAAAAAACTTAATGTAAGATAATAATGTAAACTTTTGTCTCATAAAAATACTCTTCCTGAGCTTTGATAACAGCAGTACATATTCTACACATTTTATTTATCAAGTTAATTAGAATATCTGCCTTGATTTGATTCCATTTTTCCTGTAACACATCTCACAGGTGAGGTTTCCTTGTAATTGGCAACACGATCTAAATGATTCCATAACAACTCAACGGGTTGCAATTTGGACTTCGAAAAGGTCAAATCATTTTTCTAATATGAATTTCGCTACTCCTTACGTCCGACATACCTATTGCAATACAGTGATGTATGTTTGAGGTCGTTGTTCTGCTGTAAGACAAAACCACTGCCTATTAAACGAGTCTCACTTGATATGCCATGGTATTAGAGGATTCTACGGTCCTGCTTTTGTTCCAATTTGTCTTCAATATTTACAAGATCGGCGACGGAGCCACCCCCAAACCATCAAGGAATCTCCTCCATGTTTAACAGTTGACTTGAGGCACTAGGAGATTATACACTCCGCTGCACAGCGATGAACAAATGTCCGAAGCTGGAACTGACTTACAAATATACTCGTAAACAGACCTTTTTCCGCTCTTCAGATGTCCAATTCCTGTGTTGTTTTGCACAGGCTAGGCATTTGTTTTTGTTAATAGGACGTGACAGTGGTGTCTTGGTGTTACATGTCCATTTAGGCCCTCCCTGCAGAATCGTCGCTTAATGGTTGAAACTGATAGTTGTGTTTCGCTTGTTTCCATTAACACAGACTGGATCTCAGACGCTGTTTTGAATCTGTCTCGTTTACTTATGAGTATGATGTACTTATCTGTTAGAACTGAGGACATGCTGGGCTGCCCAGGCCCAGAGTGATCCTTCAAAAGACCAATATGTGCATATCCGGAAACTGGTATGCATCACCTACAGTAGAGTTATTTCAGTCATGATGTGCCCTGCATGTGGTAGTGCTATAATTATAGAATGTTTTTCTACTGATATTCGCTTCCTTGGAGTCATTCTACTGTGGTTGTTACCTACTGTTTACACTGAGCTCCAGGCAACTTCTGTGCGTGTATTACTGACTGTTGTGACCTGGAACAGCCCTCAAATGAATGTACTCGGATTGTGTGCACATGCAGTTAACATCAGCTTACGCCTAATGCCATCTAGACGGTCATACATCTATTAATTAGTGCAGTGACAGAGCGAGCTTCTTGCTGGTTTTGCTCTTTGGTTTCTTATTTAAAAAATATGCGGTTTTTTAACCTGTTTTTATTTTGTAATAATAAACATGTTTATGTAAAATAAAACAACTTATTTCATTCACCTCCTCTTTAATAGCGATTATTATGCATTTATTGAAATTAATGAGCGGTAGTTATAGACGGACGGATATAGGTCGCGGGTTCAAATCCGGCTGAGGGCGATGGAATTTTTCGGACGTAAAAATCCTTAGCATGGCTTCCTTCGGAAGGGAAGTAGAGCCGGTGGTCCCGTGTCGTAGATTTACGGCACGTAAAAGAACCTCAAGCCTGATAAAGAGGCCTCTGAGCAAAACTACCGGTCTTTCACGTCCAATATAGAATGGGACGCTATGAACCATAGTAGTTAAAACTCAATTTATTTTTTAATTTCAAAAACGACTCAACCGATTTTGGTAAATTATTCTTGTACCATTAAAAAGTCCTATACTGTCTGAGGGACACGAGCTATAAAGCACCTTCTAATTTCAGTTATAAATTAATAAAAGACTAAAACGGTTTTACAAAGTTTATGTACTAGAATACGAAGACATTGCAGTTAAAAAAGAACATATTTGCGAAGGAGCCTTGGGATTTTGGATGAGATTAACATGGAGTAGAAAATAGTTGCTGTTACTACACAGAAAATGCACGCAAAATAAGACAAATAAAGCGAACGTTTCATTCCAAGCAATACAGCATACAAATGGTCACGATTTGGAACAGAGACGCAGCAAAATAAAAGAGAATCGAGTCTCTATATAACGGTACACTCGCTTCCATTTATGCTGTCACCGCAGCTTTGGAAGGCCTTCTACTGGCCTTCACATGAGGAGCGTGTACAGCAAGGAGGAGGAGGAGGTGGTGGTGATGTTGTGTGTATCTGTTTACCTTTTCGCGTACATAGTGGCCATCTGTTTTATGTGCAGAATTCAAGATTATTCACATATGAATATAAACTTTAAGCAATAGCTTTACTCCCATCAGTTATAATACCCGTGTTTAAACCTATTACTAAATAAAATCCTGTTTTGCACTATATCTCCACGAAAAAATATTATAACATAGGTAATGTAAAACTGAAATACATTATACTTTTACTCTCAAAGAGGCCACATTTATTAGACATTATTTTAATAATCTGTCCAATCCCCACTCTTGTCTAATACCTGATTTAGCCGCCTGGGCACTGAATCACTTACATATGTGCTGGAATAACTCTGGCTCTAAACGCGAATGTTCCCACATTTAATGATGTCCCCAGGGGGCAACGAGAACACGTAACAACCAAGAGGTTAAGAAAGCACTGCTTGCATTCGTTAGCTCCTCGGTGCAAACCTCGCATTACTTGCTATTCTTTATTTGTTAATTTTATGACTGGGTGTGTAGAGCATAATATTGCATTAATATATCTTTAGCATTTGAAGTTTTAGGCATATCTATGCACACAAGTACATAATTCTACTAAAACACTCGTTTTAAATAACTAAAGAAATAAATACAAATAAACTATTATCTTCTAAAACACATAGAAAATAAACAAAACTAATATCGGGTGTAAGAACCCTCAGCACGTACAATTGCCCTCCCTCAATCTTCGGAGCATAGATGAAATTAAACCCATGCAGTAACGTGGATGAGAAGGTACAACATCCCACGCTTCTTGAATTTGTGCCCAGATGCCATCCTTTGCATTTCGCGCATCTGCAGGGAAATTCGAGCACAGTTCCTTTTCACCTCAGCCTCACATTTTCAATAGGGTTCAAATCTGGTGAACGGGAAGATCAGTTTATCACTCTGATATCCTGCCTCTCTGAGAATCAATTTGAAACCTTTCGACATGTGTAGACAGGACGATTATCCTGTGCGAATTCGGCAAATCCATCAGGATGTCTCATCTTCACAGAAGGAATTAAAATATTCTCAAGTATTACGTGTAATGCGCATTGTTGAGTGTAACGACAAGCTGCCACAACACACCTAGACCGTTCCTTGATATCCAGCCCCAACAAGACACAATGGAATTGTGAAGCCACATATTTTGTATCGTATCGAGACCCCCTTGGACAGTAGACCTTTCACTTATGTGCTGAAGAAAATATCGCCTCGTCTCAGAATATCACGTTATTCCAGTCGTAGTTTGCATTTTCCTCTGCAAATGCGAGGCGAAACAGTTTGTGATCGCTTTTAGCTGCCGTTCCTGCGTCGTTTACACCTCGCAGAGCTCTTCGAGCTGATCCAGGGAATTCTGAATGTGTTTTCATTTCAGAAGCAGTTTGGAAAGGGTTTCTCTCTGCTACTGTAATTAAAGCTGCATCCTTTTCGGGAGTGGACACACGTCGTCTTCCTGAACCAGGAGACGGTGTTCAATCCCACCTCTGCGCTGCAGTTGTTGAGACTCCAATACGAGCTGCAGCTTCACGAGCAGAAAAGCCTGCGACATTGACTCCTGCAAGGAGAGACTTCCTTATGCCTATTATGTCTTTGTGCTCGCGTTCTGCCATTGCCAAACTTGGTATTATTCACTGTAAGAGAACCTGTTCAGGCCTGATGCGTCTGCGCACCCTTTTATGCATCATGTGGTTTAGTGTGCTGCATATTGCAGTCAGGTAGAATAAAACCTTAAGTGGAGGCACTACTGAAATTTCAAATTTCTACAACTTTGTTTTGTTTTTTTTTCCTAATTTTGCACACAGTATCTGGAATGCATTGTAAGCGTAATGCATTTTTTTAGACTTTTAGAATTATTATTTTGGTTGTAATACATATAATTCATTAAAGTAATTAGAGGTTAGTTAGTCAAGCAGCCATTTTTAATCACAAACTAAAATTATTTTCTGCTAGCTAAGAAGCCCTATTGTGGAATGTAGCATTGAAATTTTCCTAATGTATATAGTTCCAGAGAAAAATTATGATATATGGAGAATTAAAATATAATTAAAATTGTTAAAGATTAATTAATAAAAATTTATTGTTCTTCATTTACCCAGTATCAGAATTCCCATGATCCATTCCTTAGATATGTCCTTGCTGAACATGTGTACCAAGTTTTAGAAGAATTATTTAACTCTGTGAAGAACAGCATGAACGGTTGTTTGGAAAGATGTATAAAATTACAGTTCTGAGATCATTGGTTTTAAAGTTATACATACACTGCCGTTTGTGAAAATGGCAACACCAAGAAAGAATTTCCCGAATAACCCCAAACTTGGTGGAAGTGTAGAAGAGTGTGCAAGCAATAAGTGATTAGGTTTTCAGAGAGATGGGGTACACGTAGGCCGAGCAGAGCCCTCTCGTGTCGGTCCGACAAGGTCAGTGTTGCGCCCAGTGTAGTCAGTGGAGAGCTGTCAAACAAGGTGGAAACTATAAATTAAGGAACAGTATGCCTCGTCGACGTCAAAGGGAGCCATATCGGCATGTGAGTGAGTTCGAACGGGGCAGAATGATCGGTCTTCGGGAAGCGGGTTTGTCATACCGCGACATTTCGGCTCGTACAGGGCATGTTGGTACGACAGTGATGCGTGTGTGGAAGCAGTGTATAGATGAAGGTCGTACGCAGCGAAGAGAGGGTGCTGGACCACGGAACATGACCACAGCAGATGACCCTTATCTTGTCCGCATGGCCATAACGGACCGTACAGCTTCATCCACAGTGTTGGCTCGACGCTGGAGCACTGCAACAGGTGTGAACTTGTCTGCATTAACGGTTCGCCGCCGTCTGCTGCATGTTGGACTGGTTGCATGCATGCAGTACGTCGCCTTCCATTGTCCAGAAACCACAAGCTCCTCCGACTGCAATGGGCACGTGAACACCGTCACTGGGGTGCTGAGTGGGAAAATGTAGTTTTTTGGACTAGTCGCGCTTCAACAAGTCCTACGGTAATGGTCGCATACGTGTCCGGCGGTGCCCAGGTGAGCGCAACCTGGAGGGCTGCATTGTTGAGCGGCATAACGGATAAACACCAGGTGTGGTGGTTTGGGGCGCCATTGGTTACAACAACCGATCTCGCCTCCTACGAATTGAGGTCACTTTGAACAGCAACGGTACCTAACGGTGGTTGTAGAGCCTGAGGTACTCCCCCTGCTTCAGGCACCTCCAAGGACAATGCCCGGCCATATATTGCGAGGAATGTACAAGCCTTCTTCGAAGAGCGACGGGTACCATTGCTTCCCTGGCCTGCACGTTCGCCTGACATGTCGCCCATCGAACATGTCTGGGATATGGTTGGTCGGCACCTGGTGCGTCAAGGTCCTCCAGTGTCACGGATTTGTGGGCTAGAATACAAACTGCGTGGAGGGAAATCCCTCAGGAACTTATTCAGTACCTTTTGGTTTCAATGCCACGGCGTATAGCAGCTCTAATTGCAGCGCATGGAGGCCACACCAAATACTGAATATTAGGGCTCAAATGTCATGTATAGATTCGAAAAGTTTATCATTTGTTACTTGTCATGTACCTAACCTGTGGTATTAAATTCATTGAATTCATACGTTTTCTTCTTTGTGTTGCAATTTTCTCAAGCAACAATGTATAATAAACCACTGGCCCTGTTTTGTAAATATGAATAAGAGGAATGCTTGTGACGAGCATTCACAATTTTAAGAGTTGTATTTTTTTTTTTTATCTAGCTTCAGCAAGTAGCAGTTTCTTCTTATGTTTACTAATATTTATGTTCATAGGAATAATATTTTCCTTACTTCTAGCCATGATGTAACCTAACTGAATAACTTGTACACTAAACCCCAATACTACTTAAAACTATCTAAAATTGTAATAAACTAGCATAAAAGGCCCATATCATGTATTCACGGAAAAAGAAATAATTAGAAGCAAATAAAATACCAAGAAGTAGACTCTTTCACAAAACCTCCACAAAAATGAATGAAAATCAAACAGTAAACAATGCCTATAAAACACGTCGTCCTCCAGTGATTTGCACAGTATTAGTCCAACTAAAGTACGGTACTATTATAACATTCCTCAACGCTGTAACATTCTTTATTTTAAATGTAGATCAAAATAAGGATTAGTATACACCGAGCGTCCATGCCACGCCCCCAAGGAATTTAAATGACTGAACGGAAATTCTTAAACCATCACATATTGTTAGGATTTAGATACTGATGTGAAACTTTCGCTAAATGAATCCTCATGAAAGCGTACATTTTTTTCGTGGAAAAAAACTAAAACTCGAAAAAAATGACTAAAATGACCAAACTCAGTAGCGCTTCGTCTTAAAGAAGAATTATAATAACTATTGTGTTATTAACTTTACCGAATGCCGTGTATGAAACTCAGTATATTGAAAATACGTAGCCGCTATGACAAAGTAATGAACAATTCGAACCATTAATAACGTATATCTCAGAAATGGCTTATGCCACAAAAAACTTATTTGAAACAAAGTGTGTGTATAAAGAGACCTCCCTTTGGGGGGGCAGTACGTTTCGTCTATCGTTTACCAGTTGTACAAGATTATATGAAGTTCCTTATGAGGAGCACTTCACAGGCTATTCCCAGAAAATTAAACATATATATTTTATCTGTCATGTAAATATATTTGATATATAGTATTTTATTGTTGGAGCCATTTTTATAAAATAAGAAATTTAAAAAAAAAATCCATGTAAAGGGTAGTTTGAAGTGGGGGATTTTCTTTAACATCTTATGTATCGCATCTTTAAAAGATATTGAACTTAAATACCAAGTTTGTTGATGATCCTCGTTCTTAGAGTATGCTCTTCACAGACACACACATGGACCTTTTTCTAAAAATGCTTTTTTAGGATTCAGGGTGCCTCAAAATATATAACATTTCCGGAGAAATCTCAACATCCACATTGTGGGTGGAATACAATACTTCCCCTACTTACTATACGTAGTAGAGAAAGTAAAAATGTTTCTCTCGATTAACATGAAGTAGAAAGAAGAACATGCTTTTATAAGAATGTTTTTGAAGAGAGGGTAGAGAAAGACAGGTGATATTTATTTAAATAAAACTATTTTATCTACCAGTTGTCTTCTAACAGGTAACTCTTATATTCTGTGCTATTCAAATAAAAGTTATTTTCCACTCACTTTGCGTTGACTAGATAAAGCTTTCCCTAAGTATGACTTCATTTTAGGCTACACCAACTTAGTTAATTGCACGATGTGAAAACAAAACACTATTATTTACATAAAAAATCACTTTTCTTACTAATGAACACATGCAGAAAAAAGCAGGAAATGCCTGTTTTGATACATTAGTCGCTGAGTCTCATCTCAATCTGGAATAATTTAAAGTATGTAACAACGAATCTTAAACAGTCTGATTCAAGTATGAAATGTATCAATCCAATTTCTTATTTTCAGTTTGTTCTTCACAGACGCACACAGACAAACGCACTCTCACTAAAACAAACAAACACTCACATGGACTTTATTTTTCTCTCAAAAAATGCATTTTGGATTCTGGAATCTCTAAACGTGAATTTCCAATGAAATTATGTACCCAATATCGAGTCCTTGAGTGAAACATATTTGCTCTGTCTAGACAGGTGAATGGTAAAGAATGTAAGCACTTCTGTTGTTTAAATCTTTCCATTCCATGCATCTACCCTGAGAGAAACTAAAATCTTACTAAAAAAATCTGTTGTATTACATTCACATGTTTTTCTCTACCCTCTATCGCTTATTAGTGGGTGTACAAATTACTCTTACGAAAGTTTACTTTCCTACTTACTTCATTTTAATAGAGATAAGCCTTTCCGGAAACAGCTACATTACACATTTCGTTATAGATACAAAGAGAGCAGCGATAGTCAAATGTTTTAGAACTGGACGCTATACGCTGCCTTGAAATTGCATATTCTTTCTATGATATCGCGAGAAACAACTGAAAATCAACAGTACTTTAAAATAATGGCTAAGTATTGAACAATTCGAACCATTAATAACGGATATCTAGGACATTCCTGATGCCACAAAAAACTTATTTCAAATAAATTGTATGTTTTAAAGAGATCTACATTTTTTGCGCACTATGCTTTCCTCTATCGCTTAACATTTACCAGCTATACAAAATTATACAAAATTCCTTCCGAATGAGGAGGACTTCGCAGATTATTCGCAGAAAATTCAAGACACAAAGTTTAGTTGCCATGTAAATATTTTTAATATATCGTATTTTAATCAAAATCGCTAGAGCCACTTTTTAGAAAAGAAAAAGATTAGAAAAAATGTTCCATGTAAAAGGTAGCTCGGAGTTGGGGGATTTTCATGAAAATCGTTGTGTTGCATCCTTGGTAGGTACTGAAACTAAATATCAGTCTGGTACTTATCCGACTTTTAGTTTTTGAGTTATGCTGTTCACAGACACACACACGTGGACTTTTTTCTGAATTTTTTTTTGTGCGATTCAGGGGGCCTGAAACATGTAATTTGGTGTCGAATTTTTGAGTGGAATGCAATACCTTCTCCACCTACTATGTGCGTGGTAGAGAAAGTTAAAAACAAAATTTGTGATGTGTTACATTCACATAACTTTCTCTACCCTTCTACCTTTATCGATTATTAATGAGTATACAACTTATTCTCATCAAAGTTAATTACTTTCTCTACTACCTATGTAAACGAGCATGGCTCGTTTGGCTCGATGGCTTAGGTGGCAATGTCTGTGGGCCGCATTCCGGAGGTCCCGGGTTCAAAACCTGCAACCGCCCTCTGACAATGGGGTTTTTCGCGGTTTTCCCCTGGTCGCCTAGGCGAATACCGGGATGATGTATTCCATCACGATTTCTCCTTTCTTCCATTGCATCTCTCGCTTTCACGTTTCAGGTGTGTCATCGGGACCTGCGGTGCTGATGGTATCGGGCAGATGGCGCAGTTGCATGCGCATTGTAAAGATTTCTCCCCGTGAACGCCAGGGTGCGTTGACTCGATCGTTAGGGTCACTTCGTCGCCCTCTCTCGGAATTCATCCCCTCTACTCGTACGCGGGTGTTCAAACTGGAAATATTAAGGACTTCTGCGCGTCTCTGTGGGCCTGTCTGCCTGCAGACCTGCGATCTCCTACGGCTCGTCCATCTCATCCCTGTCCCCTGGGGGTGTAGCTGGTCGCAGTGGCGAGGTGCCCCCCTCCGATAAACACATAGTAGTTAGAGGAGGTACTGTATTCCATCCAAAAGTTCTATACCGAGATTCTACCGGAAATACATGTTTAAGGACCCCGAATCCAAAAATAAGCCTTTTAAGTAAAGGGCCCGTGTGTGTGTCTTTGAACAGCATAACTGAAACACGAAAAGACAGATACATACCAAACTTGGTATTGAGGTTCAGTATAGGGTTACCAGGTTATTTTATGGAAATATAGGACCCAATGGTAAAAAGCGTAGGACATTAGCAGTCAATGCAAAAATAATGTAAAGTCATAATTTAAATGCTATACCCACAGGCATATACGTTTATATTTTCTTAAAATCCCGAAACAAGTAATATTAAATGTGATCATCAACAGCAGTCAGTTAGACTTCTCTGACGAACTAATCTTACGCAAAACATCTAGCTTGTTTTAAATATAAACAGGAAATTCCAGACAACTGAAGTTTTTAAAATTATACTTCACTAAAGCAATACCTTAGACAGAATCAATCGATGATCTGTTCCTTTCATCTGTCCACTGTGCTCTTATTAGTGAAAATACTCTTTCAACATTAGGTTGTGTGCAGAAATAGCAAAAAATATACTGAACTAGTGTCAGCAGTTCAGAATTGCAGTCCTCATGCTTGGTACCACCAAAATATCTAACATACTTATCATTACAGGACAATTTCTCAAGTTCAGAGCTATGCTGCTGCAAAAACTGGTTCGTATTACATACCTCATCACAACACTTTAAATCATCTATTACAACCTCCATCACTCAAGAATTGTACACACTTTTGTACATCACCAGCATACTTTATCATTTAAGTTTAACCAACTAAAACATTTGCCATACAACGTAACAGCCTCCTGCTCAAAATTGTCAACCTTTATAAAGGCCCTCCTCCTAGCACTACAATGGTTTGTTTGTTTGTTTGTTTTTTCATCTTTAGTGACATGAAATTACTCTCCAATCTGATCTTAAGAACATAGCACACATTATCTAATATTGTTGTCATCTCAACAATGGATGTTTGTTCACTTTCACCTGGGTTTACTGTGGCTAAGAAGCTGTTTGTAACTAATTTCTACAAATTCACAATAATGCTTGAGTTCCCCAGTTCTTACTGTATATATAGAAAATTAATTGTACAGCTTGAAAACCATACACTCTAAATGTACACTTAAACTGTGTGACCCAGCTGAATGGCGTTGTTAAGAATGTGAGCGGGCAACCCACTCCAACTATGGCTTTAGTTTGGTAATATATGTTTACCCTCTGGTCTACTTATGCCACCAAATGCTACACATTTAACCCTACCAAACTATCTAGAGTATATGATGATATTGTTTGAGCACTTTCATTTGCAGTAGTTTCAATTTTGACTATACTGCCAGTTTTAAGGTCAAACTATTGTATTAAAGTAGGAAATACTTTCTGGAAACCATGATTACTGCTGTCGGTGCTGAACCCAAAACAAGACATTGTATCGTCACGCCAACAGAAAGTGGTGCAAGCACTTTGTTAACGATCACGGAAGTCTTTGTTGCGCACGAAACAATATCAGAATCGCAGTATAGTTTTACATTTAGTTTAAGCGTGCGGTCCATGGATTTGTATGATGCAGCGCTAACACGATATGCTGACTGAGTGGGCTGAGCAAAGAAACCTTTAATATCTGAAGTACCAGCAGAATTTCGTGAAGTTTTATGTTTCTTAGAAGACAGGTGTACTTCCAAATCTTGCGTACCTACAAGAGAAAAGCTCGTCGTATTAAAATAATGATAATCTACCAAAATGGGCAATTATAAATTAAAACTCTTTAAATAAACGCCATAACAATGTGCCGGTCCAAATCAAACACGCAAAAGATTAAAAAGAAAAAATACTATTTTATAACCTTACCTTTGTGTGCAACAGAAACATATGCTGCTGGAGGACAAATAAGGCATTGTGCTTCGTGTTTGCTTCTTGAAACACTTATACTTTAACAACAATGCATCACTGAATTTGCATTTTCGTTTCGGCATTTGGGCTTGTAACAAAAGCACTGTGAATTAACTGTTAACTTTCCACTCCCTTATTCTTCGATAACCAAAATGCAAATGAAAGAGAGAGTAAAGCATTGCTTTGCTTTGCCTGGAGGCGCAAATGCAGCGTTGCCATATCTCTCGTTCAATGTTATTAACGTATGAGTATGCTTTGACCGTAGCCAGTGTAGCCATGTTGCCATAGCGAGTTGCAGTTGCGCCTAAAATGTAGGACATGTCCGAGAGCTTCCGGACTCTAGTAACCCTATCGAAGATTTTCAAGAAATACCCCACCCCAAACTACCCTTACATTGAACGTTTCTCCAAAAATGTTATTTTCTTTAAACTAGCTCTTACAATTTTGATTAAAATACCATATAGCAAAGATATTTACATGACAAATAAAATGTATATCTTGAATTTTCTGGGAATAGCCTGTGAAGTCCTCTTCATTCGGAAAGAATTTTGTATAATCTTGCATAACTGGTAAACGTTAAGGCGATAGACGAAAGGACACTACATAAAAATGTAGATCTCTTTAAAACTTATTTCCAATAACCTTTTTTGTAGTATAAGCCATTTCCGATATATCCGTTATTGATGGTTTCAATTATTCAATATTTAGCCATTCTTTTAAGATCCTGTCGATTTTTAGTTGTTTCTCGCGATGTCATGGAAAGTGTATGGAACTTTAAGGCCAGCATATAGCGTCCAGTTCTTAAACATTTGAATATCGCTGTTCTCTTTGCTTCTACAACGAAATGTGTAATGCAGCTATTTCTGGAAAGGATTGTCTCGTTTCAAATGAGATAGATAGGAAAATAAACTTTTGTAAGAATAATAATTTGTATACGCATTAATAAACAATAGATGGTAGAGAAGAGCATGTGGATGTAACACATTAGATCTTTTTATTTCATTTATTTAATGTCGCTTAAACAATTATTGCGGTCACTGGTGATCGTAGTAATTTATACATCAATATTAACAACGCTACAAAAGCTAATTTATATAAATACATTAATAATTAATTTAATACCTATACATACCTTGAGGTTTGATAGGATTACAAAACATTAAATATACACAAATTACTGTAGATTTGAATCTACTATCAGAGAATTAATTAAATAAATATTGTATAAACAGCGTTAACAATAACAATTCCAATAGACTGACAACCTTTCTATATCCTTCGGTATTTTTAAATATATTATATGTCACCCTTGATATTCAAGATCTGGCTTTTGTTTAATATACCAGGACACTCAATAAGAAGTGAGAGGTATTCGCATACCCTCTGTATTTTGGACAAGAATCCTTAACTTTTTTTAATTTTTTAATAATGAGATAACCTGACTCAGTCTGAAGTGACCAATCCCACATCCTGGTAAACTGGACTAGTTAGTTGGCTTCTTCGGAAGAGTGTTCAGGACAACTGACTCTGTAACGGACGAGCTGCAGTTTTGAAGGTGGGATTTCCATTTTTCATGCCAGTGCTTCGTAATATAAGTGCTGAACGATGATTTAATATCCGCCAATGTATCATTGATACAGTTTTCAATTTGCTGCCTTATCTGCATTTTCATTTTCAATTAGTTTATGTGAGGGGATACATATGAGATTTGGATACCAGTTTGGACTGGCAAAACATATGTTCCTGAATAATTTGGATGAGTGGGTTCTTTATAAATTTATTTCCAATTGCTATAAGAGTTAACATGGAATCTGAGAAGGTAACAATTTTTTATTCCCCTTTTTTTATGACAAAGTAAATTGGAATTTCCGGTATGCCTGTAAGGTTGGCAGATACATTGCACCGAGGCTTATTGACCCCATATGTTACAGACGACTCTCAAATGTTTTCCTTGTCACGTGGTCCTAGACGTGGGGAGGAAAAGCGAGATGTTATCGAGTAGTACGCCCAAAGTTCGACTTGCTCTAGCTAATCTGCTCTACTGGGTAGAGGGATGTAAAGTGGTTCTGCTTCTAAAGAATGAACTTCATCTCAATGCTCTAAGGCTTTACTGTACATTATCTGATGTGATACAATCATCGGTTTTCTATACCAATGGCGAATTCACATATATCCGTTATATATTAAAATGGATCTTCAGATTCATTTGGCCTTTACCACCAGTCGGTTTAGGTGAATGATGTCATTATTAGATCAGCGAGCCCCTTGTCTCAAATTGAATTGAAACTCGGATTCTATGCATTTTCGACTTCGTAAACAGGCTGATGTACTGCGGCAGCGCAGAACTGTTTTTCACTAGGACATTTCGTGTGTTGTTTGGACGCGAGATGGAAGTGACCACCGATCACAGAATTTGCATGATTGAGTGCTAAGACGAGACACTCTACACTATAAAAACATCTAATTATTTGAGTTGCCTATCAGCATACATGCTGAGATTGCGAGTTTGCAAAACGCAAACGAAGGACGTTCCAAATGTAAATACTGAAATGTACGGTACAAGTCCCATTTCGCTAAGGTGACCTCGAAACTGTTAACATTCACCCCTTCCACTCATCTTTTGCTGGCCCTCTGCTAGAGGCACTGGTGATAAAACTCGCTCCAAAGTACTGACGTCATGCGCAGACAACCGGCTGGCGTCAACGGTCGAATAAATCTGAAAGCCAGTAGTATCCATATCTATCCACGTTACCCTACTAACAACATATTTTGAAGTGTTACAAATCAAGAAATAAGTGCCTAGTTACAACAAGCGGAATTCAGTGTTTATCTGTGGTAACAAAACCTTGCGATGAAAGAAATTAAGAAAGAAAGAAATTAAGAAAGAAAGAAAGAAAGAAAGGAGGCGGGAAATCTCAAACTTTCAAACATGCCCGGTTGATAACGCACTCACACTAAGGAAAGTTCCAAAACAGCAACAAGGAGTACTTCTGAAATACCTAAAGATATGATAAACATTATTTGACCCAATTATGCGTTTTTACGACATTCATATTTTCCGTAGTAACCTGTAGAGCAAGTGTTGCATTCCACCCATAAATTCAATACAGATTTCGTTGGAAATACACGTTTTGAGACTCCGCTGTAAACACCAACCGATCCCCGTGGCCATTGTCGCTATCCTCTTACCCATATTATAAGAAACACGCATGAGGAAAACAAGGGCGAGAGGCAACCCCAAAAATGTGGTCGCACTGGTCGCTTGCATTGGTCCCCGACCGCAACACAGCCTAAGAGAAGAAAATAGAGATTATCTTTTCTATATGTTAGTGCTTTTAAAATACATTTAATTGTTCCATTGCAATGTGCTACATTTGCACTTTTATTTGAGAAGCGAATCAGTTTACTGAAACTGAGCAGTTATCGTAACTATATTCACCGCATATGGTGTGCACGTGTTGCACGGAGTAATATTGTACAAAAGTGTAAAGGAACTATTTGCGCGTCTACATTGTATTTCAGGATGTGAGCCATAATACGATTACTTCAGCCTTCGTATTAGTTACGTGCGGCTTTAAGATACATCGCCTCCCTTTCCTCTCCGTCCTCTTGGAAATCTCAACAGCACTGTTTAATTCTACAAACTCGAGTCATTCCGTGCTTCTTGACCTGACCGCGTTTTATTTTCTCCACTACGTATATAAAGCAGGGGAAGTAATGTACTCCACACAAAAAATTGATATTGAGATTTCACCAAGGCTCCCTGAACGCCCCTCATCCCCCCTAAAGTGGTATGTCGTGTGTGTGTGTGTGTGTGTGTGTGTGTGTGTGTGAGTTGCATAACTCAAAAACGAAAAGTCGGTTACATATCAAACTTCATATTCAAGTTCTCCACCTTCCAAAGATGTGACACGAAGCTTTTCAAGAAAATCCCCCCACCCCAAGCTACCCTTTATATGGAAAATGTTTCGAAAATTTTGATTTTCTCGAAAATGACTGTAATGATTTTGATTAAAATACCATAAGTTTAAGATATTTGCAAGACAAATGAAATGTATATCTTGCATTTTCTGAGAATAGACTCTTAAGTCCTCTTCATTTTGGATGACTTTTGCATAATTGGTAAACCACAAGAGATAGACAAAATCTTACTAGCCGAAAAATGTAGATCTCGTTAAGGGACACGATTTATGCCAAATAAATTGTTTTGTGGAGTTCCATTTCCGAGATATTCCTTGTTACTGTATTCCTTATATTTTTCGCAAATGGCAAGCTGTTCTTCTCCCCTCCCTCTCCCTTTATCTCTATCTCTCTCCTAGTCATACAAAGAGAAAGCAATCTCAAAGCCATCACACAGCGACCCACTCTTAAAAGATTTAACCATCGCGTAAACAATTGATTTTTCGTTTCAAATTATTCTGTTCCAAACGATTATAGATGCAATTAATTTTTCATCTCACGTGTTACATTCACATGGCTTTCTCTACCCATTCTTCAACTATTCGTACAAAAGCCCATTCTTCCATCTACTTCATGGAGATAAAATTTTGCACAAATGGTTTTATTACATATTTCCTTGTAGGTGCAATGGAAGTAGGAGAATACAGTAGGCTTGAGCGATAGTAAAAACTTTTAAGAGCGGATCGCTATGTGGTGGCTTTGAAATTCCGTTCTCTTTGTAAGGCTGCGAGAAAGAAAAAAAAGGGGTGAACGAACAGCGATATTCTTCTTAAGAAAAGCATTTAAGACGACTGAATGGTAAAAATTGGTCAAAAATGATAAAAAAATTACAACTATCATTACATCCGAATCTCTAGAAACATTTTCATGTAAATGTTTTTGTTATCGGAGTAAAACTGAGAGAGTTGCGTGACGATGTAAATAATCCTGACCGTGGTTGCACATTTGAGGATTTTTCTGATATTTCACACATTTTTTCCAACATTTCTAGGAGTCCTTTTATTTTCAAAATTAAGTGCACACATGATAATCAGTTTCTAGATCATGCATTTTAAATAAAAAGTATTCATTATTTAATAACAAATCTATCAGCAGAATTTCAGGTTAGTTCTATGAATAAAATTTCCGGTGCATTTTTCTTAGTTTTAATATTTTAGACATTTTTAGCATTTAAAACACTCCTTACGATGGAATTTCTACTTTCTGTACCACGTATACCTTTAGGGGGCAGAGAAGGTATTGCATTCCACCGAAAAATTCGTTACCGATATTTCACAAGAAATGCATGTTTTGAGATCCCTGAGTTAAAAAAACAATACATTCTTAGAAAAAGGTCCACGTTTGTGTGAGTATCTGTTACGGTATAACTCATATATGAAAAGTCCGATAAATACCAAAATTTATATTTAAGTTCGGCATTTTCCAAAGACAAGATACCAAGATTTCCAAGAAAATCCCCCACCCGAAACTACCCTTTACATGGAACAAGTTTCGAAATATTTCATTTTCAAAAAAATGGCTCTAACGATTTTGATAAAATGCCGTAAGTTAAAAGATATTTACATGAAAAATAAAATTTATATCTTGAGTTTTCTGGGAATGGCCTCTGAAGTCCTCTTCATTTGGAAGAAATTTTGTATAACCCTGTGCATCTGGTAAACGGTAAGCATAGACGGCAACGTACTTCACAAAAATAAATGTAGATCTCTTTAAAACATACAATTTATTCCAAATACCTTTTTTGTGGCATCAGCCATTTCCGAGATATCCATCATTAATGGTTCATTCAGTTGTTTCTCGCGATGTCATGGAAACAGTATGGAATCTTAAGGCCAGCATATGGCGTCCATTTGACTATCGTTATTCTCTTTGCATCTATAACAATATGTTTAATGTAGCTGTTTCTACAAAGGTTTATTTGGATTAAAACGTAGTAGATAGAAAATAAGATCTAGTAAGAATAGTTTATATAGCCTATAATAAACAATAGAGTGTAGAGAAAGCCATGTGAATTTATCACATCAGATTTTTAAGTTATCGGAGTGAAACTTAGAAAAGAGTTTATCCAATATATGCTAATTAAAAATTACTATGCAGTTATTAATAAAAGCCAAATGTGCTACATCACCAAGCTCATATAGGTTTAATATGTATACAATTTTTGTAAAAGACAAAAACTTATAATTGAAAAAATGATTTTAATACGACATAATTTAAAAATATATTTCTTAGCAAATTTATTTTCTAGCTGAATAAAGAACACAAATCTGAGGTATGGTTTAAAAAGTATGAAAATTGCTCGTAGGGAGCATTTTCTGTAAAATAGCTTAAATGTGTGTTTTAAAACCCATAATCCAGGAACGACTTGACATGCAGCAAACTTTGCAACCACGATTCTTTATATAGACATAAGATGTGGAACACATTCAAAACACTCAGTAAACTACTTTGGCTTTTGGAAAATTCACAGATCGCTTTCCTTAAGTATTTGAAAATTCAAACCAATAACAAAGAATATCTCGGAAATGGTTAACCACACAAAAAAATATAATGTGACGAAAATTGTGTACTTTAACATAGACCTACATTTTTTGTGAAGTAAGATTTTTTTCTATCTCTCACCAGTTATACAAGTCATTCAGAATGAAGAGGACTTCAGAGGCTATTCGCAGAAAACTCAGGATATGCATTTCATTTGTCATGAAAATATCTTCAACATTTTGCATTTAATTAAAATTTTAGCAAAATCAAAACTTTCCAAACATTTTCTCTGTAAGGAGTAGTTTGGGGTTGGGGAATTTTCTTGAAAATCTGCGTCTCGCATCCTTGGAAGATGCTGAATTTAGATACCAAGTTTTGCGACTTTTACTTTTTCAGTTATGCTCTTCACAGACACACATACCACAAGGACTTTTTTCTAAAAATACTTTGGGGTTCAGAAGGTCTCAAAAAATGTATTTCCGGTGAAATCTAGACATCGAATTTTTGGGTGGAATAGAGCACTTCCTCTTAGCCGCTATAGTTAGGTGTTAGAGAAAGTAAAAGGTTTGGGGGGGATTCTAGGGCACCTACTCAAAGCTTGTGCTTACAGTAAAATCTCAGTGTCGAATATTTGAAATGCAATACCTCCTCTACCTACTATAAGTACGTAGTTTTGTTAGTTAAGTAGCTGGATACCAGTATTGGCATAGATTTATAGATCTTGTAATTATTATATATTTACACCTTTACCATCTATTATTCATTTTCATTACTTATGTTTTCTATTTTCTTTGAACTTAATCTGTAAAATGAATGTGTAGAAAAATTTAAAACTTTGATTCAATAAATAGAAAATTTGAATATGCCCCGGTATAGTAACCTAGATGCCGGGGTTGAATATTCAGATTGTATTTTATTTTTGTAAGTACGTAGTAGAGTAAGTAATAAATTGGAATGGGTACAAAAATGCGTGTGACTGGTACACGTCAATGTCTCCTTCAGGATGGTCTGAAATGCACACAGTACAACTGTGGACAGCAGAAGTAATGCGTCGCAGAAACTGACAGCTATGTTAAATGAGATGTTAGCAATATAAAAATGAAGTTGGCGCCCAGATACCAGACCATATGGGGGAAAGGCGCGGTGGTTTGCATGTCAACGAACTGGAGGAGCCATTGCCCGCCCAGAAGTTTCTGAACAGAATGACACCTGGACCACATCTGCGGTTTTTACGCTGCTCCAAGTTGTGCCGAGTTCGATTACTGCAGGAGAAGCAGAGATGTCGATTAACAAATGAAAACGCAGTTTTATGAGGATTATAAACACAGTTTGCCTATACAGAAGGCACGCATTTCTGAGTTTGAAAATCTTGCCCTTCCATCATTTGCGACTTCCATTCACCCCTGAAGAGAAACTTAAATATTATGATTTAATTAACCAATAAATAAATAATAAGTTAGAACAGGATCTAAGTTTCCTTTCGTTTTGCTCTCCACTTGTCTCCACATATGAACTTCTCTTAAAATTGTCAATCATCTGATGTCATCTTTTGCCTGAAATTGTTTGCATCCACTATTCCTTCCGCGCATATTCTAGCAAAATATTCTTCTTCTCATACAATCCACAGATAAGTTTCTTTTTCTCTTCCTGGTCAGTTTTAATATTCTTCTTCTTTTATTCATTCTGTCTAAAACAGCTTTTCTGTCCATTTCATACGCACCATTCTTCTTGATGTCTTTTGATCCTAATTGTAGGTTTCCATTTAAAAAACTTAAATTGACCCCAAAATGACTATCATAACATCCTCCAAACAAAGCACGACCAATGGAATTTACTTTCTCCCACAATACAAGCAACTTTAATTGAAGACATTTCTTTCTACAACCCTTAGCTTTGGATATATTGTACAGTCTCAACTTAATTGGTACATCCTGTATATATAGTATTTGCTCTCTGAGCAAAATCGGTCAGTGGGAGATGTCAGTTATGTACAAATCAAACATTTCAAAAATTTGTTATTGCTTTCAGAGATTGAATAAACATGTAGGCTGGCATATAATCCCCTATTAATTAATATAATAAAAATAAAAAAATTAAAATTTGAAGATATTTGCAAATATTAGAATGATAGGTATAGGTATAGATTATTCAACGAAAGGGGACACCTCGTGCCCTGCGACCTACAGTGATCTATTGTGGCTACAACCCTCCAGGGGGGAGGGATGAAGTGAAGCAACCACAGGTAGGTAGACAGGCCACAGAGACGAATGGAAGTCTCTAACATTTCCAAGCTCGCAAACCCGTCCCAATGCTGGAGCCGGCGAGAGAGGGCGATGAACGACCCACCATTCAAGCAGCCCTATGGTGTCCACGGGGAAAATTCTTTCCATTGAGCATGCATCCGCGCCATCTGTCCGGCACTGTCATACACCACGAAGCCTAGAAACACGCCTGAAAGATGAGAAGGAAAAGAATATGAAAGGAGATATACCATACATGTAGACTATAAATCAATATCAAACAAGAATTGTACATAATAATTTAATTCAGCAAGAAAGATGTTAGAGTATTTAGCGGCCAATAAATGTAAAAAGCAGGTTGTAACTTAGATACGTAAGGGACGGGCGAGCTACCTAATTCCAGGTAAAAGTAATTCTATGTAGAGTTCACCGCCTTTCACGAAGCTAATGAGCAAGGAACTTGAAGCAATAAGGAGAAATAGAAAGAGACAGATACAGAAAGGAAAGAGACAGAGATATTAAATCTGCTTCCGAATGCGAAAAGTTTTGCAACAGAATATTTTCATACATAATAAGGTAATGCGGTCTGAGGACCAATCAGAAATGTCGTTATATTCTAAGGCGTGAAGGTGAGCGTCACTAGGCTTAGGTATAAAAGGGGAAGAAAGCCCCAGATTTTCACTCTCTTATAGAATCTCGTCGACACACAGTGATACTCTCTAAACGACGGATGTACGTGTGTGCATATGGGTGGGGAGCGTGTGCAGTTACATTAGGCTCCTAATTTACTATTATGGTGGGAATTGTTAAAGATGGGAAAAGCTAAGCGCCCATAAGTATTTATTGGATAATAAACCACATTCTTAAAGGAAATGCAGTGTATTTTAATTTGCCTCACCTACGAAAACCCTGAGACCAGTGAAATTAGTTAGATAGGTAATTTATTAGGAATGGAGAATACATCAGCCGCTGAGCAGAGGTAGCCGGAGACCTGAACACTGCAGCGGAGGGCATCAACCAGAAGGACCAACGTTTTCCCGCTACAAATGAAAGGGAACTGATGGAAAAGACATCGTGGTAGACAATAAACCACCCCAGCATTCGCCTGCCGACCCGAGGAAACCACGAAAAAACCATGGCCAGAGTGGACTGTCACCGGGGATCGAACCTAAGATCTCCCGAATGGGAGTTGCACACGTCACTCGGTATTAAAATAATAGAGAATAAAAATACAAGGAAAGGTTTAACTCTGCCACTTTTATACAATAAACCTATGAAATAAAATAAAAGCAATGTTTTGTGTTGCACTCTATTGGTGAAGATTACTTCATATGCACTTACATCAATTACCAAGCTTTAAAAGAAAATAAATGGGCACCGTTTTCTAGAAAATTGCATTTTTCCACAAAGAGTGTACCTGAAAGAGTAGTGAAACTTGGTAGTATGTTCTAAAAGTATGCAATAAATAATCCTGTGCAGCTTTTTGATATTTTTAAAATAATGTTTATTTAATTAATATGTATATATATATATATATATAATTTCATTATTCTTCGATATAGCTTTGAAATTTTGAGACGTTTCTTCCCAAAACTGTGCACGAATACAAACGGCGGTGGGGACGAACTTGCACCCTTATCATTTTCATGAAAAAGGTGGGTTGACGGGGAAACCCTGCAATAAATCCACCTAAGTAGGACTACTGACCTAGATATCTTAACCAGCATTGAGTGTTGGCGTTTTGCATGAATGTAAGAGAACAGTATTTTTCAGCATCCAGAGTTTGGAGAATTTTGTGAAGAATTGGAATGATGATTTAGGCGGTGCCTGCTGTGGCCGAGTAGTTAGACCGTTCGCCTTTCACTGCGGCGGCCTGGGCTCGATCCCAGGGAAGGAGATGATAGTTTCACATCATCTCCTTCCTCGCTCTCATACCACCCATCCTGGTTCTTCTGTCCGATTGAAATAGCCTGTCTGCTCCCCGACAGGCATCTGACCCCAGGCATTGGCTTGAAAGTCGTGGGGATGTAAGTCCTCCAAACAAGGAGAGTAAACAGAGAAAGAATGACGATTTATTTGATTTCATTTACCTCCCCGCTTGTTCTTGATGAAGTAGAATAAGCCTTCTCCCTGGCTCATGTTACTGCTTGTCGTGTATTTCCTTACCCGCTACCTCATCTTAAATTCCTAAATATATTTTCATTCCTTTCCTTTTGAAAACCACAACCTTTGTCTTATTTGCGTTTATCTTCTTTACGTATTCTCCAGCACTGTCATTCATCACAAGGTTTTCCTCTGCTGCTAGCGGTGACATCATCAAAAAATATTATGTAGTTTATTATTCTTGTCCTACTACCACTCCTTCCATCTTCTGGAAAAAATTATTCACAAAATTCTCCAAACTCTACAAGTTATACCTGGATGCTGAAAAATATTGTTCTCTTACGTTCGAAAATACTATTTGGAATAACTAATTTTGTAGGTCGACGTTTACTTCACCTTCTCCAGCGCTTAGCGTTTACATCCTCAAAAACATCAGCAAAACCTTCTTCCAACATTCCAAGTACTTATTACTTTTTCTGCCACGTAAACAGTAGGTAGAGAAGGCATTGCATTCCACTAAAAAAGTCGATATCGAAATTTCACCAGAAATACATGTTTTGAGGCCTCCTGAATAAAAAAAGTCATTTTTAGAAAAAGGTCCGTTCGAACGCGTGCGCGCGCGTCTGTGTGCGTAAACAGCATAACTCAAAAACGAACAGTCGGATAAACAACAAACTTGGTATTTAAATTCAGCATCTTCCAAAGATGCGACAAAAGGATTTTCAAGAAAATCACCCCAAACTTCAATTTACATACAACACCTTTCGAAAGTTTTGTTTTCTAAAAAATGTCAAACGATTTTGATTAAAATGCCACGTATTAAAGATATTTACATGGTAAATAAAACGTATATCTTGAATTTTCTGCGAATAGCCTGTGAAATCCTGTCCATGCGGAAGGAATTTTATATAATCTTGTACAACTGGTAAACGTTGAGCGATAGGCGGAAACGTACAAAAAAAAAAACATATGTTTAAGACACACAATTTACTCCAAATAACTTTTTTGTGGCATCAGCAATTTCCGATGTATCCGTTATTAATCGATCAAACTATTCAATGCTTTTAAGCCATTCTTTTAAACTCCTGTCGATTTTCAGCTGTTTCTCCCGATGTTATGGAAAGTGTGTAAGTTTACGGCCACATACAGCGTGCAGCTCTAAAACATTTGACTATCGCTATTCCCTTCGTATTTATAATGATATGTGTAACACAGCTATACGCTGAAAGATTTATATCGATTAAAATGAATTAGATACGAAAATAAACTTTCGTAACAACAATTTGTGTACCCACTAATAGACGATATAGGGTAGAGAAAATCATGTGAATGTAACGCATCAGAATTTTTTTTATCTGTCTAAGCAAAAATCGTGAATTTTAATAGGAATCACTGTGTAAGTAATTAATCAATGAAAGTAAACAATCTTAAGTTTCCGTATCAAAATGAACCAAAATTATGTTGTTGTTATAGCACCGTGTATTAATTATCATGAATTTTCCGCAAGGCTTCAGAACTATTGGCACTTCTACATCGTGTCATTTGTTACGTGTCAGGCCTATTAAAATACAAAGGCAGGGAAAACCCACAAACAAGTTACGACTCCAAATCGACAACGAAGCATTAGTACTGACTGTCAGTGGGCATAGCTCTCTGTACTGTCACAGGCAGTTAGTAATTAACATCCTCCTGGGTTGACAATAATTTATTACAGAGCAGATTCCTAAACACAGTTACACAGGCGTGGTAATGGACAGAGATTGACGACACTTATCAGAGGTTTTAGTTGGTCAACTTTGACTATTTTTACCACACAAGAGTTGCACGCTCTCAGTTCATTAGGACTGGGTACAAACGTATTGCGGATATTTTACAAAAATACATATAAAAAATCTACCCTCTAACCACCTAAGAAAACAAAACACTGTACATATTCCTTGTTCTTTAACATAACTACTCATTTCTACTTTCTCTGCCTCGTACCTTTAGTAAGTAGAGAAAGTATTATATTCCAGCTAAAATTCTATACCGAAATTTCGCCGGAACATAGAAATTGGCTGCCATCTGCACTGTCTTCCAAGCAGTCGATTGGAGTATACATCAAAAGACAAATTGTTACGTATTGAGATTCCCAAGCTGCCTTAGTCTGACTCGAAGATAAATATAATTTACACCCAATGGCCAGGTAAAAAATCGTAACATGACAAACATATCTGCGTTGCATGTATAAAATGGACGTCAACAATGTCGGGAATGAAAGATAGGATATTGCAGCTTCCAGCAATGACAAATTATGCTTATAACAAATGTTGAATATCAAGACTATAGTCGAGTACAAAATGCACACGATAAATACATGGAACTCACAGTGGATAAATAGCAACAATGGCTCAATAAATTTTTACTTTCTCTACTACGTATAGTAAGTAGGGGAAGTATTGCATTCCACCCAAAAATTCGATACCGAGATTTCACCGGAAATACATGTTTTGAGACTCCCTGAATCCAAAAAAAGCATTTTTGGAAACATGTCCGTGTGTGTGTCTGTGTGTGTGTGTGTGTCTGTGTGTCTGTGAACAGCATAACTCAGAAACGAACAGTCGGATAAACACCAAACTTGGTATTTAGGTTCAGTATCTTCCAGAGATGCGACACGAAGGTTTTCAAGAAAATCCCCCCACCACAGACTACCCTTTACATGGAACATTTTTCGAAAATTTTAATTTTCTCAAAAATGCCTCTAACGATTTTGATTAAAATATCATATGTTTAAGGTATTTTCATGACAAATGAAATGTATATCTTGAATTTTCTGGGAATGTCTCCAAAAGTGTTCTTCATTCTGAACGACTTTTGCATAACTGGTAAACCATAAGAGATAGACAAACGTTTACTGCACAAAAAATGTAGCTCGCGTTAAAATACATAATTTATGTCATATACATTTTTTTTGTTGAGTGAACCGTTTTCGAGATATTGCTTGTTATTCCCTTAAATTTTCCAATACTTATACTTTTTCTCAAATTCGTTACTCATTTTTACTTTCTCTACTACGTATAGTAAGTAGGGGAAGTATTGCATTCCACCCAAAAATTCGATACCGAGATTTCACCGGAAATACATGTTTTGAGACCTCCTGAATCCAAAAAAAGCATTTTTGGAAACGTCCCTGTGTGTGTCTGTGTGTGTGTGTGTGTGTGTGTGTGTCTGTGTGTGTGTGTGTCTGTGTGTGTGTGTGTCTGTGTGTGTGTGTGTCTGTGTGTCTGTGAACAGCATAACTCAAAAACGAACAGTCGGATAAGCACCAAACTTGGTATTTAGGTTCAGTATCTTCCAGAGATGCGACACGAAGGTTTTCAAGAAAATCCCCCCACCCCAGACTACCCTTTACATGGAAGATTTTTCGAAAATTTTAATTTTCTCAAAAATGGCTCTAACGATTTTGATGAAAATATCATATGTTTAAGATAATGTCATGAGAAATGAAATGTATATCTCGAATTTTCTGGGAATGTCTCCAAAAGTATTCTTCATTGTGAACGACTTTTGCATAACTGGTAAACCATAAGAGATAGACAAAATTTTACTACACAAAAAATGTAGATCGCGTTAAAATACACAACTTATGTCATATACATTTCTTTTGTTGAGTGAACCGTTTTCGAGATATTGCTTGTTATTTCCTTAAATTTTCCAATACTTATACTTTTTCTCAAATGCGTTATTCATTTTTTTTATGTCCTGGACATGCAAAGAGAATGGAATGCGCCACATAGCAACCAGCGTTAAAATATTTGACTATCGCTTAAAAGCTACCATATTTCCCTTGCATCTACAAGAAAATTACCAATAAGATTGACATCTCGATTAACATGAACCATATGGAGAATAGGCGTTTGTAAAATTAGATTGTACAAGAGTAGAGAAAGTCATGTGAGTGTAACACATCAGATTTTTACTTTCTCTACTACGTATAGTAAGTAGGGGAAGTATTGCATTCCACCCAAAAATTCGATACCGAGATTTCACCGGAAATACATGTTTTGAGACCTCCTGAATCCAAAAAAAGCATTTTTGGAAACATGTCCGTGTGTGTGTCTGTGTGTGTGTGTGTGTGTGTGTGTGTCTGTGTGTGTGTCTGTGAACAGCATAACTCAAAAACGAACAGTCGGATAAGCACCAAACTTGGTATTTAGGTTCAGTATCTTCCAGAGATGCGACACGAAGGTTTTCAAGAAAATCCCCCCACCCCAGACTACCCTTTACATGGAAGAGTTTTCGAAAATTTTAATTTTCTCAAAAATGGCTCTAACGATTTTGATGAAAATATCATATGTTTAAGATAATGTCATGAGAAATGAAATGTATATCTCGAATTTTCTGGGAATGTCTCCAAAAGTATTCTTCATTGTGAACGACTTTTGCATAACTGGTAAACCATAAGAGATAGACAAAATTTTACTACACAAAAAATGTAGATCGCGTTAAAATACACAACTTATGTCATATACATTTCTTTTGTTGAGTGAACCGTTTTCGAGATATTGCTTGTTATTTCCTTAAATTTTCCAATACTTATACTTTTTCTCACATTCGTTATTCATTTTTTTATGTCCTGGACATGCAAAGAGAATGGAATGCGCCACATAGGAACCAGCGTTAAAATATTTGACTATCGCTTAAAAGCTACCATATTTCCCTTGCATCTACAAGAAAATTACCAATAAGATTGACATCTCGATATCTCGATTAATATGAAGCATATGGAGAATAAGCGTTTGTAAAATTAGATTGTACAAGTATTGTATTCCACCCAAAAATTCGATACCGAGATTTCACCGGAAATATATGTTTTGTGACCCCCTGAATCCAAAAAAAGCATTTTTGAAAACATATCCGTGTGTGTGTATGTGAGTCTGTGTGTGTGTGTGTCTGTCTGTGAACAGCATAAATCAGAAACGAACAGTCGGATAAACACCAAACTTGGTATTTAGGTTCAGTATCTTCCAGAGATGCGACACAAAGGTTTTCAAGAAAATCCCCCCACCCTAGACTACCCTTTACATGGAACATTTTTCGAGAATTTTAATTTTCTCAAAAATGGCTCCAACGATTTTGATTAAAATATCATATGTTTAAGATATGTTCATGACAAATGAAATGTATATCTCGAATTTTCTGGGAATGTCTCCAAAAGTATTCTTCATTGTGAACGACTTTTGCATAACTGGTAAACCATAAGAGATAGACAAACGTTTACTACACAAAAAATGTAGATCGCGTTAAAATACACAATTTATGTCATATACATTTTTTTGTTGAGTGAACGATTTTCGAGATATTGCTTGTTATTCCCTTAAATTTTCCAATACTTATACTTTTTCCCAAATTCGTTATTCATTTTTTTTTTTGTCCTGGTAATGCCAAGAGAATGGAATACTCGACATAGCAACCACTCTTAAAATATTTGACTATAGCTTAAAGCCTACCGATTCCCCTTGCATCTACAAGAACATTAGCAATAAGATTAGCATCTCGATATCTCGATTAACATGAAGCATGTGGAGAATAAGCGTTTGTAAAAATAGTTTGTACAAGAGTAGGGAAAGTCATGTGAGTGTAACACATCAGATGTTTTTGAAGTGGAATACAATACTTCCTCTGATTACTGTCAATACACAGTAGATAAAGTAAACACTGGAAAACACACATTCAAAGGAAGAATATCAAGTGAAATTGTACTCCTAAATTGTAACCCCAAAGATGGGAAGACCAAGAAAACGGTGGACTGAACGGGCAGCAAGATGGTGTTGATGATAACGGTGATGAGACATGGAAGTATAACTAGAGTATCTACTTGAAAATGGACGCCTATTAAGCAAAATATTTTAAAAGGTGACTTCATATTTTAAATCGATTTTAAATTTTTCCAAGTCAAACTGAATAAAACTACAATCCCAGATGCTCATGAAAGTATTAGTCCTGTCCCTATTTAGAGCAAGTAGATATAGGAAAAGCTACCTCAGAATTCATTTTCAGTCCATAATTGCTCGTGAATGTTTGGCGCAATTTATGAACTCATTTTCATTGTCTTTTCACGCAACTAGTAATTATGAAAGTAGTAGTAATTATACAGGTGAGCCAAAAGACTCCGAACCGCCTGAGCGGTGTTTTTCCTGTCCGCGTCCTCGCCGCTGACTGCCATCTGCCGTTATCATAGAAAGGCGCGGATGAAACCATACAACATTTTTAAAACTACTTTTTAAGGCTTTACTTACCAACTTTATGAAAGGAAATGCTGAAACTGGCCACCGTCGTTGTGCATGCATTTTTGGCACCTCTTTAGGAAACTATCCATCATGGCTTTTTTTTGGAGGGGGAATTTTCCAAACGATGACCGATGTCGTCTAATGTTTCTTCGGTAAGAACAGAACGCTGTCTTTTAGATTTCTTAGCCTGAACACTTCCTGTGGCCTGAAATTTACTGTAAATTTCATGGATTGTTGTACGGCCTGGAACTTTTACACCTGGAAATCTTTCTGCAAATCGTACTTTCACTTGGCGAGCTGACCGAGTTAACACATACGAATCATAAATAAATACATGCTGTGCAGTAGAAAACATATTCTAAGCCATAATATACTTTGTGACTAAGTACAGGACAAAATAATAAACAACTCGTAATAACTGAACTACATCACATCACCGTCAACTCAAAACTGCACTTCACACTGCACAGCAAAACCACAACAGCATGACTTTGTTTATAGTAGCAGTGCGTTATCATGTTTTTATCATACACGCCCGGTGGAAAAACACCGCGCAGCCGGTAATATTGTTCATAAAATACCCCTCCGGGCTAACTTAAAACGTAACCTGTACAAGACAAACCCACACACCCTGGAAGAATTAATTAAAACAAAATATTCGCCAGGAAATTTCTCACCGTGAACTACGGCGAGTGATGGATAGTTTCCTTAAGAGGTGCCAAAATGTATGGACAACGGCGGTGGTCAATTTCAGCATTTCCTTTCGTAAAGTTGGTATGTAAAGCTTTTAAAAGCAGTTTTAAAAATGTTGAATGGTTTCATCCGCGCCTTTCTATGATAGCGGCAGGCGGCAACGAGCGCCGAGGACGCGGACAGGAAAAACACCGACAGGTGGTTCGAAATCTTTTGGCTCACTCTGTACTAGTGCCTTATAAAATATTCACGCAACTGGGATATGAATGCTGACCCAATGAACAACTGGGACACGGAAAGCAGCGCAATATTTTAAAATCTCGCTTGAACAGCTAATCTAAAGAACAATTTCAAAAAATGTGTTGGGTAGGATTTCTCTTTCCTTCTCTGTAAAGCAAGGATGTGTTTAATGGAGGAACACACCTGACAAAGCGAACCGCTGCAGTTTTGAAGTCCTGGTGGGTGTGGTTAGTGCAGATTACGACAGTCTGAGTCATGACCTCAAAGTATTTATTATTCTTCGGTGTAACTTCGACATTTTGGAATTTCCCTTCTCAACACTGTTCACGGAATGCAGTGCAGTCGTTTTGTGAAATTAGGCACCGAGGCATGGACGCCGCATAAATGTGCACTTGCAATCTTTTGATTTCATGAAAAAGGTCGGTTGACATGAAAATTCTCCAAGAAAAATCTTGTGTTACATTCACACGACTTTCTCTGATTGTTTATTTTTATAAACTTCTACAAACTGTTCTTATGAAAACCTATTTTTCTATCTACTTCATGCAAATTGAGATAAACTTTTGCAGAAAGAGTGGCAATACACATTTCGTTGTGGGGTATAAGGGACATAGAGGAAAGCGAATAGATAGCCAGATGTTTAAAAGCGGCTCGTTGTACACTATCTTTAATATTCCATACTATTTCAATGTCAACGTGAGAAACAGGTGAATAGCGACTGCACTTTAAGAAACTTGCAAAGTGTTGAACAATTCAAACCAATTAACGGATATCTCGAAAACAGCTGAAGCCGCAAAACGGTTATTAGGAATAAATTATGTGCTTCAAAGAGAGCCGCATTTTTACTTTCTCAATCACGTATATAATAAGTAGAGAAGGTATTGTATCTCACCCATAGATTCGATTCTGAGATTTCATCGGAGATACATGTTTTGAGGTCCCCTGAATAATATACTTTTTTAGCTTCGTAGTGTGCGTGTCTGTGTGTGTGTGTGTGTGTGTGTATTTGAGAGAGAGGAGAGGGAGAGAGAGAACAGTATAACTCAAAAATGAAAAGTCGAATAAGTACCAAAATTGGTGTTTAGGTTCAGTACCTTTCAAAGATGCGACACGAAAATTTTATATACATTTGGCTATCGTTATTCTCTTTGTAATCTATAAGAAATGTATAATGTAGCTATTTGTGTAAAAGTTTATTTGGATTAAAATGAAATAGATAAAAAAATAAACTTTCGTAAGAATAACTTGTACCCCACTAATAAACGATAGAGGGTAGTGCAATTATGTGAATGTAGCACATCAAATTTCTATTCACTAGAGCAGAAATTCGCTGCTTAAATCTTAACTAACATTGACAAAACCCTGGAAAATGTAGTCCACATAAAAAGAATATACCGTTGGAACAAACCCGTAAGCCTTCTTGGTTAGTGTCCAAATTTTACTGCCATGAATTCATCCCTTGCGGTCTTCCCGCGACTACTGAACTTGCGTAATCTCCTCTCTATCGATGTATACCGATATACTAAATGTGCGTTTAATGACACACTGTCATCAGTGGGAGAGTCAGGCCGATCTCGATGACCTTGACCACAACTGGGTAGAACGCTGTCGCTAAGCAAATGAAACCAGCATACGCAAGGGAATCATTTGGAGTTCCTCATATTTCCAGACCATTAGTCCTCTATATCATTAAAGAAGAAATCATACTTTGTTTAGGAAAGGATGTACCTACGCTAAGTTAAGAAGGCATTTAGGGACGAAAGGTTTGTGCGATCTAGTCTGCGAGAGGTGAAGTGCTGCCAACCAGTAGGAGTAGGGAGTAGAAGCCTTTCTAGCCACGACACTTAGGTGCTGATTGTACCCAATAGAAATGTGCGGATGAGGGATTTCCCATCTTTTGTCTCTCTGCTGACGTAATCTTTTCAGAACTGCAATATTCGTTGGACATTCGGAGGAATGTACTCAGGGCGAAGAGGTTCTTAAAGATGTTATGGTGATGCTGATTCTGTGTCCTGGGTTCGCAGTATTGCAATCTGCTGTCTGGGAGTCCTGAGTTGTGGACGTTCTGCTGTTGAATGTGTGCAAGTCTTGTCAGAATACCTTGCACCTCTCAAAGCAGTTGATCTGTGTGGTATGGAGTCTGGACTATGGAGACTTCATCTAGTGTTTCCATGACATGTGAGAGAACAAATCCAGGTAAAGCATGAAGATAGGTCTTCTGAAGAAATCTCTAGGATGTTTCACAACATCATCTAATTCTGTTGAGCATAGATTGAAAGATGAGATTGAAACGCATATGTTAATTTCATTATGTCATCGTTTTCTGTCTTTATGTTCCTACTAGATTCTTGGTGTACGTTACCTACGCTTCTCTCTCTCTCTCTCTCTCTCTCTCTCTCTCTCTCTCTCTCTCTCTCTCCATTTACACATCGCCATACCGGACTTTCACGCCCAATATAGAATGGGACGCGAAGGACCATAGTAGTTAAAGAGCGTCCATAAAAAAATGAACATTTCGGGCCATATCAACGTCTTTGATTTTAAAACTACTATGGAATGGAAAATCACAAGGGTCCAGATAGATCTAGGCATAGGAATTCTAAGCATTTAAGCCAGAACGGAGGAAAATAAGGTTCACTGTCACTGGACTAGAGAGAGGGAAGTTGCAAATAACAAACCAATCCCATCTCTCATACAGTCTTTTGGGTTTGCAGACAACGCTCGTGGACTAGAGGGAAGGAAGTTGCAAATAACAAACCAACCCCATCCCTCGTACAGTCTTTTGGGTTTGCAGACAACGCTCGTGGACTAGAGAGAAGGAAGTTGCAAATAACAAACCAACCCCATCCCTCGTACAGTCTTTTGGGTTTGCAGACAACGCTCGTGGACTAGAGAGAAGGAAGTTGCAAATAACAAATCAACCCCATCCCTCGTACAGTCTTTTGGGTTTACAGACAACGCTCGTGGACTAGAGAGAAGGAAGTTGCAAATAACAAACCAACTCCATCCCTCGTACAGTCTTTTGGGTATGCAGACAACGCTCGTGGACTAGAGAGAAGGAAGTTGCAAATAACAAACCAATCCCATCTCTCATACTGTCTTTTGGGTTTGCAGACAACGCTCGTTGACTAGAGAGAAGGAAGTTGCAAATAACAAACCAATCCCATCCCTCGTACAGTCTTTTGGGTTTGCAGACAACGCTCGTTGACTAGAGAGAAGGAAGTTGCAAATAACAAACCAATCCCATCTCTCATACAGTCTTTTGGGTTTGCAGACAACGCTCGTTGACTAGAGAGAAGGAAGTTGCAAATAACAAACCAACCCCATCCCTCGTGCAGTCTTTTGGCGTTTTCAGACAACACTCGGACCGGTTTTTACCTGTCTGTCAGTTAACTTTGGCCTGTGTTGTTTTGCAGCCTTTGCTTTGAGTGTAGGTAACTTGAAGCCAGCTGTTTAAGAATCCCTATGCCTGATTATAATATATGATAGTAAACACTTATATTTTTCTTCCACTGTCATTACTAATGTAAGCGCCTTTCAGAGAATCAAAGGGAGAGACTTTTCTGTGCGTTTACATGGAAGATTTGAAATACCAAGGTGCACATTTTATGGGTCTCATGTAGACAATACAGTTGCGAGCAGTGCCATGGATCCTACTCTATGGAGAATGTACTCAAAGAAAGCTAACGGCCATGTAACGAGAACAAAAGACCAGATTGCCCAACTGCATTAATATACGCTGACGATGAACGTAAGACAGTCAGGAATCATAATTAAGTCCATGCAAGAAAGAAGAAAGGAAGGCTAAAGAAGATACATTTATTCAACAGATGAAGCTTCCTCGTAGAAAAAGTGAGGACGCCACAAGTATGAAAAATCTGATGGGATACATTCACACGACCTTCTCTAACCTCTATCGTTTATTAGTGGAGGCATAAACTATTCTTAATAAAACTTATTTTTCTATCCACTATATTTTAATCCAAATAAACCTTTGCAGAACATTTCCTTACAGATACAAAGGGAACAGCGATAGTCAAATGTTAAGAACTGGACGCTATACGCTGCCTTAAAATACTGTTTCCATGCAATCGCGAGAAACAGCTGAATGTTCAAAGGACTTTAAGAGAATGACAAGAAATGAATAATTCGAACTTTTAATAACGAATAGCTCAGAAACGCCTTATTGCACAAAAACCTATTTTAAATAAATTGTTTGTTTTAAAGGGATTACACTTTTTGTTTAATAGGTACGTTTTCGTCTATCGCTTAACGTTTACGAGTTATACAAGACTATACGAAATTCCCTCCGAAAGAAGAGGACCTCATAGGCTATTCCGCGAAAATACAAGATAAACATTTTATTTGTCATAAATATCTTTAATATATGGTATTTTAATCAAAATCGTTAGAGCCATTTTTTAGAAAAAACTAAATATTCGAAAAATGTTCCATGTAAAGGGCAGTTTGGGGTGGGGGATTTTGTTGAAAATCTTCATGCGCATCTCTGGAAGATACTGAACCTAAATACTAAGTTTGCTGTTTATCCGACTTTTCGTTTCTTGAGTTACGCTGTTCACAGAGACACACGCACGCACACATACAACAACACGTGACCTTTTTCTAACAATCTGATGAGATACATTCACATGCACTTGTTTATTAGTGAGTACACGAACTATTCTTACTAAAACTTACTTTTATATCCACTACACTTTAATCCAAATAAACCTTTGCAGATATAGCTACATTTCACGTTAAGTTATAGACGCAAAGAGAATAGCGATAGTCAAATGTTCAAGAACTGGACCCTATATCTGGCCTTAAAATTCCATACTGTTTTTATGCAATGGCGAGAAACAATTGAATGCTGAAGGGACTTTAACCAAGTAATGAACAATTCAAACCATTAATAACGCATATATCTCAGAAACGGCTTATGCCACAAAAATACTTATTTGAAATAATTTGTGTGTTTTAAGGAGACCCACATTTCATGTGTAGTAATTTCCGTCTATCATTTAACGTTTACTAGTTATACAAGATTATATAGAATTCCTTCCGAATGAGAACTTCAAAGGCTATTCCCAGAAACTTCAAGATATACATTTTATTTGTTATGTAAACATATTAATATATGGTATTTTATTCAAAATCGTTAGAGCCATTTTTTAGAAAATCAAAAATTCTCGAAAAATGTTCCACGTAAAGAGTAGTTGGGGTGGGGGATTTTCTTGAAAATGTTTGTGTCGCATCCTTGAAAGATGTTTAACTTTGTCGCGGTAATCTGTTCGTGTTATCTTATTTGCTGAGCGCCTGTTGTTTTATTATTTTAAGATTTGGGTTCTTTGTCCTCCGGCTAGCTATTATTACCCAGTCGAGCAAATATCTCTGAGCAGGGCGCGTAAACTGAAAGGAGTTGTTACTAAAAGATAACACTGATAAAAGAATTTGTTTTTACACTTTTATTGCCGTCACACTTAATTAATTTCACATCTTTAATCTTGATACACGCCTGACTGAAACTGTTATATTTCCGAATGTAATTACTGTCGTATTAGTTGCTGCGTACTTCACATTTTGTAACTAACTTTACGACGCGAGAGATTCTTCCAAACTGTATGACGTGTAACACGTGAATGATTCTGTAGAACTGCGCGACGTATATCTCGTG
Source organism: Deroplatys truncata (assembly GCA_030765065.1). Lineage (NCBI taxonomy): Eukaryota > Metazoa > Arthropoda > Insecta > Mantodea > Mantidae > Deroplatys > Deroplatys truncata. The sequence continues at coordinate 6,363,470 of CM060988.1, read as the reverse complement.
AATGATTCTTTAGAACTGCGTGATGTGTACCTCGTGAATGATTCTGTAGAACTGCGCGACGTATATCTCGTGAATGATTCTTTAGAACTGCGCGACGTATATCTCGTGAATGATTCTTTAGAACTGCGCGACGTATATCTCGTGAATGATTCTTTAGAACTGCGCGACGTATATCTCGTGAATGATTCTTTAGAACTGCGCGACGTATATCTCGTGAATGATTCTTTAGAACTGCGTGATGTGTACCTCGTGAATGATTCTGTAGAACTGCGCGACGTATATCTCGTGAATGATTCTTTAGAACTGCGTGATGTGTACCTCGTGAATGATTCTGTAGAACTGCGCGACGTATATCTCGTGAATGATTCTTTAGAACTGCGCGACGTATATCTCGTGAATGATTCTTTAGAACTGCGCGACGTATATCTCGTGAATGATTCTTTAGAACTGCGTGATGTGTACCTCGTGAATGATTCTGTAGAAATGCGCGACATTTCGTGAATGATTCTTTAGAAGTGCGTGATGGTACCTCGCGAGAGATTGCTTAGAACTGCGTGATGTGTACCTCGTGAATGATTCTGTAGAACTGCGTGATGGTACCTCGTGAGAGATTGCTTAGAACTGCGTGATGTGTACCTCGTGAATGATTCTGTAGAACTGCGTGATGGTACCTCGCGAGAGATTGCTTAGAACTGCGTGATGTGTACCTCGTGAATGATTCTGTAGAACTGCGTGATGGTACCTCGCGAGAGATTGCTTAGAACTGCGTGATGTGTACCTCGTGAATGATTCTGTAGAACTGCGTGATGGTACCTCGCGAGAGATTGCTTAGAACTGCGTGATGTGTACCTCGTGAATGATTCTGTAGAACTGCGTGATGGTACCTGGTGAATGATTCTGTAGAATTGCGTGATGGTACCTCGTGAATGATTCTGTAGAACTGCGTGATGGTACCTCGTGAGAGATTGCTTAGAACTGCGTGATGTGTACCTCGTGAATGATTCTGTAGAACTGCGTGATGGTACCTCGCGAGAGATTGCTTAGAACTGCGTGATGTGTACCTCGTGAATGATTCTGTAGAACTGCGTGATGGTACCTCGCGAGAGATTGCTTAGAACTGCGTGATGTGTACCTCGTGAATGATTCTGTAGAACTGCGTGATGGTACCTCGCGAGAGATTGCTTAGAACTGCGTGATGTGTACCTCGTGAATGATTCTGTAGAACTGCGTGATGGTACCTGGTGAATGATTCTGTAGAATTGCGTGATGGTACCTCGTGAATGATTCTGTAGAACTGCGTGATGGTACCTGGTGAATGATTCTGTAGAATTGCGTGATGGTACCTGGTGAATGATTCTGTAGAATTGCGTGATGGTACCTCGTGAATGATTCTGTAGAACTGCGTGATGGTACCTGGTGAATGATTCTGTAGAATTGCGTGATGGTACCTCGCGAGAGATTGCTTAGAACTGCGCGACGTGTACCTCATGAATGATTCTGTAGAACTGCGTGATGGTACCTCGTGAATGATTCTGTAGAACTGCGTGATGGTACCTCATGAATGATTCTGTAGAACTGCGTGATGGTACCTCGTGAATGATTCTGTAGAACTGCGTGATGGTACCTCGCGAGAGATTGCTTAGAACTGCGTGATGTGTACCTCGTGAATGATTCTGTAGAACTGCGTGATGTTACCTGGTGAATGATTCTGTAGAATTGCGTGATGGTACCTCGTGAATGATTTCTTAGAACTGCGCGACGTATACCTCGTGAATGATTCTGTAGAACTGCGTGATGGTACCTCGTGAATGATTTCTTAGAACTGCGCGACGTGTACCTCGTGAATGATTCTGTAGAACTGCGTGATGGTACCTCGTGAATGATTTCTTAGAACTGCGTGATGGTACCTCGTGAATGATTCTGTAGAACTGCGTGATGGTACCTCGTGAATGATTTCTTAGAACTGCGCGACGTGTACCTCGTGAATGATTCTGTAGAACTGCGTGATGGTACCTCGTGAATGATTTCTTAGAACTACGCGACGTGTACCTCGTGAATGATTCTGTAGAACTGCGTGATGGTACCTCGTGAATGATTTCTTAGAACTGCGCGACGTGTACCTCGTGAATGATTTCTTAGAACTACGCGACGTATACCTCGTGAATGATTCTGTAGAACTGCGTGATGGTACCTCGTGAATGATTTCTTAGAACTACGCGACGTATACCTCGTGAATGATTCTGTAGAACTGCGTGATGGTACCTCGTGAATGATTTCTTAGAACTACGCGACGTGTACCTCGTGAATGATTTCTTAGAACTACGCGACGTGTACCTCGTGAATGATTTCTTAGAACTACGCGACGTGTACCTCGTGAATGATTTCTTAGAACTACGCGACGTGTACCTCGTGAATGATTTCTTAGAACTACGCGACGTATACCTCGTGAATGATTTCTTAGAACTACGCGACGTGTACCTCGTGAATGATTTCTTAGAACTACGCGACGTGTACCTCGTGAATGATTTCTTAGAACTACGCGACGTGTACCTCGTGAATGATTTCTTAGAACTACGCGACGTGTACCTCGTGAATGATTTCTTAGAACTACGCGACGTGTACCTCGTGAATGATTTCTTAGAACTACGCGACGTGTACCTCGTGAATGATTTCTTAGAACTACGCGACGTGTACCTCGTGAATGATTTCTTAGAACTACGCGACGTGTACCTCGTGAATGATTTCTTAGAACTACGCGACGTGTACCTCGTGAATGATTTCTTAGAACTGCGCGACGTGTACCTCGTGAATGATTTCTTAGAACTACGCGACGTGTACCTCGTGAATGATTTCTTAGAACTGCGCGACGTGTACCTCGTGAATGATTTCCTAGAACTACGCGACGTGTACCTCGTGAATGATTTCTTAGAACTGCGCGACGTGTACCTCGTGAATGATTTCTTAGAACTACGCGACGTGTACCTCGTGAATGATTTCTTAGAACTGCGCGACGTGTACCTCGTGAATGATTTCTTAGAACTACGCGACGTGTACCTCGTGAATGATTTCTTAGAACTACGCGACGTGTACCTCGTGAATGATTTCTTAGAACTACGCGACGTGTACCTCGTGAATGATTCTGTAGAACTGCGTGATGGTACCTCGTGAATGATTCTGTAGAACTGCGTGATGGTACCTCGTGAATGATTCTGTAGAACTGCGTGATGGTACCTCGTGAATGATTCTGTAGAACTGCGTGATGGTACCTCGTGAATGATTTCTTAGAACTGCGCGATTCTTGCTTTTGGCTCGAGAATATATACTCCTTCTCCCCGAAATGCCTAAACATTATAATAGAGCTGCTATTGGTTACTAATTAGCGTCTGGTTTGTCAGCCAATCATAATTACTAACACATATGCTCTAGGGAAGATATTCCCGCCATTTCTAAAGAAAGGCACGCTACCCTGACGTCATTTGTTTGTCTCTTCTTAGTGATAAACAATTCACCCCCTCGCTTCATTGTTACCCACTCTATCGTCAGTTTCAGTGACGCCGTGTAAACTTATTTCCTAACATTGCTTATGGCTAACAAACATCTAAAATCATTGTCATACAATAATGTTAGTTTACACTACAATCACTCTGGCATTCACAGTGTTGTGATATAAAATACTGCGTCAACTTAAATACCAAGCTTGGTGCTTATACGACTTTTCGATTTTGAGTTATACTGCTCATAGATACACACGCGCACACAGATCTTTTTTTAAAAAAAAAAAATTTCTGTTTTTTTGAATTCATGAGCCTCAAAGCATATATTTCCGGTGCAATATTAACATCGAATTTTTGAGTGGAATGCAATACCTTCTCTGCCTACTTTGCATGGTAGAGGAAGTAAAAAGTGATTAAGTGAACAAACATAAACGAAACGCTTATGTAGGATACCTATGTACACCTTAATTATACTCTTCTAATACGCGCTTTGAAATGAAACCGCACACTTTTGTAGAATAATATCGGATTACAATTTACAATAATTAAAAGATATTTGTTATTGTTTTCGCTTTTTCTACCACGTACATAGTAGGTAGAGAAGGCATTGCATTCCACGCAGAAATTCGATACCGAGATATCACAGGAAATGCATGTTTCAATCCAAAAAAAAGCATTTTTAGAAAAAGGTCCGTGTGTGTGTCTGCGTGTCTGTGAACAGCATAACTCAAAAACGAAAAGGCGGATAAATATCAAGCTTGAAATTTAAGTTTCGTATCTTTCAAAGATGTGGCACGAACAATTTCAAGAAAATTCGCCGACCTCAGACTACCCTTTACATGGAACATTTTTCGAAAAGTTTAATTTTCTCAAAAATAGCTCTAACGATTTTGATTAAAATATCATATCTTTAAGATATTTTCATGACAAATGAATTGTATATCTTGAATTTTCTGGGTATGTCCCCAAACGTTCTATTCTGAATGGCTTTTGCATAACTAATAAACCGTAAAAGACAGAGAAAATTTTACTACACCAAAAATGTAGATATCGTTAAAACACACAATTTATATAATATACATTTCCGAGATATTCCTTGTCATTTGTTTGAATTTTCCTACACTTATACTTTTTTCTCAAATGGGAATTCGATATTTGTTTTCTTTTTATTTATTTTAATTTCTTTTATGTCCTGGACATGCAAAGGGAACGAAATACTCCACATAGCAACCAGCTCTTAAAAAAATTCACTATCACTTAAAGCCTACCATATTCCCCTTGTAGAGGTCTGGCCCCGTAGCTCAGTCGGTAGAGAAACTGCCTGCTGTTAAAATTATATTGAGTTTTATTTATGGACGCTCTTTAACTACTATGGTCCTTAGCGTCCCATTCTATATTGGGCGTGAAAGACTGGTAATTTTGCTCAAAGACTCTTTATCAGGTTTGAGGTTCTTTTGCATGCTGTAAATCTATGACACGGGACCACCGGCTTTACTTCCCTTACAAAGGAAGCCATGCTAAGAATGGTTACGCACGAAAGAAATCCATCGCTCACCCGCGACCTCGGGAACTAGAAGCATGGTAACCACTACACCACGCGGACGACACTGCCTGTTGTTCGAGGGGTCCCGGGTTCGATTCCTGACTGGGGGTAAGGATTTTTCTGTAGTGAAGATTAACCCCTTTCCTCCCCAGAGTCTGGAAGTATGAATGAGAGTGTATGATCTAATGATTAAAAGACCAAAAGTGTAAGAAACCCAACGACAAGAGTTACACGACTTAACACCATTGCCAATATGTTCCAAAAGAAAGGCCACCGATAATACCAATGAAGTTAAAGGCGGGGTATAAATAGAACAAAAAAAATTCTGATGTGTTACACTCACATGACTTTCTCTACTCTTGTTCAAACTATTTTTACAAACGCTTATTCTCCATCTACTTCATGTTAATCGAGATATCGAGATGTTAATCTTATTGCTAATTTTCTTGTAGGTGCAAGGGGAATTGGTAGGCTTTAAGCGATAGTCAAACATTTTAAGAGCTGGTTGCTATGTGGAGCATTCCCGTCTCTTTGCATTAACAGGACAAAAAAAATGAATAACGAATTCCCATTTGAAAAAAGTAGGTATAAGTATTGGAAAATTTAAGGGAATAACAAGCAATATCTTGAACACGGTTCACTCAACAAAAAGATGTATATGACATAAATTGTGTATTTTAACGCGATCTACATTTATTGTGTAGTAAAATTTTATCTATCTCTTATGAAGAGCACTTTTGGAGACATTCCCAGAAAATTCAAGATATACATTTTATTTGTCATAAAAGTATCTTAAATATATGACATTTTAATCAAAATCGTTAGAGCCATTTTTGAGAAAATTAAAATTTTCGAAAAATATTCCATGTAAAGGGTAGCCTAGTGTGGGGGATTTTCTTGAAAACCATCGTGTGGCATCTCTGGAAGATAGTGAACCTAAATACTAAGTTTGTTGTTTATCCGACTGTTCGTTTCTTAGTTATGCTGTTCACAGACAGACAGACAGACACACACACAAACACTCACGGACCTGTTTCCAAAAATACTTTTTTTTTGGATTCAGGAGGCCTCAAAAGATGTATTTCCTGTGAAATTTCGGTATCGAATTTTTGGGTGGAATGCAATACTTCCCCTACTTACTATACGTGGTAGAGAAAGTAAAAATTAGCAATAAGATAATTTCTGCAAATGTTTATCTTGACTAATGTGAAGTAGATGGAGAATAACTGTTTGTAAATATTGTTAGTACAAGAGTAGAAAAAGCCACGTGACTGTAACACATTAGATTTTTTGAAACATGTCCTATGTGTGTCTGTCTGTGAACAGCATAACTAAGGCGAAAAGTCGGATAAGTACCAAACTTGGTATTTGAGTTTAGTATGTTGCAAGGATGCGCACAAGGATTCCCCGACTACCCTTTACATGGAACATTTTTCAAAATTTAGATTTTTTTCACAAATGGCTATAACGATTTTGATTAAAATATCATCTTTTTATGACAAATAAGATGTATATCGGGAATTTTCTGGAATTGTCTCCCAAAGTCCTCTTCATTCTGAATGACTTTCGCATAACTGTAAATCGTAAGAGATAGACAAAATTTTTATACACAAAAATGTAGTTAAAACACACAATTTATGTCATATACATTTTTTTGTCGAGTGAACCATTTCAGAGATATTTCTTGTTATTTGTTTAAATTTTCCAATACTTATACCTCTTTCTCAAATGGGAATTCGTTATTCATTTTTTTTTATGTCCTGGACATGCAAAGAGAATGGAATGCGCCACATAGCAACCAACTCTTAAAATATTTGACTATCACTTAAAGCCTGCCAATTCCCCTTGCATCTACAAGAAAATTAGCAATAAGATAATTTCTGCAAATATTTATCTAAATTAACATGAAGTAGATGGAGAAGAAATGTTTGTAAAACTAACTTTAAGAAGAGTAGGGAAAGTCATGTGAGTGCAACACATCAGATAATTTTTTATCTACTACATTTTAATGCAAATAAACCTTTGCAGAAATGATGCAAAGGGAATAGCGATAGTCAAATGTTTAAGAACTGGACAGCATACGCCAGCCTTATAATCGCATACTGTTGCCATGCAATCGCGAGAAACAACTGAATGATGAAAGGACAATCAAGAAATGAACAATGCGAACCTTTAATAATAGATATCTCAGAAAGGCAAAAAAAAAACTTGTTTGAAATAAATTGTGTGTTTTAAAGAAATTACATTTTTTGTGTAGTACGTTTTCGTCTATCGATTAACGTTTTACCAGTTATACAGTATTATACAAAATTACTTCTGAATAAAGAGGACGTCACGGGCTATTCCCCGAAAATTCAAGATATACATTTTATTTGCCATGTAAATATGTTTCATACATGGTATTTTAGTCAAAATCGTTAGAGCCATTTTTTAGAAAATCATAATTTTAGAAAAATGTTCCATGTACCTAATGGGGTGGCGGGATTTTCTTGAAAATCTTCGTGTCGCATATTTGGAAGATACTAAACTCAAATACGAAGTTTGGTATTTATCCCACTTTTTATTTTTCAGTTATTTTGTTCACAGACAGACACACGGACACACACACACGCGCACACGTTACCAACAATGCTTTATTTGGATTCAGGGCGCCTGAAGACGTGTACTTCCGGTGAAATCTCGGTATCGAAGTTCTGGGCGGTATGCAATACTTCCCCTACTTACTATATGTAATAGACAAAGTAAAAAGGTCCGTGTGTGTGAACAGCATAACTCAAAAACGAAAAGTTCAATAAATACCAATCTTGGTATTAACGTAGTTTCAGTACCTTCCAAAGATGCGACACGAGGATTTTCAAGAAAATTCCCCATTCCAACTAACCTTTACGTGGAACATTTTTCGAACATTCTGATTTTTTAAAAAGTGGCTCTAACGATTTTTATTAAAATAACATATATTAAAGATATTTACATCACAAAATCTACACTGCCGTTTGTGAAAATTGCAACACCAAGAAAGAATTTCCCGAATAACTCCAAACTTGGTGGAAGTGTAGAAGAGTGTGCAAGCAATAAGTGATTAGGTTTACAGAGAGATGGGGTACACGTAGGCCGAGCAGAGCCCTCTGGTGTCGATTCGACAAGGTCATTTTTGCGCCCAGTGTAGTCAGTGCAGAGCTGTCAAACAAGGTGGAAACAATTAAAATGAGTGCCAATATGCCTCGTCGACGTCAGCGGGAATGCCATACCGTGACATTTCGGCTTGTATAGGGCATGCTGCTACGACAGTGACGCGTGTGTGGAAGTAGTGGATAGGTGAAGGTTGTACGCAGCGAAGAGCGGGTACTGGACTACGGAACATGACCCCAGCACGGGATGACCCTCATCTTGTCCGCATGGCCATAACGGACCGTACAGCATCTTCCACAGTGTTGGCTCGACGCTGGAGCACTGCAACAGGTGTAAACTTATCTGCATTAACGGTTCGTCGCCGTCTGCTGCAGTTGGACTGGTTGCTTGTATGCCATTAAGTGGGCTACCATTGTCCAGAAACCACAAGCTCCTCCGACTGCAATGGAGCACGTGAACAACGTCACTGGGGTGCTGAGTGGAAAAATGTAGTCTTTTCGGACGAGTCCCGCTTCAACGAGTCCCACAGTGATGGCGCATGCGTGTCCGGCAGTACCGTGGTGAGCGCAACCTGGAGGGCTGCATTGTTGAGCGACATAGTGGACAAACACCAGGTGTGGTGGTTTGGTTACAACAACTGATCTCGCCTCCTACGAATTGAGGGCGCTTTGAACAGCAACCGGTAGCTAACGGTGGTTGTAGAGCCTGAAATACTCTCCCTGCTTCAGGCATCTCCACAGGCCACATTTCAACAGAACAATTCCCGGCCGCATATTGCGAGGAATGTATACAAGCCTTCTTCGAAGAGCGACGAGTACCATTGCTTCCCTGGCCTGCACGTTCACCTGACATGTCGCCCATCGAACATGTCTGGGATATGGTTGGTCGTCACGGTCCTCCAGTAACCAGTGTCACGGATTTGTGGGCTCGAATACAAACTACCTGGAGGGAAATCCCTCAGGAACTTATTCAGAACCTTTTTGGTTCAATGCCACGACGTATAGCAGCTCTAATTGCAGCGCATGGAGGCCACACCAAATACTGAATATTAGGGCTCAAAGGTCACGTATAGAATCAGATGACTGAAAAATTCAATGCCATAGCTGGGATTTGAAACACGGATCTCCCGGTCTCCGTCCGGTTGCTCTAACCACTGAGCTACCATGGCAACATGCCGACACGACATTAAATTCTCCAGCTGATTCGCATTTTTCCCGGTAAACCACAAGGAGATCTCAAATTGTATTGAGATGTCATACCCCAATGGCGACTTACAATGAATGTAAGTACTTTAAGTCCCGGGCTTTATAGTTTCAACCACTATTAGGTCAATTAATGGAATTAATTGTTCTTTCACACAAGCCGTGTGTTGGACATGATTTAATGTCGTGTCGGCATGTTGCCATGGTAGCTCAGTGGTTAGAGCAACCGGACGGAGACCGGGAGATCCGGTGCTTTCCAAACCTGTCCAACACACGGCTTGTGTGAAAGAACAATTAATGTCATGTATAGATTTGAAAAGTTTATCATTTGTTACTTGTCATGTACCTAATCTGTGGTATTAAGTTCATTGAATTCATGCGTTTCCTTCTTGGTGTTGCAATTTTCACAATCGGCAGTGTATATCTTGAATTTTTTGGGAATAGTCTGTGAAGTTCACTTCATTTGGAAGATCTTATATATCTGGTAAACGTTAAGCGACAGATGGAAGCGTACTACACAAAAAATGTAGATCTCTTTAAAACATAGAATTTATTTCAAATACGCTTTTTTGTGACGTAAACCATTTCTGAGATATCCACTTTTAAAGGTTTCAATTGTTTATTTTTTGTCATTCTCTTAGAGTGCTGTCAACATTCAGTTGTTTCTCGCGATTGTAATGAAACAGTATGGAATTTTAAGACCAGCGTATATGTCCAATTAAGCATTTGAGTATCGCTGTTCCCTTTGTATCTCTAACGAAATGTGTGACGTTTATTTGTATTAAAATGTAGTATATAGAAAAATAAGCTTACGTAAGAGTAGTTTGTATCCCCACTAATAAACGTATAGGGTACAGAAAGTCATGTGAATGTATGACTTCAGATTTTTAGAAAAAGTTCCGTGTGGCGTGTGTTTGTGTGTATCTTTGAACAGCATAACTAAAATACGAATAGTCGGATAAACATCAAACTTGGTATTTAAATTCATTATCTTCCAAAGATGCGACACTATTTTTCAAAAGTAACTTCAGCTACCCCTTTTCAAGGAAAACTCACAAGTACCCTTTAAATAGAAAAATGTTCGAAGTTTTTAATTTTCTGAAAAAACAGCCCTAACGATTTTGATTAAAATGCCTATGTTGAAGATATTTACATGAAAATAAAACGTATATATTGACATTTGTGGGAATAACATGTGAAGTCCTCTTCATTTGAAGGAATTATGTATAATTTTGTAAACTGGTAAACTAAGCGATAACGAAAGCCTACTACACAAGAGATGTAGGTGTAGGACGTTATGATAGTCATTTTAGGGTCAATTTAATTTTTTTTAAATGAGAACCTACAATTAGGGTCAAATGTAATTGACCCTAAAATGACCATAACAACGTCCTTCAAATAAAACACGACTAATGGAATTTACTTTCTCCCATAATATCGAGCAAATTTTATCCAACACATCTCTTTTCACAACGCTTAGTTTTGGATATATTGTACAATCTCAAGTGGTCCACCTTGTATATATCTAATGCTATGGCTCTTTCAAGTATATCAAGCCCCAATCTAAACAAACACAAAACTTAATTAGAAAATACACACAGAAGAAAACTCCTGATGTGTTACATTGACATGACTTTCTCTAGTCTCTGTCGTTTATTATTATTACGAAAGTTATCCTGTCTACTTAATTTTAATCGAAATAAACCTTTCCGAAAATAGCTGCATCACATTTTTTTAAATAGGAACCTACAATTAGGGTTAAATATAATTGACCCTAAATGACCATCACAACGGCCTCCAAATAAAACACGACTAATTGCATTTACGTTCCCTTATAATATCAAGCAATTTTATTCAAGACATTTCTTTCTACAACGCTTAGTTTTGGAGATATTGTACAGCCTCAACTTAAATGGTCCACCCTGTGCATAGGATGACCCAGAACTCCACCGACAAACTTTCAGAGGTTGTTCAGGGATACCTCTTAGTTATTTTGGTATAAGCGACCCACAGTCTCGTTACAAAGTAATTGCATTTCTTTTGGTTTCTTGCTCCAATTGGCTTTGTATCTACATTGCACTGAAAATACTGAACAACAGTGCAAATGTTGACGGTATGCGCTGTTTCTAGTTTGTAAACAAATTGTTTCCATTCGGTCACGGTACCTACCGTTGACAACAGGAATGCCCTTTTTAACCTGTTGCTCTCATTCAGTGCTGCTCGGTTCACTCTAGGGGTTTGTTGTGCGTTAACAGTGATACACAACTATATGGACAGGCTTACTGATGAAGGTTTGGCGATATGCACCTCGTGTATGGGTTCACTGAGTGCAATGGAAGAGCGGCACAACGACGCTATGCTGAGCTGTTCCCACACCAACGGCAACCACATTACACTGTTTTTTCATCTGTACATAGACGCCTACGAGAAACTGGATCCTTCCGTATTAGAATGGAAGACAGTGGTGGTGCGAGGTATGCCAGAACACCCGATCTGGAGGAGAATGTGCTCGGGACTGGTAACAACCCTGCGCTAGTAGTCGCGCGATGCACGACCTCTGAACACAAGCCAATCAGCTGTTATGAAAGTCGTACTTGGACAACAATTGTACTCGTATCATCCACAGAAGGCGCAACTATTGCAGTCAGCGGACTTCCCACTTCAAGTGGAGTTTGCAAATTGGTTCCTACTGCAATGCGCAGAAAACCACAGTTTTCCTGCTTTGGTTTGTTTACAGGCGAGGTCAGGTTTCCAAGAAGTGTGTGTGAAGTGGGGGATTAAAGGCGCAAAAGGGTTTATAAGAGTAGCCATGTATGGGATTACGAAAATCCACACGCACTGGTTGTCGATTCTATTAACAGCACTTTGTTGTGAATGTATGGGCTGATATTGTCAACGATTTTGTGATTGGACCTTACGTACAGCAGGAACGATGGATTTGTGCCGGTGAAGACTGGGTGCGCAATCGTTTACATCCCAGTTGCCGAGCCTATATTCTCGGTCGTGCGCAGTATACTGAAATGGCCAGTATCGTGGAGAGCTTTAACCGTGCAACATCCGTCTTCTACCGCTTCGGTGCCAGCACGTTAAGTTTTACAAGTTTTAGAAAGTGATTGTTAATCGCATTCGTGATTAGTGTTTTGTGTCTTGTGTGTGCGCGTGTATATGTATTTGCTTATTTAGACTAAAATGCCTCCCATTCAAAGCAAACTTTGTGGAAAAACACTGCACAGCCAAACACGTGAAGTTGTTAATAACGTTCTTCATGAAACGGGAAGCAGCTTCTGGCGATATTCTAATTCCACTGAAGAAAGTGCAAGAGAGGGTGAGTGCAGCAACAAAAGTATCTGAGAGGACAATACGTAAAATAATTAAAGAAGGGGGAACATGTGAGGAACAGGGAACCTCCTTTGGGACACCTGGAAGGTACATCGTGTACGAAAATGGATCACAGACATTGATGACTTTGATAGGTGTGTGATTCGGCAAACAATTTACAATTTTTATATTCAGGAGAAAACCGTGCCCACTGTCAGAAATCTACTCCTGAAGCTTAAGGATTCCATTAACTTTAAAGGGGGAAGCACTAGTATCTTACATGGGTTTCACGTGGAAGAAAACAAGGAACAATAAGGTCTTGTTACAGGAAAGACATGAGATAAGAGATTGGCGCGTGTCATATTTGCGTGCCATTAAAAAGTTTAGAGACGAAGGAAGGCCGATTATATATGAAGATGAAACATACATGATAGTGAGCTGTCAGGTGTTGAATATTTGCCAGATGATTAGATACCTCATTGATAAAACTGTGTGTGCGTGTTGGAAAAAAGAGAAACGAGCTGTACCACAATATTTATATTAACCTGGTGTTCTGTGAGGAGTACAATACATTGTTCACCCGCCCGTAGCAGCCGTCATTCTAGGAATGAACAACAATACGGTGAGTCACATGATAGTATACTACTTAGTTATTCTTTTGCCGGTTTATTTTCCCGGGTTTTCTGTTTTACTGTTTGTTTACCGTTTCCATACACCACATTTACAGAGAGCTGCCTGGCGTTAGACATAGACTCGCTTCAGTGCGCGAGGAAGCAAGGTCACCGGCACAGAACTATCGTTTCTACTGTACTTCCTGATACACTGAGCAGAGCCGTGTAAAAACGTTCCTTCAACATGTCCTCCCACAGTTCCTAGAAGAGGTGCCGCTGAGAATTCGTCAGCTTATTTGGTTTCAACATGAGGGGGCGCAGGCACACTTTGCGCTCGATGTTAGGAACCACACTGATGTACAGTTTGGACGACAATGGATTGGTCGGTGGTCACCAGATATGACACTAACGGAGTTCTTCTTCTGGGTGCATGTGAAGAGCCTAGTTTACGAGACTCCGGCCGATACTCGCATGGTTCCGGTTGCTAGTATTATCGCAACTACGGAAGTGGCACGCCAAACTCCTAGAATGCTTGAGCGTGTAAGACAATCGATGGTGCGCCGCTGTACACTCTGCCGTGGTCGATATTTTGAACAATACCTGTAAGGGAACAGTTCTGCATTTGTTACGTACTGCACTGTACACTGACATCAGATTGAACACACTGTGATAAAAGTGTAGGTGTTTAGTCCGCGGCATATTGCATGTGTTGTGTTTTGTACTTTTTGGTTGTTGCATATTATACGGGCTTCTTCGCTGTTGTGAAGGTATTTTCAGGGAAACAAGGGTGATTTGAGTAACAAACCGAATACATTATAATTAATTATTACTCTATAACGAGCCGCCGGGGACCATGGGTCCCTTATACCAAAATACTCCGAAGGTATCCCTCAACAACGTCAGAAAGTTTGTCGGTGAAGTCCTGGTTCACTTTGTATATCTTGATATCGTAATTATTGACAGATATAAAAATTAAATAAAGAAATGATAGTAAGATAGAGAAATAATTGAAATAAATAATTTCTGTATATGAAATCATTATACACTGGTGTGCAAAACCTAAGGACGAAAGAAATCTTCGCATGCTGTGACACTGCCAAGTAACATAGCTCGATGAAACTTGAATTCATACATAGAGGGAACTGCTACAGTAGACAACTAAAGGAAATATGCAATGAGATCAACAGAAATGCCACTTTTATTCATAAGCTACACTAAAGTCAATACGACATACGATGGCTCTCTAGATTTACAGAAACAGATACATGGTGCTTAAAAGGGTGTATGATCACCACGGACAGCAATGCATGTTCTACATCGTGCTCCCATACTGGCCACAATGTTGGTAAGCGGTTGTTGTGGTAGGACGTTCCATTCCTCTACCAGCGCTGTTGACAACTATTGGATGGTCGATGGTGCATGTGGATGTGCTGCATTGCGTCTCCCCAAAGTATCCCACACGTGTTCGATGGGATTTAAATCGGGGAACGGGCAGGCCAGTCCATTCGCCGAATATTCTCTCGTTCCAAGAGATCTTCCAGCTGTGCTGTTCGATGCGATCGTGCATTGTCATCCATAAAAATGAAATCAGAGTCGACTGCACCCCTGAAAAGACGCACATGGGGAAGGAGTACAGTATCACAATAACGTTGACCAGTGAGCGAACCGTGTTCAACAATTTGGAGATCGGTGCGCCCATGCAACATTATGCCTCCCCAAACCATAACACCCGGACCACCAAAACGATCATGTTCAAGGATGTTCCTGGGTGTATTACGTGTTCCCACCTCTCGCCAGATGAGGGTACGTCGAGAATCACTACTTAGACTGAATCTACTCTCAACCGAGAAGAGCACGCAACCCCAGTCCTCGTTGGTCCAATGTCTACGGACCATGTTGCAATGAAGAACATCACTACAGTGCACCGTAACAACTCGCTAATTGCCACACACCGTCTTGTCCTCCTTTGTCAACTGCCCCGTGTTGCGGGACCAGACCTATTTGGCACTATAGGCTCGCTACACTCACGCCATGTGACGTCCAGCTTTCTGTGTACCTGTCAGAGACATGTGGCAACATGCCCCTGCACCTTCATCTACTTCCACCAAATAGTTCATTTGTTATGTTACTTTACCCATCTCGTCCTTAGGTTTTGCACACCAGTGTATAATGTAATAAGTCTGAATTAAAAGATTTGTTCGGAGAAAAAGATGATTGGTGAGTTATGTTAAGGAAAGTCGTTGGTAACAGCCGACTAGCGAACGTATTAGCATAAAGATTCCTGGAATGCAGTTAGAGTTAAATTCAGTGCGTTTGAAAAATCACATAGACAGGAATTCTGTAAATTAGAAAAGGAATGAGATTCGAGCAAGGCACCGTATAGAAACAGTGTCAGATGTGCATACGTAGAATTTTAAGATTGAACTGCGAATGTAGGAAGGTTGGTAGGGGTAGTGATAGGTAGGAGGAGCTTAAGTTAAGAAAAGAGTATGCATTCTAAATCAGACTTACTTATTTTTACTCACTCACTCACTTAATCATGCGACTTACTCGTGTGACGGCTCTTGTAATTACTCGTGTGGTATTTAGTTTCATTTTAAGTTGTGTAGCCCTTATTGACGGCTTGGGTCAGAAAGATTTAGCGGCTATTGTAAGGAATCTTACCGAGTAACATTTCAGCGACTTATGGCAACTGGCGGGTCGCTTCATCATCATCATCATCTTCATCATCGTTCATTGTTATTATGATTATTATAGAAATAATTTAATTATTTAATTCAACAGTCGACGACTCTTTTCAAACAGAACATTTAAGTCAACATAACATATCAGCTAACAAAACTGGTGTTATCCTTTCACTACGTTCACGCATAACCTGAGACATAGAACTCATAGCTTTACCACTGAAGCAGCTGGCGGACTAGACATCGCAGAACGCTAGGAGCTGACGACATCGTAGAACTCAACAACAAAGCACGTAACATTAAACGTTACCTAAATTGATGCAACTTCGAGAAAGCAGCATCAAAATTGTCACACCGCGTACGGTTTCAATCTGTAACCGATTCTGCAAGTGGACATAGATGGTCAACGCGTGCGTGATGCGCGCTTTAGGGATGTTTTAAAGAACATTAAAATTTCGAGATGAAGAGAGGGATCACCACTGTGATGATCTGACGGTGTTGCTGCCTACGTTCGATTCTTGGTACCACCATGGGATTCTTCTAATGGCAAGGGCTCTGAGACGTGAGCATTCAGTCGTGTGAAGCCGTTAGGAGTCAAATGAGTTAATGAGATGCCCGGTTTAAAAAAATCGCGTAGAAGCGACTGGGAGGGCACGGTAAGTAGATTGCTATGCTGCCTTCTGCCCGCGATGCCCTGTACGAACAGAAGAAGGCTGTGCGTTAGACGTTCTATTTTGTCGTGCCTGTATGGATGGATGGGTGGAATGAGGAAAAAATTAACAGAATAAAAGACATCGCATATCTTCCTTTTCGCGTTTAAATTCGGTAGGATCCCTCAAGGTACGCCTTGCTCCTCTGCACCACGCTAATAATGAGGTTGCCTGATCCTGTGGTTACGTAACTCAATATTCCCTGGTACAGTCGGCATCAAACACTGTAATCACATCAAATGAACAGGTAGGCGCAGATTCTGAATGACGAGGCACACTTACATTATGAATACACTTGGCTTTAATATAAGAACTCCTGAAGGCACACTGTTTTCGTTGAGAAGTACGACAGTTTACAACAGCCGTTAGAGTTGCTGATTCCAGCTATGGCTTCATTTTCAAAAGATTATTTTCACGGAATTTTTCCAGATTATTCTTTTAATGAACAAAGTGTAGCTGCAGATTTTAAGACCTCTGAGCAAAATTTCGGTCTTTAACGCCCAATGTAGAATGGGACGCTAAGGACCATAGCAGTTAAAGTGTTCATAAATAAAACTCAATTTAATTTAACTGCACATTTTAAAATTGAAAACTCTGAAACCCATAAAAAGATGTTTTAAAACAAATATTTGTTTGTTTGTGTTACACGCTTGCACCCAATAAACATAAATTATTTTATTTTATGTACCTATTATGATCCTTCTTTTATTTTATAGATGTTGACATTTATGCAGCAGTGTTAAGTTAAATGGATATCAGCATATAATTATCAGAATTTAATTGTTTTAAACAAATAAGCAATTTAGGAAACTCTCAGAATAATCTCTCATGAAAAACCGAATCAGGTATTTTAAAGTACCATTGAAATGTCCAAGTGTATATCTGAATTACTAAACACGTGGAAACATGGTTTATTAAAACCGCAGACTCATATGCAACACATCCAACTTTCTGCGGAAAAAAAATCGAGAAATAAGTTCATTATTATGGCATTAAAATTGTGGAGCACCCTACTGCCTTTAAAAAGGGAAACGACCTTATCAAGTTCAGGTTCAAGGTCACATGGTGTCGGTGCTTGGCAACTGACCACGAGAACAACCGGTTCAGCAAGTCACTGACCGTGTCTCGGGTTTGCAATGTTGTCCCTCGTCTCCTGGCACAACACACGCCAGACCCAATACACGTGTCTGTTATTGTCTTAATGCCTTTCATTTATTGGGGTTATTAATAAATCATGACGTTTTCCGCTCACACTTCTACAAACCATTCTTACAAAGATATTCTTTTCTCTATTTCATGTTAATCGAGATAAACATTTGCAGAAATGGAAAGGTAAAATCAGACGACAGAAAAATTCAATGCCATCGATATTAGCATTGAACTTTTCAGTCGTCTGATTCTATCTTTCTAACCTCGTCAACACACAGCTTGTGTGGAAGAACAATTCCATTGCACAAATGGTTTTATTACATAATTTCTTGTAGGTGCAAGGAGAATACAGTAGACTAAAAAGCGATAGTCAAATGTTTTAAGAGCTGATAGCTAAGTGATGGCCTTGAAATTCCGTTCTCTTTGCATGACCAGAGAGAGAGAGAGAAAGAGAGAGAATGAATAACTACTTGCTATTTGAAGAAAGTATAAGTACTGGAAAACTGAATCGAACAAGAAATATTTCGAAAATGGCTGACTCCACAAAAAATTTAAAAAATATTTGATGTGATACATTCACATGACTTTCTCTATCCTCTATTGTTTATTGGTGGTGTACAAATTATTCTTACTGAAGCTTATTTTTCACCTACTATATGTTAATCTAAATAAACTTTTGTACACATAGCTACATTACATATTTCGTTATAAATACAAAGAGAACAGCGATAGTCAAATGTTTAAGAACTGGGCGCTATATGCTGGACTTAAAATTCATACTGTTTCCATAACATCATGAGAAACAACTGAATGTTGAAAGGACTTGAATGACCAAGAAATGTACAATTCGAACCTTTAATGACGGATATCTATGAAACGGTTATGTCACAAAAAACTTATTTTAAATAAGTTGTGTGTTTTAAAGAGAACTACAGTTTTTCTGTAGTACGTTTTCGTCTATGGCTTAACGTTTACCACGTATACAAGATTATATAAAATTTCTTCCGAATGAAGAGGTCTTCACAGGCTGTTCTCCAAAACAAGATACACATTTTATTTCTCTTGTAAATATCTATCATAAATGGATGGAATTGGATTGGATTGACTACGGAGGGGACTCGACACCGATCCAGAGTGTATATTGTACTACGCCGTCCCCGGGAGGAAAGATGAGGTAAGAGGAAACACCGGGCGGCCGGAACCAGGAGCGACGGCACAGCAATGACAGGGTCCCTAAGTCTCCGGACAGATACACCCGGCAGCCGGACAGGCATACCGGGAGCCCCAATCCACACAGAGGGAACCCAACGCCCCACAAGGGGGTTCCGATACCCTGGCAGCCAGCCGAAAGCCGAGGGGCGGAGAGAGTCACAAAGAGCATCCTTTTCCTCTGGCACGCTGCACCGAAACGCCATTGCCGACACTTCCAACTCTGAAAGAGACCAACGGGATGAAAGATGAATGGGACGAAATGGAGCGACAGGAAATTCGGAAAATGAAGAAACCACTCCAGCATTCGCCTGACGACGCCAAAAATCCCCCCCCAAAAACCCATAGGTCAGAGAGAGCGGTCACCGGGATCGAACCCGAGATCTCCCGTT
Source organism: Deroplatys truncata (assembly GCA_030765065.1). Taxonomy (NCBI): domain Eukaryota; kingdom Metazoa; phylum Arthropoda; class Insecta; order Mantodea; family Mantidae; genus Deroplatys; species Deroplatys truncata. The sequence goes on along the minus strand of CM060988.1, from coordinate 6,344,029 downwards.
TGCGGGCCACAGACGTAAATTCCTTAGCCATCCCGCTCGGTTATCATGTATATGTTAATCAAAATTATTAGATCGTTTTTTAGAAAATAAGAAATTCGAAAAATTTTCCATGTAAAGGGTAGTTTGGGGTTGGGAGATTTTGCTGAACATCTTTGGAAAATATCGAACCTAAATATCAAGTTTGGTATTTACCCGAATTTTCGTTTTTGAGTTATAGTGTTCACAGACACACACATGGACATATTTCCAAAAATGCTTTATTTGGATTCAGGGGGCCTCAAAACATATTTTTCCGATGAAATTTTGTCATCGAATATTTGGGTAGAACATACTACCTACTTCACCCACTATACGCAGTAGCGAAAGTAAAACAAGTATTTGACGGTTCAAAACAATAACAAAGGATATTTTGGAAATGGTTAATGTTACAAAAATCTTTATTTCATATAAATTGTGCCTTTTACCTATATCTACATTATTTACATAGTAATGTTTGTCACCGAGCGGGATGGCTCAGGCAGCAACGTCTGTGTCCGGCATTCGGGAGGTGCCGAGTTCAAACCTGGTGACCCATGGGTTTTTCGGGGGTTTTCCTGGGTCATCAGACGAATGTTGGAGGGGTTTCTTTCAGCACCCAAATTTCCTGTCCCTCCATTTCGTTCAATTCATTTCATTCATCTTCATTCCTTCGGTCTCTTTCAAGGTCGGAAGTGTCGACGATGGTGTTTCGGTGCAGCATGGAAGGGAATAAGGAAACTCTCTTTGAACTCTCTGCCCCTAGGCTTTCGGCTGGTTCCCAGGGTATCCGAACCCCCTTGAGGGGCGTTGGACCCTCTCTGCGTGGTTCGGGGTGACGGTCTGCCTCTCCGTCTGCCAGGTTGTCTACTTTTGGAAATTTTAGGGACCCTGTCATTACTGTACGTCGCTCCTGATCCGGCCTCCCGGTTTCTCCTCTCGCTTCACCCTTCCTCCAGGGGACGCCTCCTCGTGGGGCGTAGGTACATTGTCCTCTCTGAATCGGGTTTCCTCCGTTCAGGAAGATAAGACGAGAAGCTTTTGTCTATCTCTTAGATTTACTAGTTATACAACATTCCTTCAGAATGAAGAGGGCTTCACCGCTATTCGCAGAACATTTAAGATAAACATTTTATTTCTGATGAATATATCTTAAACACGCGGTATATTAATCAAAATGTTTAGAGCCATTTTTGACAAAATAAAAAACAAGAAACTTTTTTTATACATAGGGTAATTTGGGAGGGGGGGGTGTTCTTGAAAATCTTGGTGTCGCATCTTTAGAAGATACTGAACTTAATTACATAGTTTGGTATTTATCGGACTTTTCGTTTTTGAGTTACACATACTGCTCACACACATATGTGTATACTTTTTGGCTCGTATGTGCATGTACCTTTTTCTAAAACTCCTTTTTAGGAGAGATTAGGGTGTCCTCGGAACATGCATTTCCAGTGAAATCTTGATATCGAACTTTTGGATGGAATACAATACTTCCTCTACCTTCTAGGTACTACGTAGTAAGAAAAGTAAAACCTGCGCCTGGCCTTGAAATTACGAGACTTTTTTTAAAATAAAGTTAATTGTACCTATGGTGCCAGCCAAGTTCTGGCTAACTCCTGATAATAACCTATTCAGATAAAATAAATGAGTCGAAATAATATTAAAAGCCTTCACTTACATCATGATGGTAAAAGGCTTTTAATATCGTTTCAACTCATTTATTTTATCAATTGTCCCTTTACTTTTAATATTGTCCTATTTCAACATTGATAACCTTTTAGAGTTATTCTGTAACATTTTGTTAAAGCCGTTAACATACTGTTACGCGCTATCCGGTATTCTGTAACTTCCTAACAAACAAAATGTGGAGCGCAACAAACCCCGAGACCCTCTTGCTAACGCGTTTGTTACACAAAGATTCGCACAGACAATGTTTTGATACTGCTATAAGAAGAGAAGTAGGTAGAAAGTTGATAATTTAATTATCAAATATTTATTTATTCTTTGTAGAGTAAAATATAAAGGTTACGCGGATTACGCCTGGGTAAGCAGTGTTGCGTGTTCTGTAAATAATGCTTCCAACATAACTTTTAAGAGACGGATTTTAATAGTAAAATAAATGATGTGTAATCTCGTATCGTAATAACAAGCAACGTTTATAAATTTAAAAAATTTAAGTTCAAATAGTGATTAATGTTGTGCTCATTTGCGTGGTTCACGAATATATCTCCTTCATTTTTAGGTTAAGGTTAGGAACTGAAAACTTCTGAGGGCTGTAAGGTATTACAGCGATCCGTTTTCGTTACCAGAATCAATTTAAGAGAATGTCCAATCTGCTAAAAGAAGTGGTTAGTAGAAAGCTATTTACCAACTTCTCATAACCATTGAAAATAGAATTTGTACTAATAGTGCTAGAAAAGGAAGAGCCTAACAGAAGGCAGTCAGTTTGGTTATAAAGCAATAATTTAGTACTTAATAAATTTGGTATAAAAATAATTCGAAATAAAATATCAGTAGCAGCAACATTCCCTCAGATAACACAACTAGTGAAACTAAAAGAATATAAACATTATTCGATGCCAATTATGATAAACATTCAAAGATGCAAGAACATTTCTACACAACTGAACTAAACTTGAACATTGCCAAATCAAGGATAAAAAAAAAGAACCTACTAATGCTTTATGGTACACATTAAAACTTCAGAAAAATTTGCATGACAGCTGGTATCTTTAAAAAGTATCACAAAAAGCCAAAAACCATAAAATAAATTATGCAATAATCGTAGATTGATATAAATTAGTGAAACTTGTATGAGAATAACATGAATCTATTCTGTGCTGTTAATTCTTTTGTCTTTCTTTTCTAACGTAAAATTCAAACTCATTTTACAGGGCTGCTGCCATAGCTGTTCATCAACGGGCAAGCTTTCCAGCAAATATATATAAAATTGTTTTTGGTCACAAGAAGGTGTAAGTCTTCCTGTAAAAATCCCTACATATTTTATACTTCCCGTGCGAAGTTTTCACGGGACGCTTTCTATCCATCTCGGCAAGAAAAAGTAACAAAAGCATTCATTAGTTCAATATTCCGGCGGTGGTGACAAAGGGAAAACAAAATGCTATCGCAGAGCGCACGAATTTTCGATTAGTCACTTCAGTTGGCTAACAATTCGCGAGTAAACAAATATCGCGATAAAAAACGAGTTACAGAATGTCGAACAGTAGCAAACTTGTTACGAGAGGTTCTATAACCTTAACAAATAATTGTAGCCGCCTTCTTAACAACGAAGTTAAAGGAATAGCCTGACTACCCGCTCTTGTCTTCCGCAGCAGCACTCTGAATAGCCGTTACACCGGAGGTGCTCATTCAGAACCATGCGCATTCCCCAAACTTCCTTCCATTCTCGCAATTCTTCTCTAAAGCCCTAAAAATTCTGACGTGTTACATTCACATGACTTTCTCTACTCTCTATCGCTTGTTAGTGGGTATGCAAATTATTCTCACGAAAGTTTATTTTCCTATCTACTTCATTTTAATAGAGATAAATATTTCCGGAAATAGCTGCGTTACACATTTCGTTATAGATACAAAGGGAATAGTGATAGTCAAAGATTTAAGAACTGTACGCTCTTCACTGGCTTTAAAATCCCATACTTTTTCCATGACATCGCGAGAAATAACTGAAAAAGACAAGAGTAAAAGAATGGCTAAGTATTAAAAATTCGAACCATTAATAATGGATATCTCGGAAGTGGCTGGTGCCATAAAAAATATTATTTAAAATAAACTGCGTGTTTTAAAGAGATCTTCACTTTTTATGCAGTACATTTTCGTCTACTGCTTAACGTTTACCAGTTATACAAGATTATACAACGTTCCTTTCGAATGAAGAGAACTTCACAGCTATTCCCAGAAAATTCAAGATATACAGTTTATTTGTCATGAGAATATCTTTAATTTATGGTATTTTAATAAAAAACGTTAGGGTCATTTTTTAGAAAATCAAACATTTCGAAAAATGATGTAAAGAGTAGTTTGGGGTAGGGGATTTTCTTGAAAATCTTCGTGTCGCATCTTTGGAAGATACTGAACCTAAATGCCAAAGTTGTGTTTATCACACTTTTCATTTTTGAATTATGCTGTTCATAGACAGACACACACATACACACAGACGCACACAGTGACGTTTATCTAAAAATCTTTTTTTTGAATTAGGGGTCCTCAAAACATGTATTTCCGGTGAAATATCAGTGTCGTATTTTTCAGTGAAATGCAATACCTTCTCTACCTACTAGGTAAGCAAAAGCATTCACATTACTTTCTCTACTGACTCTTCTATAAACTATTCTTACAGAAGCTTTATTCTTCTATCTGCGTCTTGTTAATCGAAATGAACTCATTACACATTTACATACTTCGTTGTAGGTATAAGAAGGATACAGTAAGTTAAAGCGATAGTCAAATTTTTAAAAAGCCGATCGATATGTGATGACAAATTCATTCTCTTTGCATGTTAACGAGAAAAAAAGAATAGCGATGAAAAACGTGAAAAAAACGTGTAACTACGGAATATGTCGGAAGTGGTTAGTGCCAAAAACCCTTTTATTTCATATAAATTGTGTCCTTTAACGAGATTCCACAATGTTTGCCAGTAAAATTTTCTCTATCTCTTATGGTTTACCTCTTATATAAAACTCATTCAGAATGAACAGGGCTATTCCCAGAAAATTCAATAAATATATATATATATATATATATATATATTTGATTTATTATGCAAGTATCTTAAACATATGAAATGTTAAACAAAATCGTTAAGATCATTTTTGAGAAAATCAAGAATAAGGAAGATCTTTCCATGTAAAGGGTAGTAGTTTGGGGAGGGAAATTTTCTGAAAAATCTTCGTGTCGTATCGTTGGAAGACGCTGAACTTAAATACAAAGTTTAGTATTTAACCGAATTCTCGTTTTTAAGTTATGTTGTTCACGGATAAATACAGACACACGTGGACCTTTTTCTAAAAACATGTATTTCCGGTGAAATCTCGCTATCGAATTTTCAGGTGGATTGCAATACTCCCTCTACCTGCTAGTCACGTGAAAGATAAAGTAAAATGTGGTCCCATATGCTGACCTTGAAATTCCATACTCTTTCTATGATATCATGAGAAACAACTGCATAGCGACAATACTTTAAAATGACGGATATGTCGGAAAATGGCCTATACCACAAAAAGTTATTTGAAATAAATTTTGTGTTTTAAAGGGATGTACATGTTTACTTATAGACCCGTACACAATTCGGTTAGTTGGCTGAATGTGGCGCATTTCCAATGTATGTACAGTAGAATTGAGGCTGCCTCAATAACGCCATTTAACACCATTCTTTGAGGATATATGATTTGTGCACATAACATGTATTGCGTAGATATAAACACCCGAAGTCACAAAGTCGCGGGTATTTTAAAGCTAATTATTTTAAATAATTATGAACAAGTTCATTAAATAACCTGACAACGAACTTTTGTGTTCGTGCTAAATTTGCACTCAATTTTCATAATGAGTGGCCTATGTAATGCGTGTGACAGTATGATAAATGCAGCAAAACCGGTATTTTATACGTGCACAGAATAACCTCTTCTTTTTGCCGAGGTGTTGCAGAGCAGTTTTTACTTTCTCTATCACATACCTCGATATTGGATTCCACCTAAATATTCGATATTGAGATTTAAGTGGAAATTACATGTTTTGAAACCCCCTGAATCTAAAACAAGCAATTTTTGAAAAAAGTTCCGCGTGTGTGTTCGTGTGTCTGTGTGTTTGTCTGTAAAGTTCGTATCTCAAAAATGAAATGTCGAATGCAACATCCAGAACTCTCCAATGCACTTAACGCATGCGTATTGCATACTATTTTTTCGATAGTTGTGAATAATATGAGGTCTTCAGATTTATTCGGCCGTTACCGCCAGTCGGTTGTCTACGCATGACGTCAGTACTTTCAAGCTAGTTTATTACCAGTGCTTCTCGCAGGGAACCACCAAAAGATGAGAGGAAGGGGTGGATAACAACAGTTTCGAGGCAACCTTATTGAAATGGGGCTTGTATCGTACCTTTCCAGTATTTACAGTTGGAACTTCTTTCGCTTGCGTTTCGTAAACCTGCAATCTCAGCATGTATGATCAGCATGTAACTAAAATATTTGGACGGTTTTGGTAGCATAGAGTGTCTCGGCTTTAATGTTATAACTTCAACCAATTTAGGGCTTGTGTTACGATCTCCGGTTAAAAGCTGAGGTTTTCTAACTTGTAGTTACTGCTACCTATTGGTTAAACGGAGTGCCTCGTATTACGAATGTAAGGTAACTGTAGGGCAGTTGACCTGGATTTTGTTAACAGTTTGGTATGATTGGCAAGTTTTCCGTGTGCGATTTCACGCCATATTGCTGGCGTGAAACATTAGATCTGTAAAATAAACTTTCTGTTGTAGTTTTATTAAGCTCCAGGTCTGGTGTCTATGTATAATAAAATCTAAAGTTTGTATAAAATTAGCTTGAGGAATTTCGTGATTAATATGGATCGTTTCTGATGACTGGGTGCACTCAGGAACGTACTAAAGCAAACTTGTATTTAGTATTACGATTTGTATCATTTCTATGGGTTATGTCGTTAGTTTGTTTCGTATTGGAATAGGTTAAGTGCGTTTCGGTATGTTTTAAAAATGATTTGCCCTTAATATAGTTCTTGGGAGTAGTGTAAAATGGGACAGCTATACGTATATCTTAGTTTGAAAATAGGTTAGGGCATTTCGGAGTATTAGGTTATGTGGGATTTCACTCTCAATATAGGCAATTTAGGTTAATGGAAAAATAGATACGTGTTGATAACGGAGAATGCTGGAGTCTCTCTTAGTGTTGCTCTTAAGACATTGGAAACTGATTAGAGCACAAATGAAATGATTTACCTGATGTACAAATATCGTACTTATTTTGTTTCTGTCAGGTGTTTAATGGCACGGAGGTATTAGCCGTAACGCTTACTCCGCTACATTGCAATTTATGACGGTTATTTAAGAAACAATTTCGACAAGTGTATTGAGTTAAAAAAAATGAGCATCGGCCGCAACTTGCTACACTCCTCTCCTTCTAAAAAAACATCCCTCGGCTACGCTTTCAGGCTGAGTATCTTACCGGCTTCGGTGGCATTATTCATATGTTGGCAGCATTACTTTAGAGCAAGCGTAAGACCTAATGCGGGCAAAAGTATGACAATTTACCCAAAACCGCATAAACTCAGAAAGAGATTGTGATGCTGCTAAAAATTATTATGGGGCATAAGTGTGATAGAAAATAGTCATAGTGCAGCTTCGTTAACCTTAACGATTTCCCAATTTCCTCATCCCTCTCCTCGAATTTATTTTTCCAGATTGTATTCCTATTACATTAATAATGTCTGAGCATTTACCTAGGCATCGCTACAAAAGGAATAACGTAGGGCTTTCGCTAGGTTGAAACATTTCAAAATATTAAATTATATAGCTTTCGCTGCTAACACGTTCTGTGTAGTGTGTATGAAGTTATTAATAAATGCTTACCTTAGAAGAAAAACTCCACAAATAGACAAAAAAAGACGGAAAGCCCATGTTAAGTAGGATTTCGCCGTTAATATACTTATATGGATTTTTGCTTTTGGCTTCCAATACGTTAGTAGGAAACTAGGACATTTTGGAATATAAGGTAAGTTTCGCTGTTATTTTATAAAGGTTACGTGCAAAAATAGGTTAGATGCACGAACATCGGGTTAATCTCAGTTACATTAATTTAAGTTAAGTAACCATTAGACATGGGGCGATTCATGAACGAATCGTTCATATGAACGACTACAAGGAAAGAATTGTATGAATCGTGTCAGTCTTAGCATGAATCGTCGTTCAAAATGAATCGTAAGAATCGTGCATGAATCGTCGTTCAAAAAGAATCGCAAGAATCGTACATGAATCGTCGTTCAAAAAGAATCGTGATTAGGACATTCTCGATTCATTCTCGCTTGCGCTTTGTTTACTGCTCACTCTTAGCTTTGGCTTCCAAGCCGAGCCCGGACGAATGTTGCCGAGTGAGTACGATGATGAGCAGGGAAGTTACCAAGCATTGTGATGCTATATCATAGTATACGAAAACAGAACAGCACCGCAATAATATATATTGCCGAGTTCTGTCGATTCGTAGTAGTGAATTGCACAGGTTGAAAGATTTGTTGGAATTTATAATGTGAATTGGTAGATTAACACGATTCTTTGAGATGCTGATGGTATAACCTAGGAGTATCGAGTTCAACCGAGAAAGTTTAATTCTTAAAAACAAATTGCGTATATAGCTGAAAGCGCAGTAAAATGAATCGTAAGCATTGCCAATGGATGAACGGAGGCTGCAGCACGTGGTGTAAACAATTTTCAGTACTTTACTGAGAGATCTGATACACAGTATTGCATGATTACAGTGTAGTAAGTATTATAATATATAATACCAGAATATATGCAAAATGGGGGGAAAATACGGAATTTTTGAATTCTTGGTTTGAATAACTTTTAAAATTATATAATTTAAAAGAATTAATTTGTATACTATAATCTGCATTAAAAGTATAAGAACATGCATCGATATAATTAAGCCAATTCTAATGCATTAAAAGTACCTCGAATATGCTGATGTAAAATGTATGTAAAAAATTATTATTCTCTGCATACCGGGTTTATACCTTTTCATGTATTTATAAAAATGATATAGTTTATTTTCGCGTGCAACTTCGGTAGTAGTGACGAATAATAACAACAGCAATAATAATAATAATAATTAATAATAATACTAAAATTGGACAAAACTAAAATTCAGACAGCGGAAATGAGATTTTTACGAAGAACTTGAGAATGCACCAGATTAGACCTAATAAGAAATGAAACGACAAAATTAGAGAACTGAAAATTTATAAATTATATCATAAAATTGAAGAAAACTAACTTAATTGGAAAGCGATACATGACTGGAGAAAGAATACCACTATTAATTAATAAATACAAACCGTCGGGAAAAAGAGACATCGGATACTCCAGAAAAAGAGAGGAGTAAAGTAAAGAATTGAATGAAATGCCTAATCATCGAAATGAAGAATATAATAATAATAATAATAATAATAATAATAATAATAATAATAATAATAATAATAATAATAATATCTTTATAATTACTTTGCATAATACCTTATGTAATCGTAACTTAAGTGGAATCACACAGGTTGATTTTTATGACAAATTCAGGAAACTCCAAGTGTATTACCCAAAATAACGCGGAAAGCGCTTTTACATACATTGTCTTTTATATGTCAAAGAAAAAGATCATAGCCCCCAACGTAACAAAAAAAAAGTCCTGATTGCGTATTTTGGCTTCAAACTGCAAAGTACAAACGGGGACGATTCATATAAGAATCGTGAGTGAGAATAGACGCCAGGCAAGGCGACGATTCATGAACGAATCGTGCACTAGGGCAGGCCAGCAGTCAAGGGTACGATTTATGATTGAATCGTGCAGTTGGGTAGACCAGCAGACAAAGTGACGATTCATGAACGAATCGTGCACCAAGGCAGGCCAGCAGACAAAGTCACGATTCATGAACGAATCATGCGCTAGGAGAGACTAGCAGACAGGTAGCAAGAGGACGATTCATGAACCGTGAACGAATCGCATGAATCGATTACTGCAAAAGAATCGCTCGACCCAACTCTAGTAACCATTACTACTATTCGCGTGAAAAAAAGAAATAAAATAAAAAAAAATGCAAATTATGTCTAAGAATAATGCTGGAGGTTTCATGCAGCAGAAACTTAATAGAAGTTAACTTTCGACAATCGTATAACGTTTACGAAATTCATCGTCGTCCCAAACCTGGAAATTACTTTCTTCAGAAGTCTATAATTATTTTAGCATTCCTCCTGTTATATAAATATTGTTCTAATATTTCGCCTTGGAATCACTAACGTCTATTAACCGAAGCCGAAGGTGCGCCACTTTTGTATGGTTACCTCCAAGTTAGTACCCTAATTGTTACCCGAGGTGGCGGTTAGTTCGTTGCTAATAATAACTCCCGGCTAGCTGTTCACAAAATATCCAGTTAATATCCAACCAGAACCTTAACCGGAGATCATAATAAGAACAACTGAAGTATTCATTCAGTCATTATCTGTTTACACCCCCCCCAGGACTTACAAGCGGGTGCCTGGGGTCAGAGGCCCGTCGAGGAGCAGACACTCATGGATCAGACAGAGCATCCAGGATGGGTGATCAGCCCGATGCCTGGTATGGGATGAAGGAAGTGGATGAAGCGAAATGTTGGTGAAATGGATGAACGGAAAGGTGATGATGGAGCAGTTGGTGGAATGAATGGCAGGGGAAACCGGAGAACCCGGAGAAAACCCACCCAGACGCCGCGTCGTCCACCACAAATCCCACATGCAGGTCCCTGGGATTGAACCTGGGCCGCCTCGGTGGGAGGCGAGCGGTCTAACCACTCGGCCACGGCGCCGCCAACAACTGAAGTAACCTTTATAAATATTTTAAAATAATTTAGGCGTTATATTTTTGTTTGTTTGTTAACAGAGACAACTGTTTTGTTTTTTAACATGTTTTGTTTCGGGACTTGATGAAATCCTGGGCAAGAACTGAGAAAATCATTCACACAGCGTCCAATATCGTAACGATAGACTTTCCCTCGTATCCTTCCAGTTCGGAAGTAGCAGTCAGCCATGCAAGTTCTGTGATCAGTGGTCAATTCCATCTCGCGTGCAAAGAACGCACAAAATGTCCTAGTGAAAAACAATTTGCATCGCCGCAGTACATCAACCTGTTCACGAAGTCGGAAACGCATGCAGTCCGAGGTTCAATTCCGCATCCCCCCTTTGAGATAAGGGGCTTGTTGAACTAATTTAAGCCGACTGGCGGTAAAGTCCGAATAAATCTTAAGACCGTTATAAATAATACGCGAAAATAAAATGAATTACTAACACCTGTTGAACATGTAGCAAGGTCATCAACATTAGATTGATGGCGAACTGACGATTCCATGCCTAGTTGTTGACCTTAAAAAACCAATAACTTGCAGCTCATACTTAGGTACCGCATGAATTAAATAAAAAGGAAGCAAAGACCCGGGTAAGAAATAAACTGTAAAAATTAAACCATCAAATATGATTATATTCCATCTCTGCAATGATAAATATATAAAAATTTATAGGATTTAATATAGTCCATGCACATACGTGCTGTAAAATAAACAAACCAAGTAGGTAGATTAGGTTACCATCTCTGAATGCCACCATCACCACAGGAACGGAAAGTTGATCAAGAACACTTCGAAAAATGAACTTACTTTATGGTTTTTAGTGCAGAGGAGTAAACCAGTATTATTTCCATTGTCTTTGTTACAGACAAAATCAATAAATATGTGCACTTTTACTCTCTCCCCTCCCCGCGTTCTGGTTTTATAGAGTATTCGGCTTTACGTTCCGTTATGGAATTCTTTTTCTTCGGTATATCAGTGACATGCTCACTGTGGAAAGAACGCGATATCACAATACCTGGTGACGTGTAGCGCACCTTGGCAGTGTGAAAACTGCAGTATGTGCCGATTAGTTTCGCCATTACCCAGAAAACCCAAGGCGTGTGTTGCGCCTGGTCAGTCTCACGAAACATGGATCATATGACCCCAGTCAGTCCACTCCTGTGAACAGTGTAAAACGCAGGTGGGAGAACTAAATTCGATACGGCAATTGTAATCTGCTGCTCACGGGTTATTGAATATGCTTCGTTGAGGCACGAATAGCTGCAAGCGAGAGGCAAATAACCCGTCTTTACAACGTTTTAATCAGTAATCGTGCACAGTGACTTCACACCAGTAAAAGCAAAGGTGTGTGTCTGAGAACAGCAGAAGTCAAACAGGAAAACTCGGATAAACTCCAAACTTCGTGACACTCCAAAGATGTGACACAAACATTTTCAAGGAAATCTCCTACCCCAAATTGCGCTTTATATAGAAAAATTTTCGATATTTCTGATTTCCTCAAAGATGGCCACCCGACTTTTATTACAATATGCACATTTAAGATATTTACATAACCTATAAACTGCTTATCTTGAATTCTCTAAGAATACTTCATGAAATCCTCTTCGTTACGAAGGAATTTTGTACAAGTGGTAAATGTTAACATATAAACAAAAACATACCACACAAAAAATCTCTTTAAGGCACAATTTATTTCAAATAACTTTTTGTGGCTTTAGCCATTTCCGAGATGTATGTGGGTATTGGTTTGGATTTCTCAATAGTTTTTTACATTTTGTCTTTTCAGTTGTTTCTCGCGATATGGAAAGAGAATGGAATTTCAAAGCCAGCATATAGCGACTAATTTTTAATTATCTGATTATCGATTAGTTTCGTCTATCCTTGTACCCTCAACCAAAATGTGTGTAAGAAACTTTTTCTGCAAAGGTTTATCTCGATTAACATGAAGTGGATGAAAAAATGCTTTTGTAAGAATAGTTTGTAGAACTTGTGTAAAAATAAACGATAGTAAGTAGAGAAAGTCATATGAATATAGCGCATCAGATTTTCTTGTTGATCATATAGCAATCCGCTTTTTACAAAGCTAACTACTGCTTTAGTTTACTCTATTCCACTCTGTTCTTTTTATAACGAAATCTTTCTCTCTATTAACAAGAAGTGGATAGCAGAATAAGCTTTTGTAAGAAGAAGTTTACAGAAGAATGAGTAGAAAAGGTCACGTGAGTGCAACACATCAGATTTTTCTCTTGGTCATGCATGAAATTTAAAAACCAACACATAAGCGACCCCTTTCTCTGCCATGTACCTAGAAAGTAGGGGAAGTATGGCGTTCCGCCCAAAAATTCGATACCGTATTTCACCAGAAATACGTATTTTGAAACCCGCCAGTTAAAATTAGAGAGCATTTTTAGAAAAAGTTCCTCGCACGCGTGTCCTAAACCGTAACTCTAAATAATCAAACTTGAGGTCCAATCAGTATGTTCCGAAGATGCCATATGCTGCAGATTTTCAAGAAAATTCAGCCCACCCCAAACTACCCTTAACATGGAGAAGTTTTCGATATTTTGATTTGGTCAAAAACGCTGTAACCATCTTGATTAAAATAACCTACGATAAAGATATTTGCATGACAAATAAAATGTGTAGCTAGAATTTTCTAGGAAGTTTCTTCGTTCTAAAGGAATTATATATAACGGGTAAATCGTAAGAGATAGACCAAAATTTACTACACAAAAAATGTAGATCTCTTTACAACACAATTTATTTCAAATAATTTTCCTAGCATCAGCCATTTCCGAATTATCCATTAGTGTTGGTTTGAATTGTTCAATACTTTTCATTTTTCCAAAGTTCTGTCGCTATTCGATTGTTTCTTGGGAAAAGTACGGCATTTGAAGGTCAGCATATATCGACACGATTTTTAACATTTGACCGTCACTATTGCCTTTGTACCGATAATTAAATGTGTAATTTAATTATTTATGCAAATGTTTATCACAACTTCAAGAAGACACAAGAATAAGATTTTGCAAGAACAGTTTGTTGAGAATACATAAAATAAACAATATTATACAGAGAAAGTCATGTGAATGCAACCCATCAAACTTGTTTTGTTCTTTTTTTGTTCGGCATTACATTTCATTAAACAATTCTCCAAAGATTGTACGCTCAGAAGTTATTTTGAGAAGATTAATAATATTTTGTTTTAAATTCGCCACTATAATAATTATAATTTAATTAAGCCTGCTATATAAATAATGTCTCATTATAACAGGTGAGTCAGCTGCCCCTGGGTATTCGTATTTATGCAACCCGCAGTTTATAGTACAATGTGTAAACATTGACCTTGACCCTTTTAGCAAACAAACTGTTATTGTAGCTCTACCCTAGTATTCGGTGCTATACATAACCACCATTAATGATTAAAGGCCTGAATGAGAACCAAGCAGCTGCGAAAGGCTTAAAAAAGACGGCTCTTCATGGATATAATGCTTGTAAGGAGGTAGAGGAATGTTCTCCCGAAGAGTGGAACAGAATATGTGGTTTCTGGCCGAATGGGTTAGCTGACGGAATGTGGTGAAGCAAAGGTTAGCTTCGGAGGTTTGAATCTAATAGAAACATCAAATTGTTTTGGTTCTTTCTCTCTCTCTCTCTTTCTGTCCCTCTCTCCTTGTGTTTATTTTCTGTATTTTAGTATACTAATTTATCTATTTTTGTTATTGGCTCTCCTGTGAGCCAAAAACACAAGAATTGCAATCAGATAATAATTGGGGATCATTTTTACCCTAATAATCTATAACATACCTGCTGTTATAAATCGTGTTACGTAGTTAGCTTTCATTCTTTTGGGCGCATGTCGACGCTATTAAATCTAACAGTTTTTGATTCATGTTTAAACCTTATGTTTTACTTCTACTGACAAAGGAGTTGTAAATGTGCTAAGTTCACGGGTAAACAGAATAATAAATTATTAAACAGCGTGGATTTCATCAACGAAGTAAATGTTCAAAATGACGACCCCCTTCATCAATGTACATTTGGGTACATTGCCGGAAAGACCTTCTTGCATGCTGTAACATGCGCCGCGTAATCTGCCTGCATTCTTCACGTATGAGTGCCCATAGATAATTTGGGCTTTGCGGTTCTTGAGCGTAGACTCGTTCCTTTAAATGACCCCACAGAAAGAAATCCATTGGGGTGAGATCAGGTGATCTAGGGGGCAATGCGATTGAGCCCCCTCGGCCAATCCATTTTTGCAGATAGGTTCTATGTAAGTGATTCCTTACAATCAGTGACCAGTGTGGTGGAGCTTCATCATGCTGGATCCACATTCCTGTCCTTTTCACTAGTGGCACAGCTTCTAGTAGCAATGGCAATTCTTCTTGTAGAAATGCAAAGTACCGTGTTCCTGTGAGGTTGCCTTCAAAAAAGTGCGGTCCAATTAGCTGGTCGCCTAATATTCCGTACCAGACATTGATGTTCCACTCTAGAATGCAGTGAGGATTGCCTATACTTCAGTAGTGCATATTATGGGGTTAACAGTTCCGTTATTTTGGAAAGGGCCATCGTCACTGAAGAGAACATTTCCTTGAAACTCTGCGCTTGCTGCTATAGCCATTCGCGTTTGAAAGTCGCGTCTGGAGAGCCTAGATGGTACGGATGATAATTTATTACGGTGCGCATCACTCAGGACTGGCTTATGTACAGATCTTCTACTATGGCCCTTGAACTGGTATGTGGATTGTTTTCTATTGCGTTTCGCACAGCTTCCTCATTGCCTCCAGAGGTTACTTGTGCATCGCGAGCGGGTGGTGCTCTTCCAAATCATCCTGTTTCACGAAGGTGTCTTTCAACCTTTCGTAAAGTGTCTGTAGTAGGTGTCCTCCTTCTTCGAAACCGTTCTTCATACAGGCGCTTTGTTGACAGTGCATTACACCTTGTTTCTCCATAGATTAACAGCATGTCAACATACTCGTCGTTTGTATATATTATGACAGCAGCCGTGTCTCGTACAAAGGTTTCAAATACTCACTAGATGATGGAGAGTTTATTCACGCCAGCCATTGACGCAGGCGCAAATAGCTAAAGCCACTTGCATGTGTGAAGTGTTTTAAACTTGACTGAATGGGTGAAGCATAATACCGAGCACAATAAAACACCTACTACAAGTATAAATTATCCATCTGTCAGTGGAAAACATGGCGATTATTCTATTTTGCACACACTTATGTTATCAAAAATGTTCTTTGTATAATAATATCAAATTATAGGCCCAAAAAGATAAACTAAAAGGTAATAAAAAGTTTGAACTTAGCACGAAGGATTTGAACCCGAACTGAAGTGGTACAGTGGTAAAGCAATCATGTTAATATCATTCGGCCAATGCTACCTTGCGAGCTGCGGGTTCCTATACGAATGAATAATTACAGAACTCAGACCCCACCTCGAATCTCTACACGCTTTTGCAGGTTCATGCAGTGTTTGGAGCTCATTTTGGTAGTTTTAATTCAAATAAACAAACTGTATCAGCCATTTGAATTACTGTATGAACTGAAATATACCATAGTTTGCGACAGAAGCGAAATTATCTATCTAATACTTAGCATTTTTGACAAGGTTGTACAACGAACCTTTGTTGGCTCACGGCTTAAATCCAATTGGTCGCACTGCGTAGATTTGCCATTTTGTTTTCAAATAGTTTTGTCATCCGATGCATGTGATAGGTTGATCATTCAGGGGCGTTTTCAAAGGTGTGTATGAATGTATGCTAAAGAATAAAAGTTTGTAAAATCAGGTAAAAGTACTACTGCAGATCCCAGTGCCAGGGTGGGATGCTTTTGGCATCGACATACATGCCGATTGACTCTGTCCCGTAAAACGCTTATGCACTGAGTTATCTATCCCTCCTCTATAAAGTGTTATGCAAATCAGCCATTAGAAGACATTCAAGAAAGGCGTAAGTCACACATGCCGCTTAACACGTTGCATAAATGCAAGAATAAATAGGGGCAGCTGACTCACCTGGTATATACTCGAAATATTTGTGCCCATCCAATAATTGTCAAAAACTACCATTAAGCAAGTGATGTCTCTCTCATCACCGGGGCCCGGATTTTGAAGACCTAATTGTTTTTAAAGATGACTCTAAAATTAAAAAAATGACATAATAGTTACAAAAATGACCTAGAACTAATATTTAATTGATTTATTAAAATTAGTGCATAGAAAGTTATAAATCAATTTATACATGGTGTAACTTCTACACAAGTAGAAAAAGTAGGTATAAGAATAATGAGGTAATTTATAAAATGAGTTTAAAAAATTCTGACGTGATACATTCACCTGACTTTCTCCACCCTATATCGTTTATTGTGGTATACAAACTAATCTTGCTAAAGCTTATTTTTCTATCTACTACATTTTAATCCAAAAAAACTTTGTAGAAATAGCTGCAAAGCACATTTTGTTACAGATACAAAGGGAACAGCAATAGTCAAATGTTTAAGAACTGGACGCTATATGCTAGCCTTAAAATTCCACACTCTTTCCATGGTATAGCGAGAAATAATTGAAAATCGATACGACTTTAAAAGAATGGTTAAGTATTGAACAATTCGAACCATTAATAACAGATATCTCGGAAATATCTAATGCCGCAAAACGTTATTTGAAATAAATTGCGTGTTTTAAGAGATCTACATTTTTTGTGTAGTATACGTTTTTCTCTATCACTTAAAGTTTACTAGTTATACAAGATTACTCAAAATTCCTTGCGAATGAGAACTTCACGGGCTATTCCCAGAAAATTCAAGATATATATTTCATTTGTCATGTAAATGCACTGCCGTTTGTGAAAATTGCAACACCAAGAAAGAAATTCCCGAATAACTCCAAACTTGGTGGAAATGTAGAAGAGTGTGCAAGTAATAAGTGATTAGGTTTGCAGAGAGATGGGATACACTTAGGCCGTGCAGAGCCTCTCGGTCCGACAAGGACAGTGGTGCGCCCAGTGTAATCAGTCCAGAGCTGTCAAACAAGGTGGAAACAATAAAATGGGTGCCAGTATGCCTCGTCCACGTCAAAGGGAGCCATATCGGCATGTGAGTGAGTTCGAACGAGGCAGAATGGCCGGTCTCCGGGAAGCGGGTTTGTCATGCCGTGACATTTCGGCTCGTACAGGGCATGCTGCTACGACAGTGATACATGTGTGGAAGCAGTGGACAGATGAAGATAGTACGCAGCAAAACGCGGGTACTGGACCACGGAACATGACCAGAACACGGGATGACCGTCATCTTGTCCGCATGGCCATAACGGACCGTACAGCTTCATCCAAAGTGTTGGCTCGACGCTGGAGCACTGTAACAAGTATGAACTTGTCTGCATCAACGGTTCGTCGCCGTCTGCTGCAGGTTGGACTGGTTGCATGCATGCCATTACGTCGGCTTCCATTGTCCAGAAACCACAAGCTCCTCCGACGGCAATGGGCACGTGAACAACGTCACTGGGGTGCTGAGTGGCAAAATGTAGTCTTTTCGGACGAGTCGCGCTTCAACATGTCCTACAGTGATGTCCGCATGCGTGTCCGGCGGTACCATGGTGAGCGCAACCTGGAGGTCTGCATTGTTGAGCGGCGTAGCGGACAAAAATCAGGTGTGGTGGTTTGGGGCGCCACTGGTTACAACAACCGATCTCACCTGCTACGAATTGAGGGCGCTTGGAACAGCAACCGGTATCTAACGGTGGTTGTAGAGCCTGAGATACTCTCTCTGCTTCAGGCATCTCCACAGGCCACATTTCAACAGGACAATGCCCGGCCACATATTGCGAGGAATGTATAAGCCTTCTTCGAAGCGCGACGGGGACCATTGTTTCCCTGGCCTGCACGTTCGCCTGACATGTCGCCCATCGAACATGTCTGGGATATGGTTGGTCGTCACGGTCCTCCAGTAACCAGTGTCACGGATTTGTGTGCTCGAATACAAACTGCGTGGATGGAAATCCCTCAGGAACTTATTCCGAACCTTTTTGATTCAATCCCACGGCGTATAGCACCTCTAATTGCAGCGCATGGAGGCCACACCAAATACTGAATATTAGGGCTCAAAGGTCATGTATAGATTTGAAAAGTTTATCATTTGTTACTTGACATGTACCCCACCTTCGGTATTAAGTTCATTGAATTCATGCGTTTCCTTCTTGGTTGTGCAATTTTAACAAACGGCAGTGTAGATTTAATATATGGTATTATAATCAAAACTGTTAGAGCCATTTTTTAGAATATAAAAGATTTTGAAAAATGTTCCATGTAAAGAGTAGGTTCGGGTGTGAAGATTTTTTGAAATTCTTCGTGCCGTAACTTTGAAACCTTGAAACTTACGAGACCAGATTTCGTATTTATCCTACTTTTCGTTTTTGAGTTATGCTGTTTACCAACACACTACCTTTTTTTTTCAAAACGGCGTTTTTTTTAATTCAGGGGTCTCAAAACATGTATTTCCGGTGAAATCTTGATATTGAATTTTGGGATGGAATGCAATACGTTCTCTACCTACAAGGTACCTTGTAGAGAAAGTAAACTTACATTTGTTCCATATTCTTCTTTGAAGAATCTGAGAAGAAAATTACTTCTGAAGCAGATCTTACAAAATTGTAGCTTAACTCTTTTGAATTCTCAGATTATACAGAAGCCATAGCGAATGGAAGCGGACTTCGCAACCTATGGCAACAGCAAATGACTGCATACAGTCATTAACGCGGAAAAGGGAACACTGACTTGTCTCATCCTTAGTATGGGACAAGAATTCGTATTTGTAATTATACGTGCTCCCCCGATAATAGCCAACCCTCTACTCACAAGCAACCCTTTCCAGGTTAACTATTCAATCCCAATGTGATTTTTTTCCAAGAATGCGAGTAAAGGATTTACAAAGTTACGCTCATTTCTCAGTTGAATAGTGGCATTTCTGATGCTTGAAAAGTTATTCTTGTGTAAAATATCAATGATATAAAACTCTTAGGCAAGAAAATGAAAAATAATGACGTAAAATCGAAAAAATGCCCTAAAACAGAAAATGGCCCAAACTGACCAAACGAGCATTTTTATAATCATGGTAAGCAGGTTAGCAATGCCTATGATATGACATGTTATCAGAATCACAGATGCAAAGAACGCAAGAGAAACACGAGATGACCCGTGTGGGAGACATTGGTTTTAAGACGACTCACAAGGCAATGTAAGTGACAGTGATGCTAAGACAGGCGTACTGAAACATCCTTATTCAGCTTCAGTGCATCTTGACGTTCCTAATAGAGGATATAAAAATAGCCATTAATTAGTTATCCCCGTGCCCGAGATTACAGTCTAAAACCCTTGCAATTGTCGAGGAAAATGTCTTAAGAAAAATATTCATGCTTCACTGACATTATAATATGAGCTTTTAAATACCACCTCATCGTTTGGAACAAGCTTATAATGAGATGTTACATAATGCAAAAACCACAGTTTTCTTTTCAATCAAGGAGCTCTTAATTAAGCAAATTATTTAGGCACTTGTGATTTCAGAAAATACGAGGGATGTTTTTAAAGTAGGGCTCTTATGGAATAAAATAAGAACTAATGAATATTTTGGGTAATTTTTTATTCAATTCTACATAACTTAACTTTTCTTTCGACACAGTTTTCACATTCAATTGAATTCTCATTCTGGTGTAGAATGCATGTTATGGCTCCCCTAATAGAAGTTCGCCACAGTCCATAGAACAATCATACAGTTTCTGAGTTGCATTTTTTCTGTGTCTAAGACTCCATGGTAGAAGAATTTGCATTATTGGTATTGTTGGTTTCAGGGGATGGGGATTGAAACTAGTGGTCCAGAAATCACATCTTTCTCACAGAGTAGCTGAAAAGAAACAACTGTGAATCTCCAAGTTAATGTGATGTTTTTATTTTTTATATGATGCATTTTATATTTTTAAGCCATATCTTCCAATTTGCGTCACCATTTTATTATTTTCTTGCACTTTACGTCCTTATTTGGTCATTTTCTTGCATTTACATTGAATATATAAAAGCTTTTATATTACTGACTTTTAAAAACATAACTTTTCAAGAATTAGACATTTCACTATCCAACATTCTTTACTAGTAATCTTGGGGGGAAAAATACATTCCTATATAATGTTTGACAAGCGTGGAGGGGTGGCTATTGTCAGGAGAGAAGGTATAACTACACTGCCGTTTGTGAAAATTGCAACACCAAGAAACAATTTCCCGGATAGCTCCAAAATTGGTGGAAGTGTAGAAGAGTGTGCAAGCAATAAGTGATTAGGTTTGCAGGTAGATGGGACACACGTAGGCCGAGCAGAGACCTTTCGTGTCGGTCCGACAAGGTCAGTGTTGCGCCCAGTGTAGTCAGTGCAGAGCTGTCAAACGAGGTGGAAACAATAAAGTGAGTGCCAGTATGCCTCGTCGACGTCAAAGGGAGTCATGTCGGCAGTGAGTGAGTTCGAACGGGACAGAATGTTCGGTCTCTGGGAAGCGGGTTTGTCATACCGCGACATTTCGGCTCGTACAGGGCATGCTGCTACGACAGTGATGCGTGTGTGGAAGCAGTGAATAGATGAAGCTCGTACGCAGCGAAGAGCGAGTACTGGACCACGGAACATGGCCACAGCACGGGATGACCATCATCATGTCCGCTTGGCCATAACGGCTTCATCCACAGTCTTGGCTCGACACTGGAGCCTTGCAACAGGTCTGAACTTGTCTGCATCAACGGTTCGTCACCGTCTGCTGCAGGTTGGACTGGTTGCATGCATGCCATTACGTCGGCTTCCATTGTCCAGAAACCACAAGCTCCTCCGACGGCAATGGGCACGTGAACACCGTCACTGGGGTACTGAGTGGCAAAATGTAGTCTTTTCGGACGAGTCCCGTTTCAACGTGTCCTGCAGTGGTTGCGCATACATTCCGGCGGTATGGTGAACGCAACCTGGAGGGCTGCATTGTTGAGCGGCATAGCGGACAAACACCAGGTGTGGTGGCTGGGGCGCCATTGGTTACAACAACCGATCTCACCTCCTACGAATTGAGGGCACTTTGAACAGCAACCGGTACCTAACGGTGGTTGTAGAGCCTGAGGTACTCCCGCTGCTTCAGGCATCTCCGCAAGCCACAATTCAACAGGACAATGCCTGGCCACATATTGCGAGGAATGTATAAGCCTTCTTCGAAGAGCGACGGGTACCATTGCTTCCCTGGTCTCACGTTCACCTGACATGTCACCTATCGAACATGTCTGGGATATGGCTGTTCGGCACCTGGTGTGTCACGGTCCTCCAGTAACCAGTGTTACCGTTACGGGTTTGTGGGCTCGAATACAAACTGCGTGGAGGGAAATCCCTCAGGAACTTATTCAGAACCTTTTTGATTCAATGCTACGGCGTATATATGTAACGTATACACTATATAGTGCATGAGTGCAAAGATCTGAAAAAGCAACTGATGTGTTACATTCACACGACTTTTTCTACCCTCTATTGTTTATTAGTGGATATACAAACTATTCTTATGAAAGTTTATTTTCCTATCTACTTCATTATAATCGAGATAAACCTGTGCAGAAATAGGTGTATTACACATTTTGTTATGGATACAAAGGGAATACCGATAGTCGAATGTTTACGCTGGCCTTTAAATTCCATACTTTTTCCATGACATTGCGAGAAACAAAAGAAAATCAACAGGCCTTTAAAAGAATGACAAGATATTGAACAATTCGAAACATTAATAACATATTTCAGAAATGACTCATGCCCCCAAAAAAGTTATTTGAAATAAATTGTGTGTTTTAAAGAGATCTACATTTTTGTGTAGCACATTTTCGTCTATGACTTAACCTTTACTAGTTAAACAATACTATACAAAATTCGTTCCGATTAAAGATCACTTCACAGGCTATTCCCAGAAAACTCAAGATATACGTTTTATTTGTGACATAAATATCCCAAATATATGGTAGCTTAATCAAAACTATTAGAGCATATTTTGAAAATAATAAAAAATGTCGAAAAATGTTCCATGATGATGATTTATATTTAAGAGCGCTCAACTACCCCTTATAAAACAGATCATGGGAAAGGCCAAAAATAAAAATCAATGCAAAAATATCAAGGCAAAAGTCAGAGACAAAGACCAATATACATAACTAATTATGGCAAAAGCCAGAGATAAAGACGAATTTACAAGACTAAGCCTAGAGGTACGAATAACTTGTTATCAAGACGACTAAATGTTCATTTGAGTGTTTGCCTTTGACAAAAACTTAAAAGCCTTGGTTATCGTCTTGTTAAAACCTTTGCAAGACTGAAGGGCAGTTGCAGAGAGTCCCGAAGAGTGCTAGATGGATACATTCCAGCAAAACATGACGAACAGACATGCCTTTGCTATACAGGACAAGAAGGAGCAGGGTCCCCCTTAAAAAAGATAACCGTGCGTAAAATTTCTGTGGCCAATGCGCCCGAGCCCAAATCACCTCCTCACTACAGATACACAAGAGGAAAGTATCCAGTTTATCGGAATTCCTTCACTACTCCAAACTTATTTTCGCGGAGAGCTTACCACTCTTCACGCCAGTACGATAGTACCTCCCTCCGCACAACAAGCCTAAAGTGTTCCGACGTTACACGAGATATTGCAACACTAGGTTCTGTGGTTGTCGCCTTAGTTGCCAGTTCATTCCCCGGTAAACCAACGTGACCAGGAATCCAAGCACAGTCCACGTCAATGTCAGAAGCATGTAAAATAGGCAGGGCAACCTGGATGCGCTGTAAAATGGGATGGAAGTTGTAGAGCTCACGAAGGTTCTGATGTACACTAAGGGAATCACTCAAAATGAGACAGTCTCCCAATTTTCGACGGTGCACATACAAAATGTCCCAGTATATGGCATACAGCTCTGCACTATAAATGGAAGTGCTATTATGAAAACCGAATGTATGCGGTTCGGTTCCACAAACATAGGCCAACTAACACCGTTGGTGCTCTTAGATTCATCGTCTAGACCAAACTTCCGTGATTGTAACCTGACAAACATTCTAGAAAACAAGAATGGATACTAAACATAGGCATCATAGGCGTCATCCCAAGATATATGTGAAATGTAGCACGTAACCAAGATGGCTACACTCTCTGCTCCTTAGAAAACATGCTAAGCATTTCAATATTATACTTTCTAAGAAGCTCCCGGAAATGAACAACTGCAGGTATTAGACTATTGGATCTGTTCCTATAACGTTCAGCTTGCGTGGTGTTGAAACAAGAAGCGAACGTTGGATGCGTAATTGAAATTGAGTTTTATATATGGACGCTCTTTAACTACTATGGTTCTTAGCGTCCCATTCTATATTGGGCGTGAAAGACCGGTAATTTTGCTCAGAGACCTCTTTATCAGGCTTGAGGTTCTTTAACGTGCCATAAATTTACGACACGGGACCACCGGCTTTACTTCCCTTCCGAAGGAATGCGTAGGCATACATTTAACCACACATTCATAATTTCCTAAGAGGGCCACACGCCGATGTTGCAGAGGGTGTTATGCGATTCGGCATAAAGACTCACAAGACTAAAGGCTAATTGGAAAAGCTCCCACAGCCACATGAACGCCTCGATTATGGACTGTGTCTATTCGTCTCAGCAGCGATAATCGTGCTGAAGAATAAATGATACACGCATTATCTAACCTGAATCTAATCAGTGCACAATACAGTCGCAGCAACATTTTCCGATACGCCCCCCCCCCAAGATTTGCCACTTAATACCCGCAAGATATTCAGAGAACGGTAATACCGCGCCTTGTACTGTGCTATACGATATAAAATGAGCAGCTAAGTTTCCTATTAAAGGTCAACTCCAAGAATCTCGTCGAATCTGTGAATGGAAATACATCAGGACCGAATTGTAGCGACGGTGTAATCGTCTCCTACGGCGCCAGAAATTAACGCAGATGGACTTCTGAGTTGAGAAACGAAACCTGTTTTTAGAACTCCACTCTTGAAGATTGCCTAAACGCTGCTGCATACGGCGTTCCAAAGACGGCGTACGCTGAGAAGTACATTAGATGGCAAAGTTGTCTACCAATAAGTATGACAATAACACTGGAGGAACACATTTCGAAGTAGTGGCTATAGCGAACAGTGTAATACTTAGTACCTATCCCTGAGGCACTCTGTTCTCCCGAACAAAAAGGTTCGAAAAAACCGAGCGGACCCTTACTCGGAAAAAGCGGCCCTTCATACTCTCCTGAATGAACATTGATAAGCGTCCGCGTATGTTTCAGGTGTGTAATGAACGTAGTATCCTTGCTCGCCAACACGTATCATAAGTCTTCTCGAGGTCGAAAAGTATGCCAAAGGTTTGACAAGTCTTTGTGAATCAGTTCATGATCTGCATCGGTCCTCAATTGAACGCCGTCGTCGAAAACAGCACTGGGTGTTAGTCAGTACATTATGAGATTCCAGCCACCATACCAACCGTTCATTGGCCATGTGTTCCATCACCTTGCAAACGCAACTGTTAGGGAAATAGGACGATGACATCCATTCCAGCTTTCAAAATGGGTATAATGGCCCGTCACTTTTCTGGGAAAGTGGCGTCGACCGAAACACGATTATAGACCTCAAGCATGAAAGCCTTATCTCCAGGAGAGAGCTGTTGCAATATTCATACTTGGAATACCATCTGGTCTTGGTGGTGATAGTCGCGAAAATGAAACAGCATACTCTAACTCCGCCATGCTGTAAAGGCCATTGTAATCTTCAAGGTTTCCAGAACGAAACGAGAAACCCTGATATTCTACCTGAATCTTAGCAGGAAGGATCTCGGGCGAATAGATATCTGAGCTAGACATTTGAACGAAAGCATTGTCAAATGTATTAGCCATGTCAAATACATCAAAAACAGCTGCTGCAGCTGTTTTAAGACAGCATTAACATGTGGGACGATTTTCCGTCCACGCACCTTAACTTATCCCACACTTCAGAAGAAGGTGTATGTCGATTAAATGAAGCTACAAACGTGCTCCATGATGCCTTTTTGCTATCCTTAATAATTTGTCTACACTTGTGACGCATTTTCTTGTATTGGATCAAGTTATCCTTGACCCTGGAAAACTCTGAGAGCACGCCTACGAGCACGAATGGTGGGTACTCATCCGTCCACCAAGGAGCCAAAAATCCACGGGGATGGGCAGTCGACGAGGAATAGATTGCTCAGTAACAGAAATGATCTTCTCTGTGAGATGTTCGGCTAAAACTTTCACAGAGTCGTGCTCATTGTAATTAAACACAGCCAACTGGGATTATAAGTTCCAGTTGGATTGATCTAAGCGCCATCCAGGCAAACGTGTGGAACATATTGTCACGTTATACCGGTAAGGAGCTAGGTCTTGGATTTATTATTACACACCAATTGGTGATATCTTAATATTCGGTTACATTCTTCTAAATTTATGTAGAATCTTATTCTACTTATTTCTTAGTTTATGACATTTCTGTTAATCTTGTGTACGTGACCGGACGCTAGCGGTTGCTTATATCCTAGGAGTGTTTCTTGGACTTTACAGTGACGTCAACTTCCCCATGGAAACTCAAGGAACAATGTTCCAGAAATGAATATGTGTATCCGGGAAAGTCATGCGCTTTTGCGTAACTCTAGGACGGCTCCGAACCATATAAGGTAATATCCGCTCGGACAATATGAAGACCCCGATAGAAGCCGGGCTTCTATATAAGCAAGCGAGCGAGGCCCGCTCGGTCTTCTTCTTCTTGCTCTTCTTGCGGATGGGTATCGTGTACAGCTGGTCACGATTGATATCAACTTGCAGCTCCTTCCTGCGTAACCAACATATCTCCAAGGTAAGCCCAGAAGGGTATTATCAGTAATTGATTCTACTAACTGTGTCATGTAGTTACCAATGTCATTGCCCCAATAATTGTACATCACCATCTCAGGGTTTTCCTACAAAATACAATCATGCAGTCAGTAGCTTAAGCGAGCGTCTTTGCCTTCTGATCCTGTCCACCTACGCCTCCCGATCACACCCAGCGTTTGGGTTGTGACATTATATCCTGTGTTAAGAGACTAATAAGACATGGAAAGTGGTCACTAAAGGGTAAATCAGAGATGACTTTCCATTGTAAGGAAACTGCTAAATGTAGTGAACAAACTGCTAAATCAAAATGTGAAAAACTATTGAAAGAGTCTGGAAGAAATATAGGCTCTCCGGTGTTCAGAAGAGCTAGGTTATAATTGTCCAAGAAATCGGCGATTATGTTGCCTCTCGCACAAGCCCAAAGTGAGCCCCAAAGAGGCTAATGCGCATCAACGTCTCCCACCAACAGAAAAGTTGTAGGTAACTGTGAAACTAAATCTTCTAAATCAGTGAGCGAGAGGTCGTTAGATAAACATTACAAATAGTAAATCGGATGGATGGCAGTTTAATCCTTACAGCCACTGACTGGATGTCAGACTGTATGGATACAGGTTCCACGAATATGTAATTTCTGATGAGCATAATAGTGCCCCCAAACGCAGGAATACCCTCTTCCGGTGTAAGATCACATCTTGAAAGCTGTCTTGTGGATGGAGCTTAGTCTCTTGCAAACATACGACCAAAAGCTCATTCATGTTGAATAAAAGTTCAAGCTCTGGTCGATGGTATGTTCCATTGTATGATGGCCATAGTAATTATAATGGAATAAGTTCTCAATCGTAACAGTTCACTATGTTGACGACAGCTGCAGTCGAATTAATTACCATTTTTATTTAGCGTCGGCTAACACCTTTTACTGTAGGTTTATCCTGCCAGTTTTTCACTGTGTTCTGGCAGTGTGAGCAGAATCCTCCTGATGCATTTCCTCCACTGGGAAGGACCCTTTACCAATAGAAAACTCGAACCGATTGGAAGTGGAAATCAGCAAAAATGAAGATCACCGATCTGAGTCCTTCCCAGAAGATTCCTCAGAAGAGGATTTTCGATGAGATGCTCGTGGACTTTGTTCCCCTTTGATGTTCTGAGTGCAGACTTATCACTTACTTTCAGGAAATCGGTTCTGAGCTAGTCCTGAGCTTTATCGACGATGCATTATATGTTACGGGCCTGCAAGTCTTACTGGTTGAAGTCGACGGTTTTAGGGGTTTTACTGATGTGAGATTTTCATGACCGGACTTGGGCGATGTTGATGCAAATGTCGGTGTTGATTTCGAAGGCTTTGAGATCTAGCTACTAGAATCGTTTCTGAAATGCTAATCCCGTTAGTATCGCTGATCTGAGTTGCGATTTCCCGACTAGGTACCGGTTTAGCTGCAACTGAGCTATAGGTACCGGACTTCGAGACAGAGAGGGTTGGCGGATACGCAGAAGTTTCAGGACTTCGGAATAAGACAACTTCTCTCTAACCGGATCTCTTGGATCCTCTTTCCTCTGTAAAACGGGGGCATTCTTGGTTGATGGTTGTTCACCATTGCAGTTAACGCAAGTTGGAGTGATGTATACGCTCCATTGTGTGAGACGTTTCCACAATTAACGCAGGGAGATTCTCCGTTACAGAAATCACAGCGGCTTCGGGATATATGACTTAACTTCAATGGCTTAATCCTTTGAGGGAGAGCTACCCGATCAAAGAGAAGGAACAGGGCACGAATGGGCACGAATTCACCTCTTTCTTTCAGCTGAACCTGATATAGAAATGTCATACCTTGATCTTCAAGATTTTCTTGAAACCCATCGTTGGACATGCCGTCCAATGCACGGGCATTTACCACACCGCGCGAGGAGTTCATGGTCCGTGTATCTCAACTCGTACAGGATAGCTGGCCTGAGATGCTGAATTGTGCTTCAACCAGGACCGTGGCGCTGCGTGTTTTAATATATGAACAAATGAACCAGCAATTTCATCGAGGTCTTTTGAACTGTAAATGGGCTCCCCGGTGTAAACCCCTTTCTTTCCTCTACACTTGTAATTATTAATTAGCGAGGACTACATCTTTTCCATTCTCTTTAAAGTTGTTTTAATTTTTATATTTACATGGCGCAAAAATCCCCCACCATTGCAAATGTCTCCAATGGTATGCTCATATCCTGGGCGCCATCCCAACTTAGGTGAGAGTTCTGGCGTGAACCTTGCTCGCGTTCGGGTCTTACCTCCTGATCTATAGACAGAGGGATCCAATCGCCTTTCGGAGTGCAACAGCTCATGCAGTGGTCCTTACCCGGGACTGACCTTTCTCAGCGGATACGAACACAGCCCTACATGATACTCAGGGGCTGGGAATTGCGCATTACCCAGTCACTCGCTGGAACTCCCCTCCTTCGTCCCGCGCTTCGGTCACCGTCAGACTGTTCAAGGAGGTAACTTTAGTTAGTCAAACACGCTTGTGGAAAATCTTCGTGTCGCGTCTTTGAAAGATACTGAACTTAAATACAAAGTTTAGTGTTTACCCTCTTTTGGTTTCTGAATCATGCTGTTCATACACAGAAACACACACACACACACACACACACACACACACACACACACACAAACACTAACCTTTCTCCAAACATATTTTTTATTCAGGCAGCCTGAAAATATGTATTTCCATTGAAAATTTTAATTAAAATGCAACATCTTCATTATGTACGTAATATGGAAAGGAAAAATATGGATCTCTTTAAAACACACTTTATTACAAATGACATTTGTGTGGTATAAGCCGTTATTCATGATTTAAATTGTTTAATACTTCATGACACTTTTAAAGTCCTGTCAACATTCAGTTGTTTCTAGCGATTGTATGGAAAGAGTTTGGAACTTTAAGGCCATGATATAAAGTTCCGTTCTTAAATATTTGACTATCGCTATTCCCTTTATCTATAATGAAAGGTGTAATGTAGTACCTAATTCTGCAAAGATTTTTGCTGATGAAAATGAAGTGCATAGAAAAATAATCTTCCCTAAGAACAGTATGCATAATCACCGATAAATATATAGAGTAAAGAAGGTCATGCGAATGTATCACATCAATTATCTCCTCTGAGCTCCAACCTTAGCCACACTTCTGTTCACTGTTTTCACCTCTGATCTTCTCACTTCGAACTTGTAGAAACAGCGTTATATGCCATCGATAGCGTTCTTTACTACTTCCATCAAGATCATAGGCTATTACTGTTTTGTAGGGTCTATTAAATTATCTTATTCATAGTACATTACATGGCACATTTTACTGAATCCTCACAAGAATGAGGCCAAAGGATTCTCACTCCATACCGTTAGTTCTCTACCGTCCTTATATATCTATACCACCTGTATTCTCTGGTTTCCTTCAGCTGTTAGCTTTCCCTACCTTCTTTGTATATCCATACCACCTATATTCCATGGTTACCTTCAGATGTCGCCGCTCACGACTTTGTAGCTCCATATCAACATTATTCCCGGGTTACCTCCTGCTGTCCTGTTGTCTACCTACCTTGTATATCCATAATATCAGTATTCCCTGGTTACCTGCTGCTGTCCCTGTTGTCTACCTTCCTTGTATATCCATAATATCAGTATTCCCTGGTTTCCTGCTGCTGTCCTGTTGTCTACCTACCTTGTATATCCATAATATCAGTATTCCCTGGTTTCCTGCTGCTGTCCCTGTTGTTTACATTCCTTGTATATCCATAATACCAGTATTCCCTGGTTTCCTGCTGCTGTTCCTGTTCTCTACCTTCCTTGTATATCCATAATATCAGTATTCCCTGGTTTCCTGCTGCTGTCCCTGTTGTCTAACTTCCTTGTAAATCCATAATATCAGTATTCCCTGGTTTCCTGCTGCTGTTCCTGTTGTCTACCTTCCTTGTATATCCATAATATCAGTATTCCCTGGTTTCCTGCTGCTGTCCCTGTTGTCTACCTTCCTTGTATATCCATAATATCAGTATTCCCTGGTTTCCTGCTGCTGTCCCAGTTGTCTACCTTCCTTGTATATCCATAATATCAGTATTCCCTGGTTTCCTGCTGCTGTCCCTGTTGTCTACCTTCCTTGTATATCCATAATATCAGTATTCCCTGGTTTCCTGCTGCTGTCCCTGTTGTCTAACTTCCTTGTATATCCATATCAGTATTCCCTGGCCTCCTGCTGCTGTCCCTGTTGTCTACCTTCCTTCTATATCCATAATACCAGTATTCCCTGGTTTCCTGCTGCTGTCCCTGTTGTCTACCTTCCTTGTATATCCATAATATCAGTATTCCCTGGTTTCCTGCAACTGTCCCTGCTGCCTACCTTCCTTGTAAATCCATCATATCAGTATTCCCTGGTTTCCTGCTGCTGTCTCTGTTGTCTACCTTCCTTGTAAATCCATAATATCAGTATTCCCTGGTTTCCTGCTGCTGTCCCTGTTGTCTACCTTCCTTGTATATCCATAATATCAGTATTTCCTGGTTTCCTGCTGCTGTCTCTGTTGTCTACCTTCCTTGTAAATCCATAATATCAGTATTCCCTGGTTTCCTGCTGCTGTCCCTGTTGTCTAACTTCCTTGTATATCCATAATACCAGTATTCCCTGGTTTCCTACTGTAATGAAAGGTGTAATGTAGTACGTAATTCTGCAAAGATTTTTGCTGATGAAAATGAAGTGCTGTTGTCTACCTTCCTTGTATATCCATAATACCGGTATTCCCTGGTTTCCTGATGCTGTTCCTGTTCTCTACCTTCCTTGTATATCCATAATACCAGTATTCCCTGGTTTCCTGCTGCTGTTCCCGTTCTCTACCTTTCTTGTATATCCATAATACCAGTATTCCCTCTTACCTTCTGATGTCCTAGTTGTCTACCTTCCTTGTATATCCATAATATCAGTATTCCCTGGTTTCCTGCTGCTGTCCCTGTTGTCTACCTTCCTTGTATATCCATAATACCAGTATTCCCTGGTTTCCTGCTGCTGTCCTTGTTGTCTACCTTCCTTGTATATCCATAATATCAGTATTCCCTAGTTTCCTGCTGCTGTCCCTGTTGTCTACCTTCCTTGTATATCCATAATATCAGTATTCCCTGCTTTCCTGCTGCTGTCCCTGTTGTCTACCTACCTTGTATATCCATAATATCAGTATTCCCTGGTTTCCTGCTGCTGTCGCTGTTGTCTACCTTCCTTGTATATCCATAATATCAGTATTCCCTGGTTTCCCTCTGCTGTCGCTGTTCTCTACCTTTCTTGTATATCCATAATACCGGTATTCCCTGGTTTCCTGATGCTGTTCCTGTTCTCTACCTTTCTTGTATATCCATAATACCAGTATTCCCTCTTACCTACTGATGTCCTTGTTCTCCACCGTCCTTGTATATCTATACCACCAGTATTCCCTATTACCTTCTGATGTCATTTTTCTCTACCGTCCTTGTATATCTATACCAGCAGTATTTCCTGTTACATTCTGCTGTCCTTGTTCTCTACCGTCCTTGTATATCTATACCACCAGTATTCCCTATTACCTTCTGATGTCATTTTTCTCTACCGTCCTTGTATATCCATATCAGCAGTATTCCCTCTTAACATCTGCTGTCCTTGTTCTCTACCGTCCTTGTATATCTCCAGTATTCCCTCTTATCCTCTGATGTCCTTTTTCTCTACCGTCCTTGTATATCTATACCAGCAGTATTCTCTCTTACCTTCTTATGTCATTGTTCTAAACCGTGCTGGTATATCTATACCACCAGTATTCTCTCTTACCTTCTGTTGTCCTTGTTCTCAACCGTGCTGGTATATCTATACTACCAGTATTCTCTCTTACATTCTGTTGTCCTTGTTCTCAACCGTGCTGGTATATCTACACTACCAGTATTCTCTCTTACCTTCTGTTTTCCTTGTTCTCAACCGTGCTGAAATATCTATACCACCAGTATTCTCCCTTACCTTCTGCTGTCCTTTTTCTCAACCGTGCTGGTATATCTATACTACCAGTATTCTCTCTTACCTTCTGTTGTCCTTGTTCTCAACCGTGCTGGTATATTTATACCACCAGTATTCTCCCTTACCTTCTGTTGTCCTTGTTCTCAACCGTGCTGGTATATCTATACTACCAGTATTCTCTCTTACCTTCTGTTGTCCTTGTTCTCAACCGTGCTGGTATATCTACACTACCAGTATTCTCTCTTACCTTCTTATGTCCTTGTTCTCAACCGTGCTGGTATATCTACACTACCAGTATTCTCTCTTACCTTCTGTTGTCCTTGTTCTCAACCGTGCTGGTATATCTATACTACCAGTATTCTCTCTTACCTTCTGTTGTCCTTGTTCTCAACCGTGCTGGTATATCTACACTACCAGTATTCTCTCTTACCTTCTGTTTTCCTTGTTCTCAACCGTGCTGAAATATCTATACCACCAGTATTCTCCCTTACCTTCTGCTGTCCTTTTTCTCAACCGTGCTGGTATATCTATACTACCAGTATTCTCTCTTACCTTCTGTTGTCCTTGTTCTCAACCGTGCTGGTATATTTATACCACCAGTATTCTCCCTTACCTTCTGTTGTCCTTGTTCTCAACCGTGCTGGTATATCTATACTACCAGTATTCTCTCTTACCTTCTGTTGTCCTTGTTCTCAACCGTGCTGGTATATCTACACTACCAGTATTCTCTCTTACCTTCTTATGTCCTTGTTCTCAACCGTGCTGGTATATCTACACTACCAGTATTCTCTCTTACCTTCTGCTGTCCTTGTTCTCAACCGTGCTGGTATATCTGTACTACCAGTATTCTCTCTTACCTTCCGTTGTCCTTGTTCTCAACCGTGCTGGAATATCTATACCACCAGTATTCTCCCTTACCTTCTGTTGTCCTTGTTCTCAACCGTGCTGGTATATCTATACTACCAGTATTCCTTCTTACCTTCTTATGTCCTTGTTCTCTACCGAGCTGGTATATCTATACTACCAGTATTCTCTCTTACCTTCTGTTGTCCTTGTTCTCAACCGTGCTGGTATATCTATACCACCAGTATTCTCTCTTACCTTCTGTTGTCCTTGTTCTCAACCGTGCTGGTATATCTATACTACCAGTATTCTCTCTTACCTTCTGTTGTCCTTGTTCTCAACCGTGCTGGTATATCTACACTACCAGTATTCTCTCTTACCTTCTGTTGTCCTTGTTCTCAACCGTGCTGGAATATCTATACCACCAGTATTCTCCCTTACCTTCTGCTGTCCTTGTTCTCAACCGTGCTGGTATATCTATACTACCAGTATTCTCTCTTACCTTCTGTTGTCCTTGTTCTCAACCGTGCTGGTATATTTATACCACCAGTATTCTCCCTTACCTTCTGTTGTCCTTGTTCTCAACCGTGCTGGTATATCTATACTACCAGTATTCTCTCTTACCTTCTGTTGTCCTTGTTCTCAACCGTGCTGGTATATCTACACTACCAGTATTCTCTCTTACCTTCTTATGTCCTTGTTCTCAACCGTGCTGGTATATCTACACTACCAGTATTCTCTCTTACCTTCTGCTGTCCTTGTTCTCAACCGTGCTGGTATATCTGTACTACCAGTATTCTCTCTTACCTTCCGTTGTCCTTATTCTCAACCGTGCTGGTATATCTATACTACCAGTATTCTCCCTTACCTTCTGTTGTCCTTGTTCTCAACCGTGCTGGTATATCTATACTACCAGTATTCTCTCTTACCTTCTGTTGTCCTTGTTCTCAACCGTGCTGGTATATCTATACACTAGTATTCCCTATTACCTTCTGTTGTCCTTGTTTTCAACCGTGCTGGTATATCTATACACTAGTATTCCCTATTACCTTCTGTTGCCCTTGTTCTCAACCGTGCTGGTATATCTATACACTAGTATTCCCTATTACCTTCTGTTGTCCTTGTTCTCAACCGTGCTGGTATATCTATACTACCAGTATTCTCTCTTACCTTCTGTTGTCCTTGTTCTCAACCGTGCTGGTATATCTATACACTAGTATTCCCTATTACCTTCTGTTGTCCTTGTTCTCAACCGTGCTGGTATATCTATACACTAGTATTCCCTATTACCTTCTGTTGCCCTTGTTCTCAACCGTGCTGGTATATCTATACACTAGTATTCCCTATTACCTTCTGTTGTCCTTGTTCTCAACCGTGCTGGTATATCTATACACTAGTATTCCCTATTACCTTCTGTTGTCCTTGTTCTCAACCGTGCTGGTATATCTATACACTAGTATTCCCTATTACCTTCTGTTGTCCTTGTTCTCAACCGTGCTGGTATATCTATACACTAGTATTCCCTATTACCTTCTGTTGTCCTTGTTCTCAACCGTGCTGGTATATCTATACACTAGTATTCCCTATTACCTTCTGTTGTCCTTGTTCTCAACCGTGCTGGTATATCTATACACTAGTATTCCCTATTACCTTCTGTTGTCCTTGTTCTCAACCGAGCTGGTATATCTATACACCAGTATTCCCTATTACCTTCTGTTGTCTTTGTTCTCAACCGTGCTGGTATATCTATACACTAGTATTCCCTATTACCTTCTGTTGTCCTTGTTCTCAACCGTGCTGGTATATCTATACACTAGTATTCCCTATTACCTTCTGTTGTCCTTGTTCTCAACCGTGCTGGTATATCTATACACTAGTATTCCCTATTACCTTCTGTTGCCCTTGTTCTCAACCGAGCTGGTATATCTATACACTAGTATTCCCTATTACCTTCTGTTGTCCTTGTTCTCAACCGTGCTGGTATATCTATACACTAGTATTCCCTATTACCTTCTGTTGTCCTTGTTCTCAACCGAGCTGGTATATCTATACACTAGTATTCCCTATTACCTTCTGTTGTCCTTGTTCTCAACCGTGCTGGTATATCTATACACTAGTATTCCCTATTACCTTCTGTTGTCCTTGTTCTCAACCGAGCTGGTATATCTATACACCAGTATTCCCTATTACCTTCTGTTGTCCTTGTTCTCAACCGTGCTGGTATATCTATACACTAGTATTCCCTATTACCTTCTGTTGTCCTTGTTCTCAACCGTGGTGGTATATCTATACACTAGTATTCCCTATTACCTTCTGTTGTTCTTGTTCTCAACCGAGCTGGTATATCTATACACTAGTATTCCCTATTACCTTATTGTGAGACATGTTTGCTACATTTGAGGAGCTAGATTGATATGAATGTTCTCTGTACATTTATAGCTATTCTTGCTTTTCTGCATATTTACTCCATAGTCTGTAAATCGTGGATACTGATCGATGTTTAAACAAAAATTAATTAATTTAGTTTCGTTACATATTTCGTTCTAGGTACAATTGTGATGGAGGAAGCCGTAGCAATAGTTAAATGTTTAACAGCATATCGCTGCATAATGGCCTTGCAATTCATAATCCTTCCATGATATCGCGAGAAATAAACGAATAGCTACACAGCTTCTCAAAATGAAAAAATTATTGCTAAATTCAGAAAAACAGCAGCGAACATCTCAGAAATGGCTGATGTCACAATGAAAGATATTTGAAATAAATTATGTATTTTAAAGACATAACGTTTTCTTGTTTAGTAACTTTTTTTACTATCTCTTTGGTTAAGGGTGGTGAGTTTTAATATTCTGAAATAAAAGTTAGCATTTGGTTTGTTCATTTAGGATATTTGCAAATTAACATTGTATAGCATTTCCAAGAAAAACATTTAACTGCAAACAGGAAATTTGTTTTGACATAACCTTAATATAAAATTAAATTCCCTAGAATCAATAGTGGAATAAAAATGCATAAAGTAATTTGCGCATTTTTTGAATTAAACATAGATTAAAGCAATAAAGATAAATATAGAATGGATATAGGCTGAAGCATAAAATCCGGAGAAAAAGGAGAAATTCTGATGCAAAACTAGCGTAATAAAAGTAAAATGCACAAAATTACCACGGATCAGGCAAGTTCATGAATCAGTAACATTGTTTAATGAAATCATAGAATATACTTCAACATTTTGCTCTGTCATTACAACTAATTGTACTTAATGAAACATTTTTCAGTTTTTGTGCTGTAGGTAGGATCCCAAATACATTGCAGACGGTCTACATCTTATTTGTGCATTATTTGTACCCCATATGGGAATGAATTTATATACCTACCCCCCCCCAAAGGAAGCCCTATCCATTCCAACAACTTGAAAAAGAATGTTTTTTTTTTTACTTTCACTTAAACCTTTCAAATCTATTGACAGTACTTCAGCAGCTGTGACAGGATTAAAGTTTATCAACCTCTTGTTGGGGGGGGGCTCTTTCTCGCATTTTCTTTTATGCGACTACTCAAACTTTTTGGTACTTCAGCAAACATTCCATAAACATATTTTAATTTTTTTGTTTTGTTTTACATTTTAATTTGAAAAAGAGTCCATGAACTTCGGCGCATTTCGCATTTATATAGCATTTTAGTATTATTTTCGCACTTTGATTCAATTTCGCATTTTATTGCATTTTCAAAACACATTAAACAGTGATTTAATGAAAAATGAAAATGTAGGAGTATAAGCATTTATGAGCATTTCGCGCCTTATCGCATTTGGCAAAAATTCCCATCTCTACTTACAGTTTACTGGTTATAGAAAATCATAAAACATCATCCCGATGAAGAGAACTTTACAGGTTATTCCCAGAAAAGCCAAATACATTTTATTTGTCGTGATATATCTTAATAGTCATTTCCTTAGCGCGGTGGTAGCGCAACTGCTTACCAAGCGGGAGACCCGAGTTTGATTTCGGGTAACGGCGTGGGGATTTTCTCCCGTTGGGAGACCTGGCTCGGGGTGCACTAAGTCTCGTTAGGTCCAATTGAAGAGCTACTTGACTGAAAAGTAGCAAGTAGAAGGTGGCATATGCCGGCCGGGAGGGACCCAGGGCGCTGACCACGTCCCACCCTCCAGTACTGCACCCCAGTCATGATGCCTGTTACTGGCAGAGGTGGGGGACGCAGCGGTCGGACGGCATGCCTTAGCCCTTGCACCACTGAGTTCAGTTTTAGTATATATCTTAATTGTGTGCTATTGTAATAACTGTCGTTAGAGCCATTTTTGAGAATACCATAAATAAGTAACATTTTTCAGTTTAAAAAGTAGTTTGGGGTGGGGGTTTCTTTAAAATCTTCATGTCGCATCCTTAGAAGACGCTGAATTTAAATACCAAGTTTATTACTCAAGTAAGTTTTTGTGTTTGAATTTTGCTGTTCACACACACGGACCTTTTTCTAAAAGTACGTTGTTTTTTTGCGGGGGAGGCAGTAGGTCTCGAAACATGTACTTCCGGTGAAATCCAGACATGGAGTACGAGTATAATACTTCTCCTACTTAATGCAGTAGAGAAAGCAATTGCTCGCGTTCAAACAGGGATTGTAGAGTGTTCTATGAAGCGGATTTGGTTTTACTCATCTTCCTTGCTAGGTAGCACTACACATGTAGAGAGGCATTTCGCATGCACTTCCGGAAAACCACTTCGCAGAGACTTAGAAGCACGCTGTTTCATATTAGACTGAGAGATTACATTAATAAATACTGTCATCATATTAAAAACTCGTTCCTCCAACGTTAAGTCCATTAATTTCAGACCACCCTCGCGCATCGTTCATGTAAGTATCGACTCAAAGAAAATAGGACACGAACGTTTGCTAAGTTTCGTGATTGACGAGGTTTAGATATATCTGAACGTGACCCTGAGGCTTGCAGCGGTCCAAAGACAACCAACCGGCTTTGGGTCAGAGACCTTGACTGCAATCAAATGTCAGAAGTCAACAAACTTATGGTGGAGGCGGAGGAAGAATGCAAATGAATGTTATCATTTATAAGCTGATGGGTAATAGCTGGGCATAAATTTAATATTGCAGACAGTTACAAGGTCTGCCTGCACTAGCATCATTATCTTAACAGGTACAATTATTGTATAAGTGTTCTAAACTCCTAGACTTGTGATGCATTATAATAAATAGGTAGGTACAACAGCAGTTTACCTAGCGGGATGGCTGACATCTGTGGCTCGTATTTCGGAGGTCCCGGGTTCTATCCCCAGCGACCACCCTCTCTGGCCCATGGGTTTTTCGTGGTTTCCCCGGGTCAAATGCTGAGGTGGTTCATCTTCTACCATGACTCTCCTCTCTCTCATTTCCTGTACTCATCATCTTTCGTCATCTGTTTCAGGGTTGTAGGACCAGATGGCGGTGTTCGGCGGTGGCTGTGCGTCCTGTAGAGGTTTCTTCCCTGGTGTTGTGCGAGGGCTGCCGGAGGTTCGGTTGCAGGACCGGGCGACGTCGGATGGTTGAAGCTGGAAACATTAGGAACCCCGTCTGTTTGCTCCCGTCGTCATCCGGATCTGTTCGCCCTTCGGGGACTCTCTCCTCATCCCTTCCTCCCGAGGGTCACCGATAGAAGCACAAAGGGCCGACTGGACTGATGCGGTGCTGTCCCGGCCGCCTTCGTTTGTTCGTTCATACCTTTACCTTTCACAACAGCAGTTTAGATGCAAGGGTGCACTTTAACAAAAATACATTTTAATGTGAAGAAACATCGAGTACACAGATAAAATAAGTAAGTTATATAAAAACTGAAGGCGTTGTGCTGTGTAAGTCAGCACCGTGTTGATTTTGTTACGAGTTTGGTGGCCATTTACCAAGTTGACAAGACAAGTTCAAAGGGACCAAAAGATTACAAATAAACCAAAATTTCCGGTACTCTGTTCTAAACTTGCAGTCGTGCACGTTTAATACAAAGTCTTAGTTTGGACGACCGAGCGAGGTGGCACCACTAGTAGTGTTGTCAACCAGAAACAATTGATCTCGCTGCAGGTCCAACAAAATTCCACTACATTCCGCTACAAAAATGCTACATTATAAGTCACAGAAGCAATTATTATACTTTCTCTGTTGGTAATTCAGGCCTATTTTAGTGGCGATAATTTATCTTTTAACTAAGTAAATAATTAAGTTAAAATTAATTTAATTATTGTAAATTTCGTAGTAAAATGTAAATAAATTAATTTACTAATTACCTGAGAAAAGTCAGTAGCTTTTTGATTCTTCGTGTTTTACTGACTTTCAGTGTTTCATCTTTGATTTTACACTGTCCTCTTTAACTGGTTGTAAACATTTCTAAACATATCTTCTTTCAACCACTTATTCGAAAACAACTGTTTTCTCACTTTCTTATAACAATTCTCCGCGGTATTCCCTTTCTTCCTTAAGGGTGGAGTACCCTGTATAACTCATATTAGATCATTGGTAATACTTACAATGACTAAATTAATTTTTTACAATACAATCGAAACTTTTTACATATGTATTTTAGTGATAATCATAAATTTACTTTTTAAAATAAAATTTGAGAAAAGTGGCTATATTTTTCACTTTTTCAGATTTCGCTAGACATAGCGGAATTTCGTTATGGTTGGCGTGTTGCCGGCGATAATGTGTGGACTCACATTCGGTAGGTCCCGGGTTCGATCCCCGGCAACCACCACTCTGTTCTATGGGTTTTCCCGGGGCCGGCAAACGAATGCTGGTATGGTTTCTTCTATACCTGATTTCCTTTCCATTATTTCCCTTTCATTCCGTTTCCTGCTCATCTTTCATGTGAGCTTCTAGGTTACGTGGCGTACGACGATGCCGGACAGATGGCGCAGATGCTTGCTCAATGGAAACAGTATTCTCCGAGGACACCAGAGGGCTGCTTGATTGGTGGGTCGTTCATCGCCCTCTCTCGGTGGTTCCAACAGTGGGACGGGTCTGCGAACTTGGAAATTTTAAGGACTTCCGCGCATCTCTGTGGCTTGTCTGCCTACGGCCTGTAGCCTCCTGTGATTCCTTCACATCATTCCTTCCTTCTGGAGTGGTGGTAGCAGCAATATATCTGTGCAGGTGAGCGCGTGAGGTTTCCTCTTCCGTTGAATCACTTCTACCTCTACCTCTTCGTTTGGACGCATGGCCGGCCTAACGGAATTTTCTTGTCACCAGGAAGCACGCTGTTTCCCGGCGGAGTCGGATATCCCTTAAATTACATCCTTGTAGCGCCACTAATCTCACAGCGGTTAAGAAAATTTACATTAATACTTCATGGCCATATAAATAGAGCCATGCTCTGATACGTTGACTTTTCTACCCAGTCTTCAACAAACGTTTATTCTTCTATCCACTTCATTTTGCACAAATATTTCTATTATACATTTCCTTGTAGATACAAGGGCATACATTAGGCTAAACAGGTAGTCAAATCTTTTAAAAGCAGATCGCTATGTGATGGCTTTGAAACACCGTTCTCTTTGCATGACCATGACCCTCCCTCCAAACGAATATCGACTTAATAGTTGAAAAAGTAAAAAGTGCTTGAAAATTCAAACCAATAATAAGGAATATCAGTAATACTTGTAAAAATTAATTCATAATGAAGAGGTTATTTCCAGAAAATGCAAGATACACATTTTATTTGTCGCGTAATATCTTAAACGTATGGCAGTTGAATCAAAATATTAAGAGCCATTTTTGAGAAAATTAAAAATAATATTGAAAACTTTTCCGTGTAAAGACTAGTTTGGGGTGGAAAGATTTTCTTTTCCATCTTTAGAACATACTGAACTTAGTGGAATTACTTGTTCTTTCACACAAGCCGCGTGTTGGACAAGGTAGAATCAGGCGACTGAAAAACTCAATGCCATAGCCGGCCACCTTAAGACCAAACACCATATTGGTGATGCATATAGTAATATAGAGTAAACCGCACCACATATTATTTGTCTTTTCAATGGTTGAGGACCTCCAATATTTGGCATTAATCTACACAATTTGGATGCTTTTCTTTCTGATTTCTCAGTTATCATTTTAATATGTTCATTAAAGGTAACATTTTCATCAATCATAATACCTAGATACCTTATTGCCTTAATTGGGGTTATTTTTATATCTTTAATCCGAAAATATATGTTACATCTTCTTCTCGTACCTTTCATTATGACAGACTCTGTTTTCTGTGGTGCCAACTTTAATTTATTAAACTCTATCCAGCTATCGATGCGTCTTAGGGATTCATTTGCCCTATACATAAGTTAATCTTCAGCCGTAACAACCACTGCCAAATCGTCATCGTAGGCAATTGATATTACGCCTTCCGTCAATTTTAGCTCCAAAACTCCATCTACAATATATTCCATAAGATCGGCCCAGATCCTTGAGGTACTCCAGCTGTAATCTCCATTTCTGTCTTATCAATTGCTATTTTTCTATCTTCAAAATAAGAGTTTAAGGTCTGTATTAGGTATATAGAAATATTTCTTCTTTGAAGTTCTTTAATTATTAAGCTCCACGTCGCCGTGTTAAAAGCATTTTTAACATCAAGTGTAATTAATACAATCTATTTTGCCGTTACTTCTTTCCTAGTTTTCATTACTGTTTCTATAGCCTGAATCGTAGATTTACCTTTCCTAAAACCAAACTGGTGGTTACTCAGTGCTCCACTTAACGCTAATTGTCTCTCTAATCTTATCCTTATTAATCCTTCATAACATTTACTAATCGTATTCAAAAGGCATGGTGGTGTGTATGCACATGGTAGTGTCCTTTCGGCAGAAGAACCATTTTGGCGATCTTCCATTGTTTCGGAAATGTTTGTTCTATTAACAATTTATTCATTATGGATAAAATCCAATCTGGTGCTATCTTAAAAGCGTTTATAATTGCTTCTGGAGGAATTCCGTCTATTCCCGGGGCCTTTCCTGTTTTCATACTTGATATTACTTCTTTTAATTCATCTATAGTGAATAATTTCACATCAAAGGGTACTCAGAATAAGTTTCAATCTATCTTTTCTATATGGAAAGAGGGCCTTGCAACATCCCTCTTTTTTTGCTTGTCAGACAAACAGGCATCTTATTTGTCAATCGATCAGTGACAATTTTATATCCCAGCCCCCAAATATTGTCATTTAATGCTTCACATAGTTTTACCCAATGCATACGTTTGGATTGCTGTATAGATTTGGCCAACTTCTTCTTACTTAATCTGTAATCATTTCTCAGTTCCTCCCTCTTAATTAATGCTAGGTTTCTTCTATTGGATCTAGTTAAAACTCTTCTTTTCCCAATGCATATGCGTCTATCTGCCTCTATTTCACTACTCACCAGTATGTGTTCGAGCTAATACAGAAACAACTTGATCCACCTCATCATCTTCAAAACTTTTTAACTTCCATTCTAATATCATTTTAAAAACTCCCAATCATATTCAACTTTCGTTTTTTCTACATTTATCGTTTTACAGTTTCTTGAATCTTTAAGTTGAAAATAAATGAACTTATGGTCACTAAGAGTTTCTTCATCCATAACCTGCCAATTAATTATTTTCTTTGCTATTTTCTGCGTAGAACACATCACGTCTATATATGGCTCAGAGTGCCCTCTCTGGAATGTTGATGTGTATTGTGTACTACTAAATCTAGGGTTGACATCCACTCAGTAAAATATTCGCCTCTTCGATCAGCAATCGGTGATCCCCAGTGTGGGGATTTAATATTAAAATATCCTAAGATAATACTATCTCTGTTATCTTGCATTAATGTATCTATGTTGATTCTAAATTCATTTAAAGGAATATTCGGTGAACTATAACAACAGAATATATGGCATTGCTTTAAGTATGCACCCTTCCTCCGCCACATCCCCTCTCTTATCCTTATTATCAGCCAGCCGTTTATTGTTTGGTTCACTTACAATCATAATATCGACTGACCTTTCGATTGCTGTAGCTAAGACTATCATAACATTTGCCTGTATTATACAAATTGTTTGTCTGTTACAGTCGTCTTACTCTAACATCCATAAGCATTTTTCTATACATGGGACATTTCATTTGATCAGATCTATGATCTTCTGTTTTACGAAGTCCTGGAACATTCTTTAACATTATGTCCCTGCTCCCCACACTTTAAACAATTATTAGACCTATCTTCTTTACGTTTGCATTGCTGTGCTTTATGACCAAAGTCAGAACACTTATAACATCTTATAATGGGCACCCTTTCCCGCACTTGACAATATGTCCACCCTATCTTTACATTTTTCCTTCTTATTAACTGTTTAGATGACTCCATAGACATGCTTACAGTAACGTTTTGGTTTACAAATCCTCCTGGTCTTAAGCTAGTAACATTTATACCAGTTACTTTTTCGCCTGTTTCCTCACAGATTGCCTTTTTCAGTGCTTTCTCATCCACAGTTGGATCTATTCCATATAGCAAAAGAAAAGTTTCATTTCTCTTAGCACTCACCTCTATTTCTTTTATATTACTTTGTATTGCCTGTTTCAAGGTAATAGCTTTACCATAAGTACCTGATCTTCATTTTTGGTTTTCTTAATATTCTCAATTTTCACCCAAATCTTATCTATATCCACCTTCTGTTTTACAGTCCTGAGAATTACAGCAAAAGTTTTACCGCTTGATTTAATCATAACTTTCTCTTCCATATCTTCGCTTCTACTTAATTTACGGTACTTTTCTACCCCAGGTTTCCTAGTCTATAGGTGTTACCTGGTAGCATATATCCAACTTTTATGGTTCTACTCCTGAGAATCCATTCCAGTATTTTCCTAATATAATTCCTGTTCGTTTCACCTGTCGAAGCAATCTTTACATGTTGTCCTCCATGCTGTTCCATTTCCATTTGGATATGGACTTGTATAAATATTCCATATCTGGGTTATACCGTGAGTTTTCCTTAGCTTTTCCTTTACTTATATAGGAACATATTCTAACATATTCCACATCCTCATTTCTGTTCTAATAAATCTAGAACAGTCGAATTTTTCTCCTTTAATTTTTTAATTAAACCCTGTTGTCCTAAGTCATCAATATTTACTATTATCGCGATATCCTCTTCTTTTTTTCTAAGTGGATTCCCCAGGCAGTAGTAGCGGTAGTGCTGGTGGTAGTAGTGGTGGTAGTGTTGGTGGCAGTAGTGCTGGTGTTAGTGCTGGTGGCAGTAGTGGTAGTGTTAGTGCTGGTGGCAGTAGTGGTAGTGTAGTGCTAGTGGAGTAGTGGTAGTACTGGTGGTAGTGTTGGTGACAGTAGTGGTGGTGTTAGTGCTGGTGGCAGTAGTGGTAGTACTGGTGGCAGTAGTGGTAGTGGTAGTGTTGGTGACAGTAGTGGTGGTGTTAGTGCTGGTGGCAGTAGTGGTGGTGTAGTGCTAGTGGAGTAGTGGTAATGTTAGTGCTGGTGGAAGTAGTGGTAGTGTTAGTGCTGGTGGCAGTAGTGGTAGTGCTGGT
This sequence comes from Deroplatys truncata, assembly GCA_030765065.1. Lineage (NCBI taxonomy): Eukaryota > Metazoa > Arthropoda > Insecta > Mantodea > Mantidae > Deroplatys > Deroplatys truncata. The sequence continues at coordinate 6,299,101 of CM060988.1, read as the reverse complement.
GGCAGTAGTGGTAGTGCTGATGGCAGTAGTGGTAGTGTAATGCTAGTGGAGTAGTGGAAATGTTAGTGCTGGTGACAGTAGTGGTAGTGTTGCTGGCAGTAGTGTTAGTGGTAGTGTTTCTAGCAGTAGTGTTAGTGTTAGTGGTGGCAGTAGTGGTGGTGTTAGTGCTGGTGGCAGTAGTGGTGATGTTAGTGCTGGTGGCAGTAGTGGTGGTGTTAGTGTTGGTGGCATTAGTGGTAGTGCTGGTGGCAGTAGTGCTAGTGCTCGAGGCAGTAGTGTAAGTGCTGGTGGCAGTAGTGGTAGTGTTAGTGCTGGTGGCAGTAGTGGTGGTATTAGTGCAGGTGGCAGTAGTGGTAGTACTGGTGGCTGTAGTGGTAGTGATAATGCTGGTGTCAGTAGTGGTAGTAGTGCTAGTGGCAGTAGTGTTAGCGTTAGTGGTGGTGCTAGTGCTGATGGCAGTAGTGGTGGTGTTAGTGTTGGTGGCAGTAGTGGTAGTGTTAGTGCTGGTGGAAGTAGTGGTAGTGATAGTGCTGGTGGAAGTAGTGGTAGTGGTAGTGCTAGTGGCAGTAGTGGTAATGTTAGTGCTGGTGGAAGTAGTGGTAGTGTTAGTGCTGGTGGCAGTAGTGGTAGTGCTGGTGGCAGTAGTGGTAGTGCTGATGGCAGTAGTGGTAGTGTAATGCTAGTGGAGTAGAGGTAGTGTAATGCTAGTGGAGTAGTGGTAATGTTAGTGCTGGTGACAGTAGTGGTAGTGTTGCTGGCAGTAGTGTTAGTGGTAGTGTTGCTAGAAGTAGTGTTAGTGTTAGTGGTGGCAGTAGTGGTGGTGTTAGTGCTGGTGGCAGTAGTGGTGATGTTAGTGCTGGTGGCAGTAGTGGTGGTGTTAGTGTTGGTGGAAGTAGTGGTAGTGCTGGTGGCAGTAGTGCTAGTGCTCGAGGCAGTAGTGTAAGTGCTGGTGACAGTAGTGTTAGTACTAGTGGCAGTAGTGGTGGTATTAGTGCAGGTGGCAGTGTGGTAGTACTGGTGGCTGTAGTGGTAGTAGTGCTAGTGGCAGTAGTGTTAGCGTTAGTGGTGGTACTAGTGCTGATGGCAGTAGTGGTGGTGTTAGTGTTGGTGGCAGTAGTGGTAGTGTTAGTGCTGGTGGCAGTAGTGGTAGTGATAGTGCTGGTGGAAGTAGTGGTAGTGGTAGTGCTAGTGGCAGTAGTGGTAATGGTAGTGCTGGTGACTGTAGTGGTAGTGTTAGTGCTGGTGGTAGTAGAGGTGGTGTTAGTGCTGTAGGCAGTAGTGGTAGTGTTAGTGCTCATGACAGAAGTGTTAGTGAAGGCAGTAGTGGTGGTGTTAGTGCTAGTGGCAGTTGTGGTATTATTAGTGCTGGTGAAAGCAGTGGTGGTGTTAGTGCTGGTGGGAGTAGTGGTAGTGTTAGTGCTGGTGGCAGTAGTCTTAATGGTAGTGCTGGTGGCAGTAGTGGTAGTGTTAGTGCTGGCGGCAGTAGTTGTAGTGCTGGTGGCAGTAGCGGTGGTAGTGCTGGTGGCAGTAGTGGTGGTGTTACTGCATGTGGCAGTAGTCGTAGTGTTAGTGCTGGTGGGAGTAGTGGTAGTGTTAATGCTGGTGGTAATAGTGGTAATGGTAGTGCTGGTGGCAGTAGTGTTAGTGCTGGTGGCAGTAGTGGTAGTGTAATGCTAGTGGAGTAGTGGTAATGTTAGTGCTGGTGGCAGTAGTAGTGGTAGTGCTGGTGGCAGAAGTAGTGGTAGTGCTGGTGGCAGTAGTAGTGGTAGTGCTGGTGGCAGTAGTTGTAGTGCTGGTGGCACTAGTGGTGGTAGTGCTAGTGGCAGTAGTAGTAGTGTTGTGCTGGTGGTAGTAGTGGTAGTCGTAGTGCTGGTGGCAGTAGTCTTAATGGTAGTGCTGGTGGCAGTAGTGGTAGTGTTAGTGCTGGTGGCAGTAGTTGTAGTGCTGGTGGCAGTAGCGGTGGTAGTGCTGGTGGCAGTAGTGGTGGTGTTAGTGCTGGTGGCAGTAGTCGTAGTGTTAGTGCTGGTGGGAGTAGTGGTAGTGTTAATGCTGGTGGTAATAGTGGTAATGGTAGTGCTGGTGGCAGTAGTGGTAGTGTTAGTGCTGGTGGCAGTAGTGGTAGTGTAATGCTAGTGGAGTAGTGGTAATGTTAGTGCTGGTGGCAGTAGTAGTGGTAGTGCTGGTGGCAGTAGTAGTAGTGTTGTGCTGGTGGTAGTAGTGGTAGTCGTAGTGCTGGTGGCAGTAGTATTGGTAATAGTATGGCAACAAACAGAAGTCACCCGATATGATATGCGTACATTTACCGTCTTTTTAAAATCAAGCCGTTTTGATTAGTATTAATTTCATTCGGCTACAAGAATGCGCAATGAGAACACGTGCCTTGCGCACACAAGAATGAAATCAACATTCGATATCATCCGGGGTCTATGCAGAGTGAGTCCAAAAGCCTGTCATTCCTATCGAGGGTGTAAATTGACGCCTGTTTTGGACTAAGTCCCGACCCTATGCTGTTCAATGGCTGTGTGCTGCAAGCCTGTATTCCTTTAATTACGACTAGTCTTTCAATTACATTGGCCCTTTTCTGAACCACGACTGCATACTGCAAGCTGGTGTAAGTTATTCATGCCAAGCTCAACTTTTATCCTTTCATGCAAACGCTTCCATTTCACTATTGTGCTCAAACATATGCAGTGCAATGTATGCATTGATCTACACAGTACTGAAAGGAGCTGAAAAATGGTGAAATGCAAAAATGACGAAATATTAAGACTGCAGCTTAAGGCAGTATTCAGTTAAACTTATTTCATTTTTTTTATTTGAATGTGAAAACCTTTATGTGTCAAAATTCGCTGTTCTTGTTTAAGGTTCATGTTAATATGCATAATTTAATAAACCATTTTCTCTGAAACTACTAAATGCACATGCATGAGACGTTTACAGCATGTTAAATGGTCCTTAGAGTCCACTGACATACAATGAAGCTTGTATTTGCAGTCTGAAGTGATTTATAATTTTTTCTCTGTTCCTTTATTGCTTTCTTGATTTCTTTTTAACATCATATCTTAGAGCTCATTAAATAAAATCCTGTGTTTATAGATTTACAGCTTTCCAGACGTTAGTTTTATAATCTGCGAAAATTTCATGTATATATCTCCAATAGTTCCTGAGAAAATGGGGCAAATGTTTAGAAAAATATAGTTTAGAGGAAAATTACGTTCAAATTTAAAACAAATTCAATATAAAACAGCCTCTATTTCACGGCCGGAAGTATGCTGTTGGCAGAGTGTGACTAGATCCGCAGGATGCTCTATCTGGCTGTGGATTAGGATAGGGTGGACCCAGGTACGGCATGCTTGGAGGATGACCGGGCAGATAGAAGCACCCAGTGTGATATCTACTTTGTAAATTTTCGAAACATTTGACTATACTCACCTTTTAAGTAATATTACATTTTAGGTTTCCTTGTAATAATGTATTTACATTGTTTAAATTTAATTTACAGTCTTATTGAAATAAATAACAATGTAAACTCAAACTAACAAACAGAACGGTGCCTGTTGGAAAAGGGGCGTGGCACATTTAAACTTTTAAATGGTGCTAGAGGTGGAAAAACAAACAAAATATTTTTGAAACATGTGCTCATATACCTAATTTATCAAATAAAATGTTAGAAAAAATATGTCTTTGACAAAATTTCCCTACCGTCTCTCTTTAATGGGAGACCATACAGCCAACATCCACGCTCTCTTGTTTAGTGCTAACAGCGGTTCTCCCATCACCATTGTAGTCCTCGTGGTCTGGGGAGACCATACAGCCAACATCCACGCTCTCTTGTTTAGTGCTAACAGCGGTTCTCCCATCACCATTGTAGTCCTCGTGGTCTGGGGAGACCATACAGCCAACATCCACGCTCTCTTGTTTAGTGCTAACAACGGTTCTCCCATCACCATTGCAGTCCTCGTGGTCTGGGGAGACCATACAGCCAACATCCACGCTCTCTTGTTTAGTGCTAACAACGGTTCTCCCATCACCATTGCAGTCCTCGTGGTCTGGGGAGACCATACAGCCAACATCCACGCTCTCTTGTTTAGTGCTAACAGCGGTTCTCCCATCACCATTGTAGTCCTCGTGGTCTGGGGGTACCATGCTACCCTCGTTACCGAGGTCGCGGGTTCAAACCGGCGGAGGGCGATGGCGTAAGATCCTTAGCATGCCTTCCTTTGGAAGGGAAGTAAAGCCGGTGATCCTATGTCGTAGATTTACGGCTCGAAAAAGAACCTCAAGTCTAATAAGGAGGTCTCTGAGCAAAATTTCCGGTCTTTTACGTCCAGTAATGAATGGGACGATAAGAACCATAGCAGTCCATAAATAAAACTCAATTTAATTTAATTTACCACCAAGATCTATCAAATCTTCTCAAATCAACTGCGGGGACTAGAACACTAATAAAAATGGCTGACAGTGACGTAGTTTATTTTAGTTTTAGTATTCTATTTATCTATAATAAGTAGAGAAAGTATTCCATTTAAACCAACAATTCTGTACGGAGATGTCATCGGAAATACGCGTTTTGAGGTACCATTAATAAAAAAAGCATTTTCGAAAATTGTACATATGTATGTGTATTTCTTTGCGAACAGCATAACTCCACAACGAAAAGCAGGTTAAACACCAAACTTGGTATTTACGTTCAGCATATAACAAGGATGCGACATGAAGATTTTCAAGAAAATCCCCCACCGCAGACTACTCTTTACATTGAAGATGTTTCGATAATTTTTAATTCTCACAAAAATTGTTATAAACATTTTGATTAAAATACCACATGTTTAAGACATGAAAAAGAGTTTTGTATAATTTTATATAACTGGTAGCCATAATGGATAGACAAAATCTTACTTATACAAAAAAAATCGATCTCTTTGAAACACACAATTTGTTTCAAATAACTTATTCGTGGCATTAAACGTTTACGAATATTCGCAATTATTGGCAATATTTAAGGTGCTGTTATTCAGTTGTTCCTCGCATTGTCATGGAAAGAGCATAGAATTTCAATGCCAGTATATAGCGAACCACTTTTAAACATCTGACTACCGGTTGGTTCCTTCTATCCCCTCATAAATACAATGAAATGTGTAATTAAATTTATTTCTGTATAGTTTTATCTCGATTAACATGAAGTAGGTAGAAAATAAGCTTTTGTAAGATTAGTTTGTGAAAGTTGCACACACACAAACACACACACACACACACACACACACACACACACACACAAGAATCGGATGTGATACATTCGCATGACTTTCTCTACCCTCATCCTTCATTAGTGGCTATAAAATTATTCTTACTCAAACTTATTTTTTATCTACTACATTTTAATCCAGAAATAGTCACATTACACATTTAGTTATAGATGCAAAGGAAACAACGACAGTCAAATGTTTAAGAACTGGACGCTATATGCTGGCTTTAAAATTCATACTGTTTCCATGCAATCGCGAGAAACAACTGAATGTTGAAAGGACTAAGAGAATGACCAAGAAATGAACAATTCGATTATTTAATAACGGATATCTCAGAAACGGCTTGTGCCACAAAAAAAACTTTTTTGAAATAAATTGTGTGTTTTAAAGAGATCTATGTTTTTTTGTGTAGTAGGTTTTCGTCTGTCGCCTTAACATTATCAGTTATACATGATTATACAAAATTCCTTCCAAATGAAAAGGACTTCACAGGCTATTCCCAGAAAATTCAAGGTATACATTTTATTTGTCATGTAAATATCTTTAATATATATTTTAATCAAAATTCGTTAGAGCCATTTTTAGAAAATAAATAATTTCGAAAAATGTTCCATGTAAAGGGTAGTTTGGGATGGAGGGATTTTGTTGAAAATCTTCGTGTGCATCTTTGGAAGATATTGAACCTAAATAAAAGTTTAGCATTTATCCGATTTTTCGTTTTTGAGTTATGATGTTCACAGACACGCACACACACGGACATGTTTCTAAAAGTACTTTATTTTGATTCAGGGGCCTCAAAATATGCATTTGCACGCGAAATCTCGATATCGAATTTTTGGTTGGAATGCAATACTTCCCCTACTTTGCAATGTAGCAGAGAAAGTTACATGAATATAACATTTCTTTAGTGCTATCGTCATTCACTTGTTTATCGCGAAGTCATGAAAAAGTATGGAATTTCAAGGTCAGAGTTAGGAACCTGTTTTTAAACATTGACTATCGCTATCTACTTTGTACCTATAAGGAAAGGTGTAGTGAAACTCTTTCTACCAGCATTTATCTCAAATAACTTGAAGTAGATAGAAGAATACGCTTTTGTAAGGATTGTATTAAGCGCTATACAAAAATAAACTATAGGAGATAAAGAAAGTTATCCGAATATAAACATATCACCAGATTTGTATTAAATATCTAAAATGGTTTGGTTATGTATTGATTATATTTTCATTTGAGTGTTTCGTATTCATAAATGAAAAATTCTGTTTGTGTATTTAAAGCAGTCTTTTGCATACCCTGCCTTTATTAGAACAAATTTCACCATCTTATAGAGACTGCTGGAAATAGTGTACTGCTACTCTTGCAGTAAGAGGTTTGAGATCACCTTTCCAATTAATTTTCCTTGCTTTATTGTTCGTATTACGTTCTGCGTATAAAATAATAGACCGGTAGGGCTGGTTACATCAAGGAAAGGTCACCTGTGTTTCTGCTTGCTTGTCTGCGTTTACACTACCTCTCATCAGCTCTCTTTGAAACATATAAATCTTCATTTCACGACTAAACACTTAATTTCTCAGAATTGAAATGAATCTGGAAGCCCAGCAATTAAACACACATCCTTAACATAATAATAAATATTATTATCAAGTTTTGCTTTTCATGTTAAACTAAATTCTGACTATATCTAAATAGTAAATGTCCTGTTATAAATGAATCGCCTTAAAACTTCTAACGTGTTATAGTCATATGACTTTCTCTACTACGTATAGTAAGTTAGGGAAAGTAGTGTATTCCACCCAAAAATTCGATGTCGAGATTTCATCGGACATATATGTTTCGAGGCCCCCTGAATCCAAAAAAGAGGCATTTTTAGAAAAAGGTCCGCGTGCGTGTGCATGTCTATGTACGACATAACTCAAAAACGAAAAGTCTGCAAAATGCCAAATCTGGCATTTAAACTAAGTACCTTTCAAAGATGGGACAAGAAGATTTTCAAGAAAATTCCCCACCCCAAAGTACCCTTTACATGGAAGATCTTTCGAAATTTTTTATTTTCTAAAAAATGACTAACGATTTTAATTAAAATGCCATATATTAAAGATGTTTACATAATAAAATGCATATCTCAAATTTACTGGGAATAGCCTATAAAATCCTCTTCATTTTAAACGGATTTGTATAATCCTGTATAAGTGGTAAATGATAAACGATAGACGAAAACGTACTGCACATAAATGTAGATCTCTTTAAAACACAGTTTACTTGAAATAACCTTTTTATGGCATTAACCATTTCTGAGATATCTGTTATTAATCGTTCCAATTGTTCATTCTTTTAAAGTCCTGTCAACATTCGGTTGTTTCTCGCGATTCCTTGAAAAAGTATGGAATTTTAAGGCAATGTCCAGTTGTTCCCTTTGTATCTATAACGAAATGTGTAATGTAGCTATTTCTGCAAATGTTTATTTGGAATTAAAATAAAGTAGATAGAAAAATAAGCTTTAGTACGAATGGTTTGTATACCCACTAATAAACGATAGAGAAAGTCATGTGAATGTATCACATCAGAAATTTTTTTATATAATTACTACAAACTATTCTTACAAAAGCTTAATTTTCTATTTATTTCTTGGAGCGTCGTCGGGAAGAGAAATGTGACGCCTTATTTCGATGATAATAATGATAATAATAATAATAATAATAATAATAATAATAATAACCAATATTGAAGTCCCAAAGTAATTGTTGATCAATATGAAGGCCAAATTCAAAACAAAAACAATTCTGATGTGTCGCATTCATATGACCTTCTCTACTCACGCTTCTACAAACTATTCTTACAAAAAAGTAAGAATTATTCTAACAAAAATGTATTTTCGGTGAAATCTCGACATCATATTTTTTTGGTAGAATACAATACTTCCTCTTACCTACTACAGGTAGTAGCAGAGAAAATAAAAAGTCATGCCGTAATTGCTAAATGATTTTTGTTCTCCAAGTTTTCATAAAACTAAGCTATCCCTGTCTTCAATTCCCTCACTAAATCATAGATAACTAACAACGAACACGAAATCCTCTGGTCACAAATCTTCGTAAGCGCTATGGCTAAGATATACCTCTGTCGAATTTTCTTGTTGAATACCTAAAGTTGCACGCTCAGCTGCTTCTCTTATTTCAGATGATGAAGTGTCAAAACCAACTCTCTTTCAACCTGATTTTAGATATTCAAGAAGGCGACTGACAAAATTATTAGTTAATTTCTAGATTTCAATGCACACAATCTTGTTTCCAAAACCTAATGAATGATGCATGGCCTCCTTTAAAATGGCTCTATTTCGTTAAGGGGAAACAGAGATCAACATTTTTTTTCCTATTTATTTTGCGCCGCTTTAACTACGTGGTCTGTCTCGTGGATCAGTGTGTGGCGGACAGTTAGCCTTCTGTCTCATCCCTGTACCACACCACCTTGCTTCGTCACATCTCCACACAGGCCTTAGTGCTAGACAGCTGTACCTTTGCTTATATATGTGATAGACAGATGGCAGCTTCTACACGTGTCCAGAGATACCTTAGTGTCAGGCAACTGTATCTCTGCTTCTACATGTGCAGGGCAGATGGCATTAGGGTGCCGTCCAGTCTACCTGCTTTCACCATCTACTTTCACTTTTACTTTCTCTACCACGTATATACATAGTAGGTAGAGAAGGTATTGCATTCCACCTAAAAATTCAATACCGAGATTTCATCGGAAATGCATGTTTTGAGGCCCCTGATTAAAAAAACATTTTAGAAAAAGGTCCGTTGTGTGTGTGTGTGTGTGAATAGCATAACTCAAAATTATATAACTCACAGCTTAAATACCAAACTTGGTGTTTGGGTTCAGTATCATACAAAGATGCGACACAAAGATTTTCAAGAAAATCCCCCCGCCTTAAACTATCCTTCATACGGAAAATTTTTCAAATTTCAATTGTTTCTCGCGATTGCATGGAAAGAGTATGGAATTTTAAGGCCAGCATATAGCGTCCAGTTCTTAAACATTTGACTGTCGTTGTTCTCTTTGTATCCATAACAACATGTGTAATGTAGCTATTTCCGGAAAGCTTTATCTCGATTAAAATAAAGTAGATAGAAAAATAAACTTTCGTAAGAATAATTTACATACTCACTGATAAGCGATAGAGGGTAGAGAAAGTCATGTGAATGTAACGCATCCGATTTTTACACTGTTTTAGACTTAAGGCGGAACGTTGGATCATGCTATTAAATATCCAACCCGATGTTAACTTGGTGACTCAATCTTAGATTCGATCGTTTTAGAAAGTAGGATCGAATCGAGCTTTTACTTTCTCTAACTCTACATAGTAGATAGAGACGGTATTACGTCCCATCCAAAAACCATATAGAGATTTCACCGGAAATACATGTTTTGAGGCTCCCTGAATCCAAAATAAAGGAAAGGAAAAAAAATAAATAAAGCATTTGTAGAAAAAGGACCGCGCTCGCGTCTGTAAACAGCATAACTCAAAAACGTCAAATCGGATACGTATAAAACTTGGTATTTAAGTTCAGTATCTTCCAAAGATGCGACACGAAGATTTTCAGGAAAATCTGTTTACCCACATACCCTTTGCATGGAACATTTTTCGAAATTGTCTATTTTCTGTAGCGATATTTCCGCCGATTAAGAATACATAAAAAGGAACGCTGTAATAATTATAGTTTAGGAATTATTAATAATTAATTAACATTAAATTTGATAAATTTCCATAATTTTAAAGCCATAGGATTAAAAACTGTATCAATCGAAAGCCCTTCAGAAGCTGTAAATATGTTTTAAGTTTCAATAATATTGTTAAATAAATAAAGGTGTAACTGCCTAAGAAAAACCGCAAGATTTAGGCAAAAATAAAAGTAACTAGGTTTCAGACTGTCCATTATATTTTCCAGCGTGGGGCCATAAAAATCGAAACCTTCTTTTGTACTTCGTAGATTTGAGGCAAGTTTTAAGGGTAGACAGACGCTATGAGGTAACGGACATTTCTTACAGTTAGGCTTCGAATTTTCAACCAGGGAACCAATAAACGTAGAGAATAAGTGCGAGAACCAATGGAAACAGGAAGACGCAGTGACATGTATAAAATTTGGAGGCGAGCAGTCGTTGTTATATGTGAATGCGAGCGTGGTTTTGGTGCAGTTTGTCATGATTCTTTGTTGAGGTAACACGTAGCATTAGGGATCCAAAAAGAACACTAAGTTCCGAAATTTATAAGTACCGCGCAATTATAAAGTGATGTAGGTAGAAATATGTATGTAATGTGCTAACTGTATTCTTCGATATGATTGTATCCAAGCTCATAAACGAGTTAATGTTAGTCAAGCGAGTACTTCAAGTTCGTGCGAATCTAAAGAACGGTGATAGAGTACCGAGATATAAATAACTAGCTGGAGCAAACTTTAGTGTTCTAAGAGACAATAGTGGGAAGACAGTGCTAAAAGAACCGCACGTGTTAGGGAATATCAATGGATCTTGCAGGATGTCTAGCAAAAAGAGTGAGAAAAGTGAAAACGGTGTTTCTTTCAAGACAATATCCTGGTGTCTCCACTCCCTCAATCCTACCCTGACAACAACTGTGGGGAATTTCAGGCCGATTCGCCGACAGTTGACCCTGAGATCGATGAGAAGTGCTTCCTGGCTGATATCGGCGATTACGAGTCCTGAAGACTTCACCTACCACGACGCAGAGACGAGAACGACTGCGAGGTAAGATACACAACGAAGTAGCGGACAAACGCTACATTTCTCAACAATAGCTCTAAAGATTTTTATTAAAATACCATAGATTTAAGATATTTAATGACAAAATGAAATATTTATCTGAATTTTCTGGGAATAACCTATGAAGTCTTCATCCGGAAGGAATTTTGTATAATCTTGTATACGTTAGGCAACAGACGAAAAAATATTATACAAAATATGGATCTCTTTAAAACACAATTTATTTTAAATAATTTTAACTGAGGAGGTGGTGGTAGTATTCGTTACAAACCACATTTATGTGCCTATTGTTTTCTTTGTGTTGTTAAACTTTGTCAATTTGGGAAAGTTTATAAATGAGTAAGTTAAATAAAGAAATAAAAAGGAGGAAGTACAGTTCATTACTCGCGGAGTATTTTGTGTTTGCACGATTTGCTTGAAGCTATCATGGATAGGGTTATATGCTGTAGGGAAAGGAGGAAAAACGTCAGCAAAAGAGATGAACGTTTATTGATATAGAATATAGAAGGAAAGAAGACAAATTATGTAAAGATGCTGAATAAGAAGAAAGATTCGTGACGGACGAATGCTTCGAGCGACGGGAAACGTACCGAAGAGCAGTTTAAAATCCTTTGGAAATATTTAAACAAAGACTAAACACCAGAAAGCCGCAGAAACACGAGACAATTTATTTGAAACTGGTGGTAGTTCAAGGACAACCTATGTGGATGATGTTTAGAAAATAATTGAAATGCGCCCGAAGTGTTCGAAAAAGTAGTTTCAGTTTGTGAAGATGATGCAATAGTAGTAAATTTGTCGAAAATAACGGGAATTTCAGAAACACTCAAGGATCTGATGTTGCTGCTGGTGGTGATTTGGAAACTGAATTGGGCCCACGTTTGGACATTTCGATGGATAGTATCCCTGATAACTCCATGACCATTATTATTGCTGGTAGTGAAGTGAAAAATTCTCTTATTGTAAAAAGAAATAGATAAAAAAGAAAGGGTTTTAAGCGCCGCTTTGTTATTTCTGAAAAAAAAAATAGTATTAGGTTAATAAAAACACTAAAATGCCTACTACTATAATATGACGTTCATTATCATACCTCTTGCGAATGCAGGTTGTAATTTTATGCAAGTGTATTACTATATATTACCAGTATTATTTACTTTAGCACCCGGTGACCGATTTGTTTCAAATATTGCTTAATATGTACTAAATAATATCCTAATATTTTAGTATATATTTTTGGGCTAAACCTTAGTTTGTCACAATAAATGTTAACAGTGATATTATAATGCGCATGCGTCACGGCGTTGCCGATATAAAACACAGGAAGGATTGATCAGCATGAAATCAACGATATCCTCTATCGATATTCTTCTTTACTTTGTTTTACAATTATTATTCTTCCCTTCTGGCTCTACAGTCCTTGATGAGCTTTGGCCTCCTGCTAAGATTATTATATGGTTTCAAATTAATATTTTCTCACAGAATCAGCATATAAAATGGCATACATTTATTTTTTATGATCTCCTTAATAACTATTTATCTTACATAAAAGATGATTTCATGGAGGGATTTGAACCGCACAGGTAAAAATAAAAACCCAATTGGAAGTTTAGAACCGTAATATAACGAAACGGCTGAGATCGTTAGAGGGACCGTCACCGAGGATCTTTCTATCCCTCCAGATGACACCAAAGTGGCTCTAAGGTGACAAACGTAAGCTGTAAATATCAGGATGAGAATGTGGTGAAAGGGGTTGAGTAAAAATATTTTGTTTGTTAACGACGCTGTCAATTGCCAGAATCATATCAGTGCCACCGGTGTGCCGGAATTTGTTCCGCAGGAATTCTTTTACATACTAGGTAATCTACTGACATGGGGCTGTCGCTTTTAAGCACCTTAAAAACCATCGGTCTGGGTCGGGTTTAAACCCGCGACCTTGGAATCGGAAGAACAACGTCTAACCAACTGAGTCACTCAAACCGAGGGGCTGAGGGGTAGGGTAGTTGAATAGGAGGAAATGAGGATGAAGGTGTAATAAGATGCAAGGAGCAAGTGGATTGGTATATAACATTTTTAAATGTTCTTTATGTCTAAAACTAATCTTTTGCCCCAAAAACGACACCTCAAAATATCATTAGGGTATAATTTAGTACACATTAAACCTGGTTTACAACAAACCAGTCATCGGGTGCCAGAGAAAATAATTTCCCAATATCCTTTCCAAAGGTATTAAAACATATTATGGAAATGTTATCACAAAAACCAAGTACTTGTATCTTCTACAGATTCACGATTCACTAACATTAAGGAAATGCTCTGCCGAAGTAATCCATGAAAACGTCTTCCTCCAATATACGATAAGGTGTTTAGTTCAATCGACAGGTGAGTTACTCCATCCAGGTCGCGAGAATAAATTCTAACCTACACATATGTATATTGCTCCATTTACTTCCGTAGTAACTGTACTATATGACGGTGCTCTTCAACATTTACTTCCAGAGCATCTGATAGGAGTAAAATGCTTCGAAAAGAGTTTACTCGCGTATGGAAGTCACCAGATGTTGACTTTAATGGTAGTTTACTACGCAAGTAGAGCTTACTCTCGTTTGGTGCACGCCGTCCTTAGGGTCATACTCGTAAATTAACAAACCACAGGCTCACTTATTTAGAGACCCAGGCATGCCTTTGAAATGCCGGGCTACTAATTGTGGGAGAAAAAAAATTAGTTAGGTACCTACCTACTCATATTTTCTGTAAATGTTCAAGCAGCCACGCAAACGTCTGTGGAGTCGAGTACTGCGCGCATATGCCTGTAGCATGGATTTCTGTGGTTGAAACATTCAGTACTAGTAAGCATATAAGGAGGTTATTTACCCTGCAGTTTATACAAGAGATCATAATCACAGACTTATCTGAGATTCCCTAATGTTGTTTTCAGATCTTGAATTGAAATTGCTAATGAATAAAATTATGCTCTATAACATAATTATTGTAGGAAAATAAAATAATGAAAGACATACAAGAACATATAAATGAGAAGTAGTGACTGTTGTCAAACAGAATGGTTTACCAGCAGTCGGCTATTTTATGTAGTTGCATTACTTTATGACAAAATGCACATCTTGAATTTTCTGGGAATAGCCTATGACTTCCTCTTCATTTGGAAGGAATTTTATATAATTTTGTATAGCCAGTAAGCCACTGGAGATAGACAAAAACATATGGCATACAAAAAAATCTCTTTAAAACACACAACTTGAAGTGCTTTATTGCTATTGAGTTGTTTCTCATGAAGTCATAGAAGTATTATAGAATTTCAAGGCCAGTGTGTGTGTAGATATATATATGATAGTCATTTTAGGGCCAATTTAATTTTTTTAAAATGGGAACCTACAATTAGGGTCAATTTAAATTGACCCTAAAATGACCATCACAATTTCCTCCAAACAAAACATGACTAATGGCATTTACTTTCTCCCATAATTTCTTTCTACAACACTTAGTTTTAGAGATATTGTACAGTCTCAACTTAAATGTATATAGTGACTATTTTTAAGCATTTCACTATTGCTATTCCCTTTGCTCCTATAAAAAACTGTGAGATGAAACTTTTTATGCAAATGTTTATCTTAATTTACTTGAATGCAGATAGAAAAATAGGTTTTTTCTATATAAAATAAATGATAGTAGGTATAAAAAGCCATGTGAATGTAACTATCAGATTTTTTTTTTCTATTCTATCAAGAATTTAGGGGTATAGCATAAGTTTGATCTCTGAAAGTATAACATTTGGTTTTCATTCAAGTTTAAAATATTGAAGAAAAAAACCTTTCGCAGGTAATAAAAATGCCCATTATGTGAAGGAGCAGTTAGTACTTGGCATGTATTCTGGAATGTAAAAAAACTAAATTTTGGAGGGATGAGTTCCTTTTACAAAGCTAGGAAAAGTTACCAAGTGAAATAAGAGGTAGATGAATTTTAAATTTAAGATAAGAAGAAAGCATAGAATGTGCATCAGTAAGATAAGATAAAAATGGCAATGAAAGGTGGACAATACAAATGAGAATGAGATATACAATGAAATTTAAATTTGTAGGATGTAGGATTCAATATATACCCCATTTTCAAAGCACATAATTACAATCCTAAGCCATACAAAGAAGCAGCATTCAATGGCATGACTCGTAGACTAATCAACATCCCCCTCAACAAAACTAAATATAACAAAGAATATCAACACATCACCAAATCTGCAGAAGAGATAGGAAATGCTGGATAGGAAAATGAAAATATTGAAGAACCACATCACCTTGGTATCTTAAAATAAATACACCATCAAGAATCTCATTAGATCAAGAAAATGTGATCCCAAACCCACAGAAAACGTCAGGAATCTACTAGATCTATTGTAAAAATTACAAGAAGGTTTACATCGAGAAAACAAAAAGGAACATAGGCACCCACTTCAAGGAACACTGGCATTGAATCAAATTCAAACAGATCACAAAATCAGCAGTTGCTTCACACTTCTGGACTCAAAACCATGAAACAGGCAGTAACATGAAGTTGAAGCCAGCACAGAAACCATAAGAACTTGAAATATGGGAGATGTACACAAAGAAATTTGAAAACTGAATCATAAACTTCATTTTGCCAGACATCTAATTTAGGCTCATCCATAGGCCAATAAAGGATACCCCAGGCTTTCAACAGAACAACTTGAGAGTTAATCCCTCTATCAACAGGCAGCTAACAATGTGACTCATGCTTACAATACATGTTCTGCAAAATAAATAGGGGAGTGAAACTAGTAAGTATGTTCAAGTTGACTCCACTTTCATTAAGTGTCTTTTATACAACCTGGTGTTAATTATAATGGGGTACAGAAGAAATGCAACTCCATATTGATGGTTATAAATTGGGAAATATACATTAGTAATAAACAGGGCTCAGATTTTTATGACCTAAAAACGTTTGAAAAATCTCATGTGATACATTCACATGATTTCCTCTATCTTTATTAAATGGGTATACAAACTATTCTTACTGAAGCTTATTTTTCTATCTACTAATTTAATCCAAATAAACCTTTTTAAAAATAGTTACATTACACATTTTGTTATAAATACAAAGAGAACAGCGATAGTCAAATGTTTAAGAAATGGACGCTATATGCTAACCTTAAAATTCCATGATTGTTTCCATGCATTCACGAGAAACAACTGAAAATTGGTGAGAATTTAAAAGAATGACAAGTATTGAACAATTTGAACCTTTAATAACAGATATCTCAGAAATGGCTTATGCCACAAATAACTTATTTTAAAAGAAATCTAATTTTTTGTGTGGTATATTTTCATCTATTGCTTAACATTTACAAGTTATATAAAATTATAAAAAAATTCTTCTCAATGAAGAGAACTTCCTAGGCTATTCCCAGAAAGTTCAAGATATATATTTTATTTGTCATGTAAATATCTCTGAAATATGTTATTTTAATCAAAATCATTAGAGCCATGTTTTAGAAAATCAAAATTTTCGAAAAATGTTCCTTGTAAAGAGTGGGGATGGGATATTTTAAAAAATCTTTGTGTTGCATCCTTGGAAGATACTAAATTCATACACCAAGTTTGGTATTTATCTGAATTTTTGTTTTTGGGTTATGCCACACACGTTTCCAAAACTGCTTTATTTGATTAAAAAAATGACAATGGTAATTAAAAAATGATCTGAAACTGAAATTTATGTAATTTATTAAAATTAGTGCACAGAAAGTTATAAATTATTTTATATATTGGTATATAAGTAGAAAAAGTATATGTGAGAATAATAATGAGACAATTTAAAAAATTAATTAAAATATATTTGTTTCATGTTCTTGTTCTGACTGTACATAGTCATTAACACAAAAAAGGGAACACTGGCCTGTCTCGTCCCTAGTTTGGGACATGAATTCATAGCTGAAATAATACCTGCTCCCCTGACAATAGCAACTCCTAATCCCACAAGCCCCCCTTTCTAGATTAACCATTAAACAGGAACAATTTTTTCCCAAAAATGCGAGTAAGGATATACAAAAGTTACTCTCATTTCTTAGTTGAATAGTGAAATTTCTGGTTTTTGAAAATCATCACTATGTAAAATATTAATATAAAAAGCTTTATATACTCTGCATGAAAATTACTTAAGACACAAAAGGCGAGTAAATGACAAAATAATTATATAAAACAGAAACAAAAAAAAATCCTTAAGAGTAGAAAATGGCATAAAATGACCAAACAATGATCTAACAAAAATGAACTTTCATAATCCTCAATCCATTATAAGGATTTATGTACACATTAGCAATGCCTATGATGCAACAATTAAAAGATGACATGTCATCAGAATCCAGATCATAGTGATAAGCTTACATAAATTTTGTAATAAAAACTCTGATGTGATATATATTCACATGACTTTCTTTACCATCTATCGTTTTATAGTGAGTATACAAACTATTCCTACTAATGCTTATTTTTATATCTACTACATTTTAATCCAAATAAACTTTTGCAGAAATGGCTATATTACACATTTTGCTACTGATACAAAGGGAATAGCGATACTCAAATGTTTAACAACTTGACGCTATATGCTAGCCTTAGAATTCCATACTGTTTCCATGCAACTGTGAGAAACAACTGAATGTTGAAAGGACTTCCAAGACTGGCCAATTAATGAACAATTCAAACCATTAATAACAGATAACTCGGAAATGGCTTATGCCACAAAAAGGCTATTTCAAATAAATTGAGTTTTTTGAAGAGATCTACATTTTTTGTTGGAATGCATGTATGTTTTTATCTATCACTTAACATTTACCAGTTATACTAGATTACACAAAATTCCTTCTGAATAAAGAGGACTTCAAAAGCTATTCCCACAAAATTCAAGATATGTATTTTACTTGTCATGTAAATATGTTTAGTATATGGTATTTTAATCAAAATCATTAGAGCCATTTTTTAGAAAAGCAAAATTTCCGAAAAATGTTACATGTAAAGGGTAGTTAGGGATGCGGATATTTTCTTAAAAATCTTTGTGTTGCATCTTTGAAAGGTACTGAACTTAAATACCATGATTGGTATTTATCCAGCTTTTCGTTTTTGGAGTTACACTGTTCACAGACACACACACACATTTTTCTAAAAATACTTTTTTTTGGATTGAAGAGGCCTCAAAACATGTACTTCTGGTGAAATCTCGGTATGATATTTTTAGGTGGAATGCAATACCTTCTCTGCCTACTATGTATGTGGTAGAGAAAGCAATAAAAAATTAAATGGTTCTTACTATTCAGGTAAGTACCAATCAAAATTCAAACTTAGGGCCTCTGTGTTGCTCGGCAGACTGTTACACCAAGGAGATGGTAATTCACATTAAACTTGATTTTTTAAACTAAATACTGCTTGTTATTCTGGAAATCTACCCCTATAAACTTAGGTGTTAAACTCTTCCTCTCCCCATAAATTATATATAGGCACAACAAAATGATGTTTATAGTGTAATGTGTGATTTATTGTGCCATAAGCCACTTTTGGCTGCAGTGGCACAATTGATTTTCTGTCTAAAACAATGCATTAAGATTATAAGCATTGAAGGAGGAGACCACCCACCGTTTTGTTTGCAGCCCACTTGGTTTCACTTCTGTGCATGATAGGCGGGATCCTTACTGTTACTGTGAAGTCCCATTTTAAATAAAAATGACACTCTTTACACTGCCATGGAGGGGAGCAGTATAACACACAGAAGAGGGGATTGTTTCAACAGTATTTAAGCACCAAAACACCCATTTAGCATCACAGTTTACTGAAGAACCTTCTCATTAGTTATTGTGTGTCTTCCCACTTCTGCTCACAGTAAGTATACATGCGTTTAGAACTTGAGAATACTATTCTTAACTTCTAAGAATTGTTGTAAAACATTTTAAACTAATTACTGAGAAATAATAGCTATTAATATAATAAAATCAGTGAAGAAAATTGCATTCTTACTTAAAGTTCTGGAGATAGTCTCTAAAAATAAATTCATTAAGAAGGTTAGTATAAACAGTAGCACAATGTGAACCAATATTAATTCCAAACCTTGTAATTTAAGGACTTGCACAGTACATATTACAGCCTGAAATTTGCTAATGAGATTCCAACAAAATTCAAACTGCTGAAATACAGATGTTTCCAAGTTACACATAGCACGTTTCAGAATATGTTTGTAAAAGACAGATATTGTATGTAGTTTAACATGAAATTTAAAGAAACTGTGATACATGTATAATATTTTTTTATTTATTTATTTATTTAAGTGCTAAGTTCATACATGAAAATTAAATTGAGTTTTATTTATGGATGCTCTTTAACTGCTATTGTCCTTAGCGTCCCATTATTAGGTGTGAAAGGCCATTAATTTTGCTGAGGCCTCTTTATCAAGCTTGAGGTTTCTTTATGTAACATAAATCTACGACACGGGACCATCGCCTTTACTTCCCTTCCAAAGGAAATCATACTAAGGATTTTTACGCCCAAAAAAATCCATAGTCCTCCGCTGGGCTTGAACCCGCGACCTCGGGAACTAGAGACTAGCATGGTAACCACTATACCATGGAGGATGACCAAAGTTCATACATGGTTATAGACTAACCTTAATCCTACTATGTATAATAAAGTTAACATATTAATACTTAATGATGAAGGTTGTAAAATTGTATAAGCTACTGCTACAAAGAGTAGGATTTATATAATTATGCAAATGAATTTAATAATTTATGAATTCTCATACAACATATTATTAACCTAAATTAGTATCTAGCCAACAGGTGAACAAAGGCTTTCATTATTTCACAGAACTTGCTTTCTCTTATGTCTTTGTCAAACATAATAATTTACAGATCCAAACAGTACAGCAGATTATCTATTGCATTATTACTGAAAGTATTTTTTTATCTACTTGTTGGGCTTTCTTTTTTTCATTCAGATGTTTTTATTTGTGATACTAAATTAAGTAAATCTTCTGCTTTTCAAACTCTCTACCATGGAGAACGTGATAGTATGTCTGACTGACTCTGGTTCAATTCGTAGCCAGCAGAGGTAACCTTAGTAAGGCTTTACCTTGGCCTGCATAGTTGAAAGATACTAGTTATAGGCATGGTAGATCTATAGACTCATTTAATTTTAAATTATTCTAAACATCTTGATCTCTGGAGAATGGGAAAATCAGTATTATTAATTGCAATAAATTCAGATTGTTATATTTTTATTGTATGAGAACAATAAATACTATTAACTGCCCTTAGTAGTATTCATCTTTAAAACAACAAAAACAGATATTGAATAACCAGCTCTCCTAAAGTGCAAAGTTATTTTCATTATCTTGTAAAATATTCTGCCAGGACAATGTAGCATAACAAAATTAATGCATCTTTCTCCTTCAGCCATGAAGCACCTGGCTGCCATGCTGATGATCCTCTACCTTGTCAGGATGTCTCTTACAACACCTGTGACACAGTATGAAGATGATAGGTACCCCGATAAAGAGGTATGTAACAATTTTATATACAGGAAGAGGAAAAACAGTGTGCAGAAACTTGTAAAGTAGAAAGGCAATACCACACTAACATTTTGAGGTTAGGAATATGGAGTTGCAGATGCAGTATAACAGGAGTGCGGCATTAACATAATTCAAATCTAACTTTGTGAAACATCTTCATTAACCAGTCAAAATGAAGTGTAACTCACGTGACAAGTATGTACATATTGTCTCAACTCATTAGTACTGGTATACGGTGAGAAACTAACCATTACATGCACATACTGTAAGATATGATGGAATAAGAATAAGAAGGTATTACCGTACCATTCAGTAGGCTTCACATCAGACACATTTAGTGACAGTGAATAATACTGCATAAAAGTGTGTTTTGTTTACATCTGACGTGCTACAAACAGGTTTCACATTTGGAGACTCTTAACATAATCAATTTAATGTTGTTGCATGTAGCACAGTAAGAAAGCTTATGTTCCTAACCTCAAAATACTTATTTTGGTACTGCCTTTCTACTCTACAATTTTCTGCACATATTTTTTTCTATATTTTCATTCTTACTTCTTTTTCCAATACAAGTGCTTAATTTCAAACATTCAGTGATTTAAATTATTAAATTAATGTCAGTAAAGATTCCACCAACATAAATCCTGAGAACAACAATCACTTGATTAATTCTGACATAAGAAACTCAGTCAGAACTAATGTAACAGAGTCTAATTACTGGAAAGTGGATTATAAACTAGAAAGTTTGGGAGATAATTATTAGAATATTAGTTATATTATTGTTCAGTGGTGCTGCAAGGAATGTTTAAGCAAATTTAAGCATCCATCTGCCACATAATATGCACTGAACAGCTCAAACAAATCAAAATGTTTTCAAACACTGCAAATGTTGCCTTGGCTTCCAAACCAACTTTAAATTTGCACCGAGCAGTCGGTCTCACTAGTGATAGAAACACTATCGTCCACTGCTCAGAATGATATCACCAACAAACATCAGAAAAACTAATAATTAATTGACCTAACAGTAGACAGTTAAATTTAATATTATACCAGTATATTACTATGGTAGCTCAATTAGTGAGAGCAATGGGATGAAATGCTGAAGATTCATGCTTCAAATCCTGGCTATGGCACCTAATTTTACAGTCTGAATCTACATTTCCAATCAGAAAAGCTGTCTCTCCGAGAATAATTCATGGGTTTGCCAGTGCTGTTATATCCAATGTGATTAAACAGATGCAGTTAATTTGATGTACTGTAGAGAATTTGTTTTTGATAAGTTCAAACAGAGAGTTGAACATCTACTTTAATTCAACAAAGTCAACTCACAAAATCCATACAAAAATGTTCAAGCGATTATGCCACTTAAGACAGATTTTAGAAAGTATATGCACAACTTAGACCATAAACAAAAACCTTTATCCAATGCATAATACTATTTTATTATAAAGGTTACTGCATTTTTTGTGAAAAATTCTGGAGTGCATTTTAACTCTAGTAAGGTATTGTTTTAAATGCAATTGCTACAAACTGTATGCCATAGTCAAAAACTCTCACTTTAAATGTTTTAGTAACATTTCAACATGCATGCCCAACAAAGACTGATCTCTCGGGCAATGTAATATTGCATTGCTGTGTCTTCAAATACAGATACCCGTGGGAACAATTTAATTTTGTCTGACATCCATTCCATATTCCAAATGTTTCAGAAATGCTGCATTACATATATATTTGAAATTGGTCACTAAGAACAGAAGCATCAAATGATTTATACAAAAACCTACTTGAAAGAAGTCAAGTAAAATAAGAATGCAGCATTCCAAATATTTGTTGCCAGTTTCAACTGCAAATCAGAATGCTGCAAAGGCATCATAGTATACACTGGAGGTGACATCCTGCTTGCAATGTAGCTAATTCACTACTTTCTTTCTGCTTCTAATGTGATCTTCAGATTGCACAATTCTAACAATTGGTACAAGCATTGCTCCCATTTAGTTAAAATGGATGATTTAATGCTAAGTTTCAGTGTGTTGTGGTTAAAACTGGCAGCTTTTATTATTATTATTATTATTATTATTATTACAAACAGGCTTTTTATGAGAAATTACTTCAAATTCTAAGGTAGCTTCATCTCTGCCATTCACTCATGAAGGTTCTACTTGCTCAAGATTACTTTTGTGAGTCTGCTTATGGAACCCTGCACATTTATGACAAATTAAGCTTATGGTGGCAGTGAGCAGGTGCCAAAAAGTCTGATTAATAAGACATGGCACCTAATCACTGGCATCACAATACTGGTTTTACTGTAAGTATGAAGTAATCTATCATTCTGCCGTGCACATGTTCATGTACTGGCAAGGAGATGGTAAAGGTTGTACCAATCTTGCATTATATACAAAACAGTAAATTCTGAAGTTAATGTCATCTACAGAAGGGTTGAATATTTCTTTCAAAACTTGCTGAACATGCTTTCTCTCCATATTTTGCTATTGCATAAGACACACCCTGTTACCATTCACAAGCATCAGACTGATTCGAGTGTAACGTTGGCCATACTGTAGCAAAACAAGCATAGATGGCTTGATCAGGGAATTGGTGGCTGTAATTCTTTTTCTGTTAATGTCACTTTTCTTCAATCCTAATTCATATTCTTTCGTAGTATGTTAGTATTTCACATGTATTACATATCCAATTGCATAAATGCTTGCAAATTATTTCTTCACATGAAACAGACAAGAACCCTAATGGCTAATGTGTGTGCTTATGTTCACTTTAACCTGAGGATAAAACAATTATAGCTTAACATTTCTGCGGTTCACAAAGCTACATAGGAGAGGATAAAGAGAATTACTGCTCACTTGCCATATTTTCTTTCCCTTTCTGACAACGAAAAATAAAATTATGACTATCTTTTATTTGTCCTTTTGCTCCAATTCCTTTCTAAGCAAATTTACTATGAGAAATCCATATAATTACGAATTTTCACTATTGCAATTGTTTTATGATATTTGCAGCTGAATGCTGTCTCACCAAGGGAACTTGCAAACTGGCTGATGCAAGTAATTCTGCACAAGGGTGAATCAAACATCTGCACACACAAAAGAAACTCTGAGATCATCAATTCTCTCCTTGGTCTACCAAAGGTGCTAAACGAAGCTGGTAGGAAGTAAGGCAGGTAAGTTTAATGTAACAAGTAATGCTAATAAACACTGAAATGAAGCTTTCTGTAGGTCATTAAAGATAATACTTTGTTGTGACACACTAAGTTTCAATTTAATCACTGAACATTTGGAATTAATGAAAAGGCAATGTACAAATGAACAGCATTAGCAGAACACTATTCTAGGTAACTTAATCAATTAAGTTAATTTATTTTGTCATTTAGGAGTAAATCAAATGTTGCAATTAGCTTCAGACTTAACCCAATTTCAGCACGCCATATTCATCTTTATTTAGTTTTGCATTAGTCATTCTCATAATTTTTATTTATATTTCAACCATTTCAAGTTTGTGCAGCATTATTCTGTATGCCATCTAATTAATATTCCTCCTAAATTACACTGTACATTTTCATTTCTGTTTTAGCTTTAAGCAAACAAATAACTAATTATGAAGGTAATCATAGAATACTGCTCTGAATGTTTTACACTTCACTTTTATACCACTTTTTCATTGTTTTAAATTTGACTAAAACGGTGTTGCTTTCTTATACCATGCTCCATATATTTGTCCTTTAAAATTATTTTATTATTTGCACACAAATACAGAATATTAATATGATGCAATTAATGTGCAAGACTATATAACAGAATATCTATTTTCCACTTCCTTTGATGGTTATCATGGAAAAGAGAGCTATTTTAGAAGCACTGAAGACTGTACAGTTCCGCAGAATTCATAAAATGTGCAAGGAATGGTTTACGTAAATACTCGTATGTGGAGACTTCACCATGATAAACATAATTTTACATTTCAGCAGCTGAACTTAAATATTGCTTCTCCTCAGACAAGGTAAAATCAGAACTGGATTGGAAATGCCTAAATGTGCTAATTGCTCTATCCACTCGCAGCAGGCTTAATGGGTGGGTGACAGAACATCAGGGCATCTACAGAAATTAGAAAGGTAATCAGCTGGCTAAAAGGGGTACTGAGATACCCTATGTTGGCCCTGAATCTGTGGTTGGAATCAGTACACGTACTGCCAGAACCTTAGTAGGGAAGCACACACTAACTCAGGTGGCAAACCTACCAGGTGGACCAAGGTAATCAGCTGGCTAAAAGGGGTACTGAGATACCCTATGTTGGCCCTGAATCTGTGGTTGGAATCAGTACACGTACTGCCAGAACCTTAGTAGGGAAGCACACACCAACTCAGGTGGCAAACCTACCAGGTGGACCAAGACAAGCCAGGAAACTGGTCTTAGGTCCATGCAACACTCTTTCCTCATCTCTCCTGGGATTGGACACAACAGGAATAAGGAAACTGTATAGTTGCATTAATTTCTAAACATGCGTCACTTCAGGAAATATCCATGTAAAGTAGGACTCTACAAGGATGAACCCATTTGTAGAAATGTGCACAGAGGATGAACAAACTGCCTCAATATCTTCTTTGACTGCCCATTCCTGGCAAGAAAGAGACTTGCTCTTTCTATAACCAGGGAAGATCTAGGAAAGGTTGCTGACATTGGAATCAAGATACTGCAACTTGATCAGAGAACAATTTTGGGAAACAATGAAGGCATCCTTTCCAATGGGATTGCACAATAAACCTTTTAGGCTAACGTGCAATTGGTCGCCAAAACACTAGCCCCCATTATATAACCTAATCTAAGTATTGCTTACTTGCTTTACTAATCACATTTCTTTCCTTTGTTTCAGATTCCTGCTGGACATTTGTTTTAAGTACAAAATATTTTCAACAAATAACATGTTAAAATAATTGTACAGCTCATGCATATGTGATATAATCAAAATAAAGTTCTGAAAGAGCTATATGGTCTAATTATTTTGCACCTAATTCAATTTCCAATTAAAAACACTGCACGGCATGTAACAGAGCTGTTATTCAGAATTCCCTATCAGCTTGCATACTTGCTCCTGAAAAAGAAAACCCTTACTTGTTTTCCACACCTGAATGATAAATGCCTAAAAAGTTTGCAGCAGCCCTTAAGTAATGTCTCCTACTTTCAGCATCACCACTCCAATTTTAAACCACAAATAGGGATGTGAAAAACAGTTATTTTTGGGGTAATAGTTATAATTGTCACAGTTACATTACACTCATGGTTACATGTATCAGTTACTGGTAACGATTAAGTTATTTGTTTGCATGGTTACTACATTTGCAGTTACATTACATTAAGGTTACCAGTAATGATTAACTGTAATTATGTTTGAATATGAACGATGTCGATATAGATTTATTCTGTTATTTGATACAATCTAAAAATAAGGTTCTTTAGCTGTGTCAACACTTTGAGTCCTACAGTGGTTTATAATCACACAATGCATTTGCACTTGCTTCTACATTCCTACACATATACACTGTTTGTACAGGTGAACTGAGCTATATGGAATGCAGATATAGCAAAGGGAAATACATAATTATTGCTAACATAAACATGATGGAAGTTAAGCATACAATAACTTAAATATTCTCATAGGATGGTAATGATATTTTGAAAGGTGATGTTGTTAGAGAAGAGAAACATTAATGCCAAAACAAACATTATTGTCTAACATCACAAAAGATGCAATCTCATTTGGTTACATATAGTAGTAAAGTAGATAAGATAATTAGTAGGCAATTTTCTCACCAGACGGTATGTTAGATCTACAATGCCACTCTCAATCTCTTGCAGAGGAGATTAACACTGCATAATGAGTTGAGGTAACTAGTTCCTGATAAGCGATACCAGTGCACATGCACTGAATGATGTCATCCAGACTTGGTAACCATTAATCGATAACTACTTACTGTCCTTGTTACTTTGGAACCATTATTAGGTAACCAGTTACTTTGTATTCATTACTTTTGTAACTGTTAATGAGTAACTACAAGGGCTGTCCTAGAAGTACCCAACTTAACAAAGAAAACACAAAAATTTGGGGAAAAAAACATCTTTATTTCTCAACATAGTCTCCTTTCAGCTCGATACACTTTTCCCAGTGGTGTTCAATAGCTTCGATACACCATTTATACTGAGAACCATTGAGTTGTGCAAAATAGCCATCAACTGCAGACTCTAGCTCTTCACTGTTGGCAAATCTTTTAGCACCAAGCTATTTCTTCAACTTTGAAAATAGAAAATAATCAGAGGGGGCTAAATCTGGCAAATAGGGTGCATGAGGAAGCAATTCGCACTTTAACTCATTGATTTTGGCCATGGCGATGATGGATGTGTGAATTGGTGCATTGTCTTGATGAAACAAAAGTTTCTTTTCCACTAAATGCAGCCATTTTTGCTTGATTTCATCATTCAAATGCTGCAATAAGTTTGCATAATACTTGCCATTGGTTGCTTTTCCTTTTTGAAGATAATTACTGAAAATTATTCCATACACATTTCAAAAAACTGACGCCATGACCTTGCCTGCAGATGGAACTGTCTCACCTTCTATGGAGCCGATTCTCCCCTTTCAATCCACTGTTTTGACTGTTCCTCATCTCAGGTGTGAAGTGATGGACACATGTTTCATCCATGGTTATGAATCGACACAAAAACTTGGCTTTATTGCAGCAAAACATCGCCAAACACTCGAGTGAAACATCCTCATGATGCTGCGCTTGTTCCATTGTGAGTAAACGTGGCACCCATCTTGCACACAGCTTTCTCATGTCTAAATTTTCAGTCAGTATGCGATGTACAGCACTTTTTGAAATGCCTAAGATGTCTGCTAGTTCGCACATTTAGTCGACGGTCATTCAATACCATTTTGTGGATTTTCCTCACAATTTTTGGCTTGGTCACCTCATTTGGTCGACCACTGCAATGTTCATCCTGGCAGCTCCTACTGCCTCACTTAAACTCTGTCACCCAATATTTTACTGTTGTAAACGAAGGAGCAGACTCCCCCAGAGTAGAATCTAGCTCAGCTTTAATATTAGTTGGATTAAGACATTTCAAATGAAAGTATTGTATCACGTAATGATGACCAGTTTTATCCATGTTTACAAATTTGCTGAGAGCCTTCACTATTGATGTCTGCCAAATAATTACTAAATGACGTAGCATCATCAAACTTCAGACTTAAGCTTTATAAGGTTGGTATTTTCTACCACAGTCATTATTTTGAAAGAACCATCACTATCTATACATCAGGTCGGGTACTTCTGGGACTGCCCTTGTATTTACTGTCTGTCTCCATTACTTTAGTAACAATTACATTAAGGTAACCATTAAAATGTAATTGATACGTTATTTTCTGCCCATTCGTACTTACAAAGGAACTACCATAATCACAAGGAATCATCATCATTTGTGTAGCTCTTTCACATTTTAAAATATGTTTTGTCTACAGGTTTGAAGTCTGTACAACATTATGTTTAGACTGAGCACAGTTATATACAGATTGTCACTGTTGACCTAAACAGTGTACTCCATTTTCTTTATGTAAAGAGATTGCACAAAAACAGTAGGAATATTGCTCTAGTCATGACCACAGGCAGATGCAAATGTGCCCCTCTAATAAACCAAGCATACTTGCCAACTTCCTGAAATTTAAACCCATAAAACTTTCCCTTGTCCAGCATAACATACAAAATTTTGTGATGACATGAAATTTAGAATACATAAAATGTACATGATTTATAAGTAAAATAAAATGTGCATTCACTTTATAAGAATCCTTGAAGCCCTCATATGCCACTTCTTTCTGTTACACACACTGAAATTCTTCCTGATACCACAATAAACACGTATTAAAGGAAAGACCACCACTTTCTAGGCTATACACAGATATTTTAGTCCATATTTTATGCTTCATAATATGAACAATAAACAAAAACTGTTACAAACAATGGGAACTTATATATGAGTAAGATAAACAATTTACATGAGGGAGTTGACTTTATAATTCACGTTGTTCATTACTGAATGTTTGCACCCATTTACTGCTAGGTTACTAGAAGTCACTAGTGGTGCAATCAAATTTTAAATCCACATGCTATGCATTTTGTTGCATCCCAGTGAAGGGAGACCATGATCAGATGAAGGATAGACATACAGATAAGTTCTATCGTAGCACTGTGTAGCAATTAGTGCAATGGTCATGGCCATAGTGAAAATCAGTAACAGTTTGAATCTGCCCACAGTCGTAAAAAAGCTCTGCTACCATACATTTTATGGCCAAACCATAAAAGTTGGCAAGTATGAGCCAAGCATGTTAGTGCTACTACTTTACTTTAATGTGATAAATCCTAGCATTCTCTGTAGCAGCTTCTCTCTGGCAATGTGGGAATAAAATACACATCATCTTATGTACTTTGTTATACACCAATTGCTTTAAAATGGAAGACCAGGAGCCCATTTCATAAAATCAAAGTTGACAGTTGACAAATTTTTAATTGCTGGCTTACCAGATTCTCAAGGTGACTTAATTTCATTTACCTTTCCCCTTTTTTTAGGAAATTATTGTACAAAGCACTAGAATATTTTTATGGTGAAACTTCTCTTTACCCCTTATAATAATAATCTTGTACACACCAATGATAGTCGTCCTCCGTGGTGTAGTGGTTACCATGCTAGCCTCTAGTTCCTAAAGTCACCGGTTCAAAGATGGTGAAGGGGATGGATTTTTTTGGGCGTAAAAAAACCCTTAGCATGGCTTCCTTCAGAAGGGAGGTAAAGCCAGTGGTCCCATGGTCGTAGATTTACAGCATGTAGGAGAACCTCAAGCCTGATAAAGAGGCCTCTGAGCAAAATTACCAGTATTTCATGCCCAATATAGAATGGGACACTAAGGACCACAATAGTTAAAGAGCGTCCATAAATAAAACTCAATTTCAATTTCACACCAATGACATTCCAGGGTGTGTGCTGCCTTGAAGGTTTAAAATTCCAGTATATTTCCAGTCTTAAGTTTTGACAAAATTCCAGTACTACATCGAGCCATAATGCAGCAATATTCAAATGTGTTGTGGCTAGCTTACCATCTTTACTGTTTTATTTGTTTCCACAGCTATAATTTGAAGTTGTGTTTATTACTACCTGCCATACCTAATGTTGAATGGCTGGCCTTTTAAATCCCTAATGACAATTTAATTAAATTTATAAATTTAATCTCTGTACTCTGTATGAATTTATTGTGCAATGATCTAGAAGATATTTTTATGCTGATTTATCTCCATTACATATTAGAACTCTAATTTAACAAAACTCCCATGCTAGTCATAATAATGGACCAAAAATTCACTGATATTCACAGAAATGCAAATGAAATATCAACACATTTTGTGTTTATCTTAGTCTCTTGCCCTCCCCTGCAACAATCTTCAAAATTCTAGAAATGTTGTATAGCCTGTAAAAAATTATGTTAGGAGTGAAAGATTATCCAAAAGTTTGAGTCATTTTTACATAAGATGAAAAACGAAACAACAGATATCATGCAAAACAATAACATTCAAAAAAATACTTATTTGATCAATAAGATTTTCCAAGAACCAATAACCTGAAATTTTAATCTGAAACAAATCAATGTTATACGGATATTTCATCAATTTTTCCAGAATGTAATCACCGATTCCAGTATGTAAAAAAAAAATTATGTATATTTTAAGTATCAGTCAACATCCTGTATACCTAATAATGAATGAAAACTCCCAACATTTGTGGAAATGCGCATGAAATATTGGCATGTTATATTTCTCATTTCCTTAATCAACCCCTAACAGTCTTCTAAGTTCTAGAAATGTTGTAGAGCCTGCAAGTACCTCTTGGCGGTAAAACAATTATCAGAATGGTCAAGTAATTTTTTAGATGAAATTAAAACTTTTTACCTTTTCTTTGTTCCCATAGTTATTTAATAACACAAAGATTACATAGTTTTCAATTAATACAATGAACTGAAGTGAAACATGATTCCCCATTCCCAGGCCACCAAGTTGAATATTTTGGAAATGGCACATAGTCTGTAACCACTGAGGTAGGTAATTTCTTAGCTGTTAATTATAAAACTTAGTATATGCTGGATTGCAACATACATAGGAAAGGCTTCCGAACTTTCCCTTATTAATATTTTTTGGTATAAGTATGGCAAAATTACCATACCATTATTAGCAGATACAATTGCCTTTTGCTTTGTTGTGTCTTATCTTTTCTTGATCCCTCAATTGTGAGCATTTACATACATTGGCTGGAATGAAATATTTGCAGGTTTATCTTTTTATTACAGACATTTTCTGTGAACAACTATTTTTTTACTCTAATTCTCAATGATAAAAATGATAAAAACAACTTCTATACTACGGCATTTTTAATGAAAAGTTAAAAAAAAGTTTAAAAAAAAAGTTAAAAGGCTTCTTTGTACACATGTATTTGTATAATTCTGACATATTTGTATTTTAGTACAGTGAAACCTTAATTACCCATCATTCCATTAATTGTTTGGTTCATTAATTGTTATCTTTTTTTTAATGTCTATGCTACATTTTGCAAAAGTCAAACATTTAGGACGTGTCCTGGATATGTACATATTTTCAGATAGTTTGAGCATGTTGTATATCAACAGATGGCTTAAATAATCCAAAAACTGTCAACTAAAGTACAGTTTAAAAATAGTGGAACAAAAATCTGTGTTACTCACTTCCCATGTGAACACGGCAACAGTGTTAGAAATTTAATACAAAGTGAACATGTACTTTAGTCAGGAGGTTGTTCTGATGTCTTCAGCTGTGTATTACTTAAGTTTTAGTTTCAAATCACAAAGTGGTCATGCAATCAGATAATATAGTGATCATAATGCACTGTTGTTACTTAGAGATATACTTACAAAATTGACAAAAAACAGGCAAAAATGGAGTAAGTGTGTGCACTTGCATTGGTATTATGGAACAAAACTCTATTATCTCTTATCACATAGGCCTGTCCTGCAAACAACCACCAGCTTTATTATTCATCTATTATCTGCCTCTGAAGTCCTCTTCATTCTAAATCACTTTTGCAAAATTGGTAAACCATAAGAGATAGAAAAAATCGTACTAATCAAAAAATGTAGATCTTGTTAAAGCACACAATTTATATTACATTTTTTTGTGGAGTTAACCATTTCCAAGATATTCCTTGTTATTAGTTTGAAATTTCAAATACTTATACTTTTCTCAAATGGGAAGTTATTATTCCTTTTTTTTTCTTCCCCTAATCATGCAGAGAGAATAGAATTTCAAAGCCATCACATAGCAACCAGCTCTTCAAAGATCTTATTATCGCTTATAGTAATTCCAGGAGAAATGGCGCATACGCATTTTTGCATTTGCCCAAATTTTCTTTTGTTATAATAAATTAAAATTTTGTCCAAAAAATTCCTAAAACAATCACTTCTCATAACATTAACATTTGACTGATAAGAGCATTTAATAACTTTATGAAAATCATGATTTTTAAAAATGTAACAGTGTGGCATCTCCCACTTACTACTTTGCAGAGTTGATGCATGGTATGGGATAGATGACGCACGAAAATAAATTTATTTAAATGCTGCTTAAACTTCACTATTTTATTCACAAAACAAACTTACTCTAAAATCAGATATTAATCTTCATCTTCTAAGGAAATTGTGTTATTTTGATTGGTTTGCCATGTTCTCTTCCCTTATTACATCTTTGCCACATGCGTTACACTAACCTATTCTTTTGTACATTGTACAGTTCTCATGTAAACAGTTCATATACTTCACACATTTCACCCAGTCATCTTTCTTTTTTATAAATTTTCCCAATATTCAGCACATTTATTTGTAACCGATGATGAAGGTTCTTCTTCACCTTCACCTGGTTTGTCAGAACTGATCAGTTTTGATTTCTTTCTTTGCACTAATGTACAAGGGTGATTTGATAAGTTCTCAGAATGGAATAGAAAAAAAAGTACTTACATCACTGAAACTTTTTTTATTTTTCAATGTAGTCTCCTTGTCGATTAATGCACTTGGTCCAACGATGTTCCAGTGCCTTGATCCCATCTCGAAAATGAGATTCCTCCAGGCCTGCAAAATAGTTGTCAACTCCGGCTATCAATTCTTCATTTGAAGTGAATCTTTGTCCACCAAGAAACATTTTCAGTTGTGGGAAGAGATGGAAGTCTGGCGGAGCCATATCAGGTGAATAAGGCAGATGTGGCAACAATTAATAGCTTAGTTCATGTAATTTTGCCATGGCAATGGCACATGACTTTCTTCCTTGCTAAACCTGGCCTTTTTTCGCGTTATCCTTGTTGCAATTTGTCCAGGAGGTTAGCATAGTATTCTCCAGTAATTGTTTGCCCAGTGGGGAGATAATCTACAAACAGAATCCCCTTCACATCCCAGAATACTGATACCATGACCTTTCCAGCCGAATGAATTGTCTTTGCTTTCTTTGGTGGCAGAGAATCAGTATGTTTCCACTCCTTTGACTGTTGTTTTGTCTCTGGAGTATAGTAATGCACCCAAGTTTCATCTGTGGTCACAAACCAGCGCAAAAAAGTTTGTTCGTTTCTCCTAAAACGGGCCAAACATTGTTCCAGTATTTCCATTCTCATGCGTTTTTGATCCAGCATACAGAGTCGCGGCACCCATCTCGCAGATAATTTTTTCATGTTTAATTCTTCAGTTAAAATGTGATATACCCTTTCAGGTGACATCTGGTAAACATGAGCAATTTCACACACTTTCAATCAGCGATACTTCATGACCATTTTGTGCATTCTTGCAATGATTTCTGGAGTAGTGACACATATTGGCCGACCACTGCGCGGATCATCATCTAAGCCCTCCCGAACAAATTTAAATTCATTTGTCCACTTGACAACAGTTGAATATGAAGGAGCAGAGTCCCCCAATGTATTCTGGAAGTTGGCATGAATGTCCTTTGCTTTCATACCCTTCTTTACGAAGTACTTTAATCACTGCTGGAATCTCAATTTTTTCCATCTTTGCAAACCACTTCGCGGGAACAACAACACAGCCACGTCACCACCACAGCTTTCTTCCAAGAGCACCGACGTGGCACGTGTTTACAGGCAACAGTCCAATGAATATCACATGAACAACTTGTTGCGCTAGTGCTGACCCTTGTGGTGATTCTGAGAACTTATCAAACCACCCTCGTAGCCTCATTCAGCTCTCTTTCCCTCCTTTTCTTCTCCTCCCTTAAGGATACATTGCTTTTTCTTCAGGTTCTAGGGTGAAGTCAGTACTAGTGCAGAGTGTTTCCTCGTGTTACCAAGCGGGATGGTTCAGGCATCAATGTCTGTGACTCGCATTTGGGAGGTTGTGGGTTTGATTCCCATGGCTGAACTTCCTGCCCTATGGTTTTTTTTGGGGGGTTTCCCCAGGTTGCTAGGTGATTGCTGGGAAGGTTCATTACATCCCCCAAATTTCTTGTCTCTCCATTTCACTCCACCTTTCATCCGCTTGGCTGTTTCAGGGTTGCAAGTGTCAGCGGGAGTCTCCGTTGCATCATGGAAAAAGAGGAAAAAGATGCTCTATATAACTCTTTGTGCACCAGAATGGGGGCGGTCTTCGAGTCCTGCCCCCCCCCCCCCAGTGGAATGTGCAAGCCTGCAGGGGAGGGGGGAAGGGAGCTAGTTGTAGTAGCTACCATCTAGAGATTTGCAATCTGGAGAAAGGTAGGGACTCTGCCCTCTGCCTGTCTAGCCTCCTGGTCTGGCTGTCCCAGTCTCCTCTCACCTCACTCCTCCCTCCCGGGGGCATCCTGTCAGGGGCTTAGGCACAGATATCTTCATAAGTCAAGGTGCTCAGGCCTCCCTCGCTCCTAGTCGTAGCACTTCTTCGTAGTGTTCTATTTTTTGGGCGACACCTTTGAAAGAGGATTCATTTCAATAAGAATTTTAATTGGAATAAAACTTTCAAGAGAAGTTGAGGGTGAATCAGTGCTTTTTGAGGAGTTTTAGGTGTAGATACTGTTATGTGTTGAAAGCTGATGGTAATCTGGAATGGCATTGTAGTACAACATAGTCAGGTATGGCATGAGGATTCAGAGGGCAGATACCACATTTCCTGAAGACATTGACCTCATTGCCTACAGAGGCAGTTTTCTTACATGCATTACCCAAAATGTATCCTAATTTTGATCTGATCAAACCATGCTTTCCTTTGTTTTTCATTGCAATTTGTGTTTCTTGATTGAAACACTGCTTCATGGACCAAAGAAAGCTTTGTCTAATGGTTGTAAAGCATGAGTAGTATGGCTGGATTAACACAAAACCACACCATTTTCATCAGCAACTTCCTAAGTTCCAAAGATATACATTCGGAACCATGTCCATCAGCAACTATGCAATTATGTTACGTACAACTTTATTAAAATTTGCATTTGAACAGTTGAACATACGAGACTTTTCTCCCAGACTACTGTGCACCATCTATACCCACTCGCAGGGATAAATGGTGCACATATCTACCATTTGGTTAGGTTGACTAATATGGCCGAAAATGCACATGATATACTCTAGGAAATCTTTCATCACACAAGCATTTAAAATTGCATTGAATTTATACCTCTATTTTAGTCACTAAGAATTTAGAGAGGAGCAAGTTTTCACTACATGTGCAATGCACGTTGAATAATTAGTTGCGGCTGCTATAAAAACAATAAACGGAGAACTTAATATCTTTGTCCATAGAGTTTTATGCTACTGAACACCTCCGCTGCCTTGGTACTCAATCTAAAGTTGATGGTTGAATTACAAGGTTTGTGCTATTTCTCCCGGAATTACTTTAAGCCTACTGTATTTTCCTATTCAATTGTAATTACAAGAAAATATGTAATAAAACCATTGCTACAAATGTTTTATCTTGATTAACATGAAGTAGATAGAATAATAAGCTTTTTTAAGAATAGTTTGTTGGAGTATGGGTAGAGAAAGTAACATAAATGTAACTCATCAGGTTTTTCTGTGTTACACTTAACAAAACACAGTTGTCTTTATATCCAAAGCATAGCACATCTCTACCAAAACTCATAGTTGATGTGGTTCAACTGATGCAAATTGCCCATCATCTGTTAGTCACAGTTTCACCTTACGCTCAAATCAGGTTTAAGCAGAGGCCTAATCTACAATGTGTAGTTCAAGTGATATGCTGAGCTTACACATGGCTTGGCTTAAACTGTACTGGAATGTGGTTTAAGCTAAGGAGTCGCCATGTTATCTGAAGAAGACAATCTGGTGATGAGGAAATGTAAATTATTTTAACCCATATGCAGCAGAAGATGATCAGAATGTTTAGAATATATATCCAAACCATTTTCACGTATGGAATAACTGAGAATTCTACAACAGATTTATATTAAGTAAACAGTCGGCAATGATGGTAGCAGAAATGATTGATAATACAATTAAATAAAAAACCGACAAGTAAGAAGCAAAACTTTTGCTTGCCTATTTTTATCATACACACTGTCACATCACATGTACATGTAACCATTGCTTTATATTTCAGCAACAATGCTTACATTGAAGTTATATGCAAGTGAAAGGATACTAATTGCAGCAAGACATTTTTCTGGCATCTCAAAATGTAGAGCTATCAAAATTGTTTCATATCATTCTAACCCACCTTTCTTATTGCAATTTTTCCCTATGTTTGGTTTTTCTTACTCCATAGTAATTTGTCCATTTGGTTGCACTCTGTTACATACTTTTGCTGCCTCACAATTTATAGGAGAATGCTGACTTCTCAAGATGTAAACTTCTACGTTTTGACTCTCATTTTTGATCATTTTAACTTTATCTTGCTGAATAACCTACAAAAAACTTCTTTTAGGAAACAAATGATGGGAATTCACTCGATGTGCATGTGCAAGCGTTACCAACTTTACTGTTCCGTAGAATTGCTCAGCTCAGTACTGGTTCCGTACTGTGAAACTCGCAAAGCTTAAGTAGCATCTGTAGCTTACTAAATCTTTGGCTTAAGCTTTAACTGTACATGAAATTACACATTAACCTTGAAAGTCCCATCTAAGAGTAACACACCAATCAAAACTGCTCAATCTCTAAAATGTCACAAAAATATTAAATTCTAAAATTACTTCATTAATTGCACAAATATTTGCAAAATATGCATTGATTTCACAGTAATTGGTTGTTTTAAGTTCATAGCCACCTATATTTGTTGCAGTCAAACAGAAGAAAGCATTTATTTACCATTAGTATATTGATCACAGTGTTGTAACCATCTCAAAAAATGTTTATCTGCTAAAAAAAGACGGTACCACAAGCTTAAAGTTATTATACCGAATGTTCAGGAATCTAATGTGCACCTTTATTTGTCCAAATGCAGTATTCAAAATTGTGGTGCACATTAGATTCAAAGGCATGTTAGATTCGAGTGCAAAATTGTTACATAGTTTGCTGCTAAATGCGTTCAAATTTATCATGCCTATCTTAAGTCACAATGCATTGTCATTCTCATTTCGTTATGTTTATCGTTGGCCTATTATTGCAAGGGGCATTGGAATTAGTAGATAGTAAAGAAATAGAGGCAAACAGAAGAACATCTTTTGATGATACTTTCAAGCACAAAGTGATTCTTTATGCTGAAAAAAAGGCCAACAAAAGGCAGGAAGAGAGTTCAACATAACAGAAGCAATGTTCCCTTATGGTAGTAACAGAAATTGGCGTTACTTATAACTAAAGCTAGCAGAAAGGTATTTGTAATACTGGCAGTAGTAACTGTTCATGTGTAGCATAGGTATTTCATGTTCACTTTAAAAGATAGTGGTGATTTCTTTAATATTCACTGTGTCATGTAACAATAGGCTACTTATAAATACTATGTTCTGAAATGTTACACACAAATCTACTACTATACAAAGTAAATTTATACTATCATTAATGCACATTACATTTACCAACCAACACTTTTTTTATTATTTTAAGTTTCAAATTTGGAGTGCACATTAGATTCAATGACGCACGAGATTTGCACAAATGTGGTATAATTTGCGATTGTAATAATGTTAATGTTATTTATTTAACATTATTGCAGCCCCACATTGTGGTAGCCAATTTGCGAGTGTATTACTTATAATGTTTGTGTATTTGTGTTTACTTCACGCGTTGAAGCCATCTTGTGACGTGATTCATTTGTTAGGTTTGTTAGCTCCATCTGGTGTTAGCAATTTGCGGCAGTATTAATTTTTTGTTTAAAAAAAATGCTACTGTTATTTTATTTAATTTTGGTTCTTTGTCCTCCGGCTAGCTATTATCCTTTTGGTCAAGCACTTCTCTATATACAGGTTGTGTAAACGGAAAGGAATCTTTTATCCAAAGATAACACTGATGAAGAAATTTGTTTTACACTTTTATTGTCGAACACGTTAACTATCACATTTACACATTGATCTTGACACTTGCCAAACTGAAACTGTTATAATAACTTCATTACTGATAATTCTTAATTCGCGTACTTCAACTTTTTGTATAATTAACTTTATAATACTTGAGATTTTTCATAACTCTGTTACGCGTAACCTGCAAATTGATATCCGAATTGTGCCGTACAAATACTTTCGATGAACTGACGGGAATGCGACGTGTAGTGTACAAAGAATTTTGATGAACTGACCGACTGAAGGCGACGTGTAATGTATTGAGATTTTCGATGAACTGGGGGCGATCTACCTCTAACCTACTCTTTTTATACTCCTTCACCCAGATATGCCTAAAGATTATAACTGAGCTGCAATTGGCTAATAAAACGCGCCAACATTAGCGTCCATTTTTATATCCAATGAAAATTATGAATACATATGCTCTAGGGAAATGTTCCAGAATATTCTAAAAGAAAAACGCGCCAATATTACGTAACTTCCTCGTTTCCAATAATGATAAACAGCTCACCCCCTCGCTGCATTATTGCACGCTATTATTGTCAGTTTCAGTAAGGCAGTATAAACTTACTTCCCAACAATAATTACAATCAACAAACATCTCAAATCAATGTCACATAATAATGCATATTCATACTACAATCATTATTTACATTTAAGTAATTTGTGATACAAATTACTGCATCATATTTTATTCTGATCGTTGTGTTATATTGGATTATGTGTATGTTCCGTGTTTAATAACGAGTCATCGATTACGAGGACTTCCATGGCGGTATAGTGCTAAGGGATTCTTGAACAGCAAGATCCAGAAAACGAATCATGGTACAAAATACTTGTGAAAGGGATGGAAGTCCCTTAGGCTGCAACATTATTCAAAATGAAAACACTACTGCACAGTGGAACTTTATTAGCAATATTGTGTTTATTGTAGTATTTGCAGTATTGTGTAATACTGTACAATTAAGATAAGAAACTTCTTGATAAATATTTTTGCTTTCAAGAATTACAGTCTTTAATTCGCAGCTTTATATGAATAAAAACAAGCCCTGCTCGCTACTGCTTGCTATTTCTCTAAGTACCTCCCAGGTAACTCAAACTGCAGTTTAGTATCAAGGCAAAGTTAATGATGGTAGTTCCTGAGAGGAAAGTAAAAAGTTATACAAGACACAGGGACTCAGATGTGAGCAGATATAAACAATTATACCATTTTAAAGAAGAAAATGTAGACTGGTGCAGAACATTTTCTTCCAGAGGCAAATGAAATAAAGCTCTTAACAATGTGAAAAGATGCAGACTTCTGAGGTGTTTTCATCTTGCCTGGATACAATAACAATGAACAGAATGGAGTGAGGTTACCGTGACCTGCTCTAATTACCAGAAGATTGATAACACAAACAAAGCTTTATAAAAATTGTGCACACATACTTAAAGCAGAATGTTCATGTGAATAAAAACCATATAACTAAAAAAACCCTAAATTTAACTTTCAATGAAATTAAACTCTTTCATTCAGTATAGTTTAATTCATGGTGATACCGTATAAAACCTTGGAATTACTTATTGTGGTATTTTAAACAGATTTTAATTGTCTAGTTACTGAGGATATCAGCACAATGATGCAAAAATACAAGTACGAATAATCTACTTTCAATGTATCATTTGGTAAGTGACAGGTTCTTAATATTATTAAATTAAGAGAATCAAGGAGTGTATTTAGAAAGGGGATGAACATAATCTTTTGAAAGTCAGACAATCTCAATTTCTACTCTATTTGACAAATTTTAAATTTAATTTCTGTTATTTACAATATGTATCCCTATTAGGTTTATAAATGTTAGTATGCTTAACATGAATAGGTATATGCATATTTAAGTGCTGCAAAGAATTAAATCATCTCCTGACAGAAGAATAAGCATGTGTTTGTTTACTCAGCTGATGTGCTGCAAAAGGTCACCAAGCAATTGAGCCTGATAGCAATAGCTCGGCGAAGAGGGGGAATTTTTATTTATACCAAACCATGACCTGAAACTAGATTCTCAAATTGCTTGTTTTATTTATATCACCCAATGTGTGATGTAGAATTAGTTTATTTTATACATTTAATCAGGCATACATGACATTACAGAGCATGTTGCAACAAGCACTGCAGGGACAGTGAAGATGTTCCAGCTTATCTAGCTTGTGTAACTCAAGTCTTACTCCCAGGGTGGTGTGCGCCAATCTAGAGTAAGCTCTACTTCCATAGTAAACTAGTATTATTATTATCAACACTTGAGACTTCCATTCTAGAGTAGACTACTTCCGAAGTATTTTACCCCTTTCAGATACTCCCGGAGCAAATTACTGCACAAGTAAATGTCGGAGAGTACCGTCATGTAGTATGTTACTATGGAAGTAAATAGAGCACAAATACAGGTTAGAATTTAATCTTGCTATTTGCTTGGAGTAACTTGCCTGTCAATTAAACTACAATACCATATCATATTTGGAGGAAGATATTTTGACATGTTTATGGATTACTTAGATTACATTGCTCTCGATAAAGAAAGCGGTTACTTAGATTATACTAATGATCTCGATTAAGAAAACAATAGGAATGCGATAGTGCATATAGTACGGGTAAAGCGAGATCCATATACTTATACAGAGTGAAAGTTCAAGAAACATTTTGGTATTAGGAAAAAATG
This sequence comes from Deroplatys truncata, assembly GCA_030765065.1. Lineage (NCBI taxonomy): Eukaryota > Metazoa > Arthropoda > Insecta > Mantodea > Mantidae > Deroplatys > Deroplatys truncata. The sequence goes on along the minus strand of CM060988.1, from coordinate 6,258,263 downwards.
TTTTATGTTCCTTTTGAATCTGCTTGAAGGGCATTTACTACAAAACTCACAACAAGAATTCAGTTGTATTACCCAAACTTCAATTGTTATGCGTCCTACAAGTGTTTTGTAATGGAACATTTCAGATAGTTACAGATGATCTTCTAAACGTTCACTGTATGCCTGTTGGTCATAGCTTTCATCGTGTTTGCACTTTTGAGGTTAAGATCAAGATACATAAATAAATATACATGAGTGTTCAGAAAATAAAAGGCAATTCTTCAGTTTAGCAAGTTTCCCACCCATTGTGGGTAATTGACTGCACACATGTTCCTATTTTGTTCCCATCAGGTGAAAATGGTGAACTTTTCTGAAATAAGAAAGGGTATTTCTCCATCAACATGCAAGTGATCTGCGATGCAAATATGAAGATTAAAGACATTGTTTCCAAAGAATTATAAGCTGCTTTTCAGTGTGTTTCCTGTTATTTGAAGAATTACACTCGTCTGTCACAACTTTCGCGGCATTTCTCTTCCAGCATCTTTACATCATGTTTGCTTAAATGGATTTTCATTATCTCTATCAACAAACATTTATTTCTTTCACTGACCCTCTTTCCTATCACACATAACCTTATCCATGACTGCTTCAAGTAAATCATGCAAACAAAACAATACTCCAGCTCTTACTTCCACAGTCAACTAAAAGAGTAAATTTTAATTGAGCTCTCTGTTACTTCCAGAGTAAATTGCTCCCACAGTACAGAGTTCTTTAGTAAACATTACTTCTGAAGTAATTTACTCCAACATGATGCACACTGCCCCAGTGATTTATTTATTACTGTGCTCTCCAAGTGAGAGGTTTACTGTATTGTAATGTTACGGACAATTACAGCCTGAGCTGTGTGGGTCTTAAGACTGAACCCCCCTGTTAATTTTCGATAATCTTTTTTACATTTTGTGACAGCTATAACTCATAAATGCAATGTTTAAAAAAATCTGAAAAATAATGAACATGATTCCCTTCATCAGTGAACCAAGTTTTGGCTCAGTTCCTAGCAGAAACTCCTTGTTATATTAGCAGTGTGGGCTGATGCAACAAAATGCCCTTAGCCCTGTCTTTGGATGCTGTTCTTGATTTTCTGAAACACTTTTTGAAGGTAATTCTGTGTTACCATTTTGCTATAACAGTTCTCGGTTTTCAAGCACAATTGTTGCCACGTCACCACTCATGGAGAAGAAAGAGGCAACCATTCCCACAACCCTTGGCCTCTTTGCTTTGACGGTGGCTGGTCATCAGGTAAAACCCAAATAGAGGAGTGGCATTTTGTTCCTGGATTAAAATGATATAGCCATGTTTCGTCACCCATAATATCTGGCAAGGCTTTCTGTTAAATCTTTGCAGCATTTCTTAGCAAATTGCACCCTGTGCAGTTTCCGTACTTCGCACAAATTATGGGGTACCCATCTTGAGAATGTTTTTTTATGCAAAGTGCTCATGAAGGATGATTGAAACACTCAGTGAACTAATCCCTTATGTCAGCTCATGTCCTTGTAGGTTAGTCTTGGATCTTCCCTGATCAGACCAACAGGAGGAACTTAAACTAGGCAATTCAATCCTGGAATATTCTGCATCAGTTAAATATCCAGGTCTTGTACTGGAGAAAACAACCGACCTAGAATGATCACATTGACATTACTCTCTGATAGTAGCTTGTCACCATCAAACGCACTATTGGAGCAATCTGGGGCATAAATCCACATATTAACCATTGGCTATATGTTGCAATAGTTAGGCTCCAGCTATCTTATGGCACCTTTGTCCACTGGCAAAAAGCACTACAAACTATTGTAACACGTAAATTTATATGTTAGAGACTAGCATCTCTTTGTACTATAGGGGCCTTCAGAAGTACTGTAACCACTGCATTGGAGGCTCTGCTGGGACTCCCTTCCTGAGCATTTATTTACAAGCAGAGGCCAGGTTTACTGCATACCACTTAGTGCAAACAGCGAACTGGAGAGTTATCAACAACTGGACACACCTCTATCCTAAATTTCCTGGATATTCCAGTTTTGAGTATGTGGTCTGACCTAATGAATACTCAATAGTGTTCTTTCAAGGTAACTTTCGTGTCTCGAGAAGACTGGATGAAAGAAATTACACCTGATAAAGAATATGACAAACTTGTGTGGTTCACAGATGGATCTGATATAGGGACACAACCGGATGCAGACATATATGGCCGATCTCCAATGACAAATATTAGTATAAGCCTTGGGAAATATTGCACAGTTTTTCAGGCACAAGTATTTGCTATCCTAAGCTGTGCTCTATGAGGACCTGAGAAGGATTATCATAATAAACGAATTCTCATCCTCACAGATAGTCAAAGTGCTTTAAAAGCATTCTCTTCAGGCCAGGTAAAATCAAAACTGGTTTAGGAATGCCTAAATGTCCTGTCATCTTGCAACAGGCTTGAAATGCGGTGGGCGCTACATCAACTATGGAAATGAAAAGGCTGATCAGCTGGTAAAAAAGAGTACTGAGATACCCTATGGTGGCCCTGAACCCAGTACATGTACTGCCAAAACCTTGGTAAAAGCATTATTTGGAAAAATCACCAACCTGTCCTTGACAAAGACAAGACAGGAAACTGGTTTTAAATCCATGCAACAGTCTTTCTTCTGAGATTGGATAGAACAGGAATAAGGAAAGTAGTTGCATTCATTTCTGAACAGTAGGACTCTACAGGGATGAACCCATTTGCAGCACATGCAAAGAGGATGAGGAAACTGCCTTGCACGTCATCTTTGACTGTCCATTCCTGGCAAGAAAGAGACTTACTCTTTCCATTACCACAGAAGATTTAGGAAAGGATGCTGACTTGTTCAGGGAACAGATTTTGGGAAACAATGAAAGCATCCTTTCCAATGGGTTGCACAATAAGCATTTTAGGCTGATGTGTGGGAGGTCAATAAAAATTCCAACAAAAGCCCCCCGTCGACTAATCTAATCCCTAATCATAGTTTCTACAAGATGATGTTTTTCTTAGTCACTACCATTGTTGGTCTGCCACTCTTCTCTTCATCTTTAAGAAATTATCTCTTAAGTTCTTCAAACCAGCAGAACACAATAGCATGTGAAGGCGAAAAGTTCCCAAAAGCCCTTCTCAAATGCTCAAGTGAGCACATTTCATTTAAGCCACATTTAAAATCGTACAACATAATCACACAAAAATGCTCCCTGTGAATCTCCATTGCACTTGCAAGTACGTTCACACTTTCCAGACAAAACAAAATGCAGGAAAATGAATGACGCAATAGAGCTCTGCCTGCTACCAAAAAACAATTCAACCAATAAAGCAATTTCAACCCAACAGCAATGCTTTACCTGGATGGCCATGATCCAAGTCTCAATACTTATCTATACCCCCGCCGCTATAACGTTGCACTTGACAGCTAGCGTTTAAGTTGGTACACTCACGAAAAAACAGATGAAAAGCTTCAACCGTTTGACTTCCTAAGCCAATCACAAGACAGCATTCCGGATGGTCGATGACAAAGCGGAACCGGATCTAGAATCGGCTCTGTTGCCGGATGTAACTATTCCCAACCACGTGCTTCAGTTTGTGAATCTGTAGCAGAGCGTCGAGTTGTTCTTTGCAAGCTACATATTGTTCATTGTTATTTAGATTTGTGGTTATTGTTTGATAGTTTTGTTATTGTTCGTTTATACATTTATTTATTTATATTTATCTATTTTATATATATTTCATTCATATTATTTATTTAAACAAAACTTAAGTGCGACAATGTCGGCGATCGGCGAAATGATTCACGAATTTTTATTTTCACTCACCCATTTAAAACTGCAATGGCTCAATTCCATCCAAATCCCCGTCGTCGTCATCGTCATCGTCATCCTCGGAAGCATCATTGTCATCATCTTCACCAAGGCATATCATCAATGGTTCACACTCACTAATAATTCCGTCTATTTCTTGTGCTTTTCTTATTAGCTTATGCACATGATCCACTTTCTTTTTCCACGAAGCCGCGTCCACCGTAGCCACACATTCCCGCAAAAGCCTTTCCACCTCGGTAATGGTAAATAAGTTATTGTTTTCCCTCACATAAGCCTTAATGTCGCTCCACTTTAATTCGATAACTTTGTTATAGCATGCTTATAATTTGTTTTATTTCTCCTCATTGTAGCAGGAAGTTTATATTATTTTGTTTCTATATTGTCAAAAGTGCGTAATTTATTCTACATACGCTGCAATGTTTATGCAGAGTTATTTTCAATTAACAATAATAATACGAAATAGTTATTATTCATTGACGTTCGCTACTTACGTACGCTTTTTGTATGCGGCTTAGACACGATAGAAATGAGAACAATCAGCTGTTGTTGTTTACTAGCCACTCTGGCAACGTCGCAACCACGATGTAGCCAACCTTACGCGAAGCCACACGAACTGTCAAGTGCAACGTTATAGCGGCGGGGGTATAGTGCCCCTCGAATATCTGAATTACACAAGCAGGAAGTTTAAAGGGATTTCAAATATTTCCAAAGAGACAAAAAAAAAGAAAGGAAAAGAAATTAAAAGCATAAAAGATTTTTATTCACTCTTGTTTTAAGGAAAGCTTCAAGGTTACAAAAAGGAAAACATAATATAAGGCAAGCACAATGATGTACAAATGAATCATGAAGGACATACAATCAGAAATTAAGTAAAATTAAAAAATATTGGATTTCAGGAATATGCAAGTCAAAAGGCATATAAAGTATTTCAAGAAATTTTACTCTGAAATATATCACTGATTTAAAATATTTACTTCCAAACGCAATAAAGCTTCAAGGAATGTTGACAAAAATATCTATTTTCTACAAGTTGAAAGCGTAACAGACAGCAATTACATTCCATTAAATTTGTTGTTCATTGTGAGTTAAAATATTATTTTGCACCATAATTTCTCCTATATATTTAATAATAGTGTGTAAATCCCTTTCATTATAAATTCTGGAGTTTTGAATTTCTTTAACCAATTATAAAATTTAAAAAAGTTTCTCAAATATTCTTGGAGTTTTTGAATGGTACTAACCAAACCTTTCTAACATTCATGGAAGTTAGAACTTAAGGCTAAATCCTGGACCACTAGTCGTATGTCCTTTCTCGAGCAGACCCATGTGGAAACCTCCTGCAGGAACATCTTCATCAGTGTCACCCTGTAAATCAAGATTGATTTACTCAAAAACACTATTGTTATTATTATTTGCACTTAATGCAATATGCTTAATACATAGCAAACGCAAAGATAGAAGTGTAGAAGGGAGGGAAGAGGAGGAGAGGTGAGGAAGAATAGAATTTTAAAAAAATCTGGAGCACTTTTCGCCTTGGCATAGATCAATGTGAATGAATGAATAAATGAATGCACAGATCAATATAGCAAAGTAAGAGCACAGAAATGTGCTAAAACAGCTTTATAGTCTAATTTTGAATATCATAGTGATGTAGTGTAACAACCCTCAACTCTCTATTTTAAATAAAAAAAGCTTTATAGTGTGTAACATATACTGCTGCACACAAACATAAAGCAAAAATGGCTTTGGGCAGAATTTAGCAGAAAGCTCTTGTTCATTGCCATTGCTAGTTGACATTACAAGAAAGTGATACACTTCATATCCAGGAGAAATGTAGGTAGAAAGGATCATGGTTTCTTGAAGTGCAGGAACTTCTGCAATAGATAGGCATGGTAATCCGCAGATTAATACAGAGTATTAAAACAGAAGTTTCTGAAAAAGAGGTACAAGGTGATTTATGAAGAACTAACATATTTATTTCTTTAATTATTCTGTTCAAAATTCACTCAATGTCCCAATTTTAGCACCAAATTAAGCAGAATGTTCTGAAGTTTTGATTGCCTGTCACTAGATGTGCAGATGTTCATGTTTTATTCGTAATTGTTAGTTTTATTGTTGGCAACTGTTTTTGAGATTTTGTTCTAGTCAACGTGAAAATGGAGTACACATTAAATGAACGACTCTTCCTTGTAAAGCAATACTGAATTACAAATTCAATTACAGCTACTCAAAGGGTATAGCAGAGAATTTGGTGTTTGGAATCATCCCCAAAGAAACACAATACTGGGACTGGTAACAAATTGGAAACAACTGGATCTCTAGTGAATGAAAAATGGCAAAACTTGGTCATCTAGGCTTCCCACGGTTGTTGTTGACGTAAGAGCATGACTGGATCAGTCACCCAAAAAATCATTAAGATATTTGTGACAGGATACAGCTGCTCAATGTGTTAGAAAGCTGTGGAAAGTGCAGGCCTAAAGCCGTATAGGATTACGGTTGTCCATCAGTTACAGGAACCAGATAAGGATAGACGACTGAATTATTGTTGTAGGTTTCAGGCGTTCATTGTGCAAAATCCTGCCATATTGTCCATCACATGGTTCACAGATGAAGCATGGTTCCATTTATCCGGCTATGTAAATTCAAATAACTCACGCTATTGGGCCAGCGAAAATCCACATGTTACTCATAAAGCACCTATGCACCCAGTTAAAATCGGAATTTGGTGCGCAATATCTGCATCGAGAATAGTACGACCAACTTTTTTTTAAAACAATGTGAACACTGCAGAGTACTGCAGATTTTCATGGAGTTTGCTGAGGCACTAGACGATGTAGAGCTGAGTCAAGGATATTTTCAGCAGGACAGCGCTACATGCCATACATCAAATGAATCCTTGGCAAGTTTCTTTGATGACCAGATAATTTCCAAGAACCTGTGGCCACCAAGATCCCTAGATTTGATATCGCTGGACTTCTTTCTATAGGGTTACTTAAAAGACAGGGTTTATGCCACACGTCCCCAGACATAGGATGATCTGAAACACAACATTACACAGTGGATTCAAGCTATTGACAATAGAGTCCTCCGAGTGACCAGTATTATGGAACGACGTGTTGAGTTGTGCCTTATGCAGGATGAAGGACATTTTCAACATTTGCTATAGAGGTAAATAATCTCCCAAAATTCCTCTGCATTTCAGGTATAATAAGTTGTTGCTAGCATAACTCGATTTGAAACAATTAAAGAAATAAATGTGTCAGTTCCTCATAAATCACCCTGTATAAGATTGCTCCAAATATGAGAGTGAATCAACTTTAAACAGGCCTTTCTTTACTGTGCACTTGTAGAATGCCAGATGGGTTTGAGGCTTTTACAGCATATGTGGTGGGGTATCTGGATGTGAACAGTGGCCTTGTGAACTTGTTTTGTTCCATTGGTCAGTTGCTGTCGAGAGAGAGAGAGAGGGAGAGAGAGGGGGAGAGAGGGAGGGAGAGAGAGAGGGGGAGAGAGGGGGAGGGGGAGAGAGGGAGAGGGGGAGAGAGGGAGAGGGGGAGAGAGGGGGGGAGAGGGAGAGAGGGGGGAGAGAGGGAGGGAGAGAGGTGCAGCCAGCTGTTATGCAACAAGTAATAATAAAGTTTCTCGTCAAAGAGAATGTCAATGCAACTGAAATTAATCATCGGTTACTCCCACTTTTTGGGGAAAGAACCCTTTCATGGTCCTGATGAAACACTGTTGCCATAAGTTTAATGAAGAATATGAACATGTTAAAAACATGGCCCATGCATGCTGCCTGCACACCAGCATCACTCTAGAGAACATCCAAGCTGTTCGAGACATCACTAAAGGGAATCGCATCACATTGCTTGACATTTCTTGAGAACTTCTCATAAGCTATGGGAGTGTCCACCCATCATTTGGAGGGAGCTGAAATTGCGAAAAGTGTCAGCTTGTTGGGTTCCGTGGTTGCTCACTGCAGAGCAGAAAGCTGTGAGAGTTCAAATGTGTCACACGCTTCCCACATGTTATAAAGAGAAGGTGATGGTTTTTTGAACAAAATCATCATGTGTGATGACACTTGGGAGTACCATTACCCACCCAAATCAAAGAGGGCCAGTAAGGAGTGGAAAGCAACTGCTGGTGAAAGCCAAGTCTACAGGGAAAGTGTCCTCATTGATTTCCTCAAAGGATGACAGACCATTAATGCTGTCTACTACTGTGACCTCAGTCAAGTTTGAGTTGCCTTCCAGTTAAAACAGTGCAGTAGCACAATCATAAATGTGTTGATTCTGCAGGACAATGCCTAACCACACACCACAGCAGCAACATGGCAAAAATGGGTAATATGCATTGGACTGCCCTTCCACATCAACCCTCAGCCCGGACCTCTCACCTTGAGACTTCCACATGTTTGGTCTGCTCAAAGAAGCTCTTGATGGACATCACTTCACAAGCAACAAGGACTTTGTGCGCAATTGGTTCCACACCTGCCCTCGAGCTTTCTTTGAAACGGGTATTTAAAATTGGAACAAATGCATAGATAAGATGGGTGAATATGTAGAAAACTAAGAAAAATGTTAATTTCAATTAATGTTTATGAATAAAATTGTTGGAACACATGCCTGTTTAAATTTGATCCCCCCTTGTAGTACCACAATATTCCTCATTTTTACCAGTTGCACATCATAAGTTGTTTTTGACACAAACAAGTGACCAAAGCAACTTTGCTGTATAAGTCTGTGCCTGGCTTAGCACAATAAGCAACATTAAGTACACACAAATTATAGAAGTTAAATTTCTAACTTGGAGATTTTGTATGCATACTTGCCAAATTCCTGAAACTGAAACCCATAAAACTTTCCTGTACAGCAAAGTATAATAATTTTGCAATGACATGAAATTAAGAATGTGTAAAATATTCAGGTCAGTGAACATATAAACATTACATGCAATTCTGTTTTGTAAGAGTTTTCAAAGATCTGGTAGTACGCCTTCTTTATGTCACACATGCTGAAATTCTTCCTGGTACCACAATAAACACATATTAATACAAAGAACACCACTTCCTAGGCCATACATACATTTCTAGTCAAGATTTTATGCTTCATACCGTGAACTATAAGCAAAACCTGTCACAAAAAATGGGAAACTTATATCCCTCAAACATACAATGCAAATAAGATAATTTACACGGGAGAGCTGTCTTTATAGTTCACGTCATCCATTACTGCACCTGTTTACTACTCAGGGTTACTGCTGGTTGTCACTAGAGTGATGCACCAAATTTTAAATCCCACAAAACAAGGTACACACATGTTGCAATCCAATGAAGGATACATACACACACAAGTTCTGGCCTATCATACCACTGTATATTATTAGCGGGATACATTCGGGCTGCAATCTTAAGTTTGCAACAAGTCTTGCATTACTACCATAAAAAAAATTACAATATAATGCAATAGAAATGAATGTCTTATAATGTCCATGATGAAAATCAGCAACACTTTGAATCAGCTCAAACAAAAAAACAAAAAAGGGGCATCCATTGATGTAAATCTTAGTGTCGCATCTTTGGAAGATATGAACTTGAAATACCAGGTTTGGTTGTATGAGGGCAGTCCAGAAAGTCCCAGACATTTTGGCCTATTGTGGCGATGAGTAGGGCTAGAGCCGCCATCTTGGTGTCAGAATGTTCCTACATTCAGTATGCATCCAGCTGTGGTAGCGTAAGGACTGTGCCTTCCTTACTGTGCTCTCTGTGAGTTGTTAAAATGTGCGCTGCAACAGAAAATCCTGCCACTTGTGAAGTGCGGTCTGTGATTAAGTTTTGTTGGCTAAAAAGAACAAACCAATTGAAATTTATCGTCAACTTTCTGATGTTTACAGGCAGGGAATAATGAGTGAAAGCCGAGTCAGGCAATGATGCATAGATTTTAAAGATAGCCGTACCAATGTTCACGACGAATATCACAGTGGTAGGCCTAGCCTTATGACTGATGAGCTGTCAATGCAAATCAATGACAAAATTTGTGAAAATCGTCGTTTCACGATTACAGAACTTTCGGAACATTTCCCCCAAATTTCACAGAGTTTGGTGCATCAAATTGTGGTGGAGAAGCTTGGTTACCACAAATTTTGTGCTAGGTATGTTCCGAAAATCCTAACGGAAGACCATAAAAAACAGACACTGGCCTGCAACACTGACCTTCCTCCAAGATTTCAACAAATATGGTAACGCTTTACTCGATCGTATCATAACCAGGGATGAGACTTGGGTGAAGCATGTCAATTGTGAAACAAAACAGCAGTTGATGGAATGGGACACACACATTCTCCCAAGAAAGTGTTTGCAAACGCTGTCAGTAAGTAAGGTCATGACTACTGTGTTTTGGGACTCTAAGGGAGTGCTTCTCATTGAGTTTCTGGAACGTAGAACAACAATAACCTCAGAGAGGTATTGTGAAACACTAAGAAAGTTAAGGCGTGCCATACAAATACGGGGAAAACTTAGCACCAAGGTGTTGTTTCTTGACGACAATGCATGCCCACACACGGCCAATCATATCCGAACACTCTTGGATGGGAGGTGTTTGACCATCCCCATACAGCCCGGATTTGGCGCAGAGCGACTACCACCTCTTCCCAGCGATGAAGAAATGGCTCGGTAAACAACACTTTGATACTGGCGCTGAACTGCATGCCGGTGTAAACCAGTGGTTGAAGTCGCAGGCGACAGATTTCTACAGAGAGGGTATTGAAAAACTTGTGCCACGGTATGATAATTGCCTCAATTTGAATGGCGATTATGTAGAAAAATAGCTTAAGAGTGTACCTTTCAAATGTACATAATAAACGTTGATATTTGCATTTTGTTAATTGTTTATTTCAAAACGTCTGGGACTTTCTGGATTACCCTCGTATATTTATGGAGTCTGTTTTTTTAACACTGTCACTTACACTTTAGCTTATGAGGGATTTGACATAGTGTTAGAAAACTGACTCCACAAATATATAAGTATAATTTGGACGTCAGTGTTACTAATTTCCCCCAAATATCAATTAACTAAATTTGGTATTTATCCGACATTTTGTTTTTGATTAACACTGTTCACAGACACACTTGTGAACCTATTGCTCAAAATGCTTTTTATTCTTTCTACTGTATTGTATTACACACAAAAGTTTGATACTGAAATTTCACTAGAAATACACATTTTGAGACTATCTGAATAAAGTAAAAGAACACTTTAAGAAGAAAGTTTGCAAGTGCATGTGTATGTACAGCATAACTCAAAAACAAAAACTTGGATAAACACAAAAGTTGTTGTTGTTCACCAATGGCACTGAGGATTAATTGATCTGCATCATTTTCCCTCTGGCTTCCCAATATAAAGTCTGTAAGTTATCACTTTTAAGGCTGTCGTCCTCTGTGGACTAGTGGTACCGTGATAGCCTCTAGTTCCCAAGGTTGCGGGTTCAAACCCGGCGGAGGGCGATGGATTTTTTCAGGCGTAAAAATCCTTAGCATGGCTTCCTTCGGAATGAAGTAAAGCCAGTGGTCCTGTGTCATAGATTTACGGCACGTAAAAGAACCTCAAGCCTGATAAAGAGGCCTCTGAGCAAAATTATCGGTCTTTCACGCCCAATAAAGAATGGGACGCTAAGAACCACAGCAGTTAAAGAGCGTCCATAAATAAAACTGAATTTTAAATTTTTTTACTTTTTAAGGCCTTTGCATTTGGCGAGATGTTGTTTGTTCAGGATGACATCTTCTTCACAGAGAGTGCACTTGGGTGTAGGTAGGCATCCTATCTTGTAGAGGTGTTCTGCGAGGCAATCGTGGCCAGTTGCCATCCTAAATAAACTGCTGTGTTCCTTGGCATTTTTTGTATATCAACTCTATCTTTAATAGTCTTATAATCTTTATCTTTATCTTTGGAGAATAAGGTAGTCCGCCTCCACGTGGTGTTCCCTGGATAACGCTAAATGGACTACAACACAGGCATGCTTCCCAAGCCAAAAAATAATTTAAAAGAAGAGCACTTCTTAGTGCTATTTTGGAATGCTGGTGGAATGAATCAAAATAAAAAAAAACTATGATAGACAATGACATTCATCATAGCTGAAGCAAATATAGATCAACAAAAGGAAAAATTTTATCAATTTCCAAAATACAACACAAATATTTTAGAAAAACACAGACAGATAGCAAGTGGCATACTTGCTGGCGTTAAACAATGCATAAATGGAAAATTTGAAATTATAAAAGAAATGAACCAAGATGACACTTCTGAAATAATAAGGATAACAGCTTGTAAACAAAAAACATCAATTTAAAATCTATGGTATCTACAGCCCCGCTCAATAACAATCACCTCAACCTGGACATAATTGATATTGACAATAAAACAGTCATAATTGGTGATCTCAATGGACATTTTCCAAGATGGGGCTATAGTGACAACAATAAAGCTGGTGAAATTATTGAAGAATTTGCAGACTCCAGCTTAATGAAAATATTACATAGGGATGAAGACCCCAAATTACCCATTATATGGATTTTTTTTTGAAAATACTGATTTTCTCAAAAATGGTTCTAATGATTTTGATTAAAATACTGTATGTTTAGGATATTTTTATGACAAATGAAAGGTAATACATTGAATTCTCTGGGTATAGCCTCTGAAGTCCTCTTATTCTGAATGACTGGTAAACCATAAGAGAGAAGCAGATTCTTACTACACAAACAAATGCACATCTCATTAAACCACACAATTGGGGGGGGGGGGAGTAAACCATTACTGAGATATTCTTTGTTATTTGTTTCAATTTTCAAATATATACACTCTTTTTGAATGGGAAGTCATTAATTTTTTTCTCCTAAAAGATTTAACGTGCTTAAACCTACTGTATTTCTCTATTCCCTTTGTACCTATAAGGAAATATGTAATTAAACCATTTCTACAAATGTTTATCTGAATTAACATGAAGGAGATGATAGAATAAGCTTTTGTAAGAATAGTCTGTAGATACAGAAATTCATATGAATATACTAACTTTATTTATTCAGGGAACCTTAAAACATGTATTTTCTGTGAAATCTTGGTTTCAAATTTTTGGGCAATATGCAATGCTTCCTCAACCTTACTATAGGTAAGTAGTATAGAAAGTAAAAATGACAAGTAATGAAAAGTTCATACAACAGATAACTCTCAGAAATGTCTGATACCACAAAAAAGGTTATTTGAAATAAAATGTGTGCTTTAAAGAGATCCAAAATTTTTGTGTATCTTTTATGATTTACCAAGCTATTCCCAGAAAACTCAAGATATACATTCTATTTTTTATGTAAATATCTTAAATAAATGATATTTTAATCAAAATCTTAAACTATTTTTGAAAAATATCCAAGTGTCACATCTTTAGAAGGTGCAAAACCTAAACACCATGCTTTTTATTTATCTGACTTTTTATTTTTGAGTTATGCTGTTCACAGATATCCAGACGTATGCACCTTTTTTTCTAAGAATCACTTTTTTGGACTCAGGATATCTCAAAAGAAGTATTACCAATGAAATCTTGATGTCAAATTTTTAGGTGAAATGTAATACTTCCTCTTCCTGCTAGGTACATCGCCAAGAAAGTTAAAATGTTAAGAAAATATTCAGTACCTACTCTGCTTCTATTAATATCAAACAACTTAAATACATCCAACTGTCCCCTCTGAACAATTTTGTTTAAGGATTTATCAAGCAAATACAAATATTGCTACATTTACTTAATTGATCCTTATTTATTTGCAAAATAATGGGCAAGTTCACGAATAATGATGTATTTACATATTGTGATACCACAGCCAGGCAGTTGGAGATAAACAAAGATAAGTGACGTTCTCACCTGGTGTTAACATTAGAAGTGCTATCGGCAGATAACCAGAATCTTCTGGAAGTTTCCTTCCAGATGTGTCTCCAGAAAGTTCTAGAATGTTCTATGGAAGATTCCACTGGCTATTTAAGCAAACATTCTTGCGAGAGTTAGCTAGTGCAGCTCTGCAAGTGTGTTTGTGATGACAGCTGTGACATGCAGTGAGTGGCAGTAGCAGGAGACATTGAAGAAGTCTTGTGAAGAACTGCCCAGAAGAATTGGCTAAGTCGTGCATATTGCATTATGCCGCTAGGTCAAGAAGGAAAGAAGTCATAGAGAAATTGAACTAGTTCACATTAGTGAAGTGACAGTGTGAAAAGTGAAGTCCCAGTAAAGTTGAACTAGGTAAAAACAGTGAAAAGACATTGAGAATTTAGAGAAGCGACAGTTGAAAAACTGGACAAATCACAATATTGGGTCGCCATTGGAGTATGTCATCTCAATACAATTTGAGATCTCCTTGTGGTTTACCAGGAAAAATGAAAATCAGTTGGAGAATTTAATGTTATACCGACATGTTGCCATGATAGCTCAGTATTAGAGCAACCGGACAGAGACCGGAAGATCCGTGATTCAAATCCCAGCTATGGCATTGAATTTTTCAATCATCTGATCCTTGTCCAACACAGACCTTGTGTGGAAGAACAATTAATTCCAAATCACAATATGATTACCATTATTTTAATATCATACACAATCACAGTATCTGAACAGAAATTTAATGACGTCTTGATATCTATTAGTTTTAATACTCAAAACACTTTGCTCTTGGAACATCATCTTTGGTGCAAAAAAGATGCTAATGATTGAGTATTTCATTTAAAGTTTGTTTCCCAGTCATCTAATTTGGTGATTTGGTTTGATCATTATGCTTCCTGAATTTACTGTGAGATACTTTTTATATAGATATTTGAAGGTATTTGTACATCATCCCCAAAACACCGAAGAGCTGTGGACTACACATAGCCAAGAAATCCGTGCCATTCCATGGAGATGCATGAAGATATTTGAAAGACATTATGTTTAAATACCACTCACACAAGAGTTCCATCCATAAATACAAATGTGTAATCTTTCATTTCATGACCAAAAGTAGTTGTTACAGATTCACAATGTTATTATTTTCATTAGTACGTCCACTATGTATGATAATTGTAAAGAAGAAGGTTCATCTGATGTTTGTTGTGCTTTCTTCAGGATTTAATCTATCCCTATGAATGTTGGGGATATTGTATTGCTTCCCCTACTACTCAACTATAGTATGAATTGAATTTATTTTACAAACTTAACACAATATTCCCCCTAGACCTACCTTAACCTATGTACAGATTGTCTGATCGTCTAAGACATTTTGTGCTGCTCAGTTTGCTTGGCTCCCTGCCCTTGTAGCCCTTTACCAACATTGGCCACCTCCACTCATTCTTCCCCCTCTACTCTTTATTCTTCCATTCTTGGATCTGTTAGTCTTCTAATCCTTTTTACTTTCTCTACCACATACATAGGTAGAGAAGATATTGCATTTCACCCAAAAATTTAATATTCAGATTTCACTAAAAATGCTTGTTTTGAGGCCCCTTGAACCAAAAACAGCATTTTTAGAAAAAGGTCTCTGTGTGTGTGTCTGTGATTAGCAAAACTCAAGAACGAAAAGTTGGTTAGTAGCTTCCAAAGATGTGACATGAAGGTTTTCAAGAAAATCCCCCACCCCAAACTATTTCCCTTGTCATGGAAGATTTTCCAATATTTTTGATTTTCTGAAAAATGGCTCTAGCAGTTTTGATTAAAATACCATATGTTAAAAATATTTATACATAAAAAATAAAGCATATATCTTGAATTTTCTGGAATAACCTGTGAGGTTCTCTTGATTCAGCAGCATTTTATATAATCTTGTATAACTGGTAAATAGAGCAATAGACGGAAAGCATACTGCACAAAAAATGTAGATCTTTTTAAAACACAATTTATTTCAAATCAGGTTTTTTATAGCATAAGCCATTTCCATTGTTCAATACTTAGTCATTCTTTTAAAGTCCTGTCGATTTTCAGTTGTTTCTTGTGATTCCAAGAAAAGAGTATGGAATTTTAAAGGCAGCGTACAGTGTCCACTGACTATCATGATTCCCTTTGAATCTATAATGAAATGTGTAATACAACTATTTCCAGAAATGTTTATCTTCATTAAAATGTAGTAGATAGGAAAGTAAACTTTCATAAGAATAATTTGTATACCCACTAATAAGCGATAGAGGGTTGACAAAGTATGTGAATGCAACACATCAGATTTTCTTTTATTTTCCTTAAAAACTCCCTCACCTCTCTAGTTTGCTTTTCCTTTTTTCCTGTCAGTACTTTTATAATTGCTATTTTCCTGTCCATTTTTTCGCAATACTTTTTCTCTCCATGTCATTAGTTCTTTACATTCTGTCATGTAGTGCTCTATACTTTCGATTCCACCACACAATTCATATACTCCTTTTCCCCTGCCTCCTGGCCCACTTAAGTACATTGCCCCGTTCTCATCCATGTCAATTCTTCCTTTTCCTACTACACTGGTCAACATAACTTTCTCTTCCCTACTCTCTCTTTTATTTTATATAAGCTTAATTACTTTGTATCTTCTAGTCTTCCCCATATCTCTTGCCTTCTATTCTAATTCTTACTGCCTTCCAACATCCATTTATATATCTTTCCCCTAACATCCATGTATCTCCAATTCCTATTTATTCATTTATTTTTTTTCACTCCTGCCCATCAACTAACTACCCATGCTTTAGCTACCACCTTTCTAACATGAGGCCCCCATTCTCAATTATTAGCAAAATTCTCTGATGACCTGCAGCTTTTGACCACACTAAAACCCTCTTTCCTCTTTTTTTTTGTTTTTGGTTTGGTTCCTCTTTTAAATACTGTAACTTTGGAGTTATTTGTATTTACTTCAATTTCTCATTGCTCATAAAATTCTTGTATTTCAATGATTGCTCTCTGTAGCCCCTATGATAAGTCATCTGCATATTATAACAAACCTGGTACTTCTTTATTTGCTATTACTGGGTAGTGCTGATTTCTTTCATTTACTCTTTCCAATATATCATCTATAAATATATTATATAATATGGGACTCCTTTCTTAATCCTGTGTTTGTTGTGTAATCCCATTTTTTTCTTCCCCATCTTATACAGAATTTTACATCTTTGTACACTTTCCTAATTTCTTTTCACTTTCTCAAAGTCTGCAAAGAACATGCAGACCCTTCCTCTTTTCTCACTCATATAGTTTTTATTATGAATGTATTGTCTATTGTCTGCTTTCCGTTCCTAAATTCAGCTTGAAATTCTGATAGTTGCGTTTCTGATTAACCCACTCCCTTACTCTATCTGCCAGTATTCCTGTGTACACTTTCTCTAATATAGATAATAGTTTTATTCCTCTATTCTTTTCTGGTTTATTTACACCTCTGTTCCCTTTTTAAACTGGCACTGCCATGCTTATTTTCTAACATTCCAGTATATCGTTCTTTTTTCTTTGATTATTTAGTAATTCGTCATTATTCTTAATCTGCTTTGTGTTTCCACGCATCTTTTCCAGAATTCCCCTGGTATTCTGTCTACTCATATTGCTTTATCTTTCCTTATATTCCTCAATTGCAGGAACACTTCTAGCATTGTTATTTTGCCAACCCATTTTTCATTTGTTATTACTCTCTGTTCTAGCTTTTTTTGGCTCTAATCTTATGTCTTTCCCTTCTCCAGTCAGTCTTCTGAAATATTTTATCCATTCATTTGGCGTGATATTATTTTTTTCTTCTCTTTTCTTGTTCATCCTTCTCACTATTTTCCTTTCCTTCTATTGCTTTCTTTAAATTCTTTTGTTTATTTTCTTGCTATTCTGTTTTCTTTGCTTGTAACAAACTCAGCTCTCTTTTGGCACACACAGACTGCTTGATGGTACATAGCACGAGCAAGTAGACAGAATAGCAATGGGCTCACCACTCTCGGCAGCAGTTTCCAACTTCTTCATAGGAAATCTAGAACAGGAGATTCTTGAAACAGCACCTTTGTAACTAAGCCATTTCTTCAGATATGTAGACGACACTTTCTCATCTGGCTGCATGGGGAGGACACACTACCAGACTTTTTAACACGCCTGGCCACAGACACAGTTCACAATGTAAGTGGTGAAGGATGGGGTCCTCCTTTACTTGACATCATGATCTCAAAGAACAATAATGGAAAACTAAGCCATGCAGTATACTGGAAACTGATCCATACGGACCTCTACCTACACACCAACAGTTTCCATCACAAGTCCAAACGAGTAAGTGTACTATCACCCTCACTCACAGAGCATCCACCATCTCAGACCACAACCATTTACAAGATGAGCTCAAACACCTCACCTATGCTCTCTGGTAGAATGGTTATGCAATAGACGATATGAAACCTCCATCAAAAGAGCCACATGCAATCAGCCCATGGCTGACTACAGAAAAACCAACCACTACAACTCATATTCCTTTTACTAGCAAGTTATCAATTAAGATTAGCAGACTGTTGGCTAAACACAACTTACCACTTACCTCCACCCAAAATCAGAAACCTTATCAGACTGGTCAAAGACAACCTTGAATTGAGAGTACCAGGTGTCTACCGCATCCCCTGTGAATGTGGATAAACCGGAAGAACAATATCCACCAGGATTGCTGAACACAACAGAAGCATAAATCTGATGCAACCAGAAAAATCTGGCCTGGCGGAACTGTTTTGAACAAGACCACAAAGCCAACTTTGCTGAAACAACAGTATTAGTCAAGCATAGGGGTTACTGGCAATGGAAGGTGAAGGAAGCTTTAGCTATCTCATCAGAAAGGTAACCTAAATCTGAGATTCTGGAATACAGCTCAACCTTAAAAATGCATAAAAAAACCAGACAAACTTGAAGAATTATTGTAGCCCCACTGTTGGAGAGCCAAACTTACAGTCGTTGTTACACCACGTATGGCATACCAACTTGAAGCTATTTTTAGACCATGCACGTAATGGATGCCAATTTGCGGGAGATTGTTTCTTGGAGTGTTCGCCCCACGTACGGTACAAAGTTTCTGGTGGCCTTTGCCCCGACGTTTAAAAAATCAACTTTGTATTTTAATGTTTATTTAAATATTATATATGTATGCCTTGGCTGCGTCAGTAGTAATTTTCAGAACACGTATCTCTTAGCAGGGCTGGTGTGGCTAAAGAACAAGGCTTACACAAATTATAATTGTATTGTACTTAATCCTTCACACGATTTAAATAACACTTCACTGATGTATCCTATTGTAGAGCTGAGAGATTATTGTTATTTGCACTTCTAACAAGTAAACTTTATATTATTCTCACCGCAATGAATTTTTTATGTCCCACATTGAACACACATCATACCAATAAGGTATGCAATCTAGTAGTGTCTACCGCCTGAATTTGCACATTTCCTCTATTTCAAGTGTCTGATTGGCTAAGCCTGCTCCAATAGAATACTTTTATTTAACTTAAAGCTTTACTAGTTGTTGATTGGCTATTTATAAACTGTTATATTACATTATTGTTCCAAGAATTATTAGTAGCATTATTAAACTTTCTAATTTATTGCTGTCTCAAGGTTACCTCATTGTTAGCAACTTTCAGCTTTTACTTTGTAATTCTGTTTGCTATGGAAAGCAGCTTGCTTCTATTCTCACAGTTTCTACATTATTAAATTACATAATACATTCACATAATATTATTTTACTTGTACATATTAATATAAACATAATACAATGACTGTCACATACACTTTATATATTATATTATACACATATTGCTTTAATAAGGGCTGTTATTATATTTTATATTATATAATTAGACTGATATCATTTAAGTGTTAAAAATACTGCCTCACCCTGCATATTTATATCCCCATTTCCATGTCATCAAATCTTGCCTATCCGATTCCTTTTTGGTTCTCCTCCCCTGATTAAGTTTTTTGAATACTTTTATTTTTATTATTATTATTATTATTATTATTATTATTATTTTGCTATTCTGCAGTCTTCATCAAACCAACCTTTCTTCGTTTGTATCTTTTCTTGTTTTAATTCCATCCCCGTCTTCGCTCTCTTTACCAGTAATTTTATTAGCTCTAGTGCTTTTCCTGGTATTTCATCATTAATAGCTACTATTATTTCACATTCTATAATCTACCCTACTATTGAATTTACATCTTTTATACATTTTCTTTTAGTTCTTCCTTCCATTTGAAGACTTTATTCTATTTGTGTTACCTCTTTTTTCATTTACTTTTGGTTCCTCCACCTTTATTTCCACAACTAATGAGAAGTGACTACTGTTTACTATCTCATTTTTAATCTTAGAATCTGTGACTTTCACCTCCATTTCCCTGCTGAACAGCATATAATCTATTATACTCTGATTCAGAGTCTAGCGCGAGCAGCGGAAGCGAGCGGTCGCGTATACGTAGCGCTCCTGGAAAGATCGGAAAAAAGAAAAATGGGGGTAGATTTGGAAGTGTATAGGGCCAGAATTGGGTGCTTTACAAACGGTAAAAAGAATAAGAAAGAGAAAAGGAATCAACTATCAAAGGAATACCTATGGCTGTTTGTGATCCTGGCAGTATTATTGGTTATTGGAGGAGTAGAATTAAACCCAGGACCTGAAGGAATGACACAGATAATGACAATGTTAAAAATCATTTCAGAGGATATAGTGGATCTGAAGAAAATAGAAAAGAGAATAGAATTAAATATCGATAGAAAGATAGAAGAATTGAAAGGAATGTTGTTCACTACAACGAAGGAAGTGCATGAAGAACTTCGCATCTGTAAAGAAAGATTGAACAAGATGGAACGGAATATGGAAATGGAGACAAGAAGACACAATATAGTGATATTCGGGGTGGAGGAAAACAGAGAGAAAAGCCTAGAGCAAGCAGTGGAGGAAATATTAGAAAGACGAATGGATATAAAGCTGGCAGGCTGGGAAATTATAACGTGTTTTAGAATCGGAAGAAGGGGCAACAGAGCCAGACCTATAGTAGTAAAATTTGCAACTAGTAAAATCAAATGGACAGTTTTGAATAACGGAAGAAAATTGAAAGGAACGAGAATTTTTGTTGAACGAGACTATGGAAAAGAAGAGAGAGAGATAAGAAGATTATTATTAGCGAAAATGAATCAAGCCAGGCAAGAAGGAAAAAAATCATTTGTAAGAGGACTAGAACTGTGGATAGACGGCAGGAAGCAGGATATGTGTCAGCGTTTGATTTCAGATCGAACAACAAGCAGAGCAAATTCAGCAGAGGAAGCGAATGCAGTGAAGCCGGCCGACGTAATCCAAGAACGAGAGGGACACGTGCGTAGAGGTGCAAGTGGAAGGGAGGAAATAGCTGGCGTGACGTCACCAAGGAGATGCGTCATACCCAGTGAACGAGAGAAGCAAGAGGCGATGACCCTGGTGGCAGCTGATCGAGAAAAACAGATGATCGCGAGTGGAAGCGGCCTCAAAGTGGTGTCAACCCCAGAAGGAAGTATCCTGGAATTAGAGGAGGAGAAAGAAGATCCGGCGGCGCAGGAGAGGATAACTAGATATAGGGCAAAGTTAGAAAAATTCAGAGAGGGAAGAAGGGATTCAAGATAGGGTCTAGATCTGAAGGTGGTGTCATTTAATGTGGAAGGGCTAAAAGCGAAAGTGATAAATGGCGAAGTATTTGAAGTGCTAAAATTAGGTGAAATAATAGTAATGGTGGAAACTTGGTTGAATGAAAGTGAGAAGATAGATGTGGTAGGATACGACTATATAGGGGATCATGGTAAAAGGAAAAGCAAAAGAGGGAGGGCCTCCGGTGGTATTGGAGCGTTCATTAACAAGAGTAGTGGAATAAATGTATGTGAAGTGTTGAGTATAGAGAAAGGCCAAATAATGTGGATAAAGATAAATAGGGCGAAGGGGATGGAAGTTTGTATAGGATTAGGCATAGTGTATAACCCACCAGATGTCTCGGAATTTTATAAGGACAATTTATATATAAGACTGAATGATAGTATGGAAGATTTAAGAAGCAAAAATCCTAACATAGAGATCATTGTAGTAGGGGATTTTAATGCAAGAGTAGGGGAATATAATTCAAGAAGTTTAAATGTAGAAAGTGAATGTATCTGGGAAAAAAATGAGGAAAAGGAGAGGAGAAGTAGAGATAAAGTGATAAATGCAGAAGGTAGAAAGTTAATAGAATTTTGCGAACAGAATAATTTAATAATATGTAATGGAAACAAAGGAGAGGACCAGTGGGGAGAGTTTACATTTGTAAGTGTAATCGGACAAAGTGTAATAGACTATATGATATGTAGTATAGGAATCGAAGAGGTGATGGAAGAATTCAAGATTATGAACATAATAACAAATAGTAGTCATTTTCCATTAAAGATGAAAATAAGACTAGGGTTATGTTACAAGGAAGATGAAAAATTAGCATTAAAACAAATCAGAAGTTACAAATGGAAAGAGGAGAATGCAGAACAATTTAGGTGTAATTTAACTTCCAAGTGTGGTGAATTAAGGAAACTTGGTATTAGAGAAGCATTACAGGGTGGGAGGATAAAGGGAGCTCTGGAAAGGCTAGAATCAATGGTTAAGTGGGCAGGTAGTGGGATGGAAGTGAAGCCTAAAGTGAATGTAAATCAGTGTGGGTGGTATGATGAAGAGTGTGGAAAGGCTAAGAAAGAAGTGATGAAAGAAATGGATAGATGGAGAAGGTCAGAAGAGGAGGAAGATAGGCAAATTTTTTTAGCAAATAAAAGGGGTTATAAATGTCTACTAGATGAGAAAAAGCAGGATTGGCAGCAAAGAATGGGAGAAAAGATTAAGGAGGCAGTCAGAGGGAAAGAAAATAAATATATATGGTCAGTTGTTAAGGAAATGTACAGAAAGAAACAGGTAGTTAATACGATAACACCAAGGGAATGGAAATATCATTTCGAAGGTTTATTGGGGGGAGGAAGAGTTCAAAAAAGTGAAGTATATTGGGGAAATTTTGAGAACAGAGTGGAGCACTTAGACAAAGAGATTACAACCATAGAGGTAGAGTATGAAATAAAAAAATTAAAACAGAAGAAGGCTACAGGGTCCGATGGAATTCCGGGGGAATTTTGGAAAAATTTTGGGGAGTTAGGTGAGGGTACAAAGTTGTTGACACAGCTATTTAACAGAATCAAAGAGAAGAAAGTGATACCGGAAAGCTGGAAAGTGAGCATTATTGTACCATTGTATAAAGGAAAGGGAGATACAAATAATCCAAGCAACTACAGAGGAATTAGTTTATTATCTATATTAGGCAAGATATACACTGGTATATTAGCTAGAAGATTATACGAGTGGGTAGAGAGGGAAGATAAGTTATCAGAATACCAAACAGGTTTTAGGAGAGGAAAAAGAACAATAGATAACATAATGATAATTCAAACTATAGTAAACAAATATTTAAGAAATAAAAGGGGTAGGGTATACATATTTTTTGCAGACTTCGAGAAGGCTTTTGATACTATAAACAGAGAGGCTTTGGCATATAAATTGAGGAACAAAGGAGTCAGCACTGCATTCATCGAGGGGGTACAAAAATTGTATGAAGGAATTAAATTTTGTGTAAAATGTGGAAGAAATAGTACTACTGATTATATTCAGCAAAATTTAGGTCTGAGGCAAGGTTGTAAACTTAGTCCAATATTATTTAACTTATTTATAGATGATATTTTAGATAGAATAATGAAAAGTAATAAACACTGCCCAGTCATAGGGAACAAGGAAATACCAGGGTTACTATTTGCAGATGATCTAGTAGCTGGGGCAGTAACAGTGATAGGGTTGCAACATGCTATTAATGAAATTGCAAAATTTAGTATGGAATGGGGGCTAAAGGTGAATATAAAAAAGTCCAAGATAATAGTGTTCAAGAAAGGATCAAAATTGAAAAGAGAGGAAAGATGGTATATAAATGGAGAGCAAATAGAGGTGGTAAAAGAATTTGATTACTTGGGCATTAGATTCTCAAGCAACGGGAAGTGGGAAGCACAAGCTAAATATGCACAATTGAAAGGAAAGCTAGCGATGAAAGCTGTTAGAGTTTGCTTGTGCAAAACACCCACGCTAACAATGAACTGGTTGGAAAGGCTATATGAAGCTGTAGTAGAGTCAAAAATGTTATATGGAATAGAAATATGGGGGGTGGCAAAGGGATGGATTAAGATTGATATAGTCCATAGAATGTTTTGTAAAGAACTTTTGGGTTTACCCAAGAGTTCACCAAGGGGCGTGGCACTGGCAGAGCTAGGAAGGGTAGGGAGAAAAGGTATAATAGTGGAAAGAATATTGAAGTATTGGTATAGATGTTTAAATTTAGAAGATAATAATATATTAAAAGAATGTATACAGTTTCAAAAAGCTGTCCTAGGTGAAGAGTGTTGGTTAGGGGAGATGGGAAATGTCCTAAAAGAAATTGGCATGAGGAATATTTTCCTATTAGATAAATATAATAATAGTGGGTTTTGGAAAGAAGTGAGATTGAGGGTGGAAGATATCGAGAAACAAGAGATATGGGCTAGTTTTGAGGATAAAAGGTCATTGATCTTGTATAAATCAGTTAAAAGAGATTGGGGAAGGGAGAAGTATGTAGATATATGTAATCAATTTGGTAGAATAGGTCTTGCGTGGATGCGCACAGGAGTAATATTTTTAAAAAGGAATGGATATAATTGTTCGGGGAGATGTATTATGTGTGATGAATTGGGTAGTACTTTTCATTGGCTAATAGAATGTGATAAGGTTAAAAGGTGGAGAGAGGTTATATGGAATAAAAAATGGGACAAGTTAAACAAAGAAGCAGTAGCATTAAGAATGTTGGGAAGCACAAAAGTAGAAATAATTAAAATGATGGGGACATTTTTAGGCAACACAAGGGATAAGTGGATAAGGAGCTTAAGAAAGGTACAGCTGAACGAGCATAGTCTGTAAAGTAGAGAGATGGTATAGTAGCTTTATCCCAATATATACAGCCTAGGGGCTAAATATGGGGGAGCTAGAAAACTGGTGCACTAGACATAAGTTTTAGATGTAAGCTTTATTTGTATTATTGTAATAATGATGAAAATAAATATTACTATTACTATTACTCTGATTGTTAGCATTTGCAAAAGTGAACTCCCCTTCCTTGATCTCTCCTTGTTGTTCCATTACAGAATAATGAGTTGTTTACTTCACAAAATACTAATAGTGTTTTCCTTCTCTATGTCTACTTTTCCTTGCTCTTACTCTGCTCCCATTTCTAAGTCCCTTCTTAATAATCTACCATTCTCCTCTCCTATCTTAGCATTAAAGTCTCCCTATTCTATCTGATGCTATCCTCCTGCCACAACTTTTACATGCATCTTTCTTTCTATTGATTAATTTTCTCCATGTCTCTGCTACCCCATCATTGTCCATATTTCTCAGTATATTTTTCAATTCAGCATTCTATATCTTGTCTTTAAACCATCTACATTCCAGAAACTCCTCCCTATTTGTTTTTTGGCATATTTTGGAATTTAAATTTCTGCACTGCTTTTCTGAATCTGATATTTCTAAGTGCTATATCACTTTCTTCTCTTTCCTTCCTAGTTTGGACTATCTTCCTCCTTCAATATTATTTCTAGCACCCTCCTTTTCTGCTATCTTCTCCACCTGTCTTAGGCTTTCCAAACATATTATTTCCCCATTTAACATTTGCACTTTACCCCTCTTCACAACCTTGCTCCTTGCTGAAATTCTTCCACTATTCTCTGTCTCTCCTCTTGGCCACACCACTATTCTTTCTTCTGTGCCACTCCAGTGATCAAGTCTATCAATGTTACCTTATCTTCCCCCTGTTGAACTGCTGCCATTTCCTTCCTTGATCTTCCCATATTGTTCCATTACAGAATAATGAGTTGTTTACTTTGCAAAATTCTAATAGCGGTTTCCCTTCCCTATTTCTCTTGGCTTTCTCATTTTGGTTCTTCTTGAATTCTCCTTTCTCTTGTCCATTCTTCTCTGTCCACTGTCCCAGCTGTACTTTGCCTCGTTTGTTGACCTATTTCTTCCATTGTTTGCATGTTTTCTTGCTGATGTTTATGCATTCATTCCTCCTTACGTTTAGGCTCCACTTTTCACCTTCTACGAATAATTGTAGACCTTTTATGAATGCTTTATTTTCCATCTGCCTTTGCTTCTTTCATCTTCCATATTAATTCTTTCCTTCTCTTGTGTAGTCCTGGTCAATAAATTTTTTTTCTGCCTCTTAGGTAATAAATAAATTACAACTATCTGGGCTTGTAGGCCGTGGTCTAGAAGGCATCGTGGATACCGACGTTTCGCCAAGTACAGCGCTTGGCATCTTCAGGGTGAAGTGATTCAGTGTCTGCAGTGGTCGGAGTCTGAATGTGGAGACCGGAGAATGGCGCTCTTATATAGTGGGGGTGGGCGGGGCTTGCTGTGAGGTCCTGTGCAGTGATTGGCTCGTATCTCTGGGAGTGGGTGGGTTTGGTGAGGTATTATTATGTCTGCTATTTCTAGGTGTCCTATCTTAAGATACATAGATACATAGAAATAGCAGACATAATAATACCTTGCCAAACCCACCCACTCCCAGAGACACAAGCCAATCACTGCACAGGACCTCACAGCAAGCCCCGCCCACCCCCACTATATAAGAGTGCCATTCTCCGGTCTCCACATTCAGACTCTGACCACCGCAGACACTGAATCACTTCACCCTGAAGATGCCAAGCGCTGTACTTGGCGAAACGTCGGTATCCACGATGCCTTCTAGACCACGGCCTACAAGCCCAGATAGTTGTAATTTCTTTATTAGTTATGACGCCGGCCGTGAAAGCCTCAGTATGTACATCTGCCTCTTAAGTTTTCTTGCGTTTTTTAATACTTCTTATTTTTTCTCATTATTTTTAAGATTACTGGCTTTGGGCTTCTTCCTCTATTTCCCATCTGTACATTCTTATTCCAAGTCCTTCTTCTATGATTTTGTATACTATTTCCTGGAATCTTCTCTCGCTCTGAAGATCACACAATTTGTGCTACCACTTCAACTCTTCTTCTGCATTACGACATCTGCTGGTCCAATTCCTCTCTCTGTAGCTTTATTGTGTCTTTCACCTATATTCTTTCCCCAACTTCTTTGATGCCATCAACTCTGCTGGTTTTGTTCCACTCCTCTAATTATTAACAGCATTACTACTATAAAAGCCATCCATACTTGAAACTCTAGTTTTATCCTTCCATCCTTCATTATTTTCCTACTTCTGAAACGTCCTATTCTATGTTTGTAGATTCACACCTACTGCCTCCATCTGCATCAACTCTCATCATACAACCTTCCCCTCTCACTGCTGATGCCAGACTTTTCTTCCTATAGTACATAGAGAAAGTATTGCATTCCACTCAAAAATTTGATACCAAGATTTCACTGGAAATACAAGTTTTGAGGTCCCCTGAATAAAAAGTTGAATACCACACTCGGTATTTAACTTCTGCATCTTTCAAAGATGTGACATGAAGATTTTCAAGAAAACCCCTCGCCTCAAACTACTCTTTACATGGAAAAGTTTTCATTATTTAATTTTTTTTTATTTTCTCAAAAACGGCTCTTAATGATTTTGATTGTAATACCATGTTTTGATGATATTTGCAAGTCAATTAAAACATATATCTTGAATTTTCTGGGAGTAGCCTGTGAAGTCGTCTGCATTCTAAATCCATTTGTTATAACTTGTAAACTTTAAGAGATAGACAAAGCACAAACCATGAGTTGTGTACATTCAGGCCGTAAATTACCATAAGCAAGCAACCAAGAAGTGAATCTATAGCTAAACAGCCTAATATTTTCAAATGTTATTATAGACTAAAATTTAGGTAGTAATTACATAATTGTGAATGTTGAGAAATAAATATTCATTCATTCATACTGCAGAAAAGATGTAGATCTCATTAAATCACACAATTTATGTCAAATAACATTTTTTATGGTGTTAACCATTTCTGAGATATTCTTTATTATACATTTGAATTGTCAAATGTTTTATACTTTTTGAACTGCAAAATAGCTGTTTATTTTTATTCTCATGGTTATACCAGGAGAACAGAATTGCAAAGCCATCAGATAGCAATCTGTTTTTAAAAGATTTGACTATCGCTTAAGCCTACTGTATTTCCTTATTTCCCTTGTATATACCAGAAAATATTTAATAAAACCATTTCCGCTTAAGTTTATCTTGATTAACAAGAAGTAGATAGAAGCTTTTGTAAGAATAGTTTGTTCAGATTTTTTGTATTTTGGTTTCAGTTCATAGTTACTCAGTGCTTGCTAGCTCGGAGTTGTTGTCGTCCTCCGTGGTGTAGTGGTTACCATGCTAGCCTCTAATTCCCGAGGTTGCGGGTTCAAAACCAGTAGAGGGCGATGGATTTTTTCCGGGCGTAAAAATCCTTAGCATGGCTTCCTTCGAAGGGAAGTAAAGCCGGTGGTCCCGTGTTGTAGATTTACGGCACATAAAAGAACCTCAAGCCTGATAAAGAGGTCTCTGAGCAATATTACCGATCTTTCACGCCCAATATAGAATGGGACGCTAAGACTGTAGCAGTTAAAGAGCGTCCATAAATAAAACTCAATTTCAATTTTGAAGGAGTTGTTAAATGAGCACTAGATTTTTACAAAGGATTGTGAACTGAGAATTTTACAGCTTTTTAAGAATTGCTATATACTACCAAACATTAAGCTTAAGAAATATTTGAACTTCTATTCTAAATGAGGTGATCAATGATAACTAAGAAAAAACAATGTTTTAGGAAAAAAGGAAATGAATATTTGTTTCTATTAATTCTCTGGTGTGTATATTTGTTTAGCATGTTGTGGCAACATTATTAGCTAAATTATTGTACTTAGACTTGAATTACTAGATAAAATACACCGCAAACATTAAAGAAAAAAGAAAGTTTAGCCCCTTGTTATGAGCCCTTTTTACACAAACATAAGTTTTGGTAATCAAACTTAAGAAATAAGAGTGGAATGCATTAATTGAAATTAATTTAATCCTGTCTTAATGAAAAATCTGATGTGTTGCATTCACAAGTGTTTCTCTACTTACTCCACTATAAACTATTCTTACAAAAGCTTACCCTTCTTTCTACTTCTTGTTAATCCAGATAAACTTTCAATTCACATTTAAGATTTCATTGTATGGTATATAGGTAAAGTGATGGTCACATTTTTAAAGAATATGCAGCTATGTGATGACTTAGAAATTCCATGTTTTTGCATGACAAGAAAAAAATGAATAGTAACTTCCCAGTTGAGAAAAGTGTAAGTATTAGAAAATTGAAACCAATAACAACAAATATTTCAGAAATAGTTAACTGCATAAAAAAGTTTGACATAAACTATGTGCTTTGTATAATAAGAATTTGTCTATCTCATATGGTTTACCAATTATACAAGTTATTCAGAATGAAGAGCGCTTCACAGGCTATTCCTAGAAAATTTGAGATATACATTTTATTTGTAATGCAAATATCTTAAACATATGGTATTTTAATAAAAATCATTGAGCCATTTTTGAGAAAATAAAAAATAAGGACAATATTTCCATGTACAGGGTAGTTTGGGATGGGGGAAATTTCCTGAAAATATTTGTGTCATACTGAGCGGGATAGCTCAGGCAGTAACATCTGGCCTGCATTCAGGAGGTCCCGGGTTCAAACTCCCGGGGCCAGCCAATCTGACCAAAGGTTTTTTCATGGCTTTTCTTGGACATTAGGTGAATGGTGGGTTGATAATTCGATCCGCAAATTTTCCTATCCTCCTTTTTATCACTACATTTCATTTCCTTCTTCTTTACCGCTATACCAGGCATTGGGCTGATCACTCATCCTGGATATGATATGATCCAGAGTTTACTTGCTCCTCGACAGGCTACTGACACAAGACATTGGCTTGCAAGTCTTACAATGAGGAGCGTAATCAATTGAACAAATTTGTGTTGTAGCCTTGGAAGACTCTGAATTTATATACCAAGTTTGCTACTTAACCATCTTTTTGTGTGTGTGTGAGAGAGAGAGAGAGGGAGGGAGGGGGAGGTAGAGGGAGGGAGAGTGAGAGAGAGAGGGAGAGTAAGAGAGAGAGGGAGAGAGGGAGGGAGAGGGAGTGAGAGAGAGGGAGGGAGAGGGTGAGAGAGGGGGAGAGAGGGGGAGAGAGGGAGGGAGAGAGAGCGAGAGAGAGTGAGAGAGAGACCATTTTGTTAAAGTTCTTTTTTTGTATTCAGGGGACCTCAGAACTTGTATTTTCAGTGAAATCTTGGTATAGAATTTTGGGTGGAATACAATACTTACTAAGTAGTACAGAAAACACAGAGTGAAAAAGAAAATGAAATGCAGGGTACCAGGGGGAATACGAGTGTTTATTAGAAGGGACAGGAACTTAGAACAAAGGAAATAAAGAGTGCAGGATTAGAGAAAGTAGGGACATGAGAAATGATATAGAACTGTCAGGATGAAATTAAATAGGATTAGCTAATTTGCATTAGTTAAACAGGATTCTTATACACCAATAACCAGGGGTTAGTGTGTGCAAGGTCCAAAGGAACAAACAAACAACTCTTAAGGATAGAAATTACTTGAATGTGTCTAACAAAAATTTCATTCAAGTAGTACAGGGAAAAAAAAAAAAAAAAAAATATATATATATATATATATATATATATATATATATATACAGAAATAGCTACATTACACATTTCGTTAGGATACAAAGAGAACAGCGAGTCAAATGTTTAAGAACTGGACGCTGTATGCTGGTATTAAATTCCATAACGTTTCCAGCAATCGCGAGAAATAACTGAAAATCAACGGGACTTAAGAAAAATGACAAAGTATTGTATAAATCAAAACATTAATAATGGATATCTCGGAAATGGCTAATGCCACAAAAAAATTGAAATAAATTGTTTGTTTTAAAGAGATCTACATTTTTGTGTAGTATATTTTCGTCTATCGCTTAATGTTTATCAGTTATACAAGATTATACAATATTCTTTTCAAAAGAGGACTTCAAAGGTTATTCCCAGAAAACTCAAAATATATATTTTAATTGTCATGTAAATATATTTAATATATGATATTTTAATCCAAATTGTTAGAGGCATTTTTTAAAAAATCCAAAATGTCCCATGTAAAGGGTAGTTGGGGTGGGAGGATTTTCTTGAAGATCTTCCTATCTTATCGTTGGATGATATTGAACTTAAATACTAAGTTTGGTATTCATCCAACTTTTCATTTTTGAGCTATGCTCACTCTCTCAAATGCACGCATACGTACACCTGCACCGCACAGACCTTTTTGTAAAAATGACCGTTTTGGATTCAGGGACCTCAAAATATGTATTTCTGGTGAAATCTTGGTATAAAATTTTTGGGTGGAATGCAATAGTTTATCTACTATGTATGCGGCAGAGAAAGGAAATGTAGACTTTGTGGGGGAATTAGAACACAACTTTATAAAGAGAGCATTATAGAATAATATTGAAGTCCACACTTAGTTTGCTGTTTGGTCTTGTTTACCATTCCGTTGTCTATTTTCTTTTGTTTACTTCTGGGCATGCAGGTTTTTCCATAGTGAAGTTTTGTCATGAACAGTTTGCATACACATGTACCATTGACAATTTCTAATGTACTTCACTGAGACTTTCACCAACATAAACAAATGACAGAGGAAACCATGCATTCTGCATAAAAAGGGCACATAGGCCTAGGTGCCCTTTTTATGGCAACCACCTTAATTATAAAAAAATCAGTTACTAACAGATGTTATGTGGCCCAGGAATCAGATTGCTTAAAGAACATTTTTAGTACACAGGAAAATGCCAAGTCAGATAAAAAAAAGCTTTTAGTGCTATTAATTCAATATATTAACATAGTTCACCCTATTTTTACTTTCTCTACCATGCACCAAGTAGGTAGTAAGATATTGCATTCCACCTAAAAATTCAATATCAAGATTACATCTGAAATACATGTTTTGAGGCTCCCTGAATAATAATAATAATAATAATAAAAAAAAACATTCTTAGAAAAATGAGTGCGTGCCCATGTGTGTATGTGTGTGTGTGCGCGCACACGCGTGCGTGTATCTGTCTGTGAACAGCATACACTCAAGAATGAATAGTCAGATAAATACCAAAATTGGCATTTAGGTTCAGTACCTTTCAAATGTGATAAAGATTTTCAAGAAAATTGTTCAATCTCAAACTACCTTACATGGACCATTTTTCAAAGTTTTGATTTTCTAAAAAAAATGGCTATAATGATATATTTAAGATATTTATATTAAAAATAAAATGTACATCTTGAGTTTTCTGGGAATAGCTGTGAAGTCCACTTCGTTCGGAAGAAATGCATAATCTTGTATAACTGGTAAACATTTAGCAATAGACAAAAAGGTACTACACAAGAAATGTAGATCTCTTATCAGTCATCTCCGAGATATCCATTATTAATGGGTTGATTTATTCAATACTTTGTCATTCTTTTCAAGTCCTTTCGATATGCAGTTGTTTCTTGTGACTGCACTCAAAGAGCATGGAATTTTAAAGCCAGTACATACGAGGGTGGTCTGAAAAGTTTCCAACCTCAACATGAAGATGGCAGCACTCGTAAATAAAAGCTAGTGAATTTCGTTGTTCATCTGTTGACAGTTACTCACCAAAGTTTCAGCCATTTTGGACGCTCAGTTGTTATGTAACAGTCGTTTGAGTGAGGTAATGTGAGTGTTTTTATGAAAATGGACAAAATTGAGTATCAAGCTGTCATGAAATATTTGTTTTTGAAAGGTAATACGCCTACGCAAATCAAAGATGAGTTGGATTCTGTGTATTGGGACTCCGCACCATCATTTACCACAGTGAAATTTTGGGCAGCTGAATTTAAACGTGGCCGTAAGAGCTTGGGATACGAACGTTCGGGACATCCAAAACTTGCAACTACCGACGAAAACATCGCCGAAGTTCACCAAATGGTGCTAGACGACTGCCGAATTAAAGTGAGAGAGATAGCAGAGACTATGAACATGTCAAAAGAACGTGTTTGTCACATATTAAATCAACATTTAGACACGAGAAAGCTGTCCGGTGTGTTGGGTGCCACTTTTGCTCACGTTTGACCAAAAACATGTTCGAATGAACATTTCCAACGCTCTGTTGGCGCAGTTTAGGCACAATAAATCCGAGTTTTGGCGCCGATTAATTACTGTATATGAAACTTGGATACACCATTATACGCCCGAAACAAAAATACAGTCCAAACAGTGGACTGCAAAGGGAGAACCGGCTCCAAAAAAAGCAAAAACTGTTTTTTTGGCTGGGAAAGTGATGGCGACTGTTTTTTGGGATAGTCATGGAGTTATTTTAATAGATTATCTTCAAAAAGGAAAAATCATTACAGGACCATACTACACATCATTACTTGACAAGCTGAAGGCAGAACTTGCGGAAAAACGGCCACATTTGCAGAAAAAGAAAATCCTGTTTCACCAAGACAACGCACCATCTCACACCTCAGCGGTTGCAATGGCGAAAATCCACGAATTACGGTTTGAACTGCTTGACCATCCACCTTACTCACCAGATCTAGCCCCAAGCGACTTCTTTTTGTTCCCTCATCTGAAAATTGCGCTTGGAGGACAGAGATTTTCGTCAAATGAAGAGGCAATCACCTTCGTGAACAATTATTTTGCAGAGAAAAACGCTGAGTACTATTTGGATGGGTTACAGAGATGGGAGCATCGCTGGGAGAAGTGTGTAGAGTTACAAGGAGACTATGTTGAAAAATAAAAAAAAAATTCTGAAAAAATGTCTTGTATCTTTATTAGGTCGGAAACTTTTCAGACCACCCTCATACTGCCCAGTTCTTAAACATTTGACTATTGCTATTCCCTTTGTATCTATAATGAAATGTGTAATGCAAACTCTTTTGGAAAGTTTTATCTGGATTAAGATGAAGAAGATAGGAAAATAAACTTTCAAAAGAATAATTTGTATACCCACTAATAAGCACTAGAGGGTAGAGAAATTCATGCGATCTTTTCATATACTGAATTCCGTGACTTTCCATCACTATATTGAAAAATTTTGCATGACAGTTAAGATTTTTTAACACTCTTAAGTTTTTCAAATATCATTAAATACACTGAAATCAGAAGGTGATAAGTTTTTAAGTTTAAAGGAAATAACCAATTGAAACTATGCAGTTTTATTTTGTTGATTTCTTTAATCTGCCTCCACCATCCCCATGGCCACTCTTCTTGTAATTTTATTTGTGTAATATTTGACAAAACATTACATATCAATCTTACCAATTAAGAAAAACAAAGACAATTGTTTTCATTGTGCCCTAGTTACATAAAACATATGTAAACTCAAAATACAATCAAATCCGTAAAGTTAATTCTTCGTCTTCCTCTTCAACTGTCAGAAGTTTTAGTATCTTTCTTTGTTCTTCAACTTTATCTCTAAGGAAGGTTTCCATTTTTCAATTCATTTCTTTTCTTATTCTTTCTGGTTTTGTTTTGATTCCTCGAAACGCTCTTCATATGTTTGAGCAGCCCTTATATACGTTAGCATTGTATGGGTGATAGGAATCTTTTCAATGTTTTCATACAACCTGATTGCATTCTTAACACGTCTTTGAGCAATGAAACTGCATTTAGTTAAGTTTTTTATTAATAAGTTTTTATTGATAGAAAACCCTTTTCCATGTGAAAAATTTAGACTAAGTTTCATAATACTCTACAACTCTAAGTAATGTTGGTTTCCTAACAGTATTGATGAAAAGAAATCATTAAGTCTTACACTTATTCTACTTTCAAAAATTGTAAGTTAAGCTCAAGACCAGAATGGGCTTCTGTACAGAAAGAAAGAGTATTGCCCTTTGGCCCTCTCTGCAACATCTATAATTCTATTGTGAATATAAAGTTCATCTAGCAGTAACGTGTCCTGATGACAAATAAGATCAGGATCCAAAGACAATACGTATTTTAGGTAAAATAAAAACTGTCTAACAAGTTTAGTAGAAAGCAAAAGTGTATTAATACACATTATAGAAGTATCATATACTACAAGGGCGATTCTGAAAAGTTTTAGAATGTCATGTTTCTAAAAACAAATGAAATTTCTTTATATTTGAAGCTACTTTCTAATTAAAAAAGTTAAATGCAGTTTGATTTATGGATGCTCTTTTTAACTACTATGGTTCTTAGTGTCCCATTCTACATGAAAGGTTGGAAATTTTGCTCAGAAGACGCATTATCCGACTTGAGGTTCCTTTACATGCCGTAAATCTATGACATGGAGCCAGCGGCTTTACTTCCCTTCTAAAGAAAGCCATGCTAAGGATTTTTATGCCCTCTGCTGGATTTGAACCCATGATCTCGAAAACTAGAGACTACCTAACGTGGTACCATTAGATCACGGAGGACAAGACTATTACTTTCTAATGTTTTGCAAGTTGATTGTCATGTAGTTTGTTCAATTTGCTGTAATAGTTTGTTAATTATCATCATTTAAAGATTTTGTGTTCACTCAAAAATGAATTTGATTAGGGAATATTTCCAAGCTGTGATTTTTTATGATTTTAAATTGTGACTAAACAATGTGAAGATTGGCTTAGGAATGCATTTGGTACAAAGTTGCATCTAAGCCAACAATTCATAATTGGTACAGTGAATTCAAAAGAGATAGGTTTTTTCCTTAGTGATGAAGTTTGTGAAAGACGCTCAAGTACTCTGTTACTGATGAAAATATTGCCACTGTTTGAGCAATTCTTGAATAAGATCGACGGACATCTTATAAATTTATTTAGGCAACATTGGTGATTGGTATGAGTCAAATCCAAAACATTTTACATCAACAGTTACACGAGAAAACTTTGTTGTCAATGGAATCCACATAAACTGACTCTTGATCTAAAACAACACATTGATAGGTGCAGAAAAACTCTGCAAAAATTCCAAGGTGGCACTTTAAATTTAGTTTGGAATATCATTACTGGTAATGAATCTTGGATTTATTGTTATGATCCTGTAAAGAAAAATCAATCCACCCAATGGGTCTTTTGAACAGAACCTAAGCCTACAAAAGTCTGACGAATTCACAGTGCGGGTAAGAAGATGGTTGCTAGTTTTTTGTTTTTCAAAACACGGGCCATATTGCTACTAAAGCATTAGAAGATAGACATACTGTTACAGCCGACTGATACACCAATGTCTTTTTACTGCAAAGTTTTTAAGAAGTTTGTGAAAAACGCCTAAAAGGAAAAGTAAGTTACATCATGACAACGCATCATTGCATATAGCAAAATTAACTTCTGAGTATCTGGATGCCCTAAAGGACATGGACCGTACACCATAGAGCTCTGATCTAGCACCTTGTGACTTCTTTTTTTTTCCAAAAATTGAAGATAAAATGTATGGAATCACTTTTCCATCATTAGATAAAGCAATGGAACATTATAAAATCTGGTTTCTGAAGTGCCTCAGGAAGGGTGGTATCACTACTTTAAGCACTGCTTTCAACGATGCAAAAATGTATTGATGATAAAGGGGAATATTTTGAAAAACAATAAAATCATCTAAAATTTTTTAAAACTAATCCTTTTTTGATTTTCTAAAAATTGTCAGTGTTACCCTCATAGTATTACAATGCAGCAGATGTCACAAGACAATTAAAAACAATCGATAGCACTTCCAATGAATCTACATCTGTGTCTTTATCTTTTTTTCAAAATCCATGTGAAAATTTCCGTGACATTTTTCTGAAAACTAGCTATTTCCCGGTCTTTTCGATATATTTGAAACAGTTTTCTTGCCTTTCGCTGACCTTTTTTTTATTTTCAACATTCCCTGCCTTTCAGTCAAGCGTGAACCATGATTTTGATGATGTTTTGACCAGTAATGAACATTGTAGTTCTTTGAGGATCTCCATGTTTCATTCCAAGTACAGCACCTTGTTCTATCAATTCCTTAGATATGCTATCATCAAAGATTTCACTTCATTTGGAAAAAGACAAGATAGAAAACGGGTGGCTCATACCCTAGGTCTGTTACGTGTGACAGCACTTTGATATAGCCACCAGTGCAGCCAGGCAACGTCTCAAAAGACTCTGACTAAAGTATAACAAAGCTCTTTTACATAGTTGTCAGCTTCATGTATATGATATGAAATGTTTCTGTTTGTAATCATCAGTCCATAGATCTGTAGTAGTAACTGCACAAGAACAGTTGCACAGAACTTCAGCAAAAATTTGTTCTTGAATGTTATTAGCATTTCATTGTAATTTCGCAAACAAGTCTTTACTTTACCCAACTTTTGATCAATGTTCCTGTGCAACATTCTGAAACCTAAGCTTGATACCACACCAAATGGGCATACATCCAATGTAGACATTTTGACACATAATCAACATATCTTTAAAGACGTAGAAAAATGCTACTACTGGAAGCTCATACTTGCCAACTTCCTGAAACTGAAACCCAAAAAACTTTCCTTTGTCTAACAAAGTGTATTTATGCTTCATAATATGAACTATAAACAAAAACTGTCACAAAAAGTGGAAAACTTATATCCCACAGCCATAGAACAAGAATAAGATAATTTATTTGAGAGTTGACTTTACAATGCACTTTGTAGATTACTGAGTGTTCTTGCCCATTTACTACTGGTTACTGGTGGTGCAGCCCAGTGCTCGTGATGAAGGATAGCCACACAATAAGCTGCTCTGTCCTATCATAACACTGTGTGTGGTACATTTAGTCTGTAATCTTAATGCAATAGAATTTAATGATTTGTCTTGTCCATGGTGTAACCTTTGAATCCATCCACAAAGCTATCTCCTTTGCCTTACAGTCATAAAAGGCCTCTGCTATTGCACATTTTATCAGCAAAGGGTAAAAGTTGACAAATATGGTCTTCGCTTACAGATCCATATCTAATATACTGGTGTCCACTGAATGTACAAGACAATGGCCAAGTTTTCATTGCACAAATTCAGTTTTTATGCTCATTTTGTTACAAACAATGTGAAATTGTTCCCACACTTTACTCTTTCCAGAAATATTTTCTTTCCAAGTGAAGTCTTTGCTTAATAATTTATGTTGCACTTCATTCAGAGATTGCTATATTAACGCTACAAGAACATATTTCACATATTGCACAATTGGGCAACCAACGACGGAAGCCTCTGTATCATGTCAGCAGGCTAATCATCCTAGCAATACAAGCTACATAGCCCAGCCCCTCTTGATAAGAGGATACTGCATGGCTAACAATCACAGGCTGATGACCTTCAGATACCCCTCTCCTCTCGTAATCATCAGGCTTGTCTATGGACACACTGTGGGTTTGACTTAGGCTGATGCAACTCTCTAACAGAAATGTTCAAATCATTAATGATTTTATTTGTCTAAGTGTAAAAATAAATAGCACAAATAACTGGGAGAAATAAAATAAGTTAGCACTGGTAAAAGGAACAGTGGTGTCAACACTAATGACAAGTTGCTAGATCTGGGATATTTTTAGTCATTTAGCAACAGAATTTAAAAAATGATGACTAGAGACTTTTCTGATGAGCTTAGGAACCTTTTAGAAACAATAATGGTGGATTTTAATTCATGACTTGATGCATTTGCTAATTGAAGAATTGAATTTTTAAATGTAAAACTAAATTATACACACTAAAAACAATGTTCTTGTTTTCCATTGGTGTAACATTAAACAAATACATCCAGATGTGATCCTTTGTGTAACGTATTGGATGATACAACTCTCCCTAGAACAGTTTGATCTACAGACAATTGCTACACAAATGCTTTTACAGTGTATTTAGATTTGTGCGATTAATTGTATCTGACTTATCTTCATTCTCTCTGGAGTTCAGGGAACAACAAAAGCATCTGAGGCTGAAAATAATGACTCTATATGTTTGCTGGATGATTTAATCAACCTCAATTTTGCTAGCAAAAATAATGTTAATTCCTGCTCGATTAGATGTTTTGATTGCAGCAACTAATTGACAATTATCTTGATTCACAACCCTATTTAGGGTACAAATTTGAAAGAAAACAAAATCTGATCTGACTTACTCACATTCTGCTGAAACCATAAGCAGACAGTGCATGGAATTTACTAGAAACTGTTGAATGCACTGAAGCACAAATTCCCAAATGATTTTCAAGTATGCAAAAAAAGTCCTGGCTATCTGAAATTTGTGATTGATCTCATTTGCAACAGAAAACAGTTGCATTCTTTCTCAAATAAGTGACTACCTAAATGGCAAAACATTACCAGTACAATGGACTTATTGCTACAAATTTAGGCCAGAACAAATTCCTTTAAAGAACTCACGACTCTGCAATAGCAATTATTTACATTCCACATATCAATGGCTTTTAACCTGCCATTGGTCAAAGTGTGAGTGCTATGCTCACTTTTGATTTCAAAATGTGTTATATTGTTTACCATTGAAGCCAAGAGTGAAATATTGTACACCTTTCACTGCTTAATCATAAAATAACTTGATATATGTTCTGGAGTGTTCAAATATTCCATTCTCCTATAGATAGAAGATGTGGTATACGTCAATGAACTGAGTGCACAGCTCACATGTCAACTGTTTATGTTACACAATTGTCTCATTGCTGCATGATATTTTATGGCATACAAGGTAACATATTGTATTGTTGTTGTTCCCATTATATGGACGATTGATCCTACACATTTCTTGGGTACTGACTCAATATTTTGTTAGTTGTATGCAGTGTTAGGTAAAGGTTTGATTACAAGATGGAACATCAAGAGCAGCAAATGCTGAAATGTCTCCAAGAAGTTGAAGATAAATCTCTCACAACATCTGAATTTCTGAAAGATAATATGTCAGGCCAGGGGAAAATACTAACAACTTCAACAAATATGTTCCTCTAGAAAAAGCGATATCTATCATACATTCAATATGGTGCTTTGTAATGTAGAAGTTAATACCCTGATTATATTATTAAATAAATATGTTAAAAGCTTGTCAAAGTAATTGTTAAATAACAATAAATAGATAGTGTGATGATGGTTGGTACTATGTGGCCATGCACTGGCATGTCGACCAACAACAGGTTCCCAATCAACTCGATCAATGCTGAGTTAATTAGCATCTTTGTGACTATTTAATTTGGAATTTGGTGACTTTTGGCTAACAAGGAAAGTTAGCAAGAAAATGTTTACATATAGCAGAATAATGGATGTAAGATGGTTTTGCAAAACTCCTCCTAACTCTGCATTCTTTGTCAAACCATCCACTATATCTTTTAGTATTATTCCTACTAGATATACGCATATGTCTCCAGCCCATTTCAACATAAACTCTAATGCCCCTTCACACTTATCTAACTTAACAAACCAAGCAATCCCACATCCTCCATTGATTAAGTCTCCAGCTATACCTCATAAACACTTAAAAAGTTAGTTAAACAACAAACTTTGTATTTGCGTCCAGTATCTTCTAAGGATGCATCACAAAGATCTATTCCAAACTATCCTGTATATGAAAAATATTTTTTATATAAAAACTAGCTTTAACGATTTTGATTAAAATACTGTATGTTTAAGATATTTGTATGAGAAACATCTTGAATGTTCTGCGAATAGCCTCCGAAGTTGTCTTCATTATGAATTAGTTTTGAATAACTGGTAAACCATAAGATAAGACAAAATTTTACTACAGAAAAAATTTAGATCTCGTTAAAGCACACAAGTTATGTCAAACTGTTTAGTGGCATTACTTCCAAGATGTTCCTTGTTATTGGTTTGAATTTTCAAATACTTATACTTTTCTCGGTATTCATTTTTTCTCAGTCATGCAAACAGCATGAAGTTTCAAAACCATCAAATAGCGATCCAGTTTCTGAAAACCTGACTATCTCCTTAACCTTTGTTTGCTTCTTATATCCACAACAAAATGTTTAATGAAAGTTTTATCTTGATTAACAAGATGAAGATAGAAGAATAAGGTATTCTAAGAATATTTGTAGAAGAGTGAGTAGAACAAGTCATGTGAATACAACAGATCTGATTTTCTGACATATTAGATATTCGAAATGAATTTTTAATCACTCTCACTTACTTCTATACCATAACTTAATTTTTACTGTCTGTCTCTCTCTGCTGAAACTTATATTATTTGGATTCTTCATGATTTTATGTTAGAAAGTGGAACATGTTATTGGATTCTGTTTCTATTGAAAATTCTACTGATGTATCTTATAACTTCAGCAGAGTTGTTGCATCTTTAACAAAGTATTTGTCTAATATGGCAAAACTGTTATTTACATATAACCAATATAATATCCAGAGTTTTGTGTGTGTGTGTATGGGGGGGGGGGGGGTTCTATTATATGTATAGGTGTGAGAATGCTTCTGTTACATGTATTTCCAGAAACTTACATATAGGGCTGGAAAGGTAC
The DNA here is from genome assembly GCA_030765065.1 of Deroplatys truncata. NCBI lineage: Eukaryota > Metazoa > Arthropoda > Insecta > Mantodea > Mantidae > Deroplatys > Deroplatys truncata. Next base: position 6,216,891 of record CM060988.1, on the reverse strand, counting down.
AATCAGATGTCTGAAAAATTGAACAAATTTGAACCACAGATCTTCCAGTTTCCGTTTGATTGCTCTAACCAACTGAGTTAACATGGCAACATGCCAGCACGGCATTAAATTCTACAACTGACTCGTGTTTTTTCCAGTAAACCACAAGTGCGGTAGTTTTAATGTTATGTGTTTGTGTATTTGTAGCCCCACGTTGGGATAATGTTTCTCACGTAATGTCGTTTACCTCACGCGTGGAACCATCTTGTGTGACGTCATTCGTTGGTCATTTGTTAACTCCTTCTGGCGTAGCAATCTATATGAATTAGTTTTAAGGTTATGTATATTGTCCTCCGGCCAGCTATTTAGGTAGGCATTTAATTCTTGCAGGGTGTGAAGCGGAAAAGGAATCTTTTATCCAAAAAATTACTAGTGATGAAATGTGTTTTATAATGTTTTATTGTCGAACACGTGCACTAACACTTTCACAGATTTATCTAGATGATCGCCATACTGAAACTGTTTATAATAACTTCTCACTTTTAACTCACGTACTTCAATTTTTGTATATAAGTGACTTTGTAATATTTTAGATCTTTAATGATTTTCACTGCGCTTAACTTGACGAACTGAAGGACCGATTGGCAACATGTAGTCACGTAGTGTACACGAATCTTTGATGAACTGAGCGGCCAACGTGTAACTACGGGAGACGATGTGTAATGCTTCGTGAATCTTGCCGAACTGGGGGACGCTCGACTTCGAGCATGGCTATTTATAGGCTTACCTCAAGATACACCTAAAGATTATAAATGAAATGCTATTGGCCAATAAAACGCGCCAACATTAGCGTCTATTTTACTATCCAATGAAAACCATTAATACATATTACTTTTATAGAATATTCTGGAAGCTTTTTTTTACTGAAAAGGCGCGAAACATTACGTAACTTCCTGGTTCCCGGTAACGATAAACAACTCAATCCCTTGCTAAAGTATTGTGTTATTGTTAACAGTTTCAGTAGAGCCGTATATTATTATTTACCAATAATAATTACAATTATTAAACCCCTGAAATCAATGTTACATAAAAATACATATTCATATTATTATCGTTAATTACCTCTGAGTAATTTGTGATACAAATTACCGTCTCATATGCCCCACTAGAAACATAATTATAAACATTTATAACCTGTTTGGAAATTTTATAATTTTGTTTTTAGTCTCCTAAATCTTGTAACACACGCTATTCACTTTCACTTAACACTTCACACGCGTTTAACACACGACATATGTTTTATCTCGCCACTACTTACTGGCTCTGGTTTAATTAATTTAGATATTCATCTGACATCATAAAATTTACTTTACCCTAAATTACTTATTTACTACTACCAAATTGTTTACTTTGAGTTGTTGACAAAATTTTATACTTCAAGAATTTCTTGTAATTACTATACATATTTACCAAAATATTTACCCTTTATACAAATATTTACATCTCTTAAATCTAGGCACTGTGTCACATTTTCTGTTTGCTACAGAAATATTTGTTTTTAATTATTTTTAATTATATCTACCAAATTTTTTGTTATTTTGTACTTTGCAAATATATTTACATCTCTTAAATCTTGACAATGTTTCACCTTTTCTGTTTGCTACATAAGTATTTGTTTTGAATTATTTTTACCATTTTTGTTATTTTGAATTTTATTTTAACAATACTCTTTGAATTGTATCTTCGTACTTTTAATTTAATATCATATGAAGTTTAATCTTTGCATTCTCAATTTTTAAATCTTGGAATTGTGTTTACGTACTTTTACTTTAATATCATATTAAGTTTCAATCTTTGCATTCTTAATTTTCAAATCTTGGAATGGTATTTACGTACTTTTACTTTCATATCATATTAAGTTTCTATCATTGCATTCTTAATTTTCAAATAGTGTTACAGATACTAAAAATTTTACTTATTTATTTATTTATTTATTTATTTATTTTTTTTTAAACATTTCTTTCCTTTTTTTTTTTTTTTTTTTTTTTTATAATTTATTTCTCTTTTCAAATAACACATAAATAATTAACCCTCTTACGTTCCAATACATTTCTCTGCAAGTCGTCTTTAACTATCCAGCATTTACTTTACATCACATTGCTATTTACCCTCCTGGATCAAATTGTGTGTGGCTAAACATTACTCGTAGCCGTAACCTAACCTTCAAATTATTGTTAATGAATAACCTCTTGTATTCATTTGAAATTTCATCACATGCTAACATTTGAAAACAATCTACAGTTTCTTGAACAATACATCTTTTAACAGCTTTCATTTTCAATTCATCTGCTATCTTTTTAACTTGAGAGTACTCTGACAAATCTGTACTAAACTGTACTGGACTGGAGTTTTCAATTTGAACATTTTGGTACAATTTATTTCTTTGCATTTCTGACTCATTTTGTATTTCTAATATTTCCCCTCTGAAATTAACTTGCGCCTTATTCACATCTACATTCATAACCTCATTTATCTCTCTTACCTCACTTGAAATACTACTCATTTGACTTCCTAACTCTGCGCATTCTACATTAACCTCACTTTCTTTGTTACCTATTTCCCTGCTCATGTCTAGCATTTTCTTTGCAATTTCTCCTGTCTCACTTGCTATTACTTCCTCATTTTCATCTCTCATTTCTGGCATACTACTATCTAGCTTCATAACTTTCTTTTCAATTTCTTTACTGCTTTGATCTACTTTTTGCTCTAATACATCATTACTCCTACCAATATTTTCTCTAAATTCCCTATGATCTTTGTTTATAGCTTCTCTCAATTCCTCAAAACTCTTTTGCATATCTTCCCTTTCTTGATCTAATTTCTTACTAAGATCTTCCCTTAATTCCCTATGACTCTTTTGCATATCTTCCTTTATATTTCTCAACAATTCCATCATTTCTTTTTTTATCATATCCATAATCATTCTAGTATCAGAATTAATATTTCCTGCTATTCTATTCTTACTTTCAGCACTAACATTTCCTCCCTCCAATATTACATTGTTTGAGCTTTTTTTTGTAACCTGTATTGACTTACAGCTAACTGTTACACTATCTCCCTCCATCATTGTTTCTTCTGTTTTACTTGCAGCCATTGTTTTTATTATCCTACCACTCCTCAATATCATTTAATTACCTTTTTGATGCTGTCTGATGCTGTAGTTTTGATGTCCAGCGTTCTGCCCCATTCTCCTAGGTTTGTATGTCGCTTCTGCGTTGTATCGTGATGAATCTACGTCGTTTCGATGTTTTCTTGTAGCTGAATTACCCTTCTGTCTTGGAATCTGCGTCTTGTAGGTCGTTTCATTGCTGCTTTCGCCTCTTCCTGGTTATTCTTGTCCCTTTCCTAGTCGTCTAGCCTTCCTTTCCTAGTTGTCGCTCCACGTTGATGCGCCAATTTGAAGGGGGTATAGTGTTGTATTTGTGTATTTGTAGCCCCACGTTGGGCGCCAATTTGCGGTAGTTTTAATGTTATGTGTTTGTGTATTTGTAGCCCCACGTTGGGATAATGTTTCTCACGTAATGTCGTTTACCTCACGCGTGGAACCATCTTGTGTGACGTCATTCGTTGGTCATTTGTTAACTCCTTCTGGCGTAGCAATCTATATGAATTAGTTTTAAGGTTATGTATATTGTCCTCCGGCCAGCTATTTAGGTAGGCATTTAATTCTTGCAGGGTGTGAAGCGGAAAAGGAATCTTTTATCCAAAAAATTACTAGTGATGAAATGTGTTTTATAATGTTTTATTGTCGAACACGTGCACTAACACTTTCACAGATTTATCTAGATGATCGCCATACTGAAACTGTTTATAATAACTTCTCACTTTTAACTCACGTACTTCAATTTTTGTATATAAGTGACTTTGTAATATTTTAGATCTTTAATGATTTTCACTGCGCTTAACTTGACGAACTGAAGGACCGATTGGCAACATGTAGTCACGTAGTGTACACGAATCTTTGATGAACTGAGCGGCCAACGTGTAACTACGGGAGACGATGTGTAATGCTTCGTGAATCTTGCCGAACTGGGGGACGCTCGACTTCGAGCATGGCTATTTATAGGCTTACCTCAAGATACACCTAAAGATTATAAATGAAATGCTATTGGCCAATAAAACGCGCCAACATTAGCGTCTATTTTACTATCCAATGAAAACCATTAATACATATTACTTTTATAGAATATTCTGGAAGCTTTTTTTTACTGAAAAGGCGCGAAACATTACGTAACTTCCTGGTTCCCGGTAACGATAAACAACTCAATCCCTTGCTAAAGTATTGTGTTATTGTTAACAGTTTCAGTAGAGCCGTATATTATTATTTACCAATAATAATTACAATTATTAAACCCCTGAAATCAATGTTACATAAAAATACATATTCATATTATTATCGTTAATTACCTCTGAGTAATTTGTGATACAAATTACCGTCTCACAAGATCTGAAATTTTCAATCCAATTCTATCTTTCCAACCTTGTCCTACACACAGCTTGTGTGGAACAACAATTTATCAAAACTGATTGATCCAACAGTGGTTAACTATGAAGCCCGGACTTAAATACTTACGTGACTGTAAGTCACCATTGGGGTAAGTTATCTGAAAATGAATTTGACGTTTATCAGGAAAATGTGAGTGTTTGGCACTTGAGCACAAGTAATTAACAAATCTGATGTGTTACACTCACATGACTTTCTCTACTCTTGTACAAACTATTTTTACAAACGTTTATTCTCCATATGCTTCATGTTAATCGAGATAAACATTTGCAGACTCTATCTTATTGCTAATTTTCTTGAAGATGTATGGGGAATATATATTTACAAGGGCAATATAGAAATACAATAGCCTTTAAGCATATACATATTTCTTAATAGCTGGTTGCTAGGTGCAGCACCATTCCCTTTCCCACAGATTAATACTCTTTGCATATCCAAGACAAAAAAATGAATAACGAATTCCCATTTGAGAAAATAAGTATTGAAAAATTTAAGGGAATAACAAGCAATATCTCGAAAATGGTTCACTCAACAAAAAAAATGTATGACATAAATTGTGTATTTTAACGCGATCTACATTTTTTGTGTAGTAAAATTTTGTCTATCTCTTATGGTTTACCAGTTATGCAAAAGTCGTTCACAATAAAGAATACTTTTGGAGACATTCCCAGAAAATCCAAGATATACATTTTATTTGTCATAAAAATATCTTAAACATATGATATTTTAATCAAAATCGTTAGCCATTTTTGAGAAAATTAAAATTTTCGAAAAATCTTCCATGTAAAGGGTACTCTGGGGTGGGGGGATTTTCTTGAAAACCTTCGTGTCACATCCTTGGAAGATACTGAACCCAAATACCAAGTTTGGTGTTTATCCGACTGTTCGTTTCTGAGTTATGCTGTTCACAGACACACACACAGACAGACAGACAGACACACACACGGACATGTTTCCAAAAATGCTTTTTATGGATTCAGGGGGTCTCAAAACATGTATTTCCGGTGAAATCTCGGTATCGAAATTTTGGATGGAATACAATACTTCCCCTACTTACTATACGTAGTAGAGAAAGTAACAAATCTCAGAACTACTTTCATAACATGTTCATAATTAACCCTCCACGGTCAGAAAGTGGGCATAACCACAATTGTTTGGAGGCGAGGTAAACTTAGTTACCAACTGAGCATTTATGGCTGAATCTAATGCTTTGCACAATTATTATCACATATCAGCAGTATGCAAGGTTGCCATTCTTAGCCAGTTCAAACATGTTTAAGGGGACTCCCGGCCACAAGTTTATGATGTTGTACATGCGAGTGATTCCGCTTTTATAGAGTAGTTCGCATGATATGTGAAAATGGTGTTCCGACGAACACTAACAGATAGTGAAGTAATGTCCATGTTCAATAAATTCAGTAACAATTTTTCTTACTTTGAATTATTTCGCTCAAAAAAAATAAATAAATATAGAAGCCCCTCTGCAGAAAGCAAGGTGTAACAATGACTCAAGTGTCTTGAGCGATGACAGTGATGAGTGCCCAGATTCACTCTTACCAATACAGGGACTTTAATTGAAGCGTCCATTTCCATCCATATACATGTTTCAAACTTTATCACACAGTGAAAACCTATTCAGAGTGAACCTATGAGTGTGTAATACCAATGTTTATATGTATACACTTTCAGCACATTTGACGAAGTAGCCCACCAAACAAAGAAAACACAAAAAATTTGCGAAAAAATATCTTTATTTCTCTACATAGTCTCCTTTTAGCTTGACACACTTTTTCCAGTGATGTTCAATAGCTTGAATACCCTGTTTATAATGTCAAGCTCTTCAAAATGGCTATGAACCGCAGTCCACCATTCATTTTGGCAAATCTTATCACCAAGCCATTTTTTCAAGTTTGGAAACAGAAAATAGTCTAACTAAATCTGGCAAGTAATTCAAACTTTAACTCATTGATTTTCGCTATTGCAATAACAGATGTGTGAACTGGTGCACTGTCTTGATGAAACAAAACTTTCTTTTTTGCCAAATGCAGCCATTTTTCCTTGATTTCATCACTCAAACACTCCAATAAATTTGCATAATATTCGGCGTTGATTGTTTTTCCTTTTTGAAGATAATAAATGAAAACTATCCCATATGCATCCCAAAAAACTGATGCCCTTGCCTACAGATGGATCTGTCTTCACCTTCTTTGGAGTCAATTCTCCCCTTTCAGTCCACTGTTCTTACTGTTCCTTCATCTCAGGTGTTAAGTAATGGACCCATGTTTCATCCAGCTTTATTGCTGTGAAACATTCTCACAATGCAGTTTTTGTTCCATTGTGAGCAAATGCAGCAACCCATCTTGCGCACAATTTCTCATCACCAAATTTTCATCCAATGTGCAATATACAGCACTTTTTGAAATGCCTACCATCGCTCATTCAATATTTTGTGGATTTTCTTCACCATTTCTGGCGTGGTCACCTCATATTCGTCTTGGCAGCTAGTGCAGCCTCATTTAAACTCTGCCACCCAATATTTTACTGTTGTAAAAAAAAAAAGGAGCAGAATCTAGCACAGCTTTGATATTGGTTGGACTGAGACCTTTTAAATGAAAGTATTGTATCACATAACGATGACCAATTTTTTCCATGTTTACAAATTCACTGAGAGCGTTCACTATAGATGGCTCCAAATAAATAGTAAACAATGCAGCATCATCAAACTTCACCTTTATAAAGTTGGTACTTCCTACCATAGTCATTTTTTTCAAACAACCACCACCATCTACACATCAGGTAGTCCGAGACTACCTCATATTTTTGCATCAGTATCTTAATAAATCTTTTTTCAAAATCAGCACTAAGTCAGGTGTGATCATTTACATTTGCAGTATATTAGTTATGTCTATGAATAAGTGTAAACAACATAATATTTTCAACTTTAGAGCAATTTTTAAACTATGTTAAATCTGGCCCAAACTTCTTCATGAGAAGGGTTCAAGATCCAGAATGCTGTGGTAATCCTAGTTTCATATGCACTCGTGAAAAGGTTTGTTAAGGAATGGTGATAGAGAATTCCCCATTGCTGGGCTTGCTTTTGTATATAGCATTATTCTCAATGAAACTGAAGAGGTTCTGTTGTTTGCATAAATCCGTGAGTTTGATAATTCCTCTATACCTATTTCATGCAGAAGACAAACCCTAATGTATCATCCGTTGAGCACAGGGCAGCACCACACGGAGGGATGATGTAAGCGAGAGGTACTGTTTAGTAAGTGTTATTGTGCCTGCAACATAACCTTTCACCTAAACACCAGACCAACTCGACTGCATTGAAAAAACAATAATAAAGCAGTAGTCTGAGAATACTGAAACCTACCTTCTTGGCTATATCATACAAAATTGGTTCCACTCCTGTATGGAGTGGGTGATGAAAATTACTTATATAATCGATACTTAAAGTTGGAGTAATCCACGAGGAGGGATTTAAGCAGTAATTTTGGCCAAATGAAGTCATATTAACCATCCGAAATATTTAGGTGCTGTAGTTATAAAGGAGAAACTGGCGACATTCAGAGGTGAGAGGCTGCCAACTGAAAGAGGCAAAAGGTCACAAAATGAATGTTGCTAACATATGAAAATCTGGAAAACTAAAGTAGGGGTTTAGCCTCATAGATCCTACGGTTACATCCTGTCGTCACTCCTCTACATAAAACACCCCTCGACTACGCTTTGTAGCTTAGAGCCCTCAACCCTGGGCTATGCTTCTATATTGGCAGTTTTCTGTACCTTCTACTATGTTCGGATTGCCAGTAAGAGAAGGCAGCACATGCAACAATTTTGACTGATACCCGCATATAGGAGTACTACTTCTGAAATTTGCTGAAGTAACTCTGCCTTAACCATTTCATTGCAAACAGAAGTATTCTTGGTCTGAAGCTACCAAGTAAGTATGTCTGCTTTTCTCCAAGATTTATTCACAATTCTTTCTGCCTTTACACTGTGATATTGTAATGACACTATTTAGCTCCAATTTAGGCATTTTGGTTTGAAACCATTTTTAAAAGGTGTCACTGGTCATTTTTGGGGGGGGGGGTAATCCCCTTATTTCCGTGATTCAAAAACTAGATCACTTCCTTCTTAAGTCCATCCTAGCTTCTAATGAACAGCACAATTAATCTTTTCCCTTTCCCTGCTGGTTTTTTCAATCCAGTTATGAAACCTGACATAAATACCTCTTTTTCTCGAAGTTACCTTTTGTAATCCATGCTTTAGATGTTCTATGTCTTTAATTCATTGTTTCATTTAAATAATAAACCTTTTGTCCCTGTTGCAAGAAATCCTTTAGTTTATCCAGGTAGCACTGTCGTCTGTGTCGACAACTAACATTTTATAATTTCATCTAACAAACCCGAAACCTATTTCCTCCAACAATAACAATATCTCCTTCAGATTAGGAAGTTCAGGATCATTGTTAATAGAAAGGAGGATCTTTTTTAGCATAGATGGCTCAATGCTAAATAAGAATGAATGAAGTTAATAGTGTATTGCCAATCTAACAAAGTCGGCACATTCTCCACCTAACACATTTCGCACTGTAAATCCTTTTTTTAAAGGGAGTACAAACTTCACCAGTTCTTGCCCGCTCCTTTAGAGCACTATGTAAATGAACTTCCAAATTTTCTCAGACTTCTAGCAAGGTAAATTGTTGGTTTGAAACCAGAGTTTCAAAGGTGTCCATCTTTTGTCTTCAATCTGAGAAAATTTAGAATTATTAGGCCATCAGGGTAGTTTCAGCTCTTATTTTACCATATACGTACACAGAAACACATGTGAATTTTGAAGTCAATCTCACCACATCTTCTATTGCGAGAGAAGGTACTTTTTACAGAATTTGTTACAAACGTTTAACAGAATTCTTAATCAACTATTCTTTCACACAAGAAATGCATTGGACAAGGTTTGAAAAGTAGAATCAGACTGAAAAATTCAATTTGAATCACAGATCTTCTGGTTTCTGTCTGGTTGCCCTAATCAACTGAGCTATCATGGCAACATGCCAGCACGACAAAGTACTTACACTTTGTAAGTCGCCATTACGGTATGTCATCTCAAAATGAATTTGAGATCTCCTTGTGAAAATGTGAGTTAGTTGTGGAATTTAATGTCATGCTGCATGCTTCTCAGCTGGTTAGAGCAACCGGAAGATCAATGGTTCAAATCCTGGCTAGGGCATTGAATTTTACCTTTCTAATATTTAACAGAATTGTTTTCTCTTCACTTTTTAGTGGTTTTCTGCATATATGTTTGTTTTTCAGCTATGACACTCTCGAAAGTAATATTTTCTGAACACATGGCAAGGAATACACTGATGGCTTATCTGGAAATCGGAAACGAACCACAGCAGCTACGCATAGCCTCTACTATAATCGTTCAGTTACTGAACAAACACATTGTGTTTCATAACTTGAACTGTTACAATAATGGATTTTTCAAATTTCTCTGTATAAGACTAACTACAAAAAGTTATGATCTGAATTGAACTGTTTTATGTACAGGAAGAGATGACCTATTAAGTGGGAAAAGCTGTAGTTTGCACACCAGCCCTTTGTCATGCAATTTTGTTTACAACTCCTTTGAACTTGAAGTGAAACCACTTTAGATCTTCTGGTTCTTTTCCTCTGGATGTAAGACATTTTCATATGAAATTATGCAGTTTATGAGTTGGAATTCTCAGAAAGAGGGCTGCTGTCACATCAAAGGAAACTATAGCACATCTCAAACTTAAAAGACAGTACAGGTTAAATGGGGTGTACTGTTGCTACATGTATACATACACCCACAACTTTGGTGCCCAGCTACAATCAGTCTACCAATTTAATCTTATCTTGTGAGTGATACATCACCATATACCGAAATATGTGCACTGCTATTTAAGGCTATTATGAGACATTTAATTTTCACTTGCACTTTCTCTCCCCTCTTTGCACTTTTAGCAATTCAAAATACAATTTTACAGCCATAAAAACATATACCAAACAAATATGGAGATGTAAAATGACAAGCTTTGAGTTGGTACATTCAACATAGGTGAAATGTTTTCAAACAGCAAACAATAAACAATGTGGTACACATCACTTTCTTTATTTCATCATGTTGCATTAACTTAGTGTGTTTGTTTGCCCACCCTTTTTGCTTTCTTTTTTGATGGCATCGAGGTCCTTTCATTTGTTCCGTTTTTATCCTATACACTACTGTTTCTGAACACCCGGTAGCCTTAGCTTTTTCTTTTACTGCTTATTAGCACTAATTTTACTTGAATAGTCTAAACAACATTATTATTTTGCATTTCTTATTTACTTTACCAACATTTTGTCTCTTCCAGGCTTCTGCCTCCACAACCATAAATAACATACATAACACTTCATAGTGTTACATACGCTATAAGCATGTATATTTCCTTACAAACTGGTGTTAACCTTCATGCCTTCTGTCTCGTACATGGTGCCTGTTAGGCTGAAATAGATAGATGACTTTTGTTTGGCAAACACAATGAATGCAAGAAATTACAGGATTCTGGATTATTTTAAAAACTGTTTCCAACCCTCCTCACATTTTCTCTCGCTTGGTCTCTGTTGTAAACCCAATAACAAAAAAAAATATTTCATTTAAAAAACTATGACACTCATCATATTAAAGATAGAGAATTCAAACTAGGCAGGTATCAACACTCCACTCTAAATAAGAAAAGAATATTGCTGGGTTCTACTCTTCGGTTTATTAGTTACTGTGTGATAAGCATAGAAACAGCAAATATCAGACTTTTACTGAAAAACATTTCTTCTTTGGAAATTTGGGCCCACAGAAATCTATAACAGCTTTAAAAATTATAAAAATCTGATAAAGAAAAGTATTCAGCACAGGAATGTGTTCAAAGTTGAAAATTATAAAAAGTTAATATCTACACTATGTTATTAGCAACTTGGCAAAAGCACGAGAGTAGAAAAGGACGAAGCTAATGGCAACGTGTATGCATTATATAGAGACAAAGTTATCCCATTTACCTCCATACTGTCTTTTAAGGTTGAGACAAGCTAGTGTGTATTTTTAGAACCATGCTTCAAACTTTGAGAAGGAGGTGTATCTGTTCATTAACCAATTAGCCAAGCTGTTCGTCAGGTCCCTGGAGTTTCCCAGTTTATGGACTTTTGGAAAACTATAGATTTTACGTAGTTTAATTGAATCTTGAGTCAGTGGATACACTAAAACTTCACTTATTTGAAATTAATAAAACATGTTTCGAAAGCAAGCGGTGCTTTTGAAACATGTTTGATTAATTTCAGGTAAGTATCCACCGACTCAAGGTTCAATTTTTATTTGAAACATATTCTTAATAAGGAGTTACAAATTGATTGAAACTTTCAATATTATTATTAGTGACATTATTGCACCCAAGTGCTCCCCTAATCTGATATACAATATTCTCATTGCCATATGTCATCCCATAAGTTAGAAAAATCCGATGGGTTACATTAAATGACTTTCTGTAACCTCTATCTCTATTAGTTGTATACAAATTATTCTTATGAAAGTTTATTTACCTATCTACTTCATTTTAATTGAGAAAAAAACCTTTCCAGAAATAGCTACATTACACATTTCATTATAGACATAAAGGTAAAAGCGATAGTCAAATGTTTAAGAACTGGGCGCTATATGCTGGCCTTAAAATTCCATACTCTTTCTATGACATTACAAGGAGCAACTGAAAACGGACAGAATTTTAAAAGAATGGTTAAGTATTGAGCAATTTGAAGCATTAATAATGGATATCTCAGAAATGGCTGATGTCACAAAAAAAGTTGTTTAAATTAAATTGTGTGTTTTAAAGAGATCTACATTTTTTATGTCGTACATTTTCGTCTATTGCTTATTGTTTACCAGTTATAGAAGATTATACAAAATTTCTTCCGAATGACTTCACAGGCTGTTCCCAGAAAATTCAAGATATATGTTTTGTCATTTTTTAGAAAATAAAAAATTTCGAAAAATGTTTCATGTAAAGGGTAGTTTGGGGTGGGGCATTTTCTTGAAATCTTCATGTTGCATCTTTGTAAGGTACTAAGCCTACAATACCAAGTTTGGTATTTACCTGACTTTTCATTTCTGAGTTATGCTGTTCACAGATAGTCATGGACCTTTTTTATTCGGGGGCCTCAAAACATGTATTTCTGGTGCAATCTCTGTATAAAATTTTTGGGTGGAATACAATCCCTTCTCTACCTACTATGTACATGGTAAAGAAAGTAAAAATATTTATCTCTTCTCAGAATTGTAGTTCAGAGCTACAAAATTCAGTTTAACATTTACAGAAGTGTAGTATTACTAAGGACCGATTTCAACAAGCGATATTACGTATTTAAGCATTAGGAGTCGAATTCGGGACACGTTTGCTTCACTTACTCTGTAATTTATACAGGACATGTTTCAAAAGCTCTCGCTTCCATCATCAGCTGTAGGTCAACTAGCGGTGCTGGTGTCACCTTCATTCTGGTCTCTGGTAGATGGTGCAGTGAATTTGGCATAGATGTTCGGAGGCAGGATCTCGAAGTTCAAAACTCTGTGTTTGTGTTTTTAGATAAAAATCTTCTCCCATATGGCGAGTTTAGCTGATGGTTTACTTCATTTATTAGTTTACAGTTTGTGTCTAATTCGTGATTTGTTTCCCAAAAGTGCGCTGCAACAGCTGATTTGTCTGTTTAGATTTTGTGTTCTGGATATGTTCTTTGGTGCGGGTGTTTATGTTGCGCTTGGTTTTTCCGATATATGCTTTATTGCATTCTTGGCAGCTAATCTTGTAAATCTCAGGTTTGGAAGTTTTTGGTACCTGATCTTTGGGAGGTACTCTCAAAGGTTTTTCAAATTGAATTTATTTTAAGGGGCTAGGATTATGTTGTGTTTTGAGAAGACTTTTGGAACCTGATATGTAAAGGTGGGTGAATTTCTTAATTTTCTTCTTGTCTTCCAAGAATGAATTTATTTTTGTTGTTTTGTATTTTCCTGTATATCATTCTTGAGTTAAACAACCACTATTCTGGTGATTTCCTGTATTCTTTGTTGTATTTATCTTTGCTAAAAGGAAAGTCAATTAACCTGTGTGCTAGACTTGAAAATTGCCTGTTGGTGTGACTTTGGGCTAAAACTATTGCATTTGATGTAGTTTTCAGTGTGTGTGGATTTTCTGTATATACCAAAGGAAAGTCTGTCACCATTTCTCATTCATTTTATATCCAGGAAAGGCAGGTATCCATCTTTCTCTGTCTCCACAGTGAAGTTGATAGCTTGGTCTTGTAAATTTAACAGGCATCCTGAACAAGTTTTTTGGGCACTATTGCAATAACGTAGTCTACATATCGAAACCATACTTTGAAAATATTGGAGAAAGTTTTGGTTAAATGTATTTTTAACAAGTTCATAAACATATTTGCAAGGAAGCAAGAGAGTGGATTGCTCATAGCCAAACCAGACCTTTGTTGGTAAAACTTGCCCATAAAGTCAACCGATATTAAATTTTAATACAATGTTAAAGTGATTTAACATTAAAGTTAACTCAAATTCTGTTTCATCGAGCAATGTTAGCTGTAACATCATGTTAATTTAACATTGCCTTACCCTTATGTTAAGATATTTAACAAATGTTAGAATGTTGTAAATGGCTGCCGCAAACCAAGCTGTTGATGCAAAGTTGCCATGTTTGAATTTTCTGAATGCCATTCTTAACCAAAGACGAGCTGTGAATCATAATGAATGACTTTAAAAACTTGCAAAAGGAGGAATTTTTAAAGAGTTACGGTGAGCTAAAATGTCACGAGCTGGGTTGTAGAAGATACAGGAGGCTAGAGCACTACTAATAGAAATATGCCTCTTTCCCGTAAGTGTTAATTATTCTGAGATTTCATGCCACTACACTTTTCATTTAATAGTAGGTGATAAAGGTGGCATTCAAAAGCTACTATTTGTGGCTTTATCTGGAAGGTTTCCAAAGCAACTGCTTCAAGAAGCAAACAATATTTTTGTTGGGGTTTGATCCTCAATCAATGACAACACATACTTGTCCACTTTAGTTTCAATGTAGTGTCCACCACCAGTTTAAAGCATTGTAAATGCTGTTCGCACCTGGTGTTTTTGGAGCAGTTGCTTACTGGACCTGGGAGAAATGCATGCACTGCAATTCAATTCCTTCCCAGACTCCATCCTTCTCCTTTAATACAAGTCTGTTGTTGCCTTTATGCTGCTCAAAAATTCCTCTATATTAACTAATTCTATAATTAATGCTGATTTGAAGGGTGAAACATTAACTCTTCTGCACTTACATATTTCAGTGGACATTGCAATTCTAACCCCCAAACAATCAGGAAAATTACATGGCAATAGTTGTCTAGTTGAGTGTTACTCAATTATCGCTGCAATGCATTGAACAAAGCATGTCGGAGTGCATTTGTAAAGGCTGGTTCTCAACAACCGAGAACTGTAACCAGAACGACAAAGTTGAAATACATGTATTCTAATGGGAGCACTCTTAATCTACAGGAACCTTTCCCAGGTCCCAGGAATGGGACAGAAAACTTGGCCAAGTTTCAACTTTCTCGTTCTCGGGAATGGCATATCAGACTCTTATTCTAGTCAGCTGTGACATGAAACAACTGCTAGCGCTCTGTATAGTCGCAAGCTGGAAACATGAATATGGAAGAAATTAGTAGCACGTGCTTCCTAACCTCAGATCTTGATACCTGCAGATCCATTGAGCATTGGTTCTTCTAGTGCAAGGGTCATCTGTAATTTGTTTATATGCAGCTCAAAACTGGCTATTGCTTAAAAAACAATAGAAAAACTACAAAGAACAAAAACCAGTAAAAAAACAAAGAACAATAAACAACTTAATGTATGCCATTAAATAAAGGAATGAAAGCTTGGTATGACAAGAAATGTAATCGATCTGCATTTAGATGCTTACGAGGGTGGTCTGAAAAGTTTCCAACCTCAACATGAAGATGGCGGCACTCGTAAATAAAAGCTAGTGAATTCCGTTGTTCATCTGTTGACAGTTACTCGCCAAAGTTTCAGCCATTTTGGATGCTCAGTTGTTATGTAACAGTCGTTTGAGTGAGGTGATGTGAGGGTTTTTATGAAAGTGGACAAAATCGAGTATCAAGCTGTCATTAAATATTTGTTTTTGAAAGGCAATACGCCTATGCAAATCAAAGATGAGTTGGATTCTGTGCATGGGGACTCTGCACCATCATTTACCACAGTGAAATTTTGGGCAGCTGAAATTAAACGTGGCCGTATGAGCTTGGGAGACGAACGTTCGGGACGTACAAAAATTGCAACTACCGACGAAAACATCGCCAAAGTTCACCAAATGGTGCTAGACGACCGCCGAATTAAAGTGAGAGAGATAGCAGAGGCTATGAACATGTCAAGGCGCAACAAATCTGAGTTTTGGCGGTGATTAATTACTGTACATGAAACTTGGATACACCATTATATGCCCGAAACAAAAATACAGTCCAAACAGTGGACTGCAAAGGGGGAACCGGCTCCAAAAAAAGCAAAAACTGTTTTTTCGGCTGCGAAAGTGATGGCGACTGTTTTTTGGGATAGTCATGGAGCTATTTTAATTGAAAACCATTACAGGAGCATACTACACATCATTACTTGACAAGCTGAAGGCAGAACCTGCGGAAAAATGGCCACATTTGCAGAAAAAGAAAATCCTGTTTCACCAAGACAACGCACCATCTCACACCTCAGCGGCTGCAGTGGCGAAAATCCACGAATTACGGTTTGAACTGCTTGACCATCCACCTTACTCCCAGATCTAGCCCCAAGCGACTTCTTTTTGTTCCCTCATCTGAAAATTGCACTCGGAGGACAGAGATTTTCGTCAAATGAAGAGGCAATCACCTTCGTGAACAATTATTTTGCAGAGAAAAACGCTGAGTACTATTTGGACGGGTTACAGAGATGGGAGCATCGCTGGGAGAAGAGTGTAGAGTTACAAGGAGACTATATTGAAAAATAAAACAAAAATTTCTGAAAAAAATGTCTCGTATTTTTATTAGGTCGGAAACTTTTCAGACCACCTCCTCCTCTCTCAAATTTTGACATTGGCTAACCCGCATTATCTTGGCTGAAATGGATGCATGTGACAAAATATCATTGGTCAGTTAAAAACAAATGAAATCCCAATACACAAAATTGGCTTTCTACTTTGTGATCCATGTGCATTCCCATTCTCATTACCAGGCTATTGTGAACCAAAATCTTCTATGTTGCATTGTTTCCTGTTCTCGTTTCTGTTTCGGTTACCATTCTTGGGGTATTTTGAACCAGTCTTAACCCTTTGCTGCGCATAGAGTATTAGCTAGTTCTTCTCCAAGCAGAATTGTGTCCATTTAAATTCTGAGCTGCTACTACAGATGTTAAACTAAAAGTGGCCTATATACACGCCTAATTATATGTTTTACTAGCTAAATGAAATTGATTAATTAATAACTCATTTAAAATTGGTTTGAAGTAAATAAGATTAAATATTATTTCAATAATTTCAACCCCTTTGTAGACAAACAACACTTATATACATGCACCCCTTTGCAATGCATCTTTATAACTCCGCAATATTAATGGCAATGGAATTCGTTACTTTAGGGTATTAAAAACTGGAATAAAATCTGCTATACTTAAGTAAAATAAATGCAATAATTTCTGCAAAATTATTATGGTACTCACCCTTAAAATGTTTACATCCCTGCCATTACTGCAGTGCAGATATTGCAGCATGTCCATAAAATGTTAGCTAGACTATTCTCTTGCACCATACAAATGTTATATATACACTTAATGGTTGCGTATGTACACCCTTGTATTAGTTTTGAATTTCCACCCCCTTTGCCACATGATAATTGAGGAAGCACCCAATTCTACACAACGCAATGTCACACTGTTTGCACTTGTGTTGTGACTGTATGCCACGACCTGATGGTGTTTTCCTTTTCTTCACTATGCACTGAGCACACGATTTCACCCGGCCTTGAATTTTGACGAGGGTGTGAAGAGAACTTGGTGCAGGAGTAGCAGAAGGTAGGCTACGCTGAAATACCGCTCGCTTACGCGACGTGAAGTCTGCGATTAACTGTTGCACTAAGTTTTGCCTGTAGTAAAGAAGTCTATTGCCATGAGCTGTAGAAGTAGGTCTGTTTGAAATGTCATATATAATAAAACTATTAACGATAGCAACATTCACTACAAAATTGAACAGATATTTCCACCCTTTTTCTAGGGTCGGCCGACACCGCAATACTCCCTCCTTTGGTCTGCCAGGTCAATCCCTGCCATATTACGAGTTCGTAGATAATAATGAACGTCCCTGTTATCATGCCAAACAACCGCAGTTACGCCTTCATGTTGCAGTTTGCGAGATTAGCCCCTTTTCAATTTCAGTTGTTTTGGCTTTGAAAATTGTTTTGACCAGTCTTTCCTTCCAGCATGAGTTGTACCACACGCATACATTTTCCTGTCCAAAAGTAATTTCATTAGCTGCGTGGAAGTAAAAAAATTATCAAAATATACGTGATGCCAAAACCCTGTATATTTTTCACACATGTCTAAAACAACCTGTTCCCCAAGTAGAAGATCGCTGTTTCTTGCCTCTTTTTTCCCAGATAGATTTTACATTTCAATAAATACCCACTTTTACTGTCTGCAATACCTCATGCCTTTATCCCCCATTTTGTACATTTAGCAGGCATATATTGTTTTAGAAAGACGCGTCGTTTGAAGCCTATCTTCGCTTCGTCAACAGAAAGTTCACGATTTGGTTTGTAGACACTCGCAAACTGTTTGATTATGTCTAAAGCAGGTCGTACTTTATACAGATAATCACAAGAATCTACCCCTAATCGTGGCCTTGCAGATTCGTCATTCAGGTGAAGGTACTGCGATATCTTTTGAAAGCGGAGCAACGTCATTGCTTGTCTTACAATTGGATAAATGCAAAAATCCCCCAAAAAATAATCTCTGGTTTCAGGTAAATGCATCATCCCCATATATATCAAAATACCTAAATAAACCTGTATCTCCCTTGAATTTGTAACTTCCCATTTTGGATCCGCCTTTTTAGCCTGAATCTGAGCTGCATATCTGTTGGTTTCATCCGAAATTTTTCCACAAAAATTGGAATCTATAAAAAGTTCAAGATAATCTATTTCTTGACTTCCTGTAGGAATAGAATGATTTGCACCTGTATGGGATGAAAATATTTCTAGCTTATAGAAAGTCAAATTAAAGGTACACTGTGCCGGTACTGCTTTTGTTTTAATTTGTCTTTCACTGGCTTTAGCCTCCTGTTCTACTGCCTGTCTCTCAGCACTCTCACTGTCACTTTGTTCCTTATCACTGTCTTGCACTAACTCACCGGCCCAAGATTCGTCGGAGCTACTTTCGCGATTTAATTCCTCGTAAACTGCTGCAAGTATTTCCTCGTCTGTTACCAATACCTTTTCACTACAACGTTTTCTAGACCGTGATGTACTTGGAACAGCCTCCATGGTACTGATATGGCTATAAATGCGACAGAAAACTGCTTACTTACACAACTGCACCCTGCTGTAAACAGTGCTATTTATGGTTTGCTATTACATTCTGGCTTGCGAAATCGCTGGAACAATGCAGCAGGAGTACGTTTACATCAACACAGCTCCTAAAAGCTGAGGTCAGCATAAGCAGAACCTATATGAAATGATAAACACATTTACTACGTTCTACTACGCTATGCGCAGCAGGGCATTTATCATTTCACTACGCTTTACTACGCTATGCGTCGCAAAGGGTTAAGCCATATAGTTCGGTCACCGCTTTCTCAAAAGCTGTTGTTTGCAGTTGCCTTTGATGTTAACAACATGTTAGCCAATAATTCACTGTAAAAGCTTCAAGAAACACAAGAGTTTTAACATAATGTTAACAAACAAAGTATTATGAGTGTTTTGAACATCGGTTGACAAAACCAGCCATCATTGTTTATGTCAATGTTCTTGCTCATATTTTAACTGAAAATCATGTGCTGTTTCCTGAATCCCCTCCCAGTCTTAAGGGGATTGGTATTTACATTTGAAGGTACTTTCAATATTAATTATATGCATTGGCCATGGCAATTGCTACTTTTCTTAACTCCTTTAATGAAATTATGAATCCATCTTCTTTTTTTTCTTTGGGCTTTCTCTACTACTTACCTAAAGTAGGTAGAAGCAGCATTGTATTCCACACAAAAGCTCGATTCTGAGATTTCATGTGAGGTTCCCTGAATCCAAGAAAAGCATTTTTGGAAAAATGTCCAAGTGTGTCTGTAAATAACGAAATATAGGAAAGATACCAAACTTGGTATTTAAATTCAGTATCTTCCAAAGATGCCACACAAAGATTTTCAAGAAAATGTCCCCCCCAAATTACCCCTTACATGGAAAACTTTTCATAATTTTTTATTTTTTCAAAAATGGTTCCAATGATTTTGATTTGTTATTTGCATGACAAATAAAATGTATATGTTGAATTTACTTGGAATAGCCTATATAATGGCTTTGAAATTTCGCGCTTTGCATGACGAGGGGAAAAAAAAAAAAACAAGCAAAGACTAGCAGTTAAAAAAAGAATAAGTATCTGAAAATTCAAAACCAATAACAAAGTATCTCAGAAATGATTAACACCACATCAATTGTGTACTTTACTGAGGTCTACACTTTTTGTGTGGTAAGACACTTGCTATTTCTTAAGGTCACCAATTACACAGAAGTAATTCGGAATGAAGGCTATTCTCACAAAATTCAACATATACATTTTATTTGAAATGATATTTTAATCAAAATCATTACATTCATTCTTGAGAAAATAAATAACAGAAGTTTTTTCCATGTGAAGGGTAGTTTGCTGTGTGATATCCTTAGGACTGCTTAACTTAATACTAAGTTTGGTATTTAACCAACTTTTAGTTTTGCTGCTCTCTTTCGCATGTGCATGCACAGTTTGCGTAGCACCCCGGCTTTATTGCACCATTGAGTAGCCTTTTGACATCTTTAGCCTCCCTATACTCATTCTTTCCCTCTTCCCTTTGCCGTTCTTTCATTCTTACATCCCTTATATTTCTAACCCATTTTGTTTTTGCTTTCCTTAAAAATGCACCTATGTTTTCGTTTTTCTTTTCTTTTCCTGTCAACATTTTTATAGCTGTTATTTTTTACCTTCATTTTATCTCCCATATTTTTTGTCTTCATATCATTAGCTCATTACATTCTATCACATAATTTTCTGTACTTTCCCATCCACCACATAATTCACAAATTCCTTGTACCTTGCCTCTAACCCTCTCAGGTTCATTAACCCCTTTCTCATCCATACTAATCCTTCCTATTCCTATCTGCCACAATGATCAACATATCCTTCTCTACTCCACTTTCCTTTCATTAACCTATAAAACCTTAGCAATTTTTTGCTTTCTAAGCTTCCCAAAATCTCTTGCTTTTTGATATTTTCCATTCTACTTCTTACTGTCTGCCAAAAGCCATTGATGTATTCATAAATAATAGAGAAAGTAATAACTGAAAATAGCTTCAACGGTTTTCCAATTTCCTCTTAACATTTAAGCAAAAAACAAATAAAATAAATGGCAAATTATATAACAGTTGTCTTAAACTGTGACCTAAAAATAACTTTTTCTACTGCTGAATTACAGAGAGAGGGAGAGAAAATAATAAAAGAGCCTAAATACTGCAAAAGTAAAGCAAGATGTATCAAATATCTATAGAGAAACACAAACGTATAAATATAAGTTTCTCAAAAACTTTATTGGTATAAATTTGGCACACTAACATTATAAGTACTTTATTAACACAAAAAATGATGAAAACTGTTAACAGTATGTATAACTGAAATGAATGAAATATGGGAACACAGTAATGTGTCAATAATATTCTGTCTCATTTAGTCCTTTAACTTAACCATGTTTGCAATTTTGTAAACAATTAATATAAACTGATCTGAAACAAAAACCTTTAGGATACATACTTCTTAAAATAGAGTGGTAATTTCTTTTTCTGTTCAGTTTTTTGTAATGTATTTATACATTTAAATGTGTTATTTTTTAATATTCTTAACAAAACATATCACAGATGCATAATTGAACTACAGTATTAAGAAAGTAAAGTTTCAACAACCAGCCCTCTGTTTTGCAGAGGAAAGTGTTAGGAACAATAAACATCTAGTGCAGCAGACACTTGTGTTATACCAAATTCCATGTGCTACATACCAACTGTTTGTACTCATGTCCACCAGGAGGCGGCTTAGGACTTGCAGCTGCAGCTTTTCTATGTCCAAGTTCACTCTTAGCCGGCCAAGTCGGAAACATAGCTGGGTCAATTGGAAGTGGTGCTTCCTTAAAATAGTCGTGTTTAAGGGCATCCTCTGCTGTGACACGTTGTACAGGATCATATGTTAAGAACCTACAACAAATAATGACAATGTCATTTGATTCCACCTTATCTGCAAAAACAATTCAACACGTGCTTGAAATGGGCTAACAATCATTTTATCAGAGCCAAGAAAAGTCAACCTTTACAATCACCCATAGATTCTAGCATATATAAAACCATAACCAAGCATAAAATAACAACACAGCAATCTTACAAAGTTATGTCATCTGTGCAACCTCCTATCTAAAGTGTCAAGTGAACCTAATTTTGCTATAACAAACCAAAATAGCATGTTTCCAATTAACCGTCATAAAATTACAAGCTTTGTATCTCATCACAGAGATTTCCTTGAGGTTAGCCAAACTCAGAGGGTATGTATTGCAGTTTCTGCAATAGATCGAAGCACATAATTTTATTTATTTATTTTTTTTTTTAAATTGATGACCATTTTTACAAGCACCCATTCAATTCTGCATGCATCTTATTTGCCATGCTATAACATACTACTTAAATATTCAGAATCAGAGATCCTACTAGAAATAACTAATTATCAATTCAAACAATCCAAAAATTATCCTCTGAATTGCACCTTCTTATTGCTGGCCACATTATGTATTCACATAAAATATCCTTAAAGTAGGAGTAATATGGGGGTAATCCGGAAAGCAATGACCATTTGCACATTCCCTCTATGCAGATTGCCATTGGACTTCCATCCAAGATCAAATGCTTTTCTTGCAATGCTTTCTCAGTGTTGTGTGAATGTCAGTCAAAACAAGATATTACTGTGCATTCTGTGGTTGTTCAAAATGAACTGTGTAATACAAAGTACTGCCAAATGAAAGGTGAGAGGTATTATTCAATGTCTGAATGCTCTTAAGTTGACACCTGCAGAAATTTATAATGAATTAAATGAAGTGTATGGTGGTATTGTAATGAATGAAACAAATGACAAAGTAGTGTTAAGTACTCGACAATGGACGAAAAAATGTGCATGACAAAACTTGAGCAGACGTCCGTCACACATCACAGATGATTAGAAGAATCAAGTAAACAACAAACTTGTGCAACAGAGATGCATAACCCTAAATGAGTTACAAATTTCTTTCCCAAGCACTTCTTCTTTGCTTTGTGCAATTGCGTTTGAAAATCTTGGTTTAATGGACAGATATGACAAATGCTTGTCCTCTTCGCCGTTATGGATAGAATGGTTCAGGCAAGGATTAGCTATGTTAATTTCAACAAAACATCGTTTTGCAGTTAACTTTGGAAAGCATCACTTGTTATACACCTAGTGTAACAACTAATAAAGCATACCGTGAAAGAGTTTTACCTGTTAGCATTATGTTTCATGTAATTTTACAACTTGTGCACATATGAACATTTTTCACTCCTGTCTAATTATATTGCAGTCTCTTTTTGTAATATATTGCGAGAAACATCCATTAGAAAAGAAGTTCAAGTTATGTGTGCTCCCTGTGATGATCCATTGTGTTTGGAATCTTGTTTTGAAATATATCACAGCAAGAAGAATTGTTTAAAATAAAGGAAGTATATATGTGAATTTCTTTGTCTTATGAATGTTAGATACGCTTTACACAACATGGAACATCACTGAATCATGTATCTATGGAGTGTTGAGGTTACGAAGATCATTCATCACATCTTTACTTATATCTGGGTGATTCAAATATAAAAGAGATCTTTTGTTGTTATTTTAAACAGAGCGCACTGTGACTTCCACATGGTTTGGGTGGAGATGTCAAAAGTGTGGATGGGTAATTGTTGGCCTCTGCAGACCCCATTGTTATTTCTGCTCAAGATGTCTGAGCAATGCACAACACATCATCAAATTCCTTACTCAGGAAGGTGTGAAATGTTACAGAGATTGGCGGTACAGTTCGGTGATGAGACACTTTCAAGGGCTCATGTGTTTGCTTAGCTAAAGCGTTCATGGAAGACCATGAATGGGTTGAAAATGGGAGGCATGATCGTCATCCAAAGACAAGCATAATGGAGAACATTCAAGCCATTCGTGATCTTCTTGAAATTTCTCATCAGGCTGCATTAAGTTATGGGAGCTATCAAACCATCATAACAAACAGCTTAGGTTTCCATAAAGTGTGTGCCCATTGGGTCCTTCGCCTCTTGATTGAACAAGATGTTGGCACATCTGCAGGTCTGTGAGAGGCACTTGAAAAAGTTTGCAGAGGAAGGGGATGAATTTTTACTTTCTCTACTACGTATAGTAAGTAGGGGAAGTATTGTACTCCACCAAAAAATTTGATACAGAGATTTCACCGGAAATACATGTTTTGAGACCCCCTGAATCCAAAAAAAGCATTTTTGGAAGCATGTCCGTGTGTGTGTGTGTGTCTGTGTGTGTGTGTGTGAACAGCATAACTCAGAAACGAACAGTCGGATAAACACCAAAATTGGTATTTAGGTTTAGTATCTTCCAGAGATGCGACACGAAGGTTTTCAAGAAAATCCCCCCACCCCAGACTACCCTTTACATGGAACATTTTTCGAAAATTTTAATTTTCTCAAAAATGGCTCTAACGATTTTGATTACAATATCATATGTTTAAGATATGTTCATGACAAATAAAATGTATATCTTGAATTTTCTGGGAATGTCTCCAAAAGTATTCTTCATTGTGAACAGCTTTTGCATAACTGGTAAACCATAAGAGATAGACAAAATTTTACTACACAAAAAATGTAGGTTGCATTAAAATACACAATTTATGTCATATACATTTTTTTTGTTGAGTGAACCATTTTCGAGATATTGCTTGTTATTCCCTTAAATTTTTCAATACTTATTTTCTCAAATGGGAATCCGTTATTCATTTTTTTCTCTTAGATATGCAAAGATTATTAATCTGTGGCAAAGGGAATGGTGCTGCACCTAACAACCAGCTATTAAGAGATATGTATGTGCTTAAAGGCTACTGTATTTCCAAATTGCCCTTGCAAATATATATTCCCCTTACATCTACAAGAAAATTAGCAATAAGATAGAGTCTGCAAATGTTTATCTCGATTAACATGAAGTAGATGGAGAATAAGCGTTTGTAAAAATAGTTTGTACAAGAGTAGAGAAAGTCATGTGAGTGTAACACATCAGATTTTTTAATTGTATCGTCACCTGTGTTGAAACTTGGGTTCACCACTATACGCCTGAGTTGAAACAAGGCAGTAAAGAGTGGTGAAAGAAGAGTGAGGCAACCCCAGTGAAAGCCAAGTCTTGACTGTAAGCTGGCAAGAGGCTTGCAACTATTTTTTTACTATGACATTTTGCTTATTGATTTTCTATGCAGCATCGCACCATCAATGTGGTATATTACTGTGATCGTTTGAGTGAGGTCAGACTTGCTTATCACAGCAAATGACATGGCCAACCAATAAGAGAAGTCATTCTTCTCCATGACATCACCAGCCCCACACTGCACAGCTCACTGGTCATAAACTGGAAGAAATGAAATGGATACCATTCGACCACCCTCCCTACAGTCCAGAATTATTGCCCTGCAATTTTCATCACTTTGGGCCACTCAAAGTGGCATTAGGGCAAATGATTTGATGATGCAGGTGTGGAAGGCTTTGTATGCAACTAGCTAATGACACAATCCGCTCCTTTTATGATGAGGGCATCAAAAAGCTGCCAATAAGCTGGGCTAAGTGCCTTTCCAAAGCAGGAGATTATATAGAAAGTGATATGTACTTTGTTATTTTGTTACATCAAATAAAAAAATTAAGTCTTGTTTATATTTGATTTGCTTAATATTTGTGTGTACTAAGGGTTCCTTTATGATTCATAGAAGTTAATACAAGAAGTTATGAACAAAGATGCATGATGCCACATCAGGAAATTGTTGGTACTCTTCTAGTCATTAGACTCTAGCTGCTGACTTTTGTATCTTCAGCTAGCTTAAACAAAAAACAGCCCCAACAAGAGTGAATATTTAACAAGCTTCTATGTACATTATGCCCAAATTAGCTACCTAGTTTAAACAAAAAAATAAATAAATAAAACTTTTCACCAACATTAAATACAACTGCAATCAATGCTCACCTTCGGTAGGTTTATCCTTATTGGTTTTAAGTTCATAATTTTTTTCTTCTCCCATTTAAATATCATTGGAATAATTTGCACTTTAACCAACTTATATAGAATTAAATTGCCAGCTAGGATTTGAACAGATATTGGCTGGCATACAGAGGTCAGGCATGGTTTAAATGGCTGATGCGGTGAACAGGTTAAATAACAAGAAATAAAGTAACCTTCAATTTTGTAAGTGACATGTGTTTTCTCTTAATAAAAGATTTTTTTTTTAATTTGATCATTACTTCCTTGATAAAAAAATAAGCAGAGCTAAAAAGAACACACATCTTAAAAGAAACTATCAAAAAAACACAACATTCAGTTAACACCAATCAATAGATTTTCCTTGAAAAATGTTTTGAAATCAAGAACAAAGGTCTCCATTCCCTCGAACAAAAGTCTGGTATGTATAAAATTGAATGCAACAAGTGTGAATACTTTACATATGGAATACATATAGGAATGTGGAAATTGGAGCTAAAGAACACTTCAGGCAATTAAAATATAAACAATTACAAAACATTACCAGTGGCCACTCATTTCTGGACTGTCATATAAACCCCACCCTTATACAACTCATCAATATAAACAACAATCAGCAGTTGAAAATAGTTTAAAAATGAAGATGACTGATCCCTACAGGGTGTGGCAGTGGGATATGACGGTTTTTAAAATGCACTTGTTTCTAGTGGTTTTGAGTGACAAGCAGCAATGTTGCTAATGAGATCCCTAAATAATTGTTTTTCTCAAGTGTTGTGAAAGATAATATGGATACTGGTTGTGGCAGGATGTGTTTTCTGAGTTGAAATTGATCACTCATGTGCAGAGAAGATTTAGAAAGAATTTAATATAGCACAGCATGTAAGAATTCTGTCCCGAAACATTATCCCAAGGGGATGAGTAAATTTAACAATTCTGGCAATGTTTGTGATAAATTTGTTGGTAGTGCAAAAACAGTCTGCACACCTGAGAACACAGGAAAGTCCAACTCGCTCTGCAAGGCGTCAATAAATGGCTTTGAATACATCGGACAGAAGTTTTCACCACATCCATACAAATTTCAATTTGTGCATTAAGTTAAACCAACTGATAAACTTCCTTGAATACAGTTTTGTAGACCGTTTACTGACATTTTGAATTCTATTCCATATTGTAAACATACTGATTATGTCGGATGAGACACATTTCCACCTTTTTGGTTATGGAAATAAACAGGATTTTCGCTACGGGAATGATGAATAACCCTTATAAGTGTGGGGAAAAGTACTGCACAGTCCAAAGTAATGGTCTGGTCTCTGCCTTTGGAATTAACAACTTGTGCTTTTTTGAAGAAGGTGGTCATACTGTGACTAACAACAAATGCTCATAATGTTGGAAATTCCTGGTGAAATTAATTTTGATGATGAATTATGGTTTCAGCAACATGGTGCACACCGCTCATGGCTCAATGCATTGTCTGCAACACATGTTTCAAGGATGCACAATTTCATGATTAGGACACGCAGCCTGACCACCAAGATCTGGCGATCTGACTGCAGCCGAATACTTCCTATGGGCTTATTTGACAAGTAGGGTGTATCGTAAAAAGGCTTGCACCATCATCCAGCTGAAAGAAAATGTAAGAAACAAAATTAGTGCCACAATCCTGTTTAGTTAGGACAAGTCATGCAAAACTTTCACAGCAGACTGCAGGAATGTATTGATTGCCATGGAGGCTACTTACAAAATGTAGGTTTTAAAAAGTAATGAGATATTAATAAACTGCATTGTACTAGCTTACTTCCAGTATGTGTTTTCTTTTAATTCATTTTAAGTGTCCCACAACAGTCTGTAACAGCCATCATATCCCACTGCTGCACCCTTTAGTTATAATGGCTACTAATTTACTCAAATTCTTCACAAATTATTAAATTATAACGTTATCTTTAATCTCCTAAAAAGAAGAATAACTAAACATTGTTCAGTGAATCTTTTGTGATGCAGTAATTTGTATCACAAATTACTTAAATGTAAATAATGATTGTAATATGAATATGCATTTTTATGTGACATTGATTTCAGATGTTTATTGATTGTAATAATTATTGGGAAATAAGTCTATACGGCCTTACTGAAACTGTCAATAATAGCGCACAATAATGCAGCGAGGGGGGTGAGCTGTTTATCATTATTGGAAACGAGGAAGTTACGTAATGTTAGCGCGTTATTTCCGTTGAGAACCTTCTGGAATGTTTCCCTAGAGCATATGTATTCATAATTTTCATTGGATATTAAAATAGACGCTAATGTTGGCGCGTTTTATTAGCCAATTGCAGTTCAGTTATAATCTTTAGGCGTATCTGGATGAAGGCGTATAAATAAGGTAGGTTGGAGGTAAAGTCAGTCAGTCCTTCAGTTCGCCGAAAGCATTCATACATTACACGTCGTATTTAGCGCAGTTCATCAAAAATCTGTGTACACTACACGTCGTCTTCAGTCAGTCAGTTCGTCGAAAGTATTAGTTCGTCATACATCGGATATAGATTCACAAGTTACGCGCAGCAGAATTATGAAAGATCTAAAATATGGTAAAGTTAATTATATAAAAGGTTGAAGTACGTTGATTAAAAGTAATCAGTAAGAAGTTATTATAACAGTTTCAGTTTGGCGAGTATCTAGATCAATATGTAAAAGTGATAGTGAACGTGTTCGACAATAAAAATTATAAAACAAATTTCTTCATCAGTGTTCTTTTTGGATAAAAGATTCCTTTCCGTTTACACAGCCCTGATCAAGACACATGTTCGACCCAAGATAAGATAATAGCTAGCCGGAGGACAATGAACAAACTTAAAATTCTTTCGAACACTAACACTGATGCAAATTGCTAACACAAGATGGAGCTACAAACCGAACAAATGAATGACGTCACAAGATGGCTTCAACACTGATGTAAACAAACATTATAAGAATACCGTCGCAAATTGGCACCCAGAACGTGGGGCATAGTGACCAGGAAAGGAACACGATGACCAGGAAAGGATCAGCATAACCAGGAAGGAATATAGTGACCAGGAAAGGAACACGATGACCAGGAAAGGATCAGCATAACCAGGAAGGAGCATAGTGACCAGGAAAGGAACACGATGACCAGGAAAGGATCAGCATAACCAGGAAGGAGCAGAGTGACCAGGAAAGGAACCAGGACGTGGAACGAATGCAGCAGTGAAATGATCTACAAGACGCAGATTCCAGAAACAACAGGGACGACAGACTACGATCGTAATTCCGAGATTACAAGACAACAGGGAAATTCAAACTACAGGACAACAAAACGACGAAGATTCATCGAAGCGACATACAAATCTAGGAGAGAGGGGCAGGAAGCTGGACATCAATGTAACAGCAACAGACAGCATCACAAAGGTCAGAGTATCGTAATTTTTTTTTAGAAAACAAAATTGTAACCTTTAAATGTACTTAAGGAGTGGTAGGATAAAGAAAACAATGGCTACTAATAATACAGAAGAAATAATTATGGAGGGAGATAATGTAACAGCTAGCTGTAATTCAATACAGGTTACAGAAAATAGCCCAAACTTTTTAGGATTTGAGGGTGAAAATGTTAGTGCAGAAAGTGAGAATAGAATAGCAGGAAATGTTAATTTTGATGCTAGTATGATGATGGAAATGCTGAAAGATATTGTTAAGAGTATGAGGGAAGATAATGGTAAGACTAATGAGAAATTAGAAAAACTAGATCAGAATAATAGAGAATTAAGGGAAGATATGCAAAAGAGTCATAGGGAATTAAGGGAAGATCTTAGTAAGAAAATAGATCAAAACAGGGAAGATATTGATAGGAGTTTAGAACAAAAACTAACTCAGAATAATGAGAAATTGAGGGAAGATATTGATAGGAGTTTAGAACAAAAACTAACTCAGAATAATGAGAAATTGAGGGAAGATATTCGTAGGAGCTTTGAACAAAACAGAAAAGATATTGGTAGGAGTAATGAGGTATTAGAGCAAAAAGTAGATCAAAGCAGTGAAGAAATTGAAAAGAAAGTTATGAAGCTAGATAGTAGTATGCCAAAAATGAGAGATGAAAATGAGGAAATAATAGTAAGTGAGATAGGAGAAATTTCAAAGAAAATGTTAGATATGAGCAGGGAAATAGATAACAAAGAAAGTGAGGTTAATACTAAAAGTGACGTTAATGTAGAATGCACAGAGTTAGGAAATCAAGTGAGTAGTATTACAAGTGAGCTAAGAGAGATAAAAGAGGTTATGAATGTAGATGTAAATCAGGCACAAGTTAATTTCCGAGGGGAGATATCAGAAATACAGAATGAGTCAGTAATGCAAAGAAATAAATTGTACGAAGAAGTTAAAGTTTTGCCTGTGAATAATCAAAAGCTAACTTCTGAAATTAACAAGTACCAAGATGTTCAAATTGAAAACTCCAGTCCAGTACAGTTTAGTACAGATTTGTCAGAGTACTCTCAAATTAAAGAGATAGTAGAAGAATTGAAAATGAAAGTTGTTAAAAGATGTATTGTTCAGGAAACTTTAGATTGTTTTCAAATGTTATCATGTGATGAAATTTCATATGAATACAAGAGGTTATTCATGAACAAAAATTTGAAGGTTAGGATACGGCTACGAGTAATGTTTAGCCACACACAATTTGATCCAGGAGGGTAAATAACAATGAGATGTAAAGTAAATGCTGGATAGTTAAAGATGACTTGCAGAGAAATGTATTGGAACGTAAGAGGGTTAATTATTTATATGTCATTTGAAAAGAGAAATAAATTAAAAAAAAAAAAAAAAGAGAAATGTTTAAAAAAAAAAAAAATTTAAATTTTTAGTAACTGTAACAACATTTGAAAATTAAGAATGCAAAGATTGAAACTTAATATGATATTAAATTAAAAGTACGTAAATACAATTCCAAGAGTATGGTTAAAATAAAGTACAAAATAACAAAAATGGGTAAAAATAATTAAAAACAAATATTTATGTAGCAAACAGAAAATGTAAAACATTATCTAGATTTAAGAGATGTAAATATTTGTGTAGAGGGTGAATATTTTTGGTAAATATGTTTAATAATAATAAAAAAAAAATTCTTAAATGTATAAATTTTTGTCAACAACTTAAGAAAGTAAACAATTTGGTAACAGTAATTAAATAATTTAGGGTACAGTATTTGCTATAAAAAAAATTTTGTGATGTCAGATTAATATCTAAATTAATTAAACCAGAGCCAGTAAGTAGTGGCGAGATAAAAAAAAAAAAAAAATATGTCGTGTGTTAAATGCGTGTGAAGTGTTAAGTGAAAGTGATAGCGTGTGTTCCAAGATTTAGGAGACTAAAAACCCAATTATAAAATTTCCAAACAAGTTGTAAATGTTTATAATTATGTTTCTAGTGGGGCATATGATGCAGTAATTTGTATCACAAATTACTTAAATGTAAATAATGATTGTAATATGAATATGCATTTTTATGTGACATTGATTTCAGATGTTTATTGATTGTAATAATTATTGGGAAATAAGTCTATACGGCCTTACTGAAACTGTCAATAATAGCGCACAATAATGCAGCGAGGGGGGTGAGCTGTTTATCATTATTGGAAACGAGGAAGTTACGTAATGTTAGCGCCTTTTTTCCGTTGAGAACCTTCTGGGATGTTTCCCTAGAGCATATGTATTCATAATTTTCATTGGATATTAAAATAGACGCTAATGTTGGCGCGTTTTTTTAGCCAATTGCAGTTCAGTTATAATCTTTAGGCGTATCTGGATGAAGGCGTATAAATAAGGTAGGTTGGAGGTAAAGTCAGTCAGTCCTTCAGTTCGCCGAAAGCATTCATACATTACACGTCGTATTTAGCGCAGTTCATCAAAAATCTGTGTACACTACACGTCGTCTTCAGTCAGTCAGTTCGTCGAAAGTATTAGTTCGTCATACATCGGATATAGATTCACAAGTTACGCGCAGCAGAATTATGAAAGATCTAAAATATGGTAAAGTTAATTATATAAAAGGTTGAAGTACGTTGATTAAAAGTAATCAGTAAGAAGTTATTATAACAGTTTCAGTTTGGCGAGTATCTAGATCAATATGTAAAAGTGATAGTGAACGTGTTCGACAATAAAAATTATAAAACAAATTTCTTCATCAGTGTTCTTTTTGGATAAAAGATTCCTTTCCGTTTACACAACCCTGATCAAGACACATGTTCGACCCAAGATAAGATAATAGCTAGCCGGAGGACAATGAACAAACTTAAAATTCTTTCGAACACTAACACTGATGCAAATTGCTAACACAAGATGGAGCTACAAACCGAACAAATGAATGACGTCACAAGATGGCTTCAACACTGATGTAAACAAACATTATAAGTAATACACTCGCATTTGTTACTAGCTCTTTGTTATGTTAGATTCATGTAACTTATCTAGAAATTTTTGAAGACCATGATCATGGCTTTTAAACCTAAATGTCTGAAATTTACAAATAAAAGAAATTACATGGTTCTTTTGACCTTTAAACAGTTATGTATACATTCTACAAATTGTAAGTAGATTACACTCTTTGACAAGTTTTCCAAAGGCAATGAAACAACTAATTATAACCTGACTACGCTTTAACTTTCCTTCTAAAATAATGTCCTTCAAGAACATTAGCTTACTTTTCTGAAAAAAAGAATTTTTTTATCTGTGTTCCTATAGCAATACCAGCTTCTTGTTCTTATTTATAATTACTTTAACTGCTAGGTCACATCATGATGAACGTTCTGTGGGTTGAAATTATAAATGTAGAAATTGCTGTATAATCACTCCCAAACTTGCCCAGTTCTGAGACCAGTCTCAGATATTTTCCATCTAACTGGTAACTCTCTCTCCTACTTTGAGTTCCCATTTCCTCAGAGTTGTTATTCAAGCCCGAGAGACAGTAGGGTATGGACTTGTTTGGGTTGATCAATTTTGGTGTAAGTCTTCCTGCTATGCCTTAGTTATCATGTGCGGATGGCATTTCTTAAGCTTGTTGGGCTTGTCTTAGCTATTTAAAATTCTTTATGGGCCCACATGGAAATTGTAATTTGTTGTTGATGAGCTTAATTGTTTGTTTAAAATAGAAAGAGTTGAAGGTTGTAGATTGAAAAATGCTGATGATGGGAGCAAACCATTCTCCCGAAACGCGTTCAAGTAAGAAAATTTTAGTGATGTAGCGTAACAACCTTCACCTCTCTCTATTTTAAATTATGACACATCACTGTTACTAGCTTCTCAATCTTCAAAATCAATTATTAATTGTTTGTGTTATGTTGCATGTTTGGTAACCTATAGGGTCAGTGGACAACTTCATTACCTTTGCATACTTGCCAATTTCCTGAAAGTAAAATCTGTAAAACTTTCCCTTGCCCAGCAGAGAGCAATGCCATGAAACTTAGAATGCTTAAAATGTTCAGTGCAATAAATGTACAAAAATTATATGTAAAATAAATGAGAATTCTGTTTCATAAGAATACTTTTAAGAGCTGGTAGTACTGCTTCTTTCTGTCATACATGTTGAAATTCTTCCCGATACCACAATAAACACACATTAAAGCAAGGACACCACTTCCTAGGCTATACAAGATTTCTGGTCCATAGTTTACACTTCAAACCAACAGTGAAAATGTTTAGAAAATCGAAAAGAATTAGTTTTAAAAAACTGAAATGATTTTATTGTTTTTCAAAATATTCCCCTTTAACATCAATACATTTTTGTATTCAATGAAACCAATAATGCACTCTTCCTGAGACACTTCAGAAATCAGGTTTTTATAATGTTCCACTGCTTCATATGATGACGAAAAAGCGATTCCATGTGTTTTATCTTTAATTTTTGGAACCAAAAAGTAATCACAAGGTGCTAGTTCAGAGCTGTATGTTGGAGGGGCCATAGTGCAGACCTTTATGGCATCCAGATACCCAGTTCTTAGTTTTGCTTTATGCAACGATGTGTTGTCATGATGTAACATTTGAGGCAGTATTTTAATGTCTAAATAATATTAACTGTATTTTTATTATAATTAAATTCAATAACAGCCCACCTTGAAAACAATATGTATATAATTATTAGGTATTTTAATTGTATGTAAAGTCATTGTAAATACTTATTTTTATTGTAAACGTATTTATTAATGTCATGTAAATGTTTATATACTCTAATAGTGCAAAAACTGTGAGAATAATATGTTTTAGGTTGTTAATAATGAGGTAATAATGTAATTTTGTGACAATAATGTGTCTGGAATTTTTAAAAGTACTGGTCATGAAAAGATCGGTAGTGACATAAGTTTCGCTTACAGTTTGGAATTAACCAATCAACAGTAAAGAAAAATTTTAGTTTGAATACTTAAATTCTATTGGACTAGAATTAGCCAATAAGAGACTGGCATTACCGAAGCTTCAGGGTTTTTACCGTTGGATTTAGTCAGCCGCGGGTAAGATGTTGTGGAGTACGGGTGGTAAAAATTGTGTTCTCCGCTAGAATATATATAAAGTGCTCACAGTTTTCTTTTATAAAGTGTTGTGTTTTTAAATGTGCAAGTATAAAGAGAAATAAAAAGAAGTGAAATTAAAAAGTAAATTCTGTGACGTCTTTTAATTCTTGTCTTATCATAACCTTAAAAGAACTTATGTTTCTACAGTGGGACTGAAGCAGCCGAGGCAGATTTTAATAATATTATGTAAAACAAGCATCATCATCACTATAAAGTTTGGCGTCCCAAGCATCAAAGTGCATCTTAAAAAAAACGTTAGTTTAAATACTTCTTCAAAGTGACGCACTTACGCGGGAATTCTCACATCTCACACAAATACAATACTTTCTCAAAGTGGCATCCCTCAACGTGGATCTAAATAATTACATAACAGCACACATATTTTTCAAATATACGTAATAATATTTATGTAACCTAAATACTATCTCAAAGTGGCATACAACTGTGGGACAAACTCCTGCAAACAACTACCATCATCATAGCAACTGCACATTATATTTCCTTTTGGACCTTATTCACAAACTTTTTCAAAAATTTACGGTAAAGAGACATTTGTGTACCAATCAGTAGTAACGACATGTCTACCTTCCAGTGCTATAGTAGCAATATGGATCATTTTAGAAACAAAGCTAGCAACCACCTTCTTACCAGCACTTGAAATTGTCAGACTTTTGTAGGCTTAGGTTTTGTTAAAAAGACCTATTGAGCAATTCACTTTTCTTTTCAGGATCATTACAATAAATCCAAGATTCATCACCAATAACAATATTCCAAACCTATTTGAAGTACCGCCTTGGAATTTTCCCGGTTTTTCTGCATCAATCAATGCATTGTTGTTTTCGATTGGGTGTCAGTTTATGTGGAATCCATCACCACCAAAGTTTTCTCACATCTAACTGTTGAGGTACAATGTTTTGAATTTGGCCCATACAAATGCCCATGTTGTCTGAATTAATTCATAAGATGTCTTCTTCAATCATTGCTCAAACAGTGGCAATATTTTCATCAGTAATAGCAGTTCTTGGGCATCCTTCACAAAATTCACCACTAAGAAAAAAGCAATCCCTTTGGAATTCACTGTGCCAATTATAAATTGTTGCCTTAATTTTGTTTAGGTTTAATGGTGATTTAAAATCATAGTCCAGAAATGTTCTCTTTTGGGTGAACATAAAATCTTTAAATGATGATAATTTACAAACTATTAGAGCAAATTGAACAAACTACATGGCAATCAACTCCGAAAACATTAGAAAGTAGCTGTCAAATATAAATAAATTTCATTTGTATTTAGAAATATGGCATTGTAAAACTGTTCAGTATTGCCCTCGTATAAACAAAAACTGTCACCCAAAATAGGAAACCTACAACAAGCAGCCATAGAATGTGAATAAGATTAATAATTTATGTGAGGTATTTGACTTTACAGTTTAAAGTCGTCCACTACTGAAAGTTTGCAGCATTTACTACTGAGTACTAGATGTCACTAATGGTGCAATCAAATTCTAAATCTGTATGCTATACATTTTGTTGCAGCCCAGGATTGTTAAGGACAGATGCAAAGATAAGCTTTGACCTAATCATAGCACTGTAAATCAATTAGTGCAGTACATTCAGTCTGTAATATTAAGTATGACATAATTTAATGCTTTGTCATGCCCATGGTGAAAATCTGTAACACACTGAATCTGCCTACAAAGCTGTAAATTCACCTCCACGTTACTCCCTTACATTTTACGGGTGAATCATAAAACTTGGCATGTACGCCTTTATAACCTTGCATGGCTTTTACAGCTGGTAACCTGCTTATATAATTGCGTGAAGGTTTATATTCCTTTAGGAAGTAAAAGCAATATGCTTATGACACTATACAATTAAATGCATTCCACTCCTTGCCATATCTTACCATGCTCTTAATTTATTTAATCTATTTACTATTTCAATAATCCATTTATACATTTGCAATAATTCACTGAAAAGTAATAATGCAACTCTCATGTATTGTATGCAGCCATACTGTTATATAAAGTTGTGTTAAAATATGGCACTAGTTGAGTCAGCTTATTTACTTGCTGTTATCTACTTGCGCCCTCTGACCAAAGCTGAATGAGCGAGTTTGCTAGCAGTACATACACACCCCTAACCTAGCGTGTGTAAATTCACCATAAATATTCAAGAGAATTTGTTTTGCATTTATGTACTTAAAGTCATAAATGAAATTCACAATCTAGATTTGTTATTTAACACTGATATGTGCAAACATCACTACACTCTAGCCCAAATGGTAACTTAAATCTTAAAACTTCTATTTCTCAGTTTCAGTTTCCTCTGAGTTTGTTCATAAGGTTTATATTCTTTTTTCAAAACATTAAGAGAAATGGCAATGGAAAAGAAACAAATTTATATGTAGATAATGTGACTGTTCTATAACCTGATATTTAGTAGTTGATAGAATATTGACTGTGCAGCTCACCACCTAAACAAATGAGCCAATTATTGCATTGAGTCTGAAGGAAAGCTTAGATTAGTGTTGCAGCTTGTTATGAGGAGGCAGTTCTGTCAGCCAACTGAGAATGTGTATACAACTGACAGGAAAGCTAGCAAGCTCACAGACATTTAATATAACTGTTGTTGGCATACACAGGCAAATGTTTCCCAGACTGGTTGTGTAGTTGTCTTCTTATACAACATATTCTATTTACTCGTCTACCACACACATGCGAGCAGCACATGTACCCGATTTTTCAAAACCACCCCCCAAAAATTGTGGTGAAGTATATGCATTACAAACACAAACTCATACATACAAGATTAATGTTCATTATTTAGAAACTATTTACAATAAAGGAATTGTTCTCAACTGTGTCCATAATATTCTATATGGCAACAAGAATATTTCATGCAAGCCAACGACCTAAAACAAAATATACGTCTATTAAAATGGTGCATTGTGGTTAATATAACTAATAACTAAGTAATTTACTCACATTTTTATGTTGAATTGTACCTATATGAGTAACTAATCATTGCAATCACTTCCCTATGGAATTTGGCTCATCATCATCATCATCATCATCGATGCTCCAGATTGCACCATCCTCCATTCCATCCATTCTATTGGATATGCAGCACTTCTTGAATGACCTCTTGAGACTGGCTGGAATTCGGTCCCATGCAGCTTTTACCCAGTTGCATACCAAAGACAATATAAGCCTTTGAATTTCCCCAGTGGGCGTTAACTTGAAGTTGTTGCTTGCCAACCATTCTGTATACTCTCTTTCCAGATGGGCCTTAAATGGGCAGTTTATGCAAACATCCACTAGCTGTAACAGTGAAGTCACTCCACCAGAATCATAATCAGGTCTGAATTTTCTGCACTTAATCTTCCTTTCACATCTTCTGTTTGATGCCTGCAAAAGCTCTCCAACAATAGCATGTTGCTTTTGCATGATAGAAATGTTCCAGGATGTCACTCCCATATGGTTTTAATCCAGCCAATGACTAACATATTGTCCATCCACCCTTTTTTCCTCGGCTCTCACCAGAACTCCAGGAGAAAAATTCTCTTCTTTGAGAATGGTTTGGAACAGTTTTCCACTCAAATATTACAAATGGTGGAAGATTCCTGCCGTCAGCAAGCATAGCCAAATTAATGATAATGTGATCCTTTTTGCAAACTGCTGTACATATTGCCACAGTCAACGAGCCTTTTTTTTTTTCTTCAGTGGTGGTACCACACAGCATCTTGAAATAAACAGGCATTTGATCAGCATTTCCTGTTCGGAAAGCAGATATTCATGCTGCTCACGAAGACAGAAGTTTAACTTCATATGCTTCTGGCACACGTCGTGTTATTGTGGTATGCCTGCGAACGAAAACCTGCACCATTCCAGCCCATGTTTGCTTTGAAATTCTGTGCAAAGCCAATCTCTAATTCAATATTCATTGCTTGAAGTTGGCACATTTCTCTGGTCACAGCATAGCCAAACTGGCACCTCGAACTTATGAAGGATCCAAGTCTATCCTCCACTTCTGGATACTTGGTCGGCAATCCTCGGAAAGAGTGTTTATGGCAGTTGGTTGCTTGCAACTTGTTCTTCTTCCTCAAGATTCTGGAACATTGAATTTTTTTCCTGCAGCACTATTTCTTATGCTTCTTTGATAATTTTCAATTTTTCCACAGCAGTGAATGAACGAAATCTTACAGTGCTCATTTTTGTACGTCTGCCAACGTGTGAACATGAACACTGGTCACAAAGAAGGAATGATACCTACATTATAACTATCACATAAGCTTGAGACCACCTGGAGACGAACAAAGAACGATATACTGTTACTAATCCTGTGCTCGCATATTGGAAATACATGTGTAGGAAGATGTGAGTCAAAAGCAACGCTCCAACATAACAAATTCAAATAAGACATGCACCCCCACTTTCAAAAAAAGTGCAATTGTACTTGAGTAATTATGGTATTTTAATCTGTGAGTGGACCTTTAGATTGTAGTACTCAAATATCTAACCCAGGTTAAGGTAATTGACACTTTTGATAAATGTTCTTCTACACTAACTGCATGTAAGCACTTAGCTGGAACTCAAACAAGGATCTTTGTCTCTCCATGCTGATGCTCTTACTGCTTGAGCTACCATGGCATGATGCCCATTAAATCCTCTGATCTGATTCA
Source organism: Deroplatys truncata (assembly GCA_030765065.1). NCBI lineage: Eukaryota > Metazoa > Arthropoda > Insecta > Mantodea > Mantidae > Deroplatys > Deroplatys truncata. Next base: position 6,177,489 of record CM060988.1, on the reverse strand, counting down.
AATATCTCAGTAAACATTGCAATTGCGTTATAGGTATGATGTCTCTAATATTTTAAATTGTATTCAACTTGCCATGGTAGCTCAAAGAGTAAGAGCATCAAAATATAGACCGAAGATTCATGGTTTGCATCCTGACCATGTCATTTAATTTTATACATCTCATTCAGTTTTCTCGTCTCTTCCAGGGTTTACCAGAGAAACAATGGAAAGCATGAAACAAACCAGTCAGATTGACCAATACACAGAATCTGAACCTGCAACTTGGTGAATGTGAACCAAACAAATTCTGACCTGAAGCATCTTGATTTGTGAGAATCTTCTTTAGATCCATTTTATAAGCTCATGTTGTTCTCATGTGCCCTTTATTCTATCATTCAGATACAATGCTAGAAAAAAGAATGTTTGTTTCATTTGTATAGCCCCCTTTGGTCATATTGGAAGTCATGACTTTAGAAACAACTGATAGTGTTATAACTCAGAGCTGTAGAGCTTTTTAACGTTGGTTTTATTAGTTCACACTCACATTCATACTTCCAGACTCTGTGGGGGATAGGGAATGATCCTGCTTGAAGAAAAATTCCCCGCACCAACCGGGAATCAAACCCAGCACCTCTGGGTGAGAAGCCACAAAGCTGACCACTCGACTGCAGAGGCAGTCCGATGGTAATTTTATGCCTGCATGAATTCTGAACTTGCTTACCTGTTCATGAGATCCATGCCTACGTCAGTAATCATTGTACCAAAGCGGGTGCGCAGCTGACTAATTGGATATTCTGTGAATGTCATCTTCTGAACAGCTGGGAGCTTGTTGTATCCAGGCCAAATCTTTTCATTTGGAGTTCCTAAATCCTGCAGAAAAAACCAGATAATTGGTCAATTAGCCAATAAAACAGAAATTGTATCAATTAGTACAGAACGGAATTCTCCAAATTGTATGCCAAAGCTACACAAAACAAACAGATAGCAATTCTGTGGTCACTGTCAATACCACTGCTAGTTATTTGTTGCCTTAACTACTGTGTTCATATCACATCTGACAATACAGTGGAATCTTGTTAGCACGTTCCTCATTAACACATTTTCCCATGTATGACGTTGAATTACAAAAGTTCTGCCACCAAATGTAATAAATAACATTTGTTTACTACATTTTCTTGCTCCCGCTTACTACATTTGAAGTTTGACATCCTCATTCACTATTTTGGCCAACCCTTGGTCGGTCCTGTGGGGGTAGGCACATACTATGTTTGAAGTTTGATGTCCTCATTCACTACTTGAGTCAATCCTTGGTCAGTCCAGTCGGGGCGGAGACCAGCAGCCAATGACATGCATGTATGTACATATTTGTGTGGGTGGAATAGAGAATGCTTTAGTTTGGCATGTAAAATGCTGACAATAATTGCCACTGTTGATTGTTGACCAAACATATGTATATTGTATTTTAACATTTCATTTGCAATGGAGAAAAGGAAATGAGGCAAATAACCAACAGTGAAAAACTGAAAATCCTTGAAGAAGTAGATTGCAATCCAAATACGAAACATGTAGATACAGCGCGGAAGTTAAACATTCCTCTGTCAACCTTTGTTAGCAAACAGTTCATTGAAACTGCTTTTGAAGAAGGGAAAAATGCTAAGAGAAAACGTAATTGTCCTGGCCAGTTTCCAGAATTACAAGATTTCCACTAAAGTGGTTTGCACAAACAAGAGCTTCAAATGTGCTGAAAGATGGTACTGTGGTTTGAGCTCACACGGCACATTTAGCACCGAAGATGGGACTGGATGATTTCGAAGTGTCCGATGGCTGGATTGAAAGATTCAAGAATCAACATGGCTTGGTTTACAGATGTGTCCAAGGTGAGGCTGCTGCCTTCTCATGTTATACTGTGAGAAAATATAGAAATGTGGAAAAATACAACGTTCCCATCAATTTTGAAAGATTATAGCCCTGGCGATGTTTATAATGCAGATGAAATGGAACTATTTTTCCATCTTTGCCAGATAAAACCCTGGATTATAAGGGCACTATGTGTCACGGCGGGAAACTTAAGGAGGAGAGGATTACAGTTTTGTTGTGCTGTAACAAAAACAGAATGGAGAAATTTGCATTGCTGGTTATTGGAAAAGTATGCAGTCCACGATGCTCAAGAATATGCAATCTTTTCTATGTAAGTACACTTCCAACACTAAAGCCTGGATAATTTCCTACGAGAATGGAACACAAGACTGGGCATAAGAAGCAGGAAAATTGCACTCTTCATTGATCAGTGTGCCGCTCATCCGTCAACAGTTGCAAATTTAAGAAACATAAAGATCATTTTCCTCCCAGTAAATTGCACGAGTAAGCTTCAACCTTTAGATCAAGGCATAATTCGGTGCATGAAGCAAACATATCGGAAGAGCTGCAGAGAAGGACGGCTACACTGAAATCAACAAGAAGAAAAATCACCGCTTTAGATGCCATGCATTTCATTAGGACTACCTGAATTCTGTGACATAAGATACTATTAAGAACTGCTTTAATAAAGCTGGTTTTAGCTGGGTTCTTGGTGATGACACCACGCTGGAAGATGAGTTTTCAAGAATGAAGAATGGTGCCAAATACAAGATGTCGTTTGAAACACATGTAAACATTGACAATGAAATTCCAGTGTGTGAAACAGCGGCAATAGATGTATACTTGAAAAACAAATGAAAGAAGAAGAGCCAATGGGAGATGAAAGTGATGATGAGCCAATTCCTACAGTGTTGGAAGCAATAGAGGCAATGGACATAGTGAAGCAATATGTGTGTAGTTTCGAAGTCGATGATGATGTAATGACTTTACTTAACAAGATGGACAGTAACATTTTGGCACTAAAACCAACAAAGCAATCAACCATAGATATGTGTGAATAATGTCTATATTTCATATCCGTTTGGGAGGTATGATGTATTATTAGATTTTAATACATAATTATGTTCTTAAATTGCATATTTTGTAATTTCGTTAACACATTTTCCTGTCTATGACGTCCAAATCCTTGGGCCCCTGCAAAAACGTACCAACGAGATTCTACTGTATGTGATTTGCTTCAATTCGATTCAATTTTACCAATCCTTTTAAATCAAATACTGTACATGGTACATTGATACATAAAACAGTAATTATATTACATGTGATTGTTTATATAAAAGCTTATTTACAATAGATATTTACACAAATGCAATTAATCTTAATAGATCAAACAAATTAACAAATATATGCAAGATAGTAAAGAAAGGAATATAAGGTAAGTAAATTGTATGTACGTAGGGATATTTACTAAATTTCAAAACATTAGATACTGTTTAAAGACAGGGTTCCTACTAACCCCCTCCCAAAAAAAAAAAAGAAGAAAAACAAGTCTTTACATTGATTTAAATGTACAAGAGGCAATCAGAAATGATTTACAATAGTATTTTTTGTACCTTATTTATTAACGAACATGATTCAATGCACATGGGATCTCTCAATATACTGTTGCCACTTTCTTGGCAACTTCATCATTGCTCACAGAACCTGGGCACCCACTCATGGACAGCTGCGTACAATTCCCCATTGTTGCCAAACCTTTTACCTGACAGCGGTCCTTCATATTGTAAAATAAAGCATAATCAAACGGAGCGAGATCCAGTGAATATGCTGGGTGTAACACAGCAATGAACCACAGTGATGTCAACTTTGCAGTCGTGGCATTGCTGATGTGGGGCCGCTCATTGTCGTGCTGGAGAAGCGCTCCTTTTGACCACTTTCCCTGTCGCCGTTGCTAAATCCTGCGTCTAAGTCGTGTGTAAGGGTGTCACAGTACATTCTGTTGTTGACAGTTGTTCCTTGTGGAAGCCAATCCATTAGCAGTATGTCACAAGTGTCCCAAGAGATCATCTGCTTATTTGCAGATGAAGCAGCATGAAATTTCTTGGGCTGGGGACTCACAGATGTTTCTATTGCATGAATTGGTGTTTCTTCTCAGCTGTGAAGCAGAATTCAAAGCTACACAACCTCACAGGCTTACTTATGAGCTTGCAAATATTTATATGTTAATTGGAATCTTAAAATGTGTTCATATTCATTGTTATCATTGTAATGTTTATTTTAATTTCATAGTAACATAACCTAAACTTTTAATGGGGAGAATTAAATTAATTACTGTAAATTTAGAACATTGAAGGAAAAGAATAAATTAAATAACAAAAAAACATAGTTAGAAGGAGTTATATAAGACCATGGAAGCGACATTGTTGACCCTAAGAGAGCAAATATGTGAGTGGAAGGGAGGGAACCGTATGGAAAATTTAGGAAACAGAGCAATTACTGCCTACAGCAGCAGTTCCCAAACTGTGAGTCGCAACCCTCAAGGGGACCGTGGTATTCTATCTGGAGAGCCACAGTGAATATTTGGAATTATTAATAAATCATTTTTATTGTTAATTATTATTATAACAATGGGGAAAATGGAATTTAATCACCTATTACATATAAACAGAATCATGTTTTGTATTTAAGAAGCATATTAATACTACAATTTCACAGTAAATGTACACGTACAATTTTATGTAAACCATTAATTATTACACTGCACATCAGGATGATTAGTGATAAGTATGAGCCTGTTTGCTATTAATTAATTGTTCAATGTCTGGCTGTATATTGGTTGCACACATTATTAAGCCACTTTCTAACTGCAGTCAATTCCTAGATTTAGTCTTGATGTTCATCATTGACGAAAATCCAATTTCGCAGAATATGAAGTGCAGAATGGAATAAGCATGTTTAATGCGGCAGACACCAGGGAGCCAGAACTGATACACATCTTCCTTCTAGAAAGTCAGTTTTAAACTTTGATCTAAGAAAGCTCAATTAATTTATCCTTTAATTTCACGTGAAAACTTGCAAATTTGATGATTAAGCAGCGAAGTGAATGGAGGGGTCACCAATAATTTCATTATCGAAAAGGGGTTCGTGTGTGCAAGAAGTTTGGGAACCGTGGCCTAGAGGGTGGTAAGCAATAAAAAAAAAAGATGTAAGTTTGTAAAGTGAAGCCAAGCTTTGTTAGCAGCTGTCTGTAGGAGAGTGACGCCAAGCCATAGTAGGTGGCTGGTGCAGCCATTAATGGCTGATGTAAAAGTTTTGTTTTATTTATGAATATTATGTGCTGTGTATACACTATGTGATCACAAGTATCCGGACACCCCCACAAACATACGCTTTTCATCTTAGGTGCATTGTGCTGCCACCTACTGCCTGGTACTCATTATCCGCAACCTCAGTAGTCATTAGACATCATGAAACAGCAGAATGGGATGCTCCGTGGAACTCGCAGACTTCGAACGTGGTCAGGTGATTGGGTGTCACTTGTGTCAGAAGTCTGTACACGAGATTTTCACAATCCTAAACATCCCTAGGTCCACTGTTTCTGATGTGATAGTGAAGTGGAAACATGAAGGGACATGTACAGCACAAAAGCGTACAGACTGACCTTGTCTGTTGACTGACAGAGACTGCCTACATTTGAAGAGGGTCGTAAAGAGTAATAGGTAGATATCTATCCAGACCATCACACAGGAATTCCAAACTGCATCAGGCTCCACTCCAAGTACTATGACAGGCGTGAGGTGAGAAACCTTGGATTCCATGGTTGAGCGACTGCTCATAAGCCACACATCACGCAGGAAAATGCCAAACGATGCCTTGTTTGGTGTAAGAGCGTCAACATTACACAATTGAACAGTGGCAAAATGTGTGGAGTGACGAATCACGGTACACAATGTGGCGATCTGATGGCAGGGTGTGGGTATGGCGAATGCCCGGTGAACGTCACCTGCCATCGTGTGTAGTGCCAACAGTGAAATTTGGAAGTGGTGTTGTTATGGTGTGGTTGTATTTTTCCTGGAGGGGGCTTGCACCCGTTGTTGTTTTGCATGGCACAATCACAGCGCAGACCTACATTGATATTTTAAGCATCTTCTTGCTTCCCACTGTTGAAGAGCAATTCAGGGATGGCGTTGGCATCTTTCAACATGATCGAGCACCTGTTCATACTGCACGGGCTGGGAGTGGTTACACGACAATAACATCCCTGTAATGGACTGGCCTGTAAAGAGTCCTGACTTGAATCCTATAGTACACCTTTGGGATGTTTTGGAACGCCGACTTCGTGCCAGGCCTCACCGACCTACATCGATACCTCTCCTCAGTTACGCACTCCATGAAGAATGGGCTGCCCAAGAAACCTTCCAGCACCTGATTGAAAGTATGCCTGCAAGAGTGAACGCTGTCATCAAGGCTAAGGGTGGGCCAACACCATATTGACTTCCAGCATTACCGATGGAGGGCGCCACGAACTTGTACGTCATTTTCAGCCAGGTGTCTGGATACTTTTGATCACGTAGTGTACGTATAATTGATTGGAAGTGTAGGAATGCGTTTTTAAACCAGAAAATAAATAAATTCAACAAGTTTCGACTTTATCTTTACAGTAGCAGACTCCCAGAGATCTACCCGTTCAGACGACCCTGAGATACAAGAAAAGAGTCTCTACAATGCTCACCACAAAAACATCATATAAGAATAATAATAAAAAAAAGAAAACACTAAGAACACACCCCAGGTGTATGACAGTGATACCATGATTTGCCACCAGTTTATTCAAAAAATCTGGATCTTCATTCTTCATTTCCAATAGTCAAAGACAAACTTCAACTCTGTTCTCCTTCTGGGCCTCTGTCAAGTCTCATGGAATGCACACACCTTTTTCAAATCGTCATGAATAATGGTGTGCAGGGTTGCACGGCTGAGGCCTGTCTGCCATTCCAGTTCACAAGAAGTTATGTGCCTATCAGCCTTAATCAATTCAGACACAACCTCAATGTTCCTCAAAAATCCATGTTGACGGATGACCAGTACACATTCTTGCGTGCAGAATCCTTCAACTCCAGTTGTAAACAGTTTTTTGTGCAGGAGTTTCTTGACCACATACCACAACAACGTTTATGTTTTGACTCCTCCCTTCCACAAAAACCTTGCAGACCATCTTTGTCCATGATAGTCGCCTTCCATCCTGCCCATGGCTTTCTCTACTAACACCACAAGCACTGTCCTTTCACTATGCATTCTGTTCACAACTGCCATCTAGCATCTGCATGATATACTAGTATTAGTTCATCATCCCATGAGAGGAGTGCTTATAGATTAAGCAGCATTTTTAAAACAACGCAATTGTAAATAATTTCCGAATGATCCTTGTATTAACATGTTCTATATTTACTTTCTCTACCATATACATAGTACAGCATTCCACCTAAAAATCTGACACCAAGATTTCACCGGAAATATATGTTTTGAGGCCCCCCTGAATAAAAACAGCATCATTTTAGAAAAAGGTTTGTGTGCACATGTGTACGTGTGTCTGTGAACAACATAACTTAAAAACAAAATATTGAATAAACACCAAACTTGGTGTGATGTAGATTGAGTCACACTTTTTTACACTCACCTTCACTAATTAAAAGTTATATAAAACAGAAACGTTTTCGAGGGCATTCGTCCTCATCGTCAGCGACTGGGTGACCCAGGAAAACGTTTCTGTTTTATATAACTTTTAATTAGTGAAGGTGAGTGTAAAAAAGTGTGACTCAATCTACATCATGATGAATACCTCACTGTTAATAATGCTTCTGTTTTTAATCTTTAACCAAACTTGGTATTTAGGCTCAATATCTTCTAAAGGTGCGACATGAAGATTTTCAAGAAAATGCCCATACCTCAAACTATTCTTTACATGGAACATTTTTATACATTTTTTATTTTATAAAAAATGGGTGTAACAATTTTGATTAAAATACCACATATTGATGATATTTACATGAGAAAATGTATATATTGAATTTTCTGGGAATAGTCTTTGAAGTCCACTCCATTTGGAAGGAATTTTATATAATCTTGTATAACTAGTAAAAGTTAAGCAATAGACGAAAACATACTACACAAGAAATGTAGATCTCTTTAAAACACACAATTTATTTCAAATAATTTTTTTTAGGCATAAGCCATTTCCAAGATATCCATTATTAATGGTTGTTTTTCAATACTTGGTCAACATTCGTTATTTCTCACAATTGCAAAGAAACAGGATGGAATTTTAAAGCCAGTGTATAGCATCCAGTTCTTAAACATTTAACTACTGCTGTCTCTTTGTATCTATAACAAAATGTGTAATGTAGCTAGTTTTGCAAAGGTTTATTTGAATTAAAATAAAGTAGATAGAAAAATAAGATTTAGTAAGAATAGTTTATATACCGACTGATAAGTGATAGAGGGTAGAGAAAGTCTTTGAATGTAACACATCAGGTTTTTTTAATGTTATTAGGAAGGGAATTATATACTTTTATACCCGAATGTAAACCTCAATTTTTGTACAGCATAGTTCTAGTGGAAGTTAAGTGAATGTTCTGATTATTTCTTGTAAAATGTGCATGAAATTTTCATTGTTTTGAAAATTACATGTACTTTTCTTTACAAATAAAGCTGTTTCCAGTATATAAGCTTTTAAAATTATTAAATTCAAAGCATTACTGAAAGTGAAGAGATATACATATTAAAACATATGGAGAGTCACATGTTAAAACTTACTTCACTTAGATCACATGGTTAAAATCAGGAAACGTTTTCTGGAGACATTCGTCTCCATCGTCCGCTGTTTGGTGACTGATGACTGGCTGCTGTCCCTCTTCTGATACACTGCAACCTTGATGCCCTCCAGTGGTAGTTCTAAATAACTTTATTAGTTCGTTCATTAAATGAACTTCTTTACTGCAAATATAAACCTTTCCCAAAATTCTAATTCTAAAGCTGAAGTAACAAGTTTTAACAGTTGTCTTGTCCCATTTCGTGATTCAACCAAAAGTGGTGAGCTATGGCAGACTTATCTGATTGTTTTTAATATTTCTTTGCTGCTCTCTTGTACTCTGGTGTTTAAATTTCTTATAGGTTTCCCTATGTAAAATTTCTCACACTCTTTACCGTTAATTGATAAATTCCTGATATCATTTTGGATGGAATAGTATTTTTGAGAGGTTTATTGAGTAAATTATTCAAACTGTATTTATTTTGGGGAGCCAATCTAATATTGAATTTTTTTTAAAGTCTTCACAAATTTATGAAAGCCCATGGATGAGATGTAAATTTTTTATATTTCCAATCTTTATTATCTGTTTCCTTTAATGTGATCAATTGCTTCAGCTTTTTGTTTTTCAAATCGCGTTTAATTAATTTTTTTATCGAAGTTGTTTCAAAATTATTGAAGCTTCCTATTTCTAAAATATTGTGACATTCTTTTAAGTAATCTTCTTGATTCAGTGGTATGCGGTTGGTAATATTGTAAGAAATTGTGGTTGGTAACATTGTATGGTGACTCCTTAGGTTGATAATACAGACTGGTTTTGACATAATAGGAGAGGAAGTAAAACCAGTATTATCTTGTGTTAGCGTGTAGGACGCTCTCTTCTAGCGTCACCAGTGAACAGTGCAGATGTGTTTTTAGGTATGGCGCTTCGTCAAGCGGGAAGGTAAAATGTATTATCTTTAATTTATATTATATTCTTACCATCTTAAATTATACTATGTGAATTCTTAATGTAGGTAGTTCCTTCCTGACCCATGATGATTTTATGAATATTTAGGTAGTTTCCAGGTGATTTAGGAACTTTATCAGATTGCCCCGTCGGACCTCGTGTTAGCTCAAAGTGTCGATTTAGATTCCGGTCCTATGCTCTACCCCCTGTAATGATGTGAAAATAAAAGGGTATTCCGACATACTGCAGAGTCTATGTATTAAACTTCTGAAGACCACTAACTGATGAGAAATTGGATTGAATTTATTCTTCTATATAACAAACTACCTCAATGTTAATTTATAAATGATTTTTTATAACTCAAATCTGTATACTCTTTGAAGTATGTTGTTATTCTTTTCCTTTGTGTTTTAAAATTCTGTTGAATCTTATATCTCTGCATATGTAATTATTTATGTATCGTGATATATTGTCTTTGTATTTTAAACTGACGTGTCCTATAACATGTGTATTATGTTTTTATGAATGAAATCAATACAATACCTACTTTTAAACATTTTTGTCTTTCATGATTTTTAAATCTAAAAAGGGTAACACACCTTCGTACTCTACTTCATAAGTGAATTCAACATCTTTATCCTGTAGATTAAGTAATTTTAATGCATCATTTTTGAATTTGTGTAGAATTATGGCAAAAATATCATCCACGTCTAAGCCGTATTTTGTAAATACGAGGAAAGGCTTTTATCAGTAATGTTTGTAGATGGCTCATATACAGATGTGCCAATAGTGGCGACAAATGGTTACCGATAGCCAAACCATGTGTTTGCTTATAATATATTTTTATTAAAAGTGAATAAGTTCTGATTTAAGCAATTTCAGTCATTTTTATATCATCTTCAATTTCTAAGGGATATAAATCTATAGAAATTAACAATTTTTTTTTAAAAGCATTGAGATTTTATCTGTGGGAATACATGTGAACAAAAGTTTAACATCAAAGGAAACGACGATATCTGTTGTTTGTATTTTCACATGTTGAATATTATCAATTGCAAAGAATTATTAATACTTTTACTCTCAAATTTGGTACACGTATTGAATTTTTTTACTAGCCATTTTGCAATTAGTAGGTTGGAGAGTCAATACAATTAATGCAGTAGAATTTCGTTAGTCGTTTTTGCAGTGACCCAAGGTATGGACATCATAGATGGGAAAACGTGTTAACGAAAATACAAAATCTGCAATTAAAGAACATAATTCATCAAATAATTACTACGTTTCCATGGGGATTGAAATCGATTTGAGTCCAACTAACTCCATGCTGAATACAATCCATGTTTCTGTGTTAAATTCAATACATATTGAGATCGATTTGGATACACAAAGTCCGAGAATAAATAATTCAAGCTTTTATGTTCATCAACTTGGATTTACGTTGGTGAACCTGTTAAACATGTTAGTTTCTCTGTATAATTTAAGCAGGTTTTGAGGTTGGTGAAGGTTTTTGAGAGGAATAAATTGGGAATTATGGAAGTGATGAAAGTGGCTTTGCTGTGTGTTTCATTACATATGTGATAACAATTTCAGCTTAAAAAAAATAATAATAAAATTAAGAGCATGCATCATATTACGAGTACATAGAAGATAGTATCTTTGGCATATTCAATATGATTTGAATACCGTAGGTGTTTGCATACAACAAATTTTGATCCAATCCTCTTCCCATCCTAATTTCCAAGAACAAAGTTTTGTATTAACATTTTTCCCTTCTTCAAAAGCAGTTTCGATCAGTTTACGTTTGCTAACAATTGTGTTTAAGGTTGACGAGGGAACATTTAACTTCTGCGCTATATCCACATGTTTCATATTTGGATTGCGATCTACTTCTTCAAGGTTTTTAAGTTTTCCACTGTTGGTTATTTGCTGCACTTTCTTTTTCTCCATTGCAAACGAAAAGCTAAAATACAATCTACGTACCTTTGGCCAATGCTCAACAGTAGAAACTTCTCTCAACCGCCAACACAAATCGTGTCACACAAGTATACATACATGCATGTCATTGGCTGCCACTCTCCAGCCCGTGACCAAGGATTGAAGTAGCAAATGAGGATGTCATACTCCAAATATAGTAACCGAGAAAACGTACTAAACAAACATTATTTATTAGATTTGGTGCATTTTGTACTGCAACTTTTACAATTAAATGTAATACACAGGAAAACGTGTTAATGAGGAACCTGCTAATGAGATAACACTGTAATTGGTCACATACTATCATCTTTTTATGTAATTTGGGTAAGCAGTATAACCTAGATAGTGTGGGATTGTGTGATTTTAAAGTATTTTTAACTGCTTTAGGAATTATATTGACTTCTTGTAGCATTTTGTCCATTGAATTAATACACGCTGACAGAGGGATTTTCAATATTTCTATGTATTCATTTTGTGAAAGAAGAATGTTGGCTCTTTTATTATAATCCTCAATATCCATGAATGATTCTGGTGTTGCTTTTGTCTGCTTTGAGAAAAATTACTGATTTATCATTGAAGTTCTTTATCACATTTTGGATTTAAATTTCTTTCTTCCAAATTAAAGAGCATTGATGATATCTATGCAACTGTTCAACGCTCTCATTTTATCAAATTCAGTTAAGTTATGTATGGCTATTTGAGTATCTGCAATGTAATCTTCTATATTTTGTGAAAAACTAATACATGTCTTAAAACCTTTTGGTAATAAGCTGAGTTTATTTTCCATAAATGTATGTTGAGAAAGATTAATAACACCAGTTCTATTTATGTTTTGTTTTTTTAATTGGTTTCCATATATAACTATCAGTTTGTTGGTTCTGTAACAAATCAAACTTTTTCTTTAATTTCATCTTTTCTCCCCCGCCATTTAATTTCAACAAACAACTTCTCCTAGAAGGGTATGCATATGAAGGCCATGGAACTTCATATCAACGTGATTCAGTTTAATAAAGTGGTTAAAAATTAATAAAATGGTTAATTTCTACAAATTTAAAACCCTTGGAAATTGAAAATATCATAAAAAATACTGAAATATGCTAAAAGTACAAGCAAGCACAAGGATTGGCCATGGGTAACCCTTTGTCACCACTATTGGCAGATCTGTATATGAGCCATCTAGAAACATTACTGATAAAAGCCTTCCCTCATATTTACAAAAATATGGTTTAAATACATGGATGATATTTTTGCCATAATTCCACAAATTCAAAGATGATGCATTAAAATTACTTAATCTATAGGATTAAGATGTCAGATTCACTTGTGAAAAAGAAAATGGTGTGTTACCTTTTTTAGATTTAAAAATCATGAAAGGTAAAAATGGTTTAAAATTTGGTGTTTATAGAAAACTACACATGTGCACAATTATATTAAGACGAATAAATTCAAACCAATTTCCCATCAATTAGCAGCCTTCAGAAGTTTAATATATATACTCCACGGTATACCACTGGAACAAGAAGAATACTTAAAAGAACATCACATATTTTAGAAATAGCAGACTTCAACAATTTTGAAACAACTTCAATAAACAAATTAATCAAATGTGATTTGAAAAACAAAAAACTGAAGCAATTGACCACATTAAAGGAAACAGATAATAAAGATTACAAATAAAATTTACATATCATCTATGGGCTTTCAATAAATTTGTAAAGATTTTCAAAAAATTTAGTATCAGATTGGCTCACCAAAATACAGTTTGAATAGTTTACTCAATAAACTTCTCAAACATACTATCCCATCCAAAATAAAAGCAGTAATTTATCAGATTAACTGTGAAGACTGAAAAATTTTACATAGGGGAAAAGTATAAGAAATTTAAACACCAGATCACAAGAGACAGCAAAGAGCTCGCCACTTTTGGTTGAATAATCACAAATAGGACAAGATATCAAACTGTTAAAACCTGTTACTTCAGCTTTAGAATTAGACATTTGGGAAAAGGTCTATATTTGCAGAAAAGAAGCTTTTTTATCAAATTCTGAGATCCCGTCACCGAACTACTAAAGCAATATAGAACTGGTGCTGGAGGGCTTCAAGGTCGCGGTGCATCAGAAGAGAAACGGCAACCAATCATCAGTCACCAAACAGCTGAGGATAGAGACAAACATCTCCAAAAAATGTTTCCTGATTTTACCCAAATGACTTAGGTGAAGTAAGTTTTAACACGTAACTCTCCATATGTTTTAATTTGCCAACATAAGTAAACCAAGTTTTCTGAATAGTGGTTTACTGAGCATAATTTCTTTTCATTGCATATAAAGTGCATGTCTTACTTTGTTTAATAAATACTTACTCAGATTTTGGAGAATGTCCCCAAAATATTATTTCATATTTCATTATAGCATGTGTTATGCCATAATATGCTTTTAAAACTATTTAAAGGCTAACATTTAAAATTTTTTAAGGTATATATGTTGCTGCTTAGTTTAAGAGATATTTAATATGAGTTTTCCACTTTAGATTATTCTATATTCACAAGCCTAATTTTTTTTTTTTTTAAACCCTTTGCGACGCATAGCATAGTAAAGCGTAGTGAAATGATAAAACGCCCTGCTGTGCATAGCGTAGTAGAACATAGTAATGTGTTTCTCGTTTCTTATAGGTTCTGCTTATGCTGACCTCAGCTTTTAGGAGCTGTGTTGATGTAAACGTACCCCTGCTGCATTGTTCCAGCGATTTCGCAAGCCAGAATGTAATAGCAAACCATAAATAGCACTGTTTACAGCAGGGTGCAGTTGTGTAAGTAAGCAGTTTCCTGTCGCATTTATAGCCATATCAGTACCATGGAGGCTGTTCCAAGTACATCACGGTCTAGAAAACGCTGTAGTGAAAAGGTATTGGTAACAGACGAGCAACTCGCAGCAGTTTACGGAGGAATTAGATCGCGAAGGTAGCTCCGACGAATCTTGGTTTGGTGAGTTAGTGGAAGACAGTGATAAGGAACAAAGTGACAGTGAGAGAGCTGAGAGACAGGCAGTAGAACAGGGGGCTAAAGCTAGTGAAAGACAAATTAAAACTAAAGCAGTACTGGCACAGTGGACCTCTAATTTGACTTTCAATAAGTTAGAAACATTTTCATCCCCTACAGGTGCAAATCATTCTATTCCTACAGGAAGTCCAGAAATAGATTATCTTGAACTTTTTATAGATTTCAATTTTTGCGGAAAAATCGCGGAGGATACCAACAGATATGCAGCTCAGATTCAAGCTACAAAGGCGGATCCAAAATGGGAAGTTACAAATTCAAGGGAGATACAGGCCTATTTAGGTATTTTGATATATATGGGGATAGTGGATTTACCTGAAACCAGAGATTATTTTTTGGGGGATTTTTGCATTTGTCCAATTGTAAGACAAGCAATGACGTTGCTCCGCTTTGAAAAGATATCGCAGTACCTTCACCTGAATGATGAATCTACAAGGCCACGATTAGGAGTAGATTCTTACGATTATCTGTATAAAGTACGACCTGCTTTAGACATAATCAAAAAGTTTGCGAGTGTCTACAAACCAAATCGTGAACTTTCTGTTGACGAAGCGATGATAGGCTTCAAACGACGCGTCTTTCTAAAACAATATATGCCTGCTAAACCAACAAAATGGGGGATAAAGACATGTGGTATTGCAGATAGTAAAAGTGGGTATTTATTGGAATGTAAAATCTATCTGGGAAAAAAGAGGCGAGAAACAGCGATCTTCTACTTGGAGAACAGGTTGTTTTAGACATGTGTTAAAAATATACAGGCTTTTGGCATCACGTATATTTTGATAATTTTTTTACTTCCACGCAGCTAATGAAATTACTTTTGGACAGGAAAATGTATGTGTGTGGTACAACTCGTGCTGGAAGGAAAGACTGGCCAAAACAATTTTCAAAGCCAAAACAACTGAAATTGAAAAGGGGCGAATCTCACAAACTGCAACATGAAGGTCTAACTGCGGTTGTTTGGCATGATAACAGGGACGTTCTTTTATTATCTACAAACTCGTAATATGGCAGGGATTGATCTGGCTGACCAAAGGAGGGAATATTACGGTGTCGGCCGATCCTCAAAAAAATGGTGGAAATACCTGTTCCATTTCATAGTGAATGTTGCTATCGTTAATCGTTTTATTATATACGACATTTCGAACAGACCTACTTCTACAGCTCATGGCAATAGACTTTACTAATGGCAAAATTTAGTGCAACAGTTAATCGCAGACTTCACGTCATGTAAGCGAGCAGGATACCAGCGCAGCCTACCTTCTGCTACTCCTGCACCAAGTTCTCTTCACACCCTCGTAAAAATTCAAGGCCGGGTGAAATCGTGTGCTCAGTGCATAGTGAAGAAAAGGAAAACACCATCAGGTCGTGGCATACAGTCACAATACAAGTGCAAACAGTGTGACATTGCGTTGTGTAGAATTGGGTGCTTCCTCAATTATCATGTGGCAAAGGGGGTGGAAATTCAAAACTAATACAAGGGTGTACATATGAAACCATTAATAATCTTAAGTGTATATATAACATTTGTATGGTGCAAGAGAATAGTCTAGCTAACATGTTATGGACATGCTGCAATATCTTCGCTGCAATAATGGCAGGGATGTAAACATTTTAAGCGTGAGTACCATAATAACTTTGCAGAAATTATTGTATTTATTTTACTTAAGTATAGTAGATTTTATTCCGGTTTTTAATATCCTAAAATAACGAATTCCATTGCCATTAATATTGCGGAGTTATAAAGAGTATATAAGTGTATGTATGTATATAAGTGTTGTTTGTCTACAAAGGGGTTGATGTTTGCAGTTTTAATACTTGAAATAATAATTAATCTTATTTATTTCAAACCAATTTTAAATGAGTTATTAATTAATCAATTTCATTTAGCTAGTAAAACATATAATTAGGCGTATATATAGGTCACTTTTAGTTTAACATCTGTAGTAACAACTCAGAATTTAAATGGACACAATTCTGCTTGGAGAACAACTAGCTAATACTCTATGCGCAACCTACTAGTATGATTTAAAGATTTGTCTAACCTTGTGTTATTGATTTCTGGTAAACATGGAAACTTGAAATACCATATTGATTCGAATATAAGACAATGGTTTTTTCATTCAAAAGTGGTATCAAAAAACCTTTGTTGTCAGTCTAACAATTACAGATCTCATTTTCATGAAGGAACGTATATGTTTGAGCAGTGGGAGTCAACACATGCATCGCAGCTGAGCTCAAGTTCGCAAATAAACCAAAATTTCTTGAGCTTTGACGATTACTTCTGACGTAGGTAAACTATTTATGCTTGGCTGATGCCAATGCATTAATACATTTTGTTTCGGTCCATGTTCCAGTCATGACAGATAGTGTAGAAAGGAGAGTGCCTTCATTGTGTCAGTTGAACATTGGAGAGAGAAGCTATGATATGAACGTCAAATTATGGGTTTTGCACGAGACAAAACATATTAATAATATACAGGCTGCAAAGAAGTGCAGTGTTTCTGAGTATGACACCGTAAAAGATGAAGAAAAGTTTTAAGAATGCTGGCATGTCAAGCATTAAGATGACCAAAGACAGGGGAATTTCATGAAAGCCATATTCTTGTCACTCAATTTAAGCAACAGGAACAAAACCAGGTGTTTCCAATATGTCGCGAATATTTTTCTAATTGTATTCATTATTTAGGTCATTTTTCTTGTGGAAACCTTCCAAAAATTCAGGATCATCTTATATATAAGGCCAATACAGTACTTCATTTAAGCTACTCCCTGTTTCTTTTAATTTTACAACTCATTACACACATCCAATTTATTCCTTTGTATTCCCTACTCTCAATTAGTTATGAATCACGTTCTCATTTTAATTACCTTATATAAGTGAAGCTATATATCAGTAGTTTACAGAAATTATATGTTTACCGAATCTCTCTCACTGCTACTAGCTTTGTTTGCTACGTTTGTTAATTAAATGTGTATCTATTTGATCATTATTACCTTGAATATTCTATTTAACTGGTCCACTTCAGATTTCCCTGGAAACAATGGTTCCATTGACAAAAATTCACCAAAGATGCAGCCTACTGACCACATGTCAACTGGCGTTGAATATTCCTGGAGAAAAAAAAAGTGAAAGTACAAATCTCTACAAGAAAGAATAAAAGCATCAAGTATTCCTCTACTTCTGCCAATCGTATGCCAAAGATTTACAAGCTGATATACAAAATGTAACCTATTATTAACAATATAAATACCATAGGTATCAAAACACATGAATTCGTACACAAAATACAGGACATAAAGATTAACGAGAATGACCTCATGGTTTCCTTTCATTTATCATTAAAATTAAATTAAATTGAATTTTATTTATGGACCCTCTTTAACTGCTGTGGTCCTTAGCATCCCATTCTATATTGGGCGTGAAAGTCCAGAAATTTTGCTCAGAGGCCTCTTTATCAGGCTTGAGGTTCTTTTACACGCCGTAAATTTATGACACGGGACCCTGGCTTTACTTCCCTTCGAAAGGAAGCCATGCTAAGGATTTTTACACCCGAAAAAGTTCATCGCCCTCCACCAGGTTTGAACCTGCAACCTCGGAAACTAGATGGTACCTCTACACCATGGAGGAAAACACATCATTTATCACTGTTTCTAAGAGACCATTAGCAATGCAACTTAAGACATAAGCATAACGTAAGCATAGAAGATTTTATCTTAATGCACACATTCACACTGGCTGATGTTCACATAAACATGGCCAAAAGCATAAAAGTTTTCAAGCTCCAAGCTTTCATGTTTATGTCTACGTCAAACAAACTAGCCAGAATGCAATTCTCCATACACCACATCATGTACTCATTCTGCCATCTCACATCAGATTTTCCATTGCTATGTGTTGACTTGTTAACTGCCTTCTGTGTAACATCAAGAGCCAGTAATCACCGAGATATCTATCAAAATCACAACAAAATAAATTGTGGTGGTAGTTGTGCTTTTTTGTGAGTTTAATGTCCTTCAACCAGGTAGCTAGTGATCGTTAATCTTGATACATGTACATAACCTCTTTTGTCATGTGTATTATTAGTAGTTGCTTTGCAAGCAGTTATATTAGCTCAGCTGTTTCATACTCTCTTGCAATTGGTTTCCATTTGTGGCAACATATTCTGTTAAGTTTATGCTCAATTTCACTGTGACTGACCCTTAAGCATTCCTAAAGAAAAATACTGGACAACAGCACACAATTAATGGTTATCCAGTAAATTAAAGGAGGACGAGAATACAGTGTAACTTCAGTTATATGCTTTCAAAGGGAGACGACTAAAACAATGTATAAATTTTAATTTTCTTATGGAACTGAAACTGTTTTATTAGATTATTAGTCATTAGTCATATCCATCAAGAAATTTTTGGGGGGAATTTTCCAAACGATGACCGATGTTGTCTAATGTTTCTTCGGTAAGAACCGAATGCTGTCTATTAGGTTTCTTAGCCTGAACACTTACCGAGGCCTGAAATTCACTGTAAAGTTCATGGATTGCTGTACGGCCTGGAACTTTTACACCTGGATAATCTTTCTGCAAATCGTGCTTTCACTTGGCGAGCTGACCGAGTTAACACATACGAATCATAAATAAATACACGCTGTGCAGTACAAAACATATACTGAGCCATAATATACTTTGTGACTAAGTACAGGACAAAATAATAAATAACTCGTAATAACTGAACTACATCACATCACCGTCAACTGCACAACAGCGTGACTTTGTTTATAGCAGCAGTGCGTTATCATGTTTTTATCATATTTCACATGCACAGTGGAAAAACATTGCGCAGCCAGTAATATTCTTCATAAAATACCCCTCCAAGGTAACTTAAAACATAAAGTGTACAAGACAAACCAACACACCTGGAAGAATTAAATGAAAATATCCGCCAGGAAATTTCTCAACGTGAACTACGGCAAGTGATGGATAGTTTCCTAAAGAGGTGCCAAAAATGTATGGACAACGGCGGTGGGCAGTTTCAGCATCTCCTTTCATAAAGTTGGTAAGTAAAGCCTTTAAAAGTAGTTTTAAAAATGTTGTATGGCTTCATCCGTGCCTTTCTATGATAGCAGCAGCCAGCAACGAGCGCCGAGGACGTGGACAGGAAAAACACCACGCAGGCAGTTCGGAGTCTTTTGGCTCACTCTGTATTATTTCATATAAGAAAGCAATATATGAAACAAATACATAAATAATGAGCATAATACACTATTTAAAGTACTTACATGCATTCAGTACTGTTATTCATAATTCAAACTAAAAAACAAAAACTGACTTAATGGAACAATGAATGCCATATTTTGCAAAGGAGTAATTTTTTACAAGATACCTAATTCTTTCAAGGCATTATCATGCAAAATGTTCAAACAGAAAGTAAAACTGTTATTAAAATACAAATTTTACAGTGCAGAGATTTTCTCAGACTTAAATTGTAATGAAACTTGTAAAGATAATGTATATTCTGTGGATTTTTTCAGGCGTAAAAATCCTTAGCATGGCTTCCTTCGGAAGGGAAGTAAAGCTGGTGGTCCCGTGTTGTAGAATTACGGCACGTAAAAGAACCTCAAGCCTTATAAAGAGGCTTCTGAGCAAAATTACCGGTCTTTCACGCCCAATATAGAATGGGACGCTAAGGACCATAGTAGTTAAAGAGTATCCATAAATAAAACTGAATTTAAATTTAAATTGTAAATAGTATATAAATTTATTGACATAGACATATTGTATATTAATCAGTGAATAAATTCTATTCTATTGGTTTAAAAAATTGTAAAATTTTCTTTGTTATTGTTAACATGTGACCATCAATAATGCCTTCCAAAAATACTGATGCATCACCCAACATGCCTACTGTTTTGTGCTGCAACAGTAGGGAACAGCAATCTACTGATACAGAAACCATGCATATTATATCTTAACATAGCATAAACACTTCATAAGTGGAGACCAGAAAAATGTGACATATTAATGAGAAGACGTACACTGAAAAATGTATAATTGAGCTAAATATTAAGACAAAGTTCATGTCTGAAAATGTAGCATATAACTGTGAAAAACATACGAGTAAATAATGTGTGAGTGAGTTTCAACTGTGCTTGGCACTTACAAAGATTTACATTAATCAGAACAACTTCATATTTATCTTATAGGCAAATAAAGGGGCTAGCAATGGACACTTTCCCCCTTTCTAGCAAATTTATTTATGAGCTACATGGAAATATAGGTCACAAAATCTTTCCCACACACACTGAAAATACGATATAGACACATGGATGATGTTTTTGCCACAATAAATAAAAATACAGTAGCCAATGCTCTGAAGTTAATCTGCAAGACAGCCAAGTCATAATCACCTCAGAGATTGAATCCAATAATATACTTCCATTTTTGGACAAAAGTAATGTGCAACAAAAACACATATCAAATCTCAAATTTGTGAATTGTTTTATGTATATTGACACAGATGGATAATGAGATGTTCCAAAGCAAGAGCCACATCTAGAAAGTGAATCACTAAAACTGTTCAGTTACACTACATAGTGGTCCTTGAAATTCTCTATAACCACACGATAGCAAGCGTGTCCGGCATCAGCTCTTGTCATTCACAGTGTCCACTACAGTCGATAGAGTTGGCTATTAAAATTATAGTTTACATATTGTGTACAATCTCAACTACACATGGTTCTGAAAATGATGTCCATCTACTGCAATTTCCTGATTTTGCATACAATACTTCTTTAAACTCATGGATTGTGTTTGTATACACTTAGATTTCCCCATAAACAAAAGTTCACACTGACAAATCAGAGGACCTATTCCCCAATAATAACCCTGTCCTCAAATTCAATGTTTTGTTTGCTGTATCGGCAGTTGCTGCTGGAAATAGCACTCTCACACTCAATAGTGCTTAACTGAGTTGAATATTTGTGCTCTGCATTTAAGAATCTTAAAAAAAACATAGGGTCTATAATCTTAGCTCGTTATATACTAACTTTCTCATCACGTAAAGGAGTTTTTTGGCGCTGCTCCAGTGAAGATATTGTACCTACAAGAGAGCATCCCTAGGAGGGAGGAGAGCAGACATCGTGTGGTCAGAACCAGGACTGATGGCACAGCAATGACAGGGTCCCTATAGTTTCCAGACTGAGACTCCCCAACAGTCGCACAAGAAGACTAGGGAGTTCCACAGAGAGCCATGCCGTACCAAAACACCACTGCTGACACTTCCAACCCTATACAGACCTAATGGGGTGAAGGTTCAATGAAATGATGAATGGAACAAAATGGTGGGACAGGACATTTGGGGGCTTAAAGAAACCATTCCAGTAAATCCCTGAAAAAATCCATGGGTTAGAGTGGGCGGTCACAGGACCTCCTGAATGTGAGTTGCACGCATTATGATACCACCTCACTCGGTATGTAAAGGAGTTTCATGAATGAGATGAAGATTTTCTGTACTCCAGTATCTATTGTTTTGCACTATAAACATTGCCATGTAAGTGAAACCATGCTTCATCTGTGAAAATAATAAATCTAACACTTTGTAAAACCAGTTACAAAAATTCACACGGCTCTCAGCTCTAGACTGTAATTCATGCAGTATTGTCACCGTAGGGCTTAAATTTAAGAATTTTAGTGGCTCTAAGCACTGTGGCTTTCCAAAAATCCATTTCTTGTGAGATGCAGAAGGGAGATTCCCAAGGAGAATGTTCTAACCTTTCTCCTATATCACTGAATTTTTCCTCAGCAAGTACACATAGGTTTCTCTTTCAGCATTTGTCCTGAATAGACTCTGTTTCTCTTAACTCTTTTACAGGGTTTAATGTTGTGGTCTTATGTGGAACAGAAACACCAGGAAATTTTGTTGCAAAACATCATCACACTTTTCACAATTCCTCTTTTCGAAGTAACACTCGACAAGATAATCCTTTATTGTAATGAAAACTTTTGTGGTGCCATATTAAGCCACAAACTTCAACTGAGACATAAATCAATACACACGTCAATGAAGTTCATAGGCAACTGAGCAGCGGCTATCAGTTGCAAAGTGACCGTGTGCTGTGTCCTTGAAGGCAGAGAGAGAAACAGACTCACTGTAGTGGGTTCCATTCCCAGGAATGACAAGAGCTGATGCTGGCCTATTGTCGCTGACTGGCATACATAATGTTATAGAGCACTCTGTAGATTTCTTTAAGTGTAAGATTAAACATAATTACATCCAAGATGTTATGAATATGGTAACTCCATTCCACAAAAAGGTTGTATGTACTGTTTCTAAAGTAATCATCAAATTTAACAGATTGGCAAGTTTGCAGTAATGAATTTCATTGTATTTAAAACCACTAATTCAATATACTTGAGAATTTGTATGTGTAAAACTAATTCTAAATATAATTTAATTGAAAATTTCACTAACCTTTGTGCGAAGAAGCAACTCTGGAGCACGGTACCAAAGAGTGACGACTATGGGTGTGTATGCTTTTAATGGCGAGCCATATTCTCTAGCCAAACCAAAGTCCCCTACTTTGAGGATCCCTTTATGGCTAAGCAAGAGATTAGAGGTTTTCAGATCCCTGTGTAATATCCAGTTATCATGCAGATGAGCCACAGCACGAAGAAGTTGTTGCATTAGGCATTTGACCTCTCCTACAAGAAAACATAATATTAATATTAATCAAGGGGGAGGGGGGAAGAGTTACAAAGAGGACACGCAAATTCCCTTAATTTCTTACGTAATAAGGATAAAATCTGAACAAAAACTAAATTTCTAGGATGAGAAAGGAAAATTCCTGGGTATTTTGAATAAGCTGTGGCTAAAATGTGATGCAGTAATTTGTATCATAAATTATTTAATGTAGAGAATGATTATAGTATGAATATGCATTTTTGTGTGTCATTGATTTAAGATGTTTGTTGATTGTAATTATTGTTGAGAAGTAAGTTTATACTGCCTTACTGAAACTGACAATAATAGTGTGCAATAATGCAGCGAGGGGGTGAGCTGTTTATCATTATTGGAAACGAGGAAGTTACGTAATGTTGGCGCGTTTTTCTTTAGAATTTTCTGGAACATTCTCCCTAAATCATATGTATTCATAATTTTCATTGGATATACAAATAGACGCTAATGTTGGCACATTTTATTAGCCAATAGAAAATCAGTTATAATCTTTAGGCATATCAGGGTGTAGGAGTATAAATAGGGCTAGGTTAGAGGTAAAGTCCTTCAGTCCGTCAGTTCACCGAAAATATTTGTATGCTACACGTTGCCTTCTGTCCGTCAGTTCGTCGAAAACATTTGTACGTTACACGTCGCCTTCAGTCTAGCAGAAATATTTGTATAGTATACGTCGATTATCGATTCGCAAGTTACGCGTAGCAGAGTTATGAAAAATCTAAAGTGTTGTAAAGTTAATTATACAAAAAGTTGAAGTACGCGAATTAAGAATGATCAGTAATGAAGTTATTATAACAGTTTCAGTTTGGCGAGTGTCAAGATC
The DNA here is from genome assembly GCA_030765065.1 of Deroplatys truncata. Classification (NCBI taxonomy): domain Eukaryota; kingdom Metazoa; phylum Arthropoda; class Insecta; order Mantodea; family Mantidae; genus Deroplatys; species Deroplatys truncata. The sequence goes on along the minus strand of CM060988.1, from coordinate 6,153,323 downwards.
AATGTGTAAATTGTAATAGTGAATGTGTTCGACAATAAAAAGTGTAAAACAAATTCTTTCATCAGTGTTATCTTTGGATAAAAGACTCCTTTCCGTTTACACAACCTGTATAAAGAGAAGTGCTCGACCAAAAAGATAATAGCTAGCCGGAGGACAGTGAACCAAAAGTAAATAAAATAACAGTAGCATTCTTTCAAACAAACACTAATACTGCCGCAAATTGCTAACACCAGATGGAGCTAAAAAACCTAACAAAGAATCACGTCACAAAATGGCTTCACCACGTGGAGTAAACACACATACACAAATAACATTATAAATTTACCATCGCAAATTGGCTTCCAAAACGTGGGGCTCAACAAATAAATATAACAGAAGTATACCACTTCAAATGACAAGTAGAATTTTCAGATACTGGTGCTTCAAACATAAAATAGTGATAAGATGATGCACAGCTTTGTTAAATTTGCTTGTCATGCAAATGGCTGACCACCTACTCTATATAATTATGTCTTTGGACTTCATTTCATCTTGGTAGAACTGCTTATCTCCTATCTGGTAAACAGATTTCATTCACAGAACTCATGTTTGGATATTTACATCACATACTGCTGATCACAGGGAATAGTTATCTAGATAATACAGAAGTTGATTATTTTACATGTATTTATATACTTACTGTTATACACACAATACGGATATCACTTTATACATAAGATTAAAATGTCCTTACAATTTAAGGTTGTAATGCTACTTATTACACAAAAAAATGGGTCGGAGTATTGAAACACTTAACCATTGTCAGAAGTGGCCTACTGTTCCTGGTGTCATCCTCCTTGGTGTAGTGGTTATCATGCTAGCCTCTAGTTCCCAGGTTGCGGATTCAAACCTGATGGAAGACAATGGGTTTTTTCGGGCAAAAAGTCCTTAGCATGGCTTCCTTGGGAAGGGAAGTAAAGCTGGTGGTCCCGTGTTGTAGAGTTATGGCACATAGAAGAACCTCAAGCCTGATAAAGAGGCCTTTGAACAAAATTACTGGTCTTTCATGCCCAAGAATGGGATATTAAGGACCACAGCAGCTAAAGAGAGTCCATAAATAAAACTCAATTTAATTTCATTTTTGGCTCCTGGTGATGTCTGGTTTCTGTTTGTGTGTGTGGTGGCATCTAGTGGTGGAGTCATGAATTTCCATAATGGATTTGGTGGCGGCAATTCAAAATTCATTACACAGTTCAATTTTTGAAGATTTAGAAGCTTGTAACAGTGATGTGTCATAATTTAAAATAGAGAGTTGAGGGTTGTTACACTACATCACTATGATAAACTTACTTGAACGCGTTTCGGGAGACGGCTTGTCCCCATCGTCAGCATTCTCTCTCAACTGAAAGGAGAGAGAATGCTGACGATGGTGACGATGGGGACAAGCCGTCTCCCGAAACGCGTTCAAGTAAGTTTATCATAGTGATGTAGTGTAACAACCCTCAACTCTCTATTTTAAATCATTACACAGTGTTTATGTTTTGTGATTACTGTTAAAATCTTTTCCCAAATATCCAAACCTGTTGTGCATTTTGTAGATTTTAAGAGTATTGTGACTGGTGTGATGTAATTGGTTGTCCGAAAGTGGTATGCAACTGCATTTATCTGTCTGTTTGCATTTGATGTATCTCAAATGCTCTTTTAATCTGCTTTCTAAATTTCTTTTAGTTTTACTTACGTAAATTTGGTCACATTCTGAGCAATTGATTTGATAGATTCCTCCTTTTTTGTTCTGAGGTATCTGGTCTTTCGATTTGTTGCAGAGTAATTTCTCTAAACTGAATTTGTTTTATGAAGATGTGGAATTTATAGTGAGTGCTTGATCAGAAGGTGAACTTTTTGAAAATCTTTTTATTTTTTTGTTGGGTCAGCTTTGTGCTATCCTTAATGTATTTCTGTTTCTTGAATTTTGCCATTTTCTTGTTGAGGACGTGTTTAGTGAATCCATTGTTTATTGTTGTGTTGTCTATGTGTCTGTATGCTAATTTGTATTCTCCTTCTGTTAAGGCTGCATAAACCACCCCTTGTTTTCACCGAAATCATCAATGTAACCTAAGTAATTTATGAACATGTCAAAATATCTTCCTAGAAATATGATATGGTATTGTAGTGCAATTGACAGGTGAGTTATTCCAATCATGTCATGAAAATAAATTCTAACCTACATTTGTGCTGTATTTACTTCCACTGAAATTGAGTTTTATTTATGGACACACTTTAACTGCGGTGGTCCTTAGCATCCCATTCTATATTGGGCGTAAAAGACCAGAAATTTTGCTCACATGCCTCTTTATCAGGTTTGAGGTTCTTTTATGTGCCATAAATCTATGACACAGGTCACCTGCTTTACTTCTCTTCTGAAGGAAGCCATGCTAAGGATTTTTACACCCGAAAAAATCAATTGCCCTCCACCAGGTTTGAACCCGCCACCTCGAGAACATTTACTTCCATAGTAACATACTACATTACTTGTGTAAAAATTTACTCTGGGATATGAAAGGAGTAAAATACTTTAGAAGTAGTCTACTCTCATATGGAAGTTGCTGAGTGTTGACTTTAAAAGTGGTTTACTACGGAAGTAGAGTTTACTCTAGGTTGGTGCATGCCTCCTTTAGACATGAGTACACAAAAATAGACTGACCATCTGTATGATGTAAAAAAGCATGTATACATGCGGCTCAAATTCGCTCCCCTTGTTCCTTCACAAAGGGACATTCCTTTTCTCACCCCCTCAACACGACACTTTTAACACTGAAACACAAACCTTATTCACAAATTACCATTTTTATTTGACTTCCAGTATACTTTTGTCACTTTATATTTATAATTACTAAACATTTTTCAAGTGTAAGTCATGCAGGGTAATCCACAACAGTCGCCTTTCAACTCTATACACTGTGATCAATGATATTCTGTACTTCTTTATACTTTCTATATAAAATAATTTGGAGAAAACAGGGGCCATGTTCCTTAGAGGGTTAAGAGGGAGTGAATGAGGAACACCTGTCATATGTGGAGAAAAGCAGAATAAGATAACACTACTTGGTAGAATGTAAAGAGTTAGAGAAGTGGAGACAGGCTGTTTGGAATCCAAAAGAGTCAAAATGAGCAAGGAAAGGATAGCTATAAAAATACTAACAGTTAATGAAGGAAAAAGAATATAAGATACAGGAAAGTTTTCAAGGAAAATATGAAAATGGTTGAATAAGAAAAGCAATGGGAAAGGAGCAAAAAAGGCAACAGAAAGGAGGATAATGGGAAAGTGGAATCAGGGAAGTGGAAAGGGAAGGAAAAGAATAAGGGCTAACTGAAAGCCAAAGGACCAGAATGCCAGGAGCAAAGTAGCCCTTAAAAGGAAGTAAAATTGGACTTAATTTGTACTAGAATGTAAGTAGCTTTAAGAATTGAAATGTTTTCTATAAAATAATTTATGCAATTCTGCAAAATAAGAGTTTGTGTGACTTATGATCTCTCTCTGTCCAGCAAGGCATTTCTTCAGCTTTGGGAAGAGGAAAAATTCACTGAGAGCCAAATCCGATGAATTAGAGGTGGCAGCTGTTCAAAGCACACTTTATGATCACAACTGAAGAAGTGTGTACCAATGCATTGTCTTGGTGGAAAAGAACCTACTCCTTTAAAAAATTCAGATGTTTGATCTTCACAGCATTCTTCAACAGCCCCAACAAAGTTACATGGTAATCTCTGTTGATGGTTTAGCTCTTTTCCAGGTGGTTTACCAAAACCACATCCTGGGTACCCTAGAAAACAATGACCATCAACTTTCCTGCTGAAGGAACACACTTGACCTTCTTTGGAGCACTTTCACCCTCTTGCACCCATTGCTTGGGCTGTTGTTTCATCTCTAGATTATGGTAGTGAGTCTATGTCTCATCAACAGTAATGTAATGTCATAAAAAGTTGGTTGAGTTGTGTCTTAACATGTCCCAAGCATCCTGTGAAATATTCATAAAGATGCAGTGGTCAATAAATGTTACATCCATTGTGCTGCAAGCTTTCTCATCAGCAAATGTTCCACACACAATTCTAATGAGATCTTGGCAATGTCAATTAGCTCACATACCTTGATTTGTCTGGGTTTTTGCAACGTCTTCTTCAGCCAGAGTGGTAACTGGACATCCAGGGCATATATAAACTTTGCAGTTCATTTCTTCACCACAGAAAATTGTGGTGAAGAATCTTCAAAGTGGAATCCAATTGTTTTTTTATTTTAGTTGGCATTAAATCTTTTAATATGAAATATTTGATCATTGGACAACACTTGATTTTATGCATTTTCAGAAAAAACTTCAATTCCTTTATTTTGGAGTACTATAACCAAACAAATGAAAGCACATATGTGTGAATTTGCACTTACCATATCAAAGATCACACTCAAGATCTATCCTGTGGCAGGTCAAGAACTTTCTGAATCACCCTCATAAGCACATTATATTCAATGATGACTTTGAGATTTCTTGTTATGTCACAGATGATAATATGTACACTGTGTTCTTTCATGGTGCCTAAATTTGGGGGTTGTTATAATACCTAGTCTAGTCATAAATTATGTTACAAAGTTTTTATCATGACAACAATGTATTATACTGTTTTGTTTTTTAGTTTGGCTATGTCACATGGCATCCACAAGTATTCTGTGCTAAGTGCACATATTATTATTCAAAATGATTCCCTTTTGCCCTTATACAGGACCTAAGTCTATCAGACCATTCATCAATAGCAGCACGCACTGTCTCCATGGGGAAATCTGCCACTGCTGACTTCAGAGATTGCTTGAGAGACTCAATATTGGGGTGCCCTTTCTTACAAGCAATACCCTCAAGCACTGACCACAGCTTGTAATTCAAGGGTTTGAAGTGAGGGCTGCTAGAGGGCCATTCTTGGGTAACAATAAGATCTGGAACATTTTCAAGCCAAGTCTAAGTGTATATCTTGCCTTATGGGCTGGTGCAGAATCTTGCTGGAAGATTCAGTGCCCATTGTTTAACAAAGTGGTGTTGAAGTCATTCACCACAACCTCAAGCAGGGTTGTTTCATATACTCTGGCCATCATCTTTAATCCCTTTTGGCAGAAATGCACCTTTCTGACACCGTCGTGGCTTACTCCCCACCAAACCATCACTGAGGTGGGCTGGTGGCTTCTCTTGATCTTTGGAACCTACTTCAAAAGTCCTGGCATACACTTGGTCATTCTGGCAGTTGTAGCTCTGTTCAATTGTGAAATTTTTTCATCTGTAAAAAGGATTTTTCTGTGCCTATTGTCAGCATGCTGCTCAAGCAGATGTTTGCATTTTGACTCTCTCAACTGCTTAAGTTTTGGAGTTAAGAAATGTGCAGTAGGCCAGTGATAAGCCTTTAGCCCAAGGTCCTGTCTGAACAATTTGGACATTGATCTCCTGGAGATGTTCATCTCATGAGACATAAATGTTTGCTTCTGCAATGGATTTCTCCTAATATGAGAATCACTATCCTGGTCCTCACAGAGCATGGATGTCCTGATCTTGGTTGGTCAGCAACTGTACCAGTTTCATTAAAGTGTTCAATGGTGCAGTATACAAATATCCTACTGATTTGCAGCTTCGTAAGTGTGTCAAAAATCAAGATGGCAATTTTCTGACTCTAAGGAGGGCTATCACTGTAACATGATTTTCATAATTCCCCCAATACAGGAGTAAACTTTTAACTAGCGTGTTCTCTTAGCTGCAGTTGAAGTCAACGAACTATAAGGTAGAGCTTAGAAGCAGGCACATTATCTGATCACCCCAACACCTGGTACAGTACCTATCAACAGAACTTATGACCAGACTGCATATATTTATGCAGTAGTTATGAAGGTAAGCACTATAAATAAATATATATGCCTATAATCAAGGGTTCTCATATATAAGTATATTGTTACAGCAGGGCTCAAAATTCAAATTATACAAAAGGAAAAAGCAAATCACTATGCAGAAGTTACATTCTGGTTCTCATAAACTAGTTCTCTATTACCTTTAAAATGAAATAAAGGGATACTTTTCACTTTTTGACAGGAAATAAGTCAGAAGTACACATTTCAGTTAGTTATGTCACATTTGCGTGCTTTTCACTGCATTTTATGGGGGGAAGCTTCAAATTACCTTCATTATGCCAATTCACAACGGAGCAACAAAACAATTGAATAATACTAATTCAGCATAAATACAACAAAATCAATTTAATGAAAGTTGGATTGGAGTTCACTTTTACCACATGGCGTGGCGTCATCCACAGTATTGGTTTGTATGTTCTTGTTAAGACAGCATCAACCTACACAGAAATACACTCTTTTTCAGAAGAAACACTATATTACACCATGTATGAAATGCATACAAAAATCTAACAAAAAGTGTGTGCTTCTGCACAGGCTTCACACGCCGATGTTGCTTCATTGTGGGCACTAGATTTTGTGGAGCAATATCATGTTTCATAATGCGTTGCCAATGTCTCTCCATTGTGAGCTGGACAATTAGTCTTTGCTGTTATTCACACAGTTAAGAAGAATTTAATTGCCCATACTGAATATAATTAGTTACTTTTTAGTAATCTTCAATCACTCTAGAAGGCATATTCCAAAAGTATTTTCAGCTGAGAAAATGTTCACATAATGTTTGTTTCTAGTGGTTCACAATACACATAATGCATTGTTCTTTCTCATGGACCACAGTAGAAGGATAAAGGAAAGAGGAGTGCGAAGATTTAAAAACTCTGTGATCAGTATGTCAAATGAACTAAACAATTTGATATACATCACAACAAAATTAAAAGTATTTTAAAACAAAGAAAGTATACAAAACATTAGTAAATAAAGAAGTTAATTTAACTGAAGTGGGGGAAAAAAAGATCATGGCAAATGTTTGGTCATTTTATGCTATGAAAGCTTGCAATTGTGAAATTATGGGCGCATGCACCAACCTAGGGTAAGCTCTACTTCCCATAATTGGGTGGCAGTAAAAACCTAATGGCTTTGAAAACCAGGGTTACTTGTGCATCCCAAGAAGTACATTACTTAATCTGCCAGCTTATGTTTTCATTGCTTTCACCTAATAATAGCTGACGAATTCACTGTATTAGAGACTTCTGCAGTGGCGTGTTTTCTGATACAGCATAGTTATTCATGTTAACCACTACCATAAATATAATTATGTCTTTTACCATGTATTAGTGGTTTTACTGTGTAAATTTCACAGTGTTTAACTGTACAACACTGCTAGGTGGAGCAATGCCTCTTATTGGGTTTTACACTGACCAACTCCACAGACTATCCACCATGAAGTTTTGTGTTTCCTATAGTTTCTATATTCAAAATGTGTAACACACCTGGAATGAACACTTGTTTCTTTTGCTTCATTGTTTCCATCAAAGATTTCAGATCATGCTCCACATAATCCATGACAATGAAAATCTTGTCCATGTTGCTCCCAACAACTATTTCTCTTACAGTTACAATATTTGGGTGCTGGGCCTATAAAAGAAAACAAAATATATATTTAACTTATGTTTTCCTCAGCTTATCAGGATAAGAGTGCCAAAATATTAAACATACAATCATCAACTGTTGTCTGAAGGTAAAATGAGTAGTAAAAGGGAATTAAGGTATCTCTATACTTAATTCATTCTTCATTATAAACACTACAAAACTATGGCCCTGGAATCCAACTATTGTCCAAACAAAACTATTAGTGAGAACTAGTTTGAACCATATTTTTCAACTAATTATCAACACTGTAATTGTAATTTTAAAGCTGCTTTTATTGAAAGACTGCATCCTGGATAAAGTATAACGAATACAGAATTACCAATAAACACAAATATAAATCGTTGAATAGGGTAATAAAAAAGAACAGTCATACAACGAAACAATGTTAGAAGAAAGTAATAAAAATGTTTGTAAAACTTTTACAAATATCCACGTAGAAGAGATTGAAATATAAACTGTGGGCTGTTTTGAAAATTCACGATGATTTGGGGGAAACCAGTAGAACAACATGGGAGGCATTAGTGTTGATAACAAGGGCTATAAAGATGATTTTTACTTTCTCTACTACGTATAGTAAGTAGGGGAAGTATTGCATTCCACCCAAAAATTCGATACCGAGATTTCACCGGAAATACATGTTTTGAGACCTTCTGAATCCAAAAAAAGCATTTTTGGAAACATGTCCGTGTGTGTGTGTGTGTGTGTGTGTGTGTGTGTGTGTGTGTGTGTCTGTGAACAGTATAACTCCAAAACGAACAGTCGGATAAGCACCAAACTTGGTATTTAGGTTCAGTATCTTCCAGAGATGCGACACGAAGATTTTCAAGAAAATCCCCCCACCCCAGACTACCCTTTACATGGAACATTTTTCGAAAATTTTAATTTTCTCAAAAATGGCTGTAACGATTTTGATGAAAATATCATATGTTTAAGATAATGTCATGAGAAATGAAATGTATATCTCGAAATTTCTGGGAATGTCTCCAAAAGTATTCTTCATTATGAACGACTTTTGCATAACTGGTAAACCATAAGAGATAGACAAAATTTTACTACACAATAAATGTAGATCACGTTAAAATACACAACTTATATCATACACATTTTTTTTGTTGAGTTAACCGTTTTCGAGATATTGCTTGTTATTTCCTTAAATTTTCCAATACTTATACTTTTTCTCAAATTCGTTATTCATTTTTTTATGTCCTGGACATGCAAAGAGAATGGAATGCGCCACATAGCAACCAGCGATACAATATTTGACTATCGCTTAAAAGCTACCATATTCCCCTTGCATCTACAAGAAAATTACAAATAAGATTGACATCCCGATATCTCGATTAATATGAAGCATATGGAGAATAGGCGTTTGTAAAAATAGATTGTACAAGAGTAGAGAAAGTCATGTGAGTGTAACACATCAGATTTTTTACTTTCTCTACTACGTATAGTAAGTAGGGGAAAGTATTGTATTCCACCCAAAATTTCGATACTGAGATTTCACCGGAAATACATGTTTTGAGACTCACTGAATCCAAAAAAGCATTTTTGGAAACATGTCCGTGTGTGTGTCTGTCTGTGTGTCTGTGTGTCTGTGAACAGCATAACTCAAAAACGAAGAGTCGGATAAACACCAAACTTGGTATTTAGGTTCAGTATCTTTCAGAGATGCGACACGAAGGTTTTCAAGAAAATCCCCCCACCCCAGACTACCCTTTACATGGAACATTTTTCGAAAATTTTAATTTTCTCAAAAACGGCTCTAACGATTTTGATTAAAATATCATATGTTTAAGATATTGTCATGACAAATAAAATGTATATCTGAATTTTCTGGGAATGTCTCCAAAAGTATTCTTCATTATGAACGACTTTTTCATAACTGGTAAACCATAAGAGATAGACAAAATTTTACTACACGAAAAATGTAGATCGCATTAAAATACACAATTTATGTCATATACATTTCTTTTGTTGAGTGAACCGTTTGTGAGATATTGCTTGTTATTCCCTTAAATTTTCCAATACTTATACTTTTTCTCAAATTCGTTATTCATTTTTACTTTCTCTACTACGTATAGTAAGTAGGGGAAGTATTGTATTCCACCCAAAAATTCGATACCGAGATTTCACCGGAAATACATGTTTTGAGACCTCCTGAATCCAAAAAGAGCATTTTTGGAAACATGTCCGTGTGTGTGTGTGTGTGTGTGTGTGTGTGTGTCTGTGAACAACATAACTCAAAAACTAACAGTTGGATAAACACCAAACTTGGTATTTACGTTCAGTATCTTCCAGAGATGCGACACGAAGATTTACAAGAAAATCCCCCCACCCCAGACTACCCTTTACATGGAACATTTTTCGAAAATTTTAATTTTCTCAAAAATGGCTCTAACGATTTTGATGAAAATATCATATGTTTAAGATAATGTCATGAGAAATGAAATGTATACCTCGAAATTTCTGGGAATGTCTCCAAAAGTATTCTTCATTATGAACGACTTTTGCATAACTGGTAAACCATAAGAGATAGACAAAATTTTACTACACAAAAAATGTAGATCGCGTTAAAATACACAACTTATATCATATACATTTTTTTTGTTGAGTGAACCGTTTTCGAGATATTGGTTGTTATTTCCTTAAATTTTCCAATACTTATACTTTTTCTCAAATTCGTTATTCATTTTTTTATGTCCTGGACATGCAAAGAGAATGGAATGCGCCACATAGCAACCAGCGATAAAATATTTGACTATCGCTTAAAAGCTACCATATATTACCAATAAGATTGACATCTCGATATCTCGATTAACATGAAGCATATGGAGAATAAGCGTTTGTAAAATTAGATTGTACAGGAGTAGAGAAAGTCATGTGAGTGTAACACATCAGATTTTTTTATGTCCTGGACATGCAAAGAGAATGGAATGCGCCACATAGCAACCAGCGTTAAAATATTTGACTATCGCTTAAAACCTACCATATTCCCCTTGCATCTACAAGAAAATTATCAATAAGATTGACATCTTGATATCTCCATTAACATGAAGCATATGGAGAATAAGCGTTTGTAAAAATAGTTTGTACAAGAGTAGAGAAAGTCATGTGAGTGTAACACATCGATTTTTTTAAGAGGGCTACTGACCCTTTCAAAGTGGAAGTTCCAAATGATTTGATGTCAAAAGTGGGTAAGTTCAACATCTTGCAGGTGTCAGCACAGAACTTTAGAATTCTCCTATGGGCACGTATTAACAGCCCAATCACCACAATGTGGCCAAGAGAATATTTTTCTTTATAATATGGAACTGTTGGCTGGTAGATATTCTTTTTCTCATCAACCTCCTTGGCTTAGGTAGGACTCGTTTTGAATCATATTGTTAAATCTAATATGTAACCATTAGGTGAGTCAGGTTTAAAGGCAATTATATCAATACACCGTGTACTTCCTTGTGTAGCAATTCTGGAGGTCTCTTCATGAGTAACACATCCGACCTTCTGGAGAGAATTAACCAACATGTCAAATTGTGTGGTGACGAATATTCCTGAGTACTTGGCCATAGAGACAAAAGTCAAGGATGTGTGAAAGAGTTTCAAACTCGCTGCGGCAACACTGACAGTGGCTATCATCCTGACTTTGACCTGGCACAGCTCGAACTGCAGCATGTCATCTTTAATGCTTCCTTCCATTCAGTGCTGGATAGTCCATTGTGATGTAAAATCGTGTTGTTAGCAGGAGTATATTCCTTATATAGAATGACATTGTTACCTTTGTGAGGTAACTCATACCACTGTTTACATTCCCTATCCCATATCTTACGAGAGTCAATGTAGCGATCTTTGGGATTAATGTATTTGGTTGATGGTGTTAGTTCATTCACAACTAATACAACTCAGATTGGAATTCAGTAGCAGTAATGTTAAAGAGGCATTCAGTTCTGGGATTATACAGTGTGGATGTGAAATGGTCCTGCAGACTAGCGGAGGTGGAAGAATGGATGTAGATGAGCACAGGCTTCTTATAAATTTTTGTAATTAAATACATCGTTTTCTTAGAAAAACTGATTTTATCCAAAGAATTTATCATCATCTTGTTGGATTACTGTTGATTAAAGGTTCTTAATTTATGACTATATTCATTGAAAATTGAATAAACGACAACTTTTTCCTTTGGCGCATTTTAATAGTATGAACGGTTTTTATGTAAATTAAATTTAATAAGTCCATAATTTGTTGCCTCCATAGTTCTGTTAGAACTGCCAACATCATCTGCTGCATTTACTTTCTTACAATATTGTGTAGATCGCGGGGAATGTTTACTTAATCGCATGCAAATGTTTTTATGTCAAGTTAAGATCAGAGCAGTTAAAGGAGACAAGAAAAAGAAAACAAAGAACAGAAAATCTTGTTAAAGAACAACATACACTATGCTGCGATTTTCAATGTCTGAATATCTGGACATGGTCTTAATTTATGGAGAAATGCAGTGCAATTCTCGATCTGCTCAAAGGCTCTATGCTGAAAGATTTTCTAACAGGATTATGCAAAGTGCAGACACATTTGTTGCCACTTGCCAGCGGGTCCATGATACAAGTAGCATAATTTCAAGTTGTCATAATAGACGGCATATGGAACACTTCCTATAAACTCTTATTTCAAATTTACAAATTCAGATATTTTAAATTAATCCCAATGTTTTCACATACTTGTAAATGCTAATAAATGCTAGTGATTAAATTTATGGTCATTTTTTGTTTCTAAAGCTCACTAAGCAAATAATGGTAGTCCATGACTGTGGAATTCATTAGGCACGAAAGCAGTGTCAATTTTGTTTACTTACTTTTTTTTTTTTTTTTTAATATTTTGATATCTGTCACACATACACACATAAATCTTATCAGTAATATTAGTGTTACAAATTTCACTAAGCAAAGTTAGTTAACACTAAAGTTTTTTGCGCTCATAAGCTTATTGTTAAATCATACTGGCATAACCGTTGGCAAAACTGCTTCTAAAAACTTCCACATTATGTTATACAAATTCCTTTCTTTTTAAATCGGTAATTAGATGTATGTGCTGGCATGAAGCACATTAGTCCCGTTTTAAAACAGGTATATTAAAAATTAAATAGAAGCGCACACTTCCTGTTAGGTCAAAACTATAAACAACTGCACATAAATTCCCTTTAAGCATATTGCCGTGGAGTGAAAATTCACATTATAAATTATGCTTTTCTAAACGCTTAGCAATTGTTAGTACCACATTGTTAAATTCAACACAGAATAATAATGTTAATAACTTAAGAAGAATTTCACATAAGAGTGCCATAAACTTTGGAATGCTTATTTTCATTTCACGTAAAGCATTGTCACATAAATATCACTGCAGTATGGCATTGCGTAATAATTAAAATGTATCTTTTAAACTACATACATAGGTACAGAAACCTTAAAACTGTTTAATATCAGTAACAATTCCATGCGATTTCATTACCTTACCATGGCATAAGCCTCTCAAAAAGAATAGAACATATGTTCAGGTCTTTAAACATATCAAATAAAATATTTGTAATTATGTGGGAATGTAGAATTAGAGGTAATGTTTACATACGGTGCAGTAAACAATAACTTAAAATAAAAAGGAACTTTTTTCCAGAATTTTCTGGTGTCTTGTGTGCCAGCAACAAAACATCTGAATTCAATACATGGCAACATTACTTTAATGGTTTTATTGAGCATTAGAATAATTCAAGGTGCCGCCAGCAGAAGCAACTACTCAATCAACAAGTTGCGCCACATTGCCAAATACTCCTACGTTTAAATGCGATTGTCTAGTTAATGGTGCATTAATTACAAAGAAGTGTTGCAGGTTTTTGTTCATCTAATCCACTCCCCCACCTCCCCCAATCTGCAAAACCATTTCACTTCCACCCTGTAGTTGCATATTTGCCAACTTTCTGAAAATGAAAACTGTAAAACTTTCCCTTCTCCAGTTAGTAATAATTTTGCAATGACATGAAATTTAAAATGTTCAGTGTAATGTACAAAAATCTTGTATTATATTCACATCCCTTTCTCTACCCTCTATCATTTATTAGTGGGTATACAGACTATTCTTAATAAAGCTTATTTATCCATCTACTTCATTTTAATCCATAAAAACCTTTATAGAAATAGCTACATTACAAATTTCATTATGGATACAAAGAGAACTGTGATAGTCAATTGTTCAACAACTAGACACTATATGCTGGCCTTAAAATTCCATACTGTTTCCATGCAATCACAGGGAAATTCTGAAAATTGACAGGATTTGAAAAGAATAAAGTATTGAAGAATTTAAACAATTAATGACATCTTAGAAATGGCTTATGAAAAAAAATGTCACTTCAAATAAATTGTGTGTTTTAAAGAGATCTACAAAATTGTACAAAATTCCTTCTGAATAAAGAGGACTTCACAGGCTATTCCCAGAAAATTCAATATATACATTTTATTTGCCATGTAAATATCTTTAATATATAGTATTTTAATCAAAATCATTAAAGCCATTTTTTTAGAAAATCAAAAATTTCAAAAAAATTTCATATAAAGAAAGTAGTTTGGGGTGGGTGATTTTCTTGAAAATCTTTTGTATCGAACTTTGGAAGATACTGAACTTAAATAAATTTTATACTTAACCTAGTTTTCGTTTTTGAGTTACACTGTTCACAAACACATACACATACACACAAGGGCCATTTTCTAAAATTGTTTTTTGGGTTCAGGGAGCCTCAAAACACACATTTACGCTGCAATCTCAACATCAAATTTTTGGGAGGAATACAATACTTACCCTATTGACTATACATAATAGAGAAATTAAAAATTACATGTACCTAAAATAAAGGAAATTCAATTTTATAACAAGCCTATAAGAAGTAGTACCAGTTTCTGTCACACATGCTGAAATTCCACAATAAAGACATATTAAAGCAAAGAACACCACTTCCTTCACTATACACCGGTTTCAAGTTGCTTTACGCTTCATAAATACTTCATACGCTTACTGTAAACGAAAACTGTCACAAAAAATGGGAAACATATCTAACAGACATAGAATGCTAATAAGTTAAACAATTTAGATGAGAAGTTGACTTTACAGTACACGTCGTCCATTACCGATTTGTTGCACCCATTTACTGCTGGTTATTAGAGATCACTAGTGGTGCAATCAAATTTTAAATCTGCACACTATACAGCCCAGTGAAGGTGGACCATGACTGCGTTGAAGGATAGAGATACAGATAGCTCTGAGCTATCATATCACTGTATACCAACTAAAGTGGTAAATTCATTCTGTAATCTAAATTACAGTATAATGCAACAGAATTTAATGTAAAATAGAGAGTTGAGGGTTGTTACACTACATCACTATGATATATCATAGTGATGTAGTGTAACAACCCTCAACTCTCTATTTTAAATTATGACACATCACTGTTACAAGCTTCTAAATCTTCAAAAATTGAGAATTTAATGCTTTGTCATGTCCATGATGAAAATCTGTAACTCTTTGAATCTACCTGCAAAACCATAAAAGGCCTTTGCTCCCGTATATTTTACTGACAAACCGTAAAAATTGGCAAGTATGTAATTGTATAACTTCACTATATTACATTTAATCAGTAATTTTAAAACAATATCAAGTCATACAAACCTTCAGCAAAGTATTTATTTCTCTTAATGAAGTGATAGGAAAGCCTTCTTTTTCTTTCTCCATTTTTAATCTCTTTAAGGCAACCACCTCATCTGTTCGTTTATCTCTTGCTCTATAAACCACACCATATGTTCCTTCCTCTATCCTAGAAAATAATCACATGCTGTGGGTAACAAAAATAAAATTAAAAAAGATGTATCACAACAGGATAGCTGCATTTGCGATTAATACATTTGGCGTCATTTGCTTTCAAAGATTGCTATAAAATAGGTAACTGTTAAAATTAATATTAATTATAATTTATCTCGCTAAGGGCCAGTTTCACAAACTACAATAATCTTATTTAATACAGGTAAAAAGTGTTTAAACCACGTTTTGGTAAAACATCTGTATAATGATTACCAAGACCTGCAAACACGGTTAAAGCACTGCGTGCAAATAACCACTAAAAACGTGCAGCAACGAGTAATGGATTTGGTTATGGAAAACAATGAATATGAAAGTAGTAATGATGTATATATGCAGAATGAGAGAAATAGAAGGCGACCAAGTTGGATCAGAGAGCAAAGCAATTGTTTCAATGTATATGATGTAGATTTTTATAATGTAGCTGCACCTCACAAAACAATCTACAATACTCTCTCTATTTTGAAACAAACAGAGCAAGAATTGGAATTTCCATCCTACATGTTAATTCATAAGGAACAGAAATTTGAAATATTTTAAAGATATGCACACTGCGGGATCAATAATAATTATTTTTTGTGTCAAACACACCTGTGTACTGTCACTCATGGTACACGTTCCCTGCACCACAAATGTTTGTGTATTGTCATATTAACTTTTCACTCCAATATAATTTGTGGTGCAATAACATATAACAAACTTTTTCAGTTTCCACCTCCTTTCCCACAGTCTACGTATTTGTATCTTGTTTAGGAAACATTGTGTGATCATTGTAATACTTTAGAAGAAAAAAACAACTAAGTGCAACATAGTTATTTCATATGTGATAACCCACAAGCACCTCAAACATGCTTCTATGTTACAGCAATAAAAGCATACACCTGGGTTTACATAAACCAAAATAACAATAAAATTATTGTTGGTGAAACCGGTCCTAAATATAAACCCTTATGTTCAGTGTTTGAAAATACCTGTTGCACTATTTGAGTAGTATCAAAATAAAACATGGCCAGTTTACCTGTGGGCAAAGTAAGTTTTATCATACACTCCCTCTATTTTGATAGCACTGAATCAAATTTGTAGAATCCACTTGTTTCAAATAGCATTCTTTCATATCTTAAAACAGCTTCTAAGTGCAATATTTGGTTCAGAAAGTGTTGAGACACGAAAGGTACAAAGTCAACTCTTTGTGAAGAGTTTGTATAGCTGTGTTTGTGTTGTGCAGAAGTCTTGTTACACATGCATGTGTTGGTGCCAAACAATATCACAATTTTATTCTCGTGTAGTATCATTATGCTTTGATGAATGAAAAAACAAAGGGAGTAGTACCATGGTAATATTAGTATATTCACTGCAATGGTAAGTGAAATTTCTATGGCAGGCATGAGTATTGGAAGAGAAATGAAAATTGACAGTATGTTTTCAAAAACTATATATTGGCTGGAAAAATCATCCCTTAACACGTAAAGCGCCAGAGCGGTCCCTGGTGCCCGCTGTATGCAACTCTTGTTGGGCTGTAGCAATCCATATGACTGCCACGTTTCTGGACCAATTTAGGATTTCTACAAGCCAGCGGTCCACTGAAACATTGAGTTTTACCTATAAAATGGATCTCCATGGTCCTTATCTAAACATTTTTACCACTGGGTTTGGAGTTGATATATTATGGAGGTCTAAATTCAAATATAAAGAATGTTGTCAGCATGAACACAATATTTTTTATTAAGTCTGTTTATATACAGTCAGGCAATAGAACACAATAATGCTATCAAGCAAAAGCTTAATTAAAATTGCTGTCAAAGAATGCATTTAGTTCTAACAGTCAAAGTATACAAAATATGGAGTATGAGAAACATTCTGTTTTTAACTTTTAATTATGAAAATTACCAAGGCATGGCAAGCAAAAATGAGATTTTCTGTCACATTCTTCACAGTAGATGCGAATTTCTTTTGCAGCTCCTTTACACTACTCTCATGCCTTATGGGCTGGTCCATCGTGTTTCTTGAGGGTATGCGTATTTTCCTAGAAACTGACATCTGCTGCTGTTGAGGGGAATCACTCAGAGTTTCATTTGAGAACAACAACACTTCTTTAATTTTTTCTTTTCTTTGAAATCTGTGATACAAGTGTAAGGACAAAAATCCTATTCAATAATGGTAAACATAGCAAAAGAAGGCTTTCTTCATTACAGATAAGGGCCGCCAACCTAAAATATGGACATTATATCATTCAAGGCAACACAGGTGCTCTGAGTAAAAAAAAAAAAAAAAAAAAAAAAAATCAAATCTACTTCATTTGCTAAAATTTACCGTGGACCACCAGAATTATTTTTATAATAATTCTATATAAAAGTCCTCTACAAAACTAATCTTTGCAGTAAGTTAATATTTAAAGTGACCTTTACTGACTTTTAGGAAAACGTCAACAGTACATGGGAAAATTTCATCAGATATCTACTGGCGCTTAATGTGTTAAAATCTTTCATGTCTCTTCTGAAATGGGGAATTAATTTTAAGAGTATTCCAGAGATCTGGACTGCAGTACTCCAAAACAGGATCAGTACACAAAGAAAAGGAATGCTAACAGTCTATGTAATGCCTGTCCGGGAATGAAAATGATGCAGGGCTACAAGTTTATGTGAAGTACTGGATAAACAACCTGCATTTTGCAGTTAGGTGAAAGAAATGGATGTTTAAATAGAGAACAATTTGTTGACTGTAGCAAAAACAGCATAGGCTGCTCAAGTGTATCTCCATCGGTCACAGTGATGCAGTTGGTTGAACATTGGTTTTCCGTAGGCAAAGCTGTAAATTTGATAGCAGCCAGGATATAACAGTCTTATGTCATTAGATTACCTAGCATGCAGAAGAATTCTATGGGACTAAATACTGCCACACTAATGGCATTAAAATACCCACTGCTGCTCCTTAAAGAAAATAGTATGATTAATGCAAAAATCTGATGTGCTACGTTCATATGACTTTCTCTACCTTGTATTGCTTATTAGTGGGTATACATATTATTATTACTACAAAGCTTTATTTTCCTATTTCTTCATTTTAATCAACATAAACCTTTCCGGAAATTGCTCCTTTGCACATTTTGCTATACATATGAGGCCTGTTCAAAAAATTTCAGAACATTCGTAATTTCGTGCCAATGGAGTGTTGGAGTGAAATGCGGTTGGCATCCCTGCACACCCTATGTTTAATGTGTAACTGCCGGAAGTTTAATTATTTTATGTCTGTTAGTTATTGTTCAGTGCTGTATTGAGTAGAACGTTGTGTCGCACAGTTTGTGAGATGGCAGAGTTAGAGGAGCAATGCATCTGTATTAAATTTTGTGTGATACTCAAGAAAACCTTTACAGAGACACACCAAATGATGCAGGAAGCCTACGGTGATGAGTGCTTAAGCCATACTCGATGTTAAAAATGAGCTTCGTTCAGCACGCTCTTTGACGTCTACCAATGCTCATGTCAGGAACGTCAAAAAAATTGTGGGTGCCAATCAAATGACTGACTGTCCGAGAGATTGCAGAAGAATGTAATATTTCAGTTGGATCATGTCATGAAATTCTGACACAGCATCTTGTTGCTGCCAAGTTCGTCCCACGACTCATAAGTTAAGACCAGAAAGACCATCACCTCGCAATCTGTGAAGGGCTTTTGGATTGCGGAAATGAGAATGAGATGTTCCTTAAGAGAATCATAACTGGTGATGAGACATGGGTCTATGGTCTTGATGTTGAGACCAAGGTTGAATCTACACAATGGTTGGGAAAGGTTCTCCAAGACCAAAAAAAGCTCGTCAGGTCAGGTCAAATTTCAAAGCTATGCTGATAGTTTTCTTTGACTTTGAAGGATTAGTTCATCATGAATTCGTGCCACAGGAACAAACTGTTAATCAATGGTATTATCGGGACATGTTGCGATGCCTGCGAGAAAATGTGAGAAGGAAACAGCCTGAAATTGGCTACACAATTCATGGCTCTTGTATCACGATAACGCATCCTCAAATTCATCACTGTGCTGCCTCATCCTCCATACTCTCCAGACCTGGCCCCTGCAGACGTTTTTTTTATTTCCAAAGTTGAAAACCCTGTTGAAAGGACACGAAGATTTTCAACGATAGATGAATAAAAGAAAATTCGCAGACGGTGCTTCGTGCAATCCAGAAAGAGTGTACCAAGACTGCTTCAGGAAGTGAAAACAGCATTGGGAGCGGTGCATCAATCATGGAGGAGAGTATTTTGAAGGAGACCATAAGTAAAAGGTAAGCGTAGAAAAATATTGTGGACAATTCCGGAACTTTTTGAACAGACCTCGTACAAAGGAAATAGCAATACTCAAAACGTTTTAGAACTGGATGCTACATGCTGGCCTTAAAATTGTATACTCTTTCCATGACATTGGGAGAAACAACTGCAAATTGACAGAACTTTAAAAGAATGGCTAATTATTGAACAATTCAAACCATTAATAATGGATATCTCAGAAATGGCTGATGTCACAATAAAACTTATTTAAAATAAATGTGTGTTTTAAAGAGATCTACATTTTTTGTACAATACGTTTTCCTCTTAATCGCTTAATGTTTACCAGTAATACAAGATTATACAAAATTCTTTCAGAATGAAGAGGACTTTACCGGCCGTTTCCAGAAATTTCAAGATTTACATTTTATTTGTCATGTAAATATCTTTAATGTGTGGTATTTTAATCAAAATCATTAGAAATCAAAACTTTCAAAACATGTTCTACGTTAAAGAGAAGCTTGGAGTGGGGGGATTTTCTTAAAAATCTTTGTGTCGCATCTTTGGAAGGTAATGAACCTAAATACCAAACTTGGTATTTATTCAGCTTTTTATTTTTGAGTTATGTTGTTCACTGGCACACACATGGAGACAGACACACAGGGACCATTTTCTAAAAATTCTTTTTTTAAATTCAAGGTGCCTCAAAACATGTATTTACAGTGAAATCTCAGTATCAAGTTTTTGGGTGGAATGCAATACCTTCTCTACCTACTATGTATTGGCAGAGAAAGTAAAAATGACATGAATGAAATCAGCAGACTTAATTTTTTAAAATTCTCAAAACATGATGTAAAAACCCAATTACTGTATTAAACTATGATATTTTTGCTGTTTTCTTAATGCTTATTAGAATGTTTTTAATGTAACAGGTTCAAAATGCATAGAGTTCAGAATATTTTTATGATAAAAATAGTTTCAAATGAAAACAAAGAAGTCTTTAAAAATAGCCAGCAAGTGCCAGCAAGTTTAATCAGTTCTTCCTCTCTCTGAAAATGACTGTTGCACAGACTGAGTACATTTAAATGTAATGGGCCATTCACAATGAAAATTAAACATCAACACGACATCATGAAACTGAAGCTTAAACTTAACAAGATACTTTTTAAAAATATTTTGGTAATCACAGTGAAGTGTTTATAAATGTGCAAATTAAGATTTTTATTATTGTAGCTTTAGTTTTTCAACCAGTAGTTGAAAACATGCTGACGATTGGAACAAGCCGTCTCCCGAAACGCATTCAACTAAGAATATTTTAGTGATGTAGTGTAACAACCCTCAACTCTCTTTATTTTAAATTATGACACATCACTGTTACTAGCTTCTAAATCTTCAAAATTAGTCAAGAGGTTACTAATTGAAGTGTTATCAGAAGTTAGAGACAGTGAAGTGAAACAATAATTTAATTGAATCTTGAGTTGGTGGATATACTAAAACTTCACTAACTTGAAATTAATCAAACATGTTTCAAAAGCATCGCTTTTTTCTGCCAGAAAAATGACATGAGAAACAAAAAGTATAACTTGAATTTTCTGGGAATAGCCTTTGAAGTCCCCTTCATTGAGAAGGAACTTTGTATAATCTTGTATAACTGGTAAAAATTAAGTAATAGACGAAAAAGTACTTAAAAAAAAATGTAGATCTCTTTTAAACATGCAATTTGTTTGTGGCATCAATCATTTCCAAGATATCTGTTTTTAATGGTTCAAATTGTTTAATACTTAAGTCATTCTTTTCAATTGTCAATTTTCAATTGTTTCTTGCGATGATGATTATACAGTATGGAATTGTAAGGCCAGAGTACAGTTCTAAAACATTTGATTATCTCTATTCCCTTTGTATCTATAACAAAATATGTAATGTAGCTATTTCTGAAAAGTTTTATCTCGATTAAAATGAGGTAGATAGGAAAATTAATTTTTGTAAGAATAATTTGTATACACACTAATAATGGATAAAGGGTAGAGAAAGTCATGTGAACATAACATCAGATTTTTTATAGATATCCTGGTGATTCCTGCCCGTCATCTTACACAGAGAAACAGTTAATGAGTCAACATATGACAACGGAAAATCTGAGGTGAGATGGCAGAAGGAACATGAGGAGAATTCCTCTCTGATTGGTTAATTTCTTATTTTGAAGCAAATAAACATGAAAGTTTGGAGTTTGTAAACGTTATAAGTTTATGGCCATGTTTATGTCATAGGCCAAATGAATTAATACATTAAGGTAATACATTAAGGTAACGTGAAACAAGCTTCTGTTCTTACTTATGCTAATGGCTAAGTTTCAATGTGAATGGCCCCTATCTCTCTTCTGTTCAAGGATAAAAACAAGTTACTTCAGAATTTAAAGCCATTTGCCATGTAAAATTAATGAAAAAACATCAATTATTCCAATTCATACATATATAAAAATGAAAGACATGCACCTATTCAAACACTGGAATTCCTCCACGCTGCGACAGCCCTGAATAGCAGGTAGGTATGGTGGAAGTTCTTCCTTCAACACAAGGTCTGACTTTGGGGAAACATCATTTATAAAGGGTATAGCACTTTCTTCTTCCTCCTCATCGGAGACCTTTTCACCCGTTTTTGAATTAGATGGCTTTTCATTTTCCTCAACACTTCCATCCGACCTTGCTCTGCTCTTGCTTGGTGATCGATTTCTATTGTTGTACGTCACGTCTTCATCTGTATTGTGTCCACCAGAATCTGTATCAGCTGCACAAAGACAGAAAAAAAGATAGTTTTTATTATTCCACATAAAGCAATCTTTAAAGCATGAATTAAGTGAATTTATTTGTACATCTCAATTTACATAGCCTTTTAGACAAAATTTGTTCCTAGCTTACACTATGTGAAAATTGTCTGGTTATTCTTTATGTGCTACCTCAGCTTGCATGGCGCCCAGAACTTTTAGCTCTGCTGGGTATACCTGTACTATGTTTCCCCTTCAACTGAACAATTCCTTTTTCACTTCCTCTTATCTCTCTTAAGAACATTGACCCATTCTCATCTATGCGAATCCTCCTTTTTCCTACCTGCTACAATGGTTAACGTCTTTTTATTGTTCTATAGAAAGTTAATGATTTCTTATTTTCTAAGCTTCCCCATATCTCTTTGTCTTTCTGTTTTCTATCTGCTCCATACTAATATCTCAATGTCATTGCTGTTTTCTTTTTTCTCTCTCTAGTTTCCATACATCTCCCATTCCTATTCTCTCCATAGTTTTCTCTATCCCTATTTGTGCTCCCCAAACTTTTTTGCTGATTCATGCATATCTTAGAAGTGGAGGAGCCTTCGTAAGTTCGAGAAGCCAGTTTGGTTATGCTGTGACTGCAGAAATGTGCCAATGCTTCAAGCAATGAATACTGCATGAGAGATTGGCTTTGCACAGAATTTCAAAGCAAGCATGGGCTGGATTCTATGCTATGTTGCAGAGCGCAGGTTTTTAATTTGCAGGTGTACCACAATAGCTAGTGTACCAGTAGCGTATAAAGACAAACTTCTGGCCTTTCAAAGGCATGTTATATGTCTTCGCAAGCAGCATAAATATCTGCTTTTGCAAATAGGAAATGCCACTCAAACATCTGTTTAAGTTGAAATGCCATGTATTACCACCATTAAAAAAAAATGGCTCCAGGACATGGTAATATGTACAGCTGATCACGAAAAGCAACACTGCACTGTTATGTTGGCTATACTTGTTGATGGCAAGAAACTTCTAACATTTGCAATATTTAAGTAGAAAACTATTCCCAAGGAACAGAATTCCCTTTCTGGAGTCCTAGTGAGAGCCCAGAAAAAAGGGTTGATGGACAATATGCTAATCTCTGACTGGATTAAAAGCACATGGGAGCAACATCCTGGAACTTTCTTCTAACATGCCAAAGAAACATCCTAAATTTGGACAGCTTTTGCAGGCAACTAACGGAAGATGTAAAAAGAAAATTAGCTACAGGAAATTCAGACCTGGTTATGATTCGATGGAATGACTTCACTGTTACAGGCAGTGGATGTTTGCATAAACCACCCATTTAAGGCTCATCTGGAAAGACTGTATACAGAATGGATGGCAAATAACAACCACAAGTTTACAACCAGTGGGAAAATTCAAAGACCTACATTGTCTTTGGTGTGCAACTGGGTAAAAGTTGCATGGGACTGAATTCCAACCAATCTCGTCGAGAAGTCATTCAGAAGTGCTGCATATCCAATAAAATGGATGGGATGGAGGATGATGCAATCTGGAGCGTCAATGATGACGAGCCAAGTTCCACAGGGGAGTCCAGCAGTGATAGCAAGGATTAGTTACGATACAACATAAGAATGTGAGTAAATTAGTTATATTAATCACAATGCACCATTTTAATAGGCATATATTTTATTCTTGCATGGACCATTCTTGTTGTCATACAGAATACTATGGACACAGTCAAGAATAATTCCTTTATTGCACATTTGTAAATAATTTCTAAATAATAAACATTAATCTTGTATGATGATTTGTGTTTGTAATGCATATGAATGAATGAGTTTATTCACAGTCTTTCCATACATACATCACTTTTTCATTAGTACAGTATTACTATAAACCTATTACTACAATTACAATTAAATTTTGTAATTTAAAATTCTCCAATTTATGGAGTTGCATTACTACCATTCCCCCATTATATACAGGATGCGTCTAAATTCCCTTTACAAACTTTGAAGACTTGTAGTGGGAACCAAGATGATTAAGTTTAGCATAAGAACTTGTGTCCGGAAACATATAATTTTTTCGCTACACACACTTTTTCGGTGCAACTCACTAGGAGTGAGTTCCAGCATAATGGCGCACCAGCTCATTTTGCACTTGCTGTCCGACATCATCTGGACCAACGATTTGGGCAACAATGGATAGGTCGTGGTGCCCCAATTGCTTGGCCTCACGTTCTCCAGACTTGACTCTGCTTGAATACTAACTGTGGGATCCGAGGAAGACCTACTAGATGAGTTATGGCAGCAGCGGATGTTGGAGGACTAGAAATTGGTGATCAAGTATACCAGAACATGGTATGGAGTACCGTATCTGTGTTGAAGTCGATGGTCGTCACATCGAGCCCTTCCTGTAAGTGGTTCCAGATGACAGGCAGCAGGAATCGGAGAGAGCAATGTGGTTATGATAGTATTTTGCGTGTAGCGGGAAAATGGTATGTTTCCGGACATGAGTTCTTATGCTAAAGTTAACCATCTTGGTCCCAACTATAAGTCCTCAAAGTCTGTAAAGGGAATTTAGACACATCTGGTATAACACCAGGTTATCTATATAACAGGATTATATATTATATCAGTCATCCAAAAAGTTAACATTTTCTTGCATACCTCAATCAAGATTATCTCCATTATCCCTTCCCTTAATGTTGTCTACATTCCATAGCCATTTTTGTCTCACTTTACCTATGTACTTTCCCAGTTTTTTTTTATGTTTTTTGCTGATCTTAAATTTAAAACTCTTTTGCCTCTTATTTTATTTGTAGGTCTTCCTACTTTCGTAAAAGGAACTCATCCCTCCATATTGTAGTTTGTTTACATTCCAGAATACAATGCCATGTGTTATCTGCTTCTTCACACATTAGACATTTTTCCCTTGATTTATCTATTCCTTATCC
Organism: Deroplatys truncata; assembly: GCA_030765065.1. Taxonomy (NCBI): domain Eukaryota; kingdom Metazoa; phylum Arthropoda; class Insecta; order Mantodea; family Mantidae; genus Deroplatys; species Deroplatys truncata. Next base: position 6,127,909 of record CM060988.1, on the reverse strand, counting down.
CACTTAAGTATGTTTACCCCATTCTGAACCATGCCAACCCTTCCCTTCCTGCTTTGTCACAAATTTTCGGTATATTTTTCTCTTCCCCAATCAATTTTCAATGATCTGTATAGTTTCAAAGATCTTTTGTTGATAAGATTAGTCCATAATTCCTGTTTTTCAATGTCCTCTATTCTGGTTTTTACCTCTTTCTAAAATTCCTTATCCTTTCTTTCCCTATCAAACCACACTGCCCCCAAGTCAGCTTCCTCTAAGATATTTTGGATTTTATATGTCCATGTTTCTTTCCCATTAATTCTCGCTTGCATTACCAAACACTGTTTAATAACGTTCTCCTCTTCTAACTTCCATATTCTATACCAATACTTCTGTACTCTTTCCATTACTTTACTTTTATAGCCTATCTTCCTAATTCCGTTAGAGCAACTTCATTTGGTGAAGATCTAAGTCAGTCACCATCACTAGCTTGCCCTGTGATGTAATCACTCAGGGCAGATTAGCCTGGCAACAAGAGATAGTGCAGGCACTGGCTTACTCAGCGCGACTGAGAATGGAGCATCAGAGCTGTACAGTGACAGGACATTTTCTATTAAAAATCTTGTTTTATGAATCACAAACTATTTGTGATAACTACAGTATATAAAGACAAAGGAGGGTATTCAATATTATTAATTTGAATAAAATGACTGTAAAAAGTAATGGACTTTATTGCACAGGAAACAAAACACCACTACATATAGCATAAATAAATTACCGTACAGAAGACTAAAACATTTTTACAAAATAATGTTCTGTATTATATGTCTTAGAGATTATGATGAGATCTTGAAGAGGTTATTTCAACAAATCTTTCTTTTGTCCTTGTGAAAATGGAATTCTTGTTTTACAATGCATACACTTGATTTAACCAGAGAATAAATTTACTGTGAGCCTGTAATCTTCAGGATTTTTTACTTCTTTTGTCCTTCAATAGTTTTTCAATATTGGGAACCATGTTCTGACTCACATACAAACGAAGAATACATTTTAAGTTATGGTCTGATAGTTGGTTTCTGTGACGTATAAGTCTTCATCAGTGAAAAAAACTGCTCACATAAATATGTAGTTGCGAACATGCTGAGATACCAGGCAGCAAAATGATGAAGTCGTGGAAACCGTGATCAAAGGAAATTACTGTAAAGTCACTCAGATTCTATTTTGAAGTTGTCTCCGAGTTCTATGTCATTCTGCTAATCTATTACCTTTAGTTGCAATATGATAGGAATAGTATCAATTGGAACAGAGAAAGGTGTAGCAAATAATTGAATATCAAGTTCCAGGTCTATCATTTTTTTTTTAAAAATGGAGTCAAATTCTTCAATCACTTCTCGTATTGTGCATGCATACTGCTGAAATTTTGAAGGTGTAATAGACCGGAATACACTACTAAGTTTTGGAAAATGTGCAGTGTCCATGTTGGTTAACAGGTTTCCCATAATGCCAACTTCGCTTCACCTTGCTGAAGAGATCACTTATTATCTGATTTTTCCCTGTAGCAAAACATTCATTGTATTAATGAGAGCTGTTAAGTCTGCCAAAAAAGCCAAATCACATATTGAATTTTTGCCATTGAGCTCTGGCATAGGTTTATTTTGCATCTCAAGACACAGCATTATATCTTCCCTCAATTCAAAGAACCTATCTAGTACTTTTCCTCAGCTCAACCAATGCACTTCAGAATGGTATGAGAGATCACCATATTTATCTTCACATTCCTCAATAAACTGTTTGAACTGAGTATGGTTCAAACCTTTTGATCGTATGCTGTTCATTGTTCTCACTACTCTAGACATGACATTGTTGAGATGGATGCATTTTGCACACAAGTTCTGTTGATGAATTATGCAATGATATCACAATTAAATTATTTTATCCTTAATTCGCCCAGCAACTCCAATGGTCCCTACCATGGAAGGCACTCCATCCATTGCCAAAGATACAAGGTTGTGCCATTGTAATTCAGCTTCTTCTACAGCTTGCTGCAGAGCAATAAACGTGTCCAAACCTGTAGTTCTGTCGTCATGCATTGGAATGAGATCTAGTAACTCCTCTCCTACCTGGAAGTTAGCCTCAACAAATTGATAATTGAGCAGCCATATCCTGAATGCAGCGCATTATGTACTTGGGCCTCACATTCATTCACTTGATTTACAATAAGTCCACAGTTGTCATAATTATACAGTCCATCACTGTATGGTCACAATTTCTTTGCAAACTATAACAAAAGTTTGAAGCTCAAGGGCATTGCTGATTCACTGACAGAACGCCCTTCTATTTTGTGTAGGTTATTACTTTCTCTACTACGTATAGTAAGTAGGGGAAGTATTGTATTCCACCCAAAAATTCGATACCGAGATTTCACCGGAAATACATGTTTTGAGACTCCCTGAATCCAAAAAAAGCATTTTTGGAAACATGTCTGTGTGTGTGTGTGTGTGTGTGTGTGTGTGTGTGTGTGTGAACAGCATAACTCAGAAACGAACAGTCGGATAAGCACCAAACTTGGTATTTAGGTTCAGTATCTTCAAGAGATGCGACATGAAGGTTTTCAAGAAAATCCCCCACCCCAGACTACCCTTTACATGGAACATTTTTCGAAAATTTTAATTTTCTCAAAAATGGCTCTAGCGATTTTGATTAAAATATCATATGTTTAAGATATTGTCATGAGAAATGAAATGTATATCTCGAATTTTTTGGGAATGTCTCCAAAAGTATTCTTCATTGTGAACGACTTTTGCATAACTGGTAAACCATAAGAGATAGACAAAAGTTTACTTCACAAAAAACGTAGATCGCATTAAAATACAAAATTTATGTCATATACATTTCTTTTGTTGAGTGAACCGTTTTCGAGATATTGCTTGTTATTCCCTTAAATTTTCCAATACTTATACTTTTTCTCAAATTCGTTATTCATTTTTTTTATGTCCTGGACATGCAAAGAGAATGGAATGCGCCACATAGCAACCAGCGTTAAAATATTTGACTATCGCTTAAAACCTACCATATTCCCCTTGCATCTACAAGAAAATTACCAATAAGATTGACATCTCGATATCTCGATTAACATGAAGCATATGGAGAATAGGCGTTTGTAAAAATAGTTTGTACAGAGTAGAGAAAGTCATGTGAGTGTAACACATCAGATTTTTTTTTAATTCTTTTACAAGTGTTACCTGGTCCTCTCCTTTATACTTGCTGTAGTCACCAGCATGGCAACTTGCATAATGGCGTTGTAAATTATACTTCTTTATTTGCTGAAGCACTTTACCACAAGGATTGGACTGACTACAGAGGGGACTCGGCCCCAATCCAGATTGGATATTATCCTACGCCCCACAAGGAGGTATCCCCAAGAGGAAGGATGAGGCAAGAGGAGACACTGGGCGGCCAGAACCAGGAGCAACAGCACAGCAATGGCAGGATCCCTAAACTTCCAGATACACATGCCCCAGCAGATGGACAGGCAGATCGGGGACCCCACCCCGAAAAGGGGATGCCCCACAAGGGGGTTCGGATATCCGAGTAGTCAGCCAAAATCCGAGGGATGGAGAGTCACAAAGATCATCGTTTTCCCCTGCCACACTGTACCATAACACCATCATTAACACTTCCAACCCTGAAAGAGACCAATGGGATGAGAAATGAATGAAATGAAATGGAGGGACCGGAAATTCGGGGGATGAATGAAACCACTCCAGCATTCGCCTGACAACCCATGAAAACCCCGAAAAAAAACCCATGGGTCAGACTGGACGGTCGCTGGGGATTGATCCCAGGACCTCGTGAATGTGTGAGACATCCCGCTCACTTTACTACAAACCAAACACTTTATCATGCTACCATAATCAGTACATTAAAAATAGTTCCTCTGACACTTGCAAAAATGTTGGTGTTGATAGCTGCTTCTGACATTGTTCCTCTAGAATAAGATTGGATTTCCACACATGAGCTACCACGGAACAAATCACAACTCATCTGCATCACCACAGTATGCATACTGATACTGGATTTCTCTCTGCCATGTCCCTGTTGCCGGCATAGTCAATGTGTGCTCTGACATCATTCCAACTTAATGCTGGCCGCTGATCTAGGTAATCCTAGTGCAAGTCTACAAAATAGTCTATTTATCACATGTATTGCTTTCCAGCCCTCATCTGGCCCTCAATTTTTTACTCCAAACATCATTCTGCTCTCTATTACTGAACCATATACTCCTTCCAACCATTTTACTTGCATGTTTGATATTTTGTTTAAATAAGATCTAATTACATTCATAGCCATTTTTCCTTTTGCTAGTGCTTTCCTTTTTTGATCGTGCCATTTTCCATTACTTGGCTATCTAACCCTAATCAATTTTCCTGACAATATCAATTTCTAAGCCTTCCCACCACCCCTTCTCCTGTTTTTTTAATTTGTAGTCTTTCTTCACCACCATGATCTGGGATTTTTTTGTAACACATATACTTCACCACATATTTTTTTTTTTGGGGGGGGGGGTTGAAAAATCAGGTGTGCATCTTTCTTATGTGCACGTGCTGCATGAGTAAGTATGATACTACTTTCCTTCTTATTCTTCCTATCTCTATTGAAGCTACCATCTTGGTGCTGATCTTGGTAACCCTACTAATTCTTAATAGAACATTCTGTATATATGGTCTATCTTTTTGCTTAAATTTAAAACCCCCAAAAATGTACACTGCATATAGCATTCTTAAGTCTAGTAAAGTCTCACACATTCTCTCCAGCTACTTGGTTGACATTTCTAGTTTGTATTTACATATTCCTGCCATTGCAGCCCGTCCTTTTGCTTCCATTTTCCAGTCTTGAGGCTTCCATTCTCCATTATTGCTCATTCTCACCTCTAAGTATTCAAACTTCATGACCACTTCCAGCTTTTGCCCATCTAAATACCATTTATCGTTTTTCTTAATTTGTTTCCTTTTTAGAAAACTTTTGAAATCTCTAAAGCATAGTAAAGATAGATCTTATGCATAAATCACAACTATTTTCTGAGACAAAGCAAGACTAACTGGAATAAGACTCCTACCGAAATTATAATCAATATACAGGGTGATTTTAAATGATGGATACGTTTTATAAAATTGGTATTTATTAAAGTACAAATCCAACATTAACCATGTTTATACCAATAAACAGAGGAATTTTCAAAGTTTTGTTTAATACATTATAAATGTTCAATGTGTCCACCGTTTGCTGCACGACAAACATCTATGCGATAGCCAAACTCGTCCCACACACAAGCAAGCATATCTTCTGTTACTGAGTGCACGGCAGCAGTGATACGGTTCCGCAGGTCGTCCAGAGTTGTAGGTAGAGGCAGGACGTAAACAGCTTCCTTAACATAAACCCATAAGAAAGAGTCACATGGGGTGAGATCAGGAGATCTCGGTGGCCAGAAGTGTAGAGCCAGGTCTTCATTTACCCTGCGACCTATCCAGCGCTGAGGAGGGGATTCATTCAAAAAGCCTCGTACATCGCTGTGCCAATGGGGCAGAGCTCCATCCTGTTGGAAAATGAGGTCCTGTGAATCTTCCATAATTTGAGGGAACAACTATTGTTCCAACATGTCCAGGTACGTTATTCCAGTTACAGTTTTTTCCACAAAGAAAAATGACCCATAAACCTTTGTACGGAATAAGGGACAGAACACGTTTACCTTCAGTGAGTCTCTTTCGTGTTGCAATGTTGAAGGTGGATTTTGCAAACCCCATATGCGAACATTGTGTCTGTTGACTTTTCCACTAAGTCGCTTCATCGCTAAAAATGATACGCTGTAGAAATGTGTCATCCTCTATCATTCCTAGCACATAACCACAAAATTCGAGACTCTTCTCTTTGTCTTTAGGTTTAAGAGTGCACAAGTTGTAATCGGTAGGGCTTGTTGGTACAGCAAATGCCATCTCAGAACTTTCCATACAGTTAGTTGGGGTATTCCAAGTTCTTAAGTAGCTCTATGGGTAGACTTACGTGGACTGCGAACAAAACTATCTTCAATCCGTCTGACGTCCTCCTCTGACACATGCGGTCGGCCTGTGCTTTTTCCTTTACACACACTTCCAGTCTGTTTAAATTGCATAAACCAATGGCTAATGCTTTTTCTAGTTGGTGGTTGATACGGTAATTTGTATCACAAATTACTTTAATGTAAATATTGAGTGTAATACGAATATGTATTTTTATGTGACATTGATTTCAGATGTTTATTAATTGTAATTATTATTGGTAAATAATAATATATGGCTTTACTGAAACTGTTAGTAATGGCGCAAGAATGCAGCGAGGGGATGAGTTGTTTATCGTTACCGGGAACCAGGAAGTTACGTAATGTTTCGCGGGTTTTCGGTAAAAAAGCTTCTAGAACATTTCCTAAAGTAATATGTATTAGTGGTTTTCATTGGATAGTAAAATAGACGCTAATGTTGGCGCGTTTTATTAGCCAATAGCAGTTCATTTATGGTCTTTAGGCGTATCTTGAGGTAAGCCTATAAATAGTGTAGATTCAAGAGAGCGTTCCCCAGTGTTCAACAAGATTCTCAACACATAACACGTCAGCTCCCAGTTCAACAAGATTCTCATGTCGGTCTCTCAATTCGTAAAGTTACGCGCAGCAGAAGTACGAGAAATCTTATAAAGTATTCTACAGTTAAATATACAAAGTTGAAGTACGTGAGTTAAAAGTGATAAGAAGTTATTATAAACAGTTTCAGTATGGCGAGTATCAAGATAAATATGTGAAAGTGTTCGTGAACGTGTTCTGCAATAAAAATTATAAAACCAATTTCTTCGTCAATATCATTTCTAGACAAAAGATTCCTTTCCGCTTCACACCCTGCAAGAGTTAAATGTCTACCTAAATAGCTAGCCGGAGGACAATATACATAACCTTAAATTCTTTTAGAAACTAATTCATACAAATTGCTACGACAGAGGGAACTACGGACCAGACCAACGAATGACGTCACACAAGATGGCAACACACGTGAAGTAAACACAAATATTTGCTCTCGTAAATTGGCTTCCAAACGTGGTGCTATATTAATGTTAAACACAAAGTAACAATAAAACAGCCGCAAATTGGCACCCATAACGTGGGGCGATAACTAGGAAAGGAAGGCTAGACGACTAGGAAAGGAATAAGAATAACCAGGAAGAGGCGAACGCAGCAGTGAAACGATCTACAAGACGCAGATTCCGAGACAACAGGGTAATTCAACTACAAAAACATCGAGACAACGTAGATTCATCATCATACAACGCAGAAGCGACATCAAATCTAGGAGAATGGGGCAGAACGCTGGACATCAAAGTAACAGCAACATACAGCATCACAAAGGTATTGTAATTTTTTTTTAGAAAACAAAAACAATGGCTACTAGCAATATTGAAGAAACAATGATGGAAGGGGATAGTGTAACAGTTAGCTGTAAGTCAATACAGGTTACAAAAAAAGGTTCGAACAATGTAGTTTTTGAGGGAGGAAATGTTAGTGCAGAAAGTAAGAATAGAATAGTAGGATATATTACTATTGATGCTGGTACGATGATGGAAATTATGGAAATGTTTAGAAAATTTGGTGAAAAACTAGATAAGAATAATGAGAAAATGAGGGAAGATATGCAAAAGTATAATGAGAACTTAGATAAACTAATTCATAGTTATGAGAAATTAGAGCAAACAGTAAATCAAAGCAGTGAAGAAACTGAAAGGAAAGTTATGAAGTTAGATAGTAGTATGCCAGAAATGAGAGATGAAAATGAGGAAGTAATAGTAAGTGAGATAGGAGAAATTTCAAAGAAAATGCTAGACATGAGCAAGGAAATAGGTAACAAAGAAAGTGAGGTTAATACTAAAAGTGAGGTTAATGTAGAATGCACAGAGTTAGGAAATCAAGTGAGTAATATTTCAAGTGAGATAAGAGAGATGAAAGAGGTTATGAATGTAGATGTAAATCAGGCGCAAGTTAAATTCAGAGGGGAAATATCAGAAATACAGAATGAGACAGTAATACAAAGAAATAAATTGTACCAAGATGTTCAAAATGAAAACTCCAGTCCAGTACAGTTTAGTACAGATTTGTTAGAGTACTTTCAAAGTAAAAAGATAGCAGATGAATTGAAAATGACAGTTGTTAAAAGATGTATTGTTCAAGAAACTGTAGATTGTTCTCAAATGTTATCAGGGAACGAAATGTCATATGAATACAAGAGGTTATTCATGAATAAAAATTTGAAGGTTAGGATACGGCTACGAGTAATGTTTAGCCACACACAATTTGATCCAGGAGGGTAAATAGCAATGTGATGTAAAGTAAATGCTGGATAGTTAAAGACGACACTCAGAGAAATGTATTGGAACGTAAGAGGGTTAACTATTTATATATATATCATTTGAAAAGAGAAATAAATGATAAAATAAAAAAAAAAATAAATAAATAAATTTTTAGTAACTGTAACAACATTTGAAAAATAAGAATGCAAAGATTGAAACTTAAGATGATATTAAATTAAAAGTACGTAAATACAATTCCAAGATTTAAAAATTAAAAATGCAAAGATTGAAACTTAATATGATATTAAATTAAAAGTACGTAAATACAATTCAAAGAGTATTGTTAAAATAAAATTCAGAATAACAAAAATTGGTAAAAATAAATAAAACAAATACTTATGTAGCAAACAGAAAAGGTGAAACATTGTCAAGATTTAAGGGATGTAAATATATTTGTAAAGTACAAAATAACAAAAATTGGTAAAAATAATTTAACAACAAATATTTATTTAGCAAACAGAAAATGTAAAAACAATGCCTAGGTTTAAGAAATGTAAATATATGTAGAGGGTGAATATTTTGGTAAATATGTATAATGATTACAAAAATCTTAAATTTATACATTTTTGTCAACAATGTAAGAGAGGAAACAATTTTGAAACAGTGATTAAATAATTTAGGGTAAAGTATTTGCTATAAAAAAAAAAAGTTTGTGATGTCAGATGAATATCTAAATTAATTAAACCAGAGCCAGTAAGTAGTGGCGAGATAAAACATATGTCGTGTGTTAAATGCGTGTGAAGTGTTAAGTGAAAGTGATAACGTGTGTTCCAAGATTTAGGAGACTAAAAACACAATTTTAAAATTTCTAAACAAGTTATAAATATTTATAATTATGTTTTTAGTGGGGCATATGATACGGTAATTTGTATCACAAATTACTTTAATGTAAATATTGAGTGTAATACGAATATGTATTTTTATGTGACATTGATTTCAGATGTTTATTAATTGTAATTATTATTGGTAAATAATAATATATGGCTTTACTGAAACTGTTAGTAATGGCGCAAGAATGCAGCGAGGGGATGAGTTGTTTATCGTTACCGGGAACCAGGAAGTTACGTAATGTTTCGCGGGTTTTCGGTAAAAAAGCTTCTAGAACATTTCCTAAAGTAATATGTATTAGTGGTTTTCATTGGATAGTAAAATAGACGCTAATGTTGGCGCGTTTTATTAGCCAATAGCAGTTCATTTATGGTCTTTAGGTGTATCTTGAGGTAAGCCTATAAATAGTGTAGATTCAAGAGAGCGTTCCCCAGTGTTCAACAAGATTCTCAACACATAACACGTCAGCTCCCAGTTCAACAAGATTCTCATGTCGGTCTCTCAATTCGTAAAGTTACGCGCAGCAGAAGTACGAGAAATCTTATAAAGTATTCTACAGTTAAATATACAAAGTTGAAGTACGTGAGTTAAAAGTGATAAGAAGTTATTATAAACAGTTTCAGTATGGCGAGTATCAAGATAAATATGTGAAAGTGTTCGTGAACGTGTTCTGCAATAAAAATTATAAAACCAATTTCTTCGTCAATATCATTTCTAGACAAAAGATTCCTTTCCGCTTCACACCCTGCAAGAGTTAAATGTCTACCTAAATAGCTAGCCGGAGGACAATATACATAACCTTAAATTCTTTTAGAAACTAATTCATACAAATTGCTACGACAGAGGGAACTACAGACCAGACCAACGAATGACGTCACACAAGATGGCAACACACGTGAAGTAAACACAAATATTTGCTCTCGTAAATTGGCTTCCAAACGTGGTGCTATATTAATGTTAAACACAAAGTAACAATAAAACAGCCGCATGGTTCAATACCGAATTTGCAAACGAAATGCCCGCTGCATTACAATTTGTGACTCACTTTTTGCGAACTCAATAATGCAGAAAACCTTGTGCTCCACAGTAGCCATCTCATTACATACTGACAGTGAAATGCAATGGTGGCCTATTGCGCGAGCACTCTATCGGCTGCTTCTAAAACCATCACCGCCCGCGGAAAAAAACTTTGAAACTTCCTCTTTTCATTGTTATACAGATTGTTTATGTTGGATTTGTGCTTTAATAAATACAAATTTTATAAAATGGGTCCATCATTTAAAATCGCCCTGTATAACCACAAATGGTTGGCTTCATAGTGTACAACTCCCAATCTCTTTCACAACCATGCTCATCATTTCTAACCACAAATATTAACATATTGAAGTCAGGACATTTAAAGTATTTAAACCCTGTTTCACCCTTCATGATAGGAATATGGACATAACCTCAAGTGTCTGGTTACCAACTGAGCATTTGTGGTGGGATATATCTAATGCTCTGCATGATCATTGTCAGACGTCAACAGTATGCAAGGATGCCATTCATAGCCTGTTAAAACATGTTTAAGGGGGATTACCAGCCACAAGTTTATAAAGTTGTACACATGCATGTGTGAGTATTTCTGCTTTTTGCATCATATACAACAATGTTATCTAAACAAACACTGACAGATATGTCAATGAATTCAGTGATGATTCTGTTTACTTCCGAGTTATTTAGCTCAGAAGAAGAAAGCAATATAGATGGTGTTCTACAGCAAGCTGGGTGCAACAACAGCTCAAGTAATGAGTGCCTCAACTGCTGTTACCGACACTTCAAGTAACAACACCATTAACATTCAGAGAAATGTTTCAAACTTTGGTAAGTGCTCCTGAAAGAGCTCAACAATTGTGTAAATACTGTAACTGTCGAGTCACAAAGGATGATCATGGCACAGTATTGAAGTACATTAAAAGTGAAACACACTTGGACAGAAAGAGTAACTACACATTTGAAAGCTTCAAGCGAAACATCGAGTTTTGAAATCGCTAATAAAAAGACTGATCATGACTATCTGCCCAAAGAATAGTACAAACTTTTATAAAGGGGAGCATATCCTAAAACAAGTTGGATAATAAGCACACACGCGAGTGGATAAATTAATTTATGGAAGGTAATAAGTCAGTGTAATTGCGCTATCATTAACAGGTTTATGCTAGAGTTTTTTAATACGGTTATATTTCTGGAGAAAGATCTCTAACTTAATTCTTAATTTCATTTCAGGAGCTGATGAAGATACTAGAGAGATGTACGAGGGCAGTCCCAGAAGTACTCGACCTGACATATATATAGTGGTGGTTGCTTCAAACAAACGACTGTGGCAGAAAGTACCACCCTTATAAAGCTTAAGTTTGAAGTTTGACGATGCTATGTTGTTTAGTAATTGTTTGGCAGCCATTAATAGTGAACTCTCTCAACGAATTTGTAAACATGGATAAAACTGGCCATAGTTATGTGATATAATACTTTAATTTGAAAGGTCTTAGTCCAACTATATTAAAGCTGAGCTAGATACTACTCTGGGGTAGTCCACTCCTTCATTTATGACAGTAAAATATTGGGTGGCAGAGTTTAAGCGAGGCCATACGAACTGCCAAGACGAACATCGCAGTGGTCAACCAAATGAGGTGACCATGCCAGAAATTGTGAAGAAAACCCACAAAATGGTATTGAATGATTGTTGACTGAAAGTGCACGAGCTAGCAGACATTGTAGGCATTTCAAAAAGTGATGTATATCGCGCACTAACTGAAAATTTAAACATGAGAAAGCTGTGTGCAAGATGGGTGTCACATTTATTCACAATGAAACAAAAGCAGCATTGTGAGGATATTTCAGTCGAGTGTTTGGCGATGTTTTGCTGCAATAAAGCCGAGGTTTTGCATCGATTCATAACCATGGATGAAACATGGGTCCATCACTTCACACCTGAGATGAAGGAATAGTCAAAATAGTGGATTGAAAGGGGAGAATCGGCTCCAAAGAAGGCGAAGACAGTTCCATCTGCATGCAAGGTCATGGCGCCAGGTTTTTGGGATGCGTGTGGGATAATTTTCATTGATTATCTTCAAAAAGGAAAATGGCGAGTATTATGCAAACTTATTGCAGCGTTTGAATGATGAAATCAAGCAAAAACGACTGCATTTTCATCAAGACAATGCACCAGTTCACACATCCATTATTGCCATGGCCAAAATCAATGAGTTAAAATTTGAATTGCTTCCTCAAACACCATATTTGCCAGATTTAGCCCCCTCTGATTATTTTCTGTTTCTAAAGTTGAAGAAATGGCTTGGTGGTAAAAGATTTGCCAACAATGAAGAGGTGGAATTTACAGTTGATGGCTATTTTGTAGAACTCGACGGTTCTCACTATAAACAGGGTATCAAAGCTATTAAACATCACTGGGAAAAGTGTATCGAGCTGAAAGGAGACTATGTAGAGAAATAAAGATGTTTATTCACAAAATGTTTGTTTTTTCTTTGTTAGGTCAGGTACTTCTGTGACAGCCCTCGTATGTTCCAACTTTGCAAGAGCAGAGATTAAATTCAGAAAGGAACAATTCAACAAAACTGTGGACTTTTGCAGATAAGACAAATAACAAGAGAGGACACTGGTCTTAATGATTTTATTGCAAATCATTGACAGCGATGACTTCTAAGAATTTTGCTGGATGTGTAATTTTTTTTAGAGAGAGGAGATTCCACTCAATGTGTATGCGCTATAACTAGTGCCTTAAACAAGTACTATATAAAGTATGATAATTTAAGGTCTATTGTTTCTGATGTTGCCAATATATTACTAAGTGTGTTGATTCATTGAAGGTGGTCATTGGAGAGCACATAGTTCATGTACAATGTTGGGCTTAAAGGTTAAAGGCGCCATGCACCAACTTAGAGTCAGCTCTACTTTCACAGTAAACTACTATTCAAGTCAACACTCAGTGACTTCCACACAAAAGTAAACCACTTTCGAAGTACTTTACTCCTTTCAGATACTCCCAAAGTAAATGTTGCAGAAGTAAATGTCAGAGAGCACCGTCATATAGTATGTTATACGGGATTAAATAGGGGACAAATACAGGTTACAATATACTCTTGCTACCTGGATGGGAAAAATTAAATTGGAAGAGCATTATCATGCTCTAACTGCTATGGTTCTTAGCATCCCATTGGGCGTGAAAGACCGATAATTTTGCTCAGAGCCTCTTTATCAGACTTGAGGTTCTTTTACATATTGTAAGTCTACAACACAGGACCAAAGGAAGCCATGCTAAGGATTTTTATTCCAAAAAAATTCATTGCCCTACGTCAACTTTGAACCTGCAAACTTGGGAACTAGAGGCTAGCATGGTATCCCTAGGCCACAGAGGATGACAACCTGGATGGAATAACTAACCTGAAGATTGAACTAGAATGCCATATCATATTTGGAGGAAGATATTTTGACGTGTTCGTGGATTACTTTGATGATTTCAATAGAGAAAACAACAATTACTTACATTACATTGATGATTTCGACAAAAAAGCAACGGGAATGTGATAAGATGTATGTGAAATCCTTATGATACTTGCACAGAGAGAGAGAGAGAGAGAGAGAGAGAGAGAGAGAGTTCAAAGAACATATTAGAAAAGAATCTTTTATGTTCCCTTTGAACCTGCTTGGAGAGCATTTATAACAAAACTGTGACAGGAATTCAGCTATATCACCCAAACTGTGCTCGTTATGCATCCTGCGAGTTTTCTGTAATGGAACATTTCAGATAGTTACTGACAATCATAAAGTTCACCATATGCATGCTGGTCGCATCTTTCATCATGTTGTTAGAGTGCTTTTCAGGTTAACAGCAAGTACATAAATATACATGAGTGTAGAGAAAGTAAAAGACAATTTTTCTTCACTTCTGCAGGTTTCTCACACATTGTGTGCGCAAACTGACTGCACACATCTTCCTATTTTGTCCCCATCAGGTGAACTTTTCTGAAATCAGAAACAGTATTTCTCCATCAATGCATAGTGATCTGTGATGCAAATATGACTGTTTCTAAAGAATTTTAAGCTGCTCTTCAGTACGTTTCCAATCACTCGAAGCATTAAACTCGTCTGTCAGAACTTTCCAGGCATTTCTCTTCCAGTATCTTTATGTCATGTTTTTTGCACTCTATATTGTTTAAATGGATTTTCTTCATCTCTACCAACAAACATTTATCTCTTTCACTGATATTTCCCCCCGTTTTTCTATTGCACACAAGGTTGTGCAATCATGATCCATGATCGCTTTAAGTAAACTGTGCAAACAAAACAGAAGTAATGAGTTCTTACTTCCATAGTCGTAACTAAAAGAAGTAAATTGTAACTGAGCTCTCCAATGTTCCTTTCAGAGTAAATGCTCCCACTGTATTCTACTTCTGTAGCACAAACTTCTTTAGTAAACATTACTTCCGAAGTAATTTACTCCAACATGATGCAAACTGCCCCAAATCTTGTGAGCAACAACTTCAATAAACAATTAGGAAAACAATAATGTTTTGGCTAGCTTGAAGAGTGCATACCTCAACAAAGCAAGGAGAAACAAAATTATTTCCCCTTCCTATTCAGACTTAATGGAATTAATGGTTTCAGTCCATAGATTATGTTGAAGATAATTTGGAGGACATGGTCAATATCTTCTGAAGTGATGAAATAAAAGCAATCAGGAGTGCTAGAATTGGGCACAAAAATCCACTTTTAAAGTCTCACAACAAATCTGTTCAATTTTAACATAATACTTTATGGGAATCACAGTGAAGTAGTTAAAATATTAATAAAAATTCAAGTGGCAACACACTCGAACTTCACAAAGAGTGAAGTTAGAGTGTGTTGCCACTAGAATTTTTATTATTATATCTGTTCAAGTTGATGTAGTGTTTGTTAAGGAATGTGACCTCACAGCACTTGTATGGCATCTTGAGGGAACTAAGTTTCCTACTGCCCATGATTTATACTCAAAGCTAAACAACTTGGAACAAAGTTTCAAGTCGATCAGCCAGGTATTTTTGAATATGAAACAGGGAAACTTTTAGAATATTGGCAAACAGCCTCTTGAAGAAGAAGTTAAGCATTCTCTGGTGTGACTAAGCATCAAAATAAACCCTCAGAACTTTGGAGTACTGATCCCTCAAAGCTTATGTTCACAATGCTGAACAAATCTTTTAATCCTAAGAACTTACAAACAGCTGCAAGATGCAGTAAGCTTGCAACTTTCAACCAGAAAGGCTGACTGAAATGTCACCCTGAATTTGGAACTGCAGTTCTACAAGCAGTATCAACTACTTGTTTCACCACTATTTTGATGGCCAAAGACATAATTTAAGCAAAGAAAATTTGGAAAACTCATGACCATGCTATCATTTGAAGTTTGGGGTGTCACTCAGTGACGCAGTTGTTAACTGAGCATTGTGATGCAGCAGCTATGACTCAAGGTTATCAGGAGGTCAGTGCCAGGCAACTGGAGATAAACAAAAATAAGTAACACTCGCCAGCATAAACACCACAAGTACTATCGTCAGATACTTAGAATCTTTTGTAAGTTTCCTTCCCCCGCCTTAAGAACAGTGTGTCCAGAAAGTTCTAGAATATTCAGCGGAGGATACCATTGGCTATATAAGTGAGCGTTCTTGCAAGCGAGAGTCAGTTGAGTTGGTCAGTCAGTTGGTGAACAAGTTAGTGTGTTTCTGGTGTGATGAAAAGAACCATTTCCCGAGCAAATTTGTGATGACTGCTATGATGTGCATGCTTCTGTGAGCTATTGGAGAAGTCTTATACTCAACCCCCCAGTCTACATCATGCATATTTCCTTATGCTGCTATGTCATGAAGAAGGGAAGTGAAGTGGCAAAACTTGAACTAGTTCATCAAGAAAGTGAAATGGCAGTGTAATTGAACTAGTTCACATTGGTGAAGTGACAGCGTGAACTAAGTGAAGTCCCAGTGAAGTGAAACTAGATAAAAACAGTGACGTGACAGTTGAAAAACTGGGCAAAGTCTACAGCATGAAGAATACATTTTATAGTATTTGGGTGATTCAAAGAACTGCAAATTTAATATGTAAGTAAAAATGTATCATAATTCCTGAAACATTGTGTTTGTATACAAATAAATGAAGTGTCTGTATTTAAAATAAACTTCTTAATGAAGTAATTTGAAGTTCAACTCAGGGTACGTTCCATCTTCATACAAACTAATTTTTAAAATGGCACACCATAAAAATGTCACCAAATCAAGTGAAAAACATTAAAACACCAACAATTATCACCTAAATGAGCTAAAACAAAATTGTCCTGTCCCTGGCTCTTGCTGATTTTTCTGCTTGCACTTGATACATCAGAAAAATTCTTTCCTTAGGATTTCTATGTTCCTCTTTGTTTTACCTGCATATACTTGGTTGCAATCCATGGCACTGGTTTCGTAAATAATCAGCTCTAAGGAATGCAAGAAACCAATACAGAGTTCCAGTTTTGCTTCATCACCCACATCCAGGTTCCAATCGCGCCTTAGTGATGAAGGGAGCAACAGATCTCAAACCTAGTTCTAGCAATTAAAAGATAAGTGAAGTTGAGACTTCATCTTCTCATACATATCATGATTACTTTTTCAGTTAGTTTATAATTCCCAAATAAACTCAGGCAATAATAAACTGTTACTCTATTGGAAACTATGAGTCAGTTGGAGATTTTATGTCATTTCAGCAGTTGTTAGAGCAATGGCATAGAAGGCCAAAGATCGGTGCTGCAAATTTCAGCTGAGACAGATATTAAAGGGTTGAATATTTTTAAAGAAAGAAAGATTGTTTATTAATTAAGAAAGACAGGGAACAGATTTTAAAATGAATCATTGTTAGGAAATAATTCAAGATTTTAAAATATTTATTACTTTGTTAAATTAATAACTCATAAAAATTGTAAGATTTCTTTGTTCATTTAAAGCAATATTTGTATATTATAGGGATAGTTAAAAACATGCAGAACGTTAAGATAAAAGAGAAAAACATCAAGTATTTTGGTAGGCTCCATAGGCAACCATAATGAAACTCACCACTGTGAAAAATTTTGTATTACTTCAATTACTATCTAGAGGGGTGCATCAACAATACTTATTGACTTGGTTACTATGGCAATGTCAGAAAAAATATATAAGGATGTTCAAAGGAGAGGAGATTCATTCATAGCATCACTTCGCGTTACTACGCATCTTCGCCCAAGTTGAAGAGATCACAGTTAGAAATTATAATTCCAATATTCCAGACACGCATCGATAGTGCTAATCTCAAGAAATTGTGTATAACAGTGAGAAAACTATCAGTTGTAATTCAGTTGTTATTTTTGAGAGTTATTCAATATTTACAGAATAAATTAAGAAATTCTGAGAATACACATTTTATTAAGAATTCCTTCCCATACTACAACCCAAGATTAGGAAATAGAGTTCTCATAGCTCAAGCTTTATAGAAACAATAATACAGCGCAAGAATCAACGTAGGAATCCAATGAGAGAATTGCATTGCAGAGATAAGTCGAGGCATCAAGATTTTTTAATCTGGTGAGTAATGTAGCTTTCAAGTATATCACCAGAATCAGCCACTGACCAAAGTAAGATAAAAATTCAGCATCGACAAATCTCGGAACTGTGCAAAATCTCTTATAATCAAACCATCGCACAGCTATGGCTTTCAATTTTTCAGACTAATTCTACCTTTCCACAGCATGTGTGGAAAAACAATTATCATTGTTACTCTATTATTTAGGAAGTTAAAAAACTTACCAACTTCTTCATCTGATTCGGTACTACTTTCACTATCTTCTTCTTCTTCCTCTTCCTCCTCTGCCTCACTGGATCCCTCTTCTTCATCCTCTACCGGACTTCGAACATTTCGACTTGGAGCATCTCCTCCTCCTCCTCCTCCTCCTCCACTTCCACTTCCACCTCCAACTGGTTGCTTTGGTTCATCTTCTACTCGCTGATCATCATCTGAATCATCTGATACAGTTACCACTATGTTGCCTGTATCTGACGCATCCTGATTGCCTGTAGGATTCAACACTATACTTCTATGAGTAATGATCAACTCTGCAAAATCAGCTCAAAGCACAGTGCTGAACTTTCATATTCAAATTCCTAGTGTTTCAGAAATTACTCCAATTTAAGAATTATAAAACAGTAGACTCTTAATTATCCAGAAGCAGTTTAAGCACTTTGTGGATTATTCACAGCAGTTTTATGATTCTTGTTTTTTTAATTCCATTACCAGCTTGAATAGTTTGCATTCTAAAGTGATTGCTATATTTCTCAACGTGTTTTGATGGATTGTGATTTGCTAAGGACTGTATATTACCCCTTGCCAAGTAAGCTTTCCCTTTTAATACTTATTGCTTTCTGCTCATTCACCCTTCAAACACCAGGAATCCCTTGGTCAGAATATGTAAAGGAACAGAAATATGCTTCTGTATTAAAAGTTGCACCCGGTTGCAAATATGTGGACAGTGAGGAATAGTTCACTGGACACTGCCAAGTCATGTGGTGTTGACTGACAAAGAAATTTTGTTAAGTATACGGGGTGGGAAGAATGGTTTAGACAAATCTGATGATGATCCAGCCATCTCAGAAAAGATATGTCTGCCATTCAGCAGCTTTTGAGTGGACAAATACTTTGCTACGTTACCTTAAACAAAAGGATTCTTTGCTGCTTGACAAATTAATGCTTCATAAATTAAGAGGGATAGAAAAAATGAATGTGTTTCTTTAAAACAAAAGTTGATTAAAAGCATTTTCAGTAGGATTTGGAAGATCTTACTGGTGTGTAAATAGAGCAGAATATATAGCATAGTTTTTGTGAAGTGCAAACAGGCTAATTTTGGTAAAAAATTCTTACAATATTGTCAAAAAACTTGACGTGCAAAATGGATCAACCATATGTGCTTGCTAAATAGATGCGACAATGGAGACATCTACATATTACTTAAATATTAATTTCTGCATTGTAACTATCTTAATATGTAAACATATACCTCGTTAGTACATACTATAGGGGTTATGATAATTTTTTGATTAGCTGCCATTTTGCTTTATCCACAATAGCATTCCCCTCCACTGCGACAGATAATAGAGTGTCTACTGCATACACTAATCAAGATATTTCTTTTTTTTATGCATGGGATGCATACATTCTAGAAAATAAACTTCCAAACAAAAACAATATGCTGTGCACTACATACCAACTCTCTCTGCAACAGGTTTACTTTTGTCCTCCTCAACTTTTCTTTTCTTCCTTTCTCTACTTCTACTGCGTTCTCTCTTTTTTGCTATTTCTCTCAATGTTCTTTCTTTTTCCTTCTCCAAGTGCCTACGCTCTCGTCTTGCTTCCAACTCTCGGCGATAAGCTTCTTTCTGCCGGACTCTTTCTCGATCTGCAGAGGAAAAGCAAAGCTTTACAAATTCTGAAATTTCTCAGGTCTAACATAAAAAGTAAGAAAACAATGCTAGTTTTGTTTGACATTACCTGCTTCTAGGAGTCGTTCTCTTCGCATTTCTCTCTCCAGCCGTTCCGCTTTCTCCTTTGCAGTTTCTCTTGGAGGTGGCACAGTGACCACATCTTCTTCTGCCACCCTTCTTTCATGCTCCCTTTCTCTTTCTCTATCCCTTCTTTCAATTTTGAGCCGCCGGTCCATCCCAGTGTTACTGCCTCCACCACTGTCAAAACAAAAACAGTCCTGAAGTTAATGACAACACCACATTCATTCAATCAGCTTGAGAAGTGGTACAGTGTTGCCATTAATTCTGAACACACAACAAATCTTGCCAAGTGGGTTGTGTAAAGTTTCTATCCCACAATTATTATGTTTCAGAAAAATCTTATATGCTACATTTACATGACTTCCTCTACCCAGTCTCCTGTAAAATATTGTTATAAAAGCTTATTCTTCCACTTTTTTAATTATAGATTTTGTTGTACGCATGAGGGGGATTTAGTAGGCTTAACCCTTTGCGGTAGTATGTCAACATAGGGTTGACCCTACAAAATGCCTGCACGAACATATGTCGACATGATCGACACCAACTCTCTTTACGTTTTCCCTTTTTACTGGCAGCACGTTACAGGCATCATAGTGCTTGTAGGAGTATTACCAATCTTATACTGCCATCTGTTCAGAGATTACTTGAACTGTTTCAACCTATACAGGAAATATTTTAATCGGGGAGGTTAAGAGTTTTTTGCAATGGCTTCTGGTGCACAGAAAACAGGACCTTCCTGGGTTACATAACAAGTTTAATGTTTTGTGCGATGAAGATCTGGAAGATCAATGATTCAATCCGAGTTGGATGCAGTGAGTGATGACAATGTGAACATATAATTTGAAGAGGAAAACAATATGGAGCTAATTGGTAGAGGGGAGTAGGTAAGTGAGAGTGAAAGTGACAAGTGCTGCATGTACAGATATGTGGAAATTGACCAGAAGTGCTGGGAATACAGTGGAATCTCGTTAGCACGTTCCTCATTAACACATTTTCCTGTGTATTACGTTCAATTATAAAAGTCCCGGTAACAAATCACCAAATGTAATAAATAACGTTTGCTTAGTGCGTTTTCCTGGTCCCGCTTACTACGTTTGAAGTTTGACGTCCTCATTCGCTGTTTTGGCTAATCCTTGATTGGTCCAGTGGGAGAAGACGCTTAACACATTCAAAGTTTGACTACTTTGGTCAATCCTCGGTCGCGGGGTGGATACCGGCAGCCAATCACATGCATGTATATAAATATTTGTGTGACACGATTTGTGTGGGCGGGATAGAGAATGCTTTACCTTGGCGTGGTAAATGCCAAAGATAGTTTCTACTGTTGAGTGTTGACCAAACATATGTAGATTGTATTTTAACTTTTCATTTGCAATGAAAAAAAGAAAGTGTAGTAAACAACCAATAGTGAAAAACTGAAAATCCTTGAAATAGATCACAATCCAAATATGAAACATGTGGATATAGTGCGGAAGTTAAACATTCCTCTGTGAAGCTTAAACGCAATTGTTAGCAAACCTAAATTGATTAAAACTGCCTTTAAAGAAGGGAAAAATGCAAAAACAAAACTTTCCTCTTGGAAAATAGGATCAGAACGAAATTTGTTGCATGGAAACACTTACCGTATTCAAATCGTATTGAATATGCCAAAGATACATTCGCCTATTGTACTCGTAACACAATGCACGCTCATAATTTTTTTTCTTTTTTAGCGGAAATTGTTATCACATGTGTAATAAAACGCACAGCAAAGCCACTCTTGTCGCTCCCATAATTCACAATTTATTTTCTCAAAAACATTCATAACCTCAAAAATCCAAGTTGACCAACATAAAAGCTTGAATTATTTATTCTCAGGCTTTGTGTATCCAAATCCATTTGAACACATATTGAATTCAACACGCATTGTACTCAAAATCGATTTCAATTGCCCATGGAGACGTAGTAATTATTAGATTTTATTAGATAACTATGTTCTTAAATTGCATATTTTGCATTTTCGTTAACACGTTTTCCCGCCTATGACATCCAAATCCTTAGGTCCCTGCAAAAACGTACTAACAAGATTCTATTGTATATCATTTCTAAGAGTTCAGGTCCAAAATTAAATCTTGCATCTGATGCTGAACCAATCATTATTTTAGTTTGTTTTTCACTGATAAGCTAACATCAGAAATTGCAAAGGAAACAAATATGTATACCAGAGAAAAATTGTTACCAAGATCTATTTGGAACATTTGGGTTGATGTGTCTGTAGCAGAAATTAAAGCTTGTCTGTATATAATACAAAACATGGGACTCGTTTCACTTCCAGAACTGAAGGATTATAGATCCACTGATAGGACAACACAAATGAACCTTTTCTGTGACTTTAAGCCTCAGGATAGATTTTTGCAGATTTTCTGCATGCAGGGGATGATTTACAGAATATCACTGCTCCATCCTTTAGAAGAACTAAAAGGGTTCATGGTGTAATTGAATTTCTGGAAAAGGTTTCAAGAACACCTTTTACCAAAGAAAAATATTCCTATAGATAAACCAACTGTGAGATTCAAGGGCAAAATAAATTTCAAAATATACAATCCTAAAGAACCTAAAAAATGGGTTATCAGAATTTTTGTTTTGATTGATAGTGATACTGGCTATGTTCATAGTCTTTATTCCTTACTATGGAAAGTACACAGGCAAATTTGTAATCTTATTGCAACCTGAAAAGCAATTCAAAACCAAAATTGTACTATCTGTAATAGATTGCCTTGGGCTTTGTGCTTTTGGGATTAGCTGCTACCATTTATTCACTCATTGCTACTATAGTAGCATAGATTTAGCACAGGAATTAGACAGCTATGAATGTCATAGCACAGGCACCATAACTGCAGGTAGAGAAGGCAACCCAAAACCTGTGAGGCAAGGAATTTTTAAAAAACTAAAACAAGTTCTTATCGGAACAGCAATGTCATGGATATGGGGTGGAAAAACAAAAGGGATGATTTCTACATATCATGTTATCTCTACAGAAAACTACAACAATTTTAAAAGGTATGCTAGAAAAGCTGCTGTGTGTGCTTGATTACACCAAAAGTATGGGAGGCATGTGTCAAAGTGACCATTACTGCGCAACATACACATTTATGTAAACATCGTTTAAGTGGTGGGGTAAATTATTTTTCTGGTATCTGGAAGTTGCTACAGTGAACTCCTACATTTTATACAAAGTTCAGAAATCCCAACAAGCATCCATCGGTTGTCCCATCTCAAATATAGATCACTTATTGAGATGCTCGTGAAAGATGTAAAAACCCAAGGCCAAGGTCACACCTAGGTACAGCTTCAAAGGACTAAACAATGCACCACACTGTATGTATCACTTTGAGGGAAAAAAGCAAAGACTGTATCTTCTGCAGCAATCGAAAGGGGGCGAGGAAAGAAACTTATTTTTCTACTGCAAGACATGTTCAAATAAACCAGCCACAAACAATAATTGTCTTACGCCAAAGAAAGTACATCTGTTAATATTTCTCCTGTTTATATTTTATATACATTACCATTTATGGCTGAACGCTATATGATTGCTATGTCTTATTTATTACATGGATATTTTATCTCAGTCTAAAATGTGTACAAATTTAAAATAATTACAAAATACTGATATTAGTGGACTGTGTATCCAGCACAAAATGTTCCAGTGCATCAACAATTCTGCCATCAAGCTCAGCAACGTAGGTAAGTACAGTGACATAGGCTAGTTGTGAATCAATTTTTGTTCCCATTTGCTTACCGCTAACAGCAAAATTTAAAGGCTGAGGGAATTTGTTCCAAGTGCTATGACAGGAAAGGTTAAGCAATAGTCAAATCTTCAAAGTGTGGGTTGCTATGTGATGGTTTTCAAATTGCACACTTTGATTTTGAAGGGGAAAAAAACTCTCAAAAAATAGAAAGCATTTGATTGAAAATTAAACCAAATAGCAGAGAATACTCAGAAATAACACAACAAAATATTATTTACATAAAGGATGTGTTTTAACTTTTGTCTATCTCATATGGTTTATAAATTATATAAAATTATACAGAACTCATTTACAGCTTCTAGAAAATTCAAGATATACATTTTGTGATACAAATATCAACTAATGGTATTTTAATAAAAATTATTAGAACCGTTGTTGAGAAAACAGAAGGGTACTTGTATGCATAATTTGCTCTTATTATTCTAGCTTCAGTTTCACACCAGAACTTACTCGGACACGTTTATGAGACTGTCTCCATCATCACTTCCTATTGTGTCTTGGAGACAGCATTTTTTGGCTGGACATACTGTACAATGAGATCCTTTTCATATGGGACATCAAAGTTTAATACATTGTGCTCGTCCTTATGTATGAATAACTTTTCCCAAATGGATAGTTCTGCTGGTTTTGTAAGGGCTTTTAAGAGCTATGGTTTCTCTTTCAGCTGATGATCTGGATCAAAAGCCAAAACATCCCATCTATAAGTCACAAGAGAAAAAGCGGCAGTGAATCTAAGCTGATGAGACAACATGTCCCAGTAAGTTCTGGTGTGAAAGTGAAGCTAGAATAATAAAAATCTCAATTTGTGCACATTAAATAAATTTCACTGTGACTTCACAAAATAAACAGAAAAGGGTAGTTTACTTAATACAAAAATACTCTGTCTCTCTCTATCTCTAACAGCAATAGGAAATAAATCACCAAAACCTATGTTTAATTACTGAAAAATACAATATTAAAAAACCAATTATAACAAAGAAAAACAAAAACAAAAAAAACTAAAGATAACTTGCTTCCTATCAAACTGTATGCACACAGATATGCAGTAAAAGAAGTGAAATGGTCTATGGAGGGAGAGTGGATTAGATGACTAAAAGACACCAATTATTTGTAATTAAATGCAACGTTAACTAATCACGCTTAAAAGTAGTGCTATTTGGCAACGTGGTGCAACTTGTTGACTGAGTAGTCTGCCTCTATGGTGGCACCTTGAATTATTCTAACACTCTATAAAACTATTTAAGTAACATTGGCCATGTATTGAATTCAGACGTCTTGTCAAAGGCACACGACACACCAGAAAATTCCGGGAACAGTCAGGTTATTGTTCACTGCACCGTATGTACACCTTATTCGAATTCTACATTCCCACGTAATTAAATATTTTATTTGATATGTTTAAAGTGATGCAGTAATTTGTATCACAAATTACTTAAATGTAAATAATGATTGTAGTATGAATATGCATTATTATGTGACATTGATTTGAGATGTTTATTGATTGTAATTATTGTTGAGAAGTAAGTTTATACTGCCTTACTGAAACTGACAATAATAGCGTGCAATAATGCAGCGAGGGGGTGAGCTGTTTATTATTTTTGGAAACGAGGAAGTTACGCAATATTGGTGCGTTTTTCTTAGAATCTTCTGGAACATTTCCCTAGAGCATATGTATTCATAATTTTCATTGGATATAAAAATAGACGCTAATGTTGGCGCGTTTTATTAGCCAATTGCAGTTCAGTTATAATCTTTAGGCATATCTGGGTGAAGGAGTATAAAAAGAGTAGGTTAGAGGTAGACCCCGTCAGTTCATCAAAATTCTTTGTACACTACACGTCGCATTCCCATCAGTTCGTCGGCACACTTCGGATATCAATTTGCAGGTTACGCGTAACAGAGTTATGAAAAATCTCAAGTGTTATAAAGTTAATTATACAAAAAGTTGAAGTACGCGAATTAAGAATTATCAGTAATGAAGTTATTATAACAGTTTCAGTTTGGCGAGTGTCAAGATCAATGTGTAAATGTGATAGTTAATGTGTTCGACAATAAAAGTGTAAAACAAATTTCTTCATCAGTGTTATGTTTGGATAAAAGATTCCTTTCCGTTTACACAACCTGTATAAAGAGAAGTGCT
The DNA here is from genome assembly GCA_030765065.1 of Deroplatys truncata. Taxonomy (NCBI): domain Eukaryota; kingdom Metazoa; phylum Arthropoda; class Insecta; order Mantodea; family Mantidae; genus Deroplatys; species Deroplatys truncata. Next base: position 6,102,170 of record CM060988.1, on the reverse strand, counting down.
CGACCCAAGAAAAGATAATAGCTAGCCGGAGGACAGTAAACAAAAATTAAAATCAAATAACAGTCGCATTCTTTCAAACAAACACTAATACTACCGCAAATTGCTAACACCAGATGGAGCTAACAAACCTAACAAATGAATCACGTCACAAGATGGCTTCAACGCGTGAAGTAAACACAAATACACAAACATTATAAGAAATACCATCGCAAAAGGCCTGAAAATCTGGCCTATTCTGTTTGAGAGGCTTATGCCATGGTAAGGTAATGAACTTACTTGGAATTGTTAGTGCTTTAAGGTTTGTGTACATATAATACCTATGTATATAGTTTAAAAGGTACATTTTAATTATTATGCAATGCCATATTGCAGTGATATTTATGTGACAGTGCAATGCTTTGCTTGACATGACAATAAGCAATCCAAAGGTTATGGCACTCTTATATGAAACACCTCTAACGTTATTAACACCATTATTCTGTGTTGAATTTAACAATGTGGTACTAATAATTGCTAAACATTTAGGAAAGTATAATTTATGATGTGAATTTATACTCTGCAATATGCTTAAAGGGAATTTATGTGCAATTGTTTATAGATTTGGGAACAACCAGGAATTGTACGCTTCTATATAATTTTTAATATACCCGTTTTAAAATGGGACTAATGTGCTTCATGCCAGCATGTACATGTAATTAACGGTCTAAAACAAGAAATCTGTATAACATGATGCAGAAGTTTTAGAAGCAATTTCACCAACAGTTACTGCAATATAATTTAACAACAAGCTTATGAGCGCAAAAAACCGAGTTACTGAAATTTGCAACACTAATGTTACTGATAAGATTTGTGTGCGTGAGTATGTGTGAAAGATATCAAAATATTTAATTAGATAAACAAAATTGATACTGCTCTTCGTGCCTAATGAATTCTGCAGACTACCATTATTTACTTGGTAGCTTTAGAGAAACAAATAATGACCATAACTTTAATCCCTAGCATTTATTAGCATTTACAAGTATACAAAAACATTGGGATTAATTTAAAATATCTAAACTTGCCTCCAGGATGTAAATAAGAATTTAGAGGAAGTGTTCACCATTTGCTTGTAGACAGGCTTCACACCTTCTTAACCAGTTCTGATGCACCCTAGCGAAGAGCCCTGAGTTGTTTCTAATTTCCTCAGCTGCTAAGAAAATGTGCTGGTGCAGCTTGTCCACAGTTTCTATTTCATCCCTGTACACTTTGCTTTTCAGGTCCCCCTAGAAATAAAAATCTAGGGGATTCAAGTCTGAAGATCTGGCAGGCCAAGCCACAGGTCCAAATCGACCAATCCAACTGTTTGGGAAAGTCTTGGTGGTGCACCATCATGAAGGAACCACATCTTCCTCCTTATCTCAACCGGATGCCCTCCAAGAGGTTAGGCAAATGGTACTTCAAAAACTGCCAATACCCTATACCAGTCAAGCATGGTGGAAGGACGAATGGTCCAATAAGATGATCTCCAATTATGCCAGGCCAAACGTTAATCGAGAATCCTTGCTGAAAATTCTGCTGTTGTATAGTTCTCGGGTTCTCCACTGCCCATGTGAAAATTTGTAATGCCACTTCACGTGAAACAGGCCTCGTCTGTCACCAACACATTTGTTACAAAATCTGGATTTTGTGTAAACTGATGAAGCAGCCACTCAGAAAACCCAACACGTGGATGAAAGTCATTTGGTGATAAACATTGTACTTGCTGGATGTGATATGGGTGCAATGACTGCTCTTTAAAAGTTCTAAATACAGTCCAGTGCAACATCGTAAGCAATATCGCAACTGCTCCAGTCAGCATTTTCATCAACCAAATTTAACACTTCCTCTTCTATGTTGATAATTTTGTCAGGTCATTGTCGCCCTCGATTACGACAACTCGGAATTACATTACCTGTATCATGAACCTGCTAGAAAACGGCAACAAATGTGTCTGTACTTGGCGCGATCCTCTTAGGAAAACTTTTAGCATAGAGTCATTGAGCAGATCAAGAATTGCACTGTTTCTCTGTACATTAAGATCATGTCCAGCTATTCAGATGTTGAAAATCACAGCATTGTGTATGTTGTTTTGTAACAAGATTTTCTGTCTTTTTTTTATCCATGCCTTGCTTAAGTGCTCTGATCTTAACTTCTGCGTTGAACAATTGCATGCAATTAAGTAAACATTCCTTGTGACCTACACTGATGCAAACGCAGTGATGCGATATTGCGAGTTTTAACAGAACTAAGAAGGCAACAAATTATGGACTTTTTAAATTTAATTTACACAAAAACTGTTCCTTTTACTGAAATATTCTTAAGGAAAAAGCTTTGTTTATTCAATTTTCTAAGAATAGAGTCATAAATGAAGAACCTTTTAATCAACAGCAATCCAGCAAGGTGATGATAAATGTTTTGAATAAAAGTATTTTTTCTAGAAAATGGTGCATTTAATTACAAAAAAAGTATGAGAAGCCCTTGCTCATTTACATCCACTCTCCCACCTCCCCCAGTCCGCAGGACCACTTCACTTCCACCCTGTATACATACAGAACAATGACCAATAACAAAATATATAACTGCGGCCGACTAAATCAAGTTCTCACATTATGCAAGGCTTACCTGGTTCCCCTCTCTGTTTCCATGTTGTCACCACTACTAACAGCATTTGCACTCCCTCCTGCTCCTGCACTGCCACGTCCTTCATTTCGACGTTTGTCCAATAAGCGCTCTCTTAGGTCTTCCAAAACACGCTCACCCCTCTCATTTGTAATCTTATCCTTGTTTCTTCCACTGCCTCCTCCCACATTGTCCAATCCTCTGGAGTCTCGTTCACGCCCAGCGCCACCTACTGTTTCTCCTCGATCACGATCTCTCTCTCTTTCTCTCTCCCGCTCGCGATCCCGTTCCCTTTCACGTTTACTCTCCCTAGCTGCGGCTGCTGCCTCTCTACGCTCTCTGCAACATAATTTTAAAAATCAAACCAGAGATAACATGCAGGCAATTTAAGTTGAGGCCATAAACCAGCTACATGCATAGCAAACTTCACCTTATACCCCCGCCGCTATAACGTTGCACTTGACAGTTCGTGTGGCTTCGCGTAAGGTTGGCTACATCGTGGTTGCGACGTTGCCAGAGTGGCTAGTAAACAACAACAGCTGATTGTTCTCATTTCTATCGTGTCTAAGCCGCATACAAAAAGTGTACGTAAGTAGCGAACGTCACTGAATAATAACTATTTCGTATTATTACTGTTAATTGAAAATAAGCGATATAAGCAGCTTTGGTATGGTCGGATACTCCTTTCTATGATAATAGGCATAAATGTGTCTACGTATGGCGTCTAATTGGAAAGCATCAATATTTGTGACTGGACGAGGCTTCTTTTTTTTCTTCCCTGGAGTTGATAGAAATACCTGTTGTGTTCCAGATGGTTCAGGAATTTTGTCCTCTTTCTCTTGTAGTTTCACTCCTTTGTGAACAACAGTTCTCGTGCTTAAACCAAGAGCTGCTGCAGTTCGTTGTACGGTTTTATCAGCAGGAATAGAGGGATTTCCGTGAAGCTTCACGTACTCCTTTTCCTGTTCAAAGAACTCCTGGGTTCTCCTTAATAGTTCCAATGCCTGACTATTAAGTGGCACACCTCGGCGCAAAGGATTTTCACTTTGTGAATCATCACTCGGCAATCGGCGTCGTTTTTCTGAAATTGTCGCACTTAAGTTTTGTTTAAATAAATAATATGAATGAAATATATATAAAATAGATAAATATAAATAAATAAATGTATAAACGAACAATAACAAAACTATCAAACAATAACCACAAATCTAAATAAATAACAATGAACAATATGTAGCTTGCAAAGAACAACTCGACGTTCTGCTAGAGATTCACAAACTGAAGCACGTGGTTGGGAATAGTTACATCCGGCAACAGAGCCGATTCTAGATCCGGTTCCGCTTTGTCATCGACCATCCGGAATGCTGCCTTGTGATTGGCTTAGGAAGTCAAACGGTTGAAGCTTTTCATCTGTTTTTTCGCGAGTGTGCCAACTTAAACGCTAGCTGTCAAGTGCAACGTTATAGCGGCGGGGGTATAGTATTTTTTCGATGTACAACTGACCGCGCATGATGCATTCAACTTTATCTTTATCAGCTGTGCTTTAGTCACAGCTTTGTTTTTCATGCTGTAAAGAGAATTGACATTGCGCATCTGAAACGTAAAAGTTTATTCAAGACATCTGTGTTGTGTGTGATTTGCTTAAGAGTGTTAATGTCTTGTTACTAGTCCATTGCAATGCCTGCCAACAAATTCACACTTGAACAATGAATTTTATGTACAATACATACATAAAAACCAAATCATGTAGACAAGTGTGTAAACAATTTCAGGAGAAATTTCCTGGTAAAGAAACTGTCAGACAATGGGATCGCTAAATACTAAACGTAAGAAGCGAAAATGAGATGTTCTAATGGAGGAGAAATTATTAAAGTGGTGCATCTATTTGTAGGGAACCGTAAAAAATAAAGTTTACAGGAACAATCCCCACACCATAGACGAATTTAAAGACAATTATGAACATTAAGCAAGAAGAACTTATGCATGTGAATGGAAATTTCATTGGAAGATGCCAGAAATGTCTTCACCACCTCCAACAAGGTTTACTATACATTATAGTGCATGTTATCATAAGTAACATGGTAGTTACAGAGCGAGAAACCCCCAGTGTGTGCAGCACGCATATGCGCGATCTGTGGCCTCACCATAAAATGATGGCACTGCTAGAAACAATGTGTGAGGTTTACTTTTCTCTTTTACATCCTGAATGAAATGGCTCTATACAACATGATGCAAGGCCAGGACAAAAATCTCTGATGTGTTTGGATCATGTGACTTTCTCTACTCACTCTTTTACAAACTATTTCTACAAAATGTTATTCTTCTATCTACTTCTTGTTAATCAAGATAACTTGTTACACATTTTGTTGTAGGTATAAGGAGTACTGCACTAAAGCGACTCACATCTTTAAAAATCTGATAGCTAAGTGATGGCTTTGAAATTATGTGTTCTTTGCATGACCACAAGAAAGAAAGGAAAAGAATAGCGACTACCACTTGAAAAAATCTGATGTGTTACACTCACATGACTTGTTTCTCTACTCTTGTACAAACTATTTTTACAAATGCTTATTCTTCATATGCTCCATGTTAATCTTATTGGTAATTTCCTTGTAGATGCAAGGGGAATACGGTAGACTTTAAGCGATAGTCAAATATTTTAAGAGCTGGTTGCTATGTCGAGAATTCCATTCTCTTTGCATTACCAAAAAAAAAAAAAAAAAAAAAAAAAAAAAAAAAAAAAAAAAAAAAAAAAAAAAATAATAATGAATTCCCATTTGCGAAAAAGTATAAGTATTGGAAAATTTCAGGGAATAACAAGCACTAACTCGAAAATGGTTCACTCAACAAAAAAATGTATATGACATAAATTGTGTATTTTAACGCGATCTACATTTTTGTGTAGTAAAATTTTGTCTATCTCTTATGGTTTACCAGTATGCAAAAGTCGTTCACAATGAAGAATAGTTTTGGAGACATTCTCAGAAAATTCGAGATACACAATTCATATGCCATAAAAACGTCAAACTTATGGTATTTTATTCAAAATTGTTAAGAGCCATTTTTGAGAAAATTAAAATTTTCGAAAAATGTTCCATGTAAAGGATATCTGGGGTGGGGGATTTTCTTGAAAACCTTCGTGTCGCATCTCTGGAGGATACTGAACCTAAATACCAAGTTTGGTGTTTATCCGACTGTTCGTTTCTGAGTTATGCTGTTCACAGACACACACACAGACATGTTTCCAAAAATGCTTTATATGCATTCAGCGCACCTCAAAACATGTATTTCCTGTGAAACCTCGGTATCGAATTTTTGGGTGGAATGCAATACTTCCCCTACTTACTATACATAGTAGAGAAAGTAAAAAGTAAAGTACTTGAAAATTCAAACCAATAACAAAGAATTTTTCAGAAATGGTTGATGTCACAAACATTTTGACTGGAATTATATGATTTAATGAGATCTATATTTATTGTGCAATAAGATTTGATCTATCTCTTGCGGTTTACCAGTTATTCAAAAGCCATTCAGAATGAAGAGGACTTGACAAGCTACTCCCAGAAAATTCAAGGTATACATTTTGTTTATCATGTAAATATTATAAATATATGGTATTTTAATAAAACTCAACAAGAACCATTTTTGAGAAAATAACAAATAATTTTCCATGTAGTTTGCAGAAGGGGGATTTTCTTGAAAATCTTTATGATGCACCCTTGGAACATGCTGAACTTAAGTACCAAGTCTGGTATACAATACACTTTTCGTTTTTGAGTTATGATGTTCGCATGCACTCACCCACGCATGCACGCACGCGCACACACACACCTTTTTCTAAAAAAGCTTTTCTTGGATTCCAGGTACCGCAAAACATGTTAGTAGTGAAATCTTGACATCAAAATTTTGGACAGAAAACAATACTTTCTCTTACCTACTATAGGGAAAGTAAAAAGATAATAAACTGGATGAATAAGACTGTAGTCACCTCTCCTAATTTTGGCTGAACATTTTAAGACTAAAAAAAATACACTAAGGTTCTCTGTAATTACCTGTGATGACGTTTTTCTCTCATCCGCTCTTCCCTATGCTCTCTATGCTCTCTCGTTCTATGGTGACCTTTTCTGTGTGATACAGCCTCATTCTTGCCATGAACCTGAAACAAGCAAACATATGCACTTTATTAGTTTTAAATCAGAAGACATAGCAAAAAGATTAAATATAATATATAGAAGTGCTTGCAAATATACAATTTCACTAAAATACGTTCAATACCTCACAACTAGTTTCGAGAAATCACTTCCTCATCGTCAGCTGATGAGTGGCACTCATCCCCGAAAATAAATTCAGAATAAAATTCCTCATAAATGCAAACCAAAAAGAAAAAATGCCAGCTCATAAAAAATCCGGGATTTATAGAATAGATTGCCAGGTTTGCAATCAAATCTATATTGGTCAAACTAAGCATAACATAGAAACGAGGCTTAAGGAACACTTTCAAAACATCAAATCCAGGGAAGAAGAAAAATCAGCAGTTGCAGCACATTTTTGAATACAAGGACATGAAATTGAGGACACAGTATCACTTGTCAAGCAGGCACAAAAACCTACTGAATTAAACATTTGGGAGAAAATATTTCTTTGGAAATTTCGTCCAAGGTTAATGAATGTCGACATCCCTATGGGCAAAAATTTTATCACTAAACTTGTAGAACCACCACTAGAGGGACAAAGAGACATCTGTAACCATCAGAGGAAAGCCAACCAGTTGCAATCAGCTGATGATGAGGAAGTGGTTCCTAGAAACTAGTTCAGAGGTATTTAACCTATTTTAGTAAAATTGTACATTTGCAACCACTTCTATATATTATATGCACTTTAATTTTATTAAATTTTTAAGATGAGAAACGCATTAGGCTGGTTGTTTTCTCTAAATTGACTGTGACACACAGATTGTTGATATGCAGTTGTACTGTATCAATGGCATGTGACAATGGAACACATATTCAAGTACCTCTAAGTGGCAGTGCTGATATATCCAAACTTATTTAAACTGTAACACATTTGCAAGCATACAGGCACATTCAGGTACCTGACAAGTGGCAGTCCTAAATTGTCCAAACTGATTTAAACTGGAACACACATGCAACCATTCAGGTACCTGCCAAGTGGCAGTCCTGATATATGCAAACTGATTTAAACTGGAACAGATAGGCAAACATTCAGACACATTCAGGTACCTGCCAATAGGCAGTCCTGATATATGCAAACTGATTTAAACTGGAACAGATAAGCAAACATTCAGACACATATTCAGGTACCTGCCAAGTGGCAGTCCTGATATATGCAAACTGATTTAAACTGGAACAGATAGGCAAACATTCAGACACATATTCAGGTACCTGCCAAGTGGCAGTCCTGATATATGCAAACTGATTTAAACTGGAACAGATAAGCAAACATTCAGACACATATTCAGGTACCTGCCAAGTGGCAGTCCTGATATATGCAAACTGATTTAAACTGGAACAGATAGGCAAACATTCACACATATTCAGGTACCTGCCAAGTGGCAGTCCTGATATATGCAAACTGATTTAAACTGGAACAGATAGGCAAACATTCAGACACATATTCAGGTACCTGCCAAGTGGCGGACCTGTTATATTCGAATTTATTTAAACTGGAACACACATGCAAACTTTCACACACATATGAGTCATTCATTCCACATCAAACCGAATACATGTAAAACATCATTTCCTCTGAATATTAGCTTACGTGTTCCACATAAAATAAAAGGACATGTATTTTATATTTTGTGGAAAATCAAATTATTTTAGGATTTACAGTGTACGTAACATTTTTCTTGTATGCGTACGTCGTTACATAAAAGCAATTTATTTTCGGAATACAGAATGGTCAGGGATAAGAACAATACCTCGCCTTGTAGATAAAAACATTGTTGTTTTCCTTACTTAAAATACTCTTTATTTGGGATAAAAAAGCAATCACTTTTTTTAAGTATGAATACTTTAAAGCGCAATATATTTAACTCCATAATATTAAACTCTGGAAAAATACAGAAGGAATCTGTGATACATTTTGTTTTAAACTGTTAATATTAGGATGAGCTCTTCCTTAGAAGTATGCTTTTAAACAGTTTATTTGTGTTAGCGCATAGGGTTTTAGAACATAAACTGCTGACTGAGAGCTTCACACAACAGCAGCATGCCGGCCAATGCGTTACGAATTATGCAGTATGAATGTGATTATGCTATCCATTCCAGTGTAACTCCGCAACTAATATCCAATATTCTATGAAGGCACTCTCCACGTTTCATTTTAAATGTTACTTTGTGTTTAGCTTTTTTGTGTTAGAAGTTCATTTTTAGCTCTGCAGTTTCTGAAAATGCATAATGAGTGAACTGAAGAAACTGGGCTACGACTATTGCTTCAATCCATTTAATGCTTCCAAGCATAACGTAGAAATCATTAAACTTAGTTACCCACAATATGCTTACAAGCTTAAAAATGGGGAACTTAACTTGGTCACCAGAGCTACAACTATGTGATGCATGTCAAAAAATTCTGATGTGTTACACTCACATGACTTTCTCTACTCTTGTACAAACTATTTTTACAAACGTTTATTCTCCATATGCTTCATGTTAATCGACATATCGAGATGTTAATCTTATTGCTAATTTTCTTGTAGATGCAAGGGGAATTAAGCGATAGTCAAATATTTTAAAAGTTGGTTGCTATGTGGAGTATTCCATTCTCTTTGCATTACCAGGACAAAAAAAAAAAAAGTATAATGAATTCCCATTTGAGAAAAAGTATAAGTATTAGAAAATTTAAGGGAATAACAACCAATATCTCGAAAATGGTTCACTCAACAAAAAAAATGTATATGACATAAATTGTGTATTTTAACGTGATCTACATTTTTTGTGTAGTAAAATTTTGTCTATCTCTTATGGTTTACCAGTTATGCAAAAGTCGTTCACAATGAAGAATACTTTTGGAGACATTCCCACAAAATTCAAGATATACATTTTATTTGTTATGAAAGTATCTTAAATATATGATATTTTAATCAAAATCGTTAGAGCCATTTTTGAGAAAATTAAAATTTTTTGAAAAATGTTCCATGTAAAGGGTAATCTGGGGTGGGGGGATTTTCTTGAAAACCTTCGTGTCGCATCTCTGGACGATACTGAACCTAAATGCCAAGTTTAGTGTTTATCCGACTGTTCGTTTCTGAGTTATGCTGTTCACACATACACGGACATGTTTCGAAAAATGGTTTTTTTTTAGATTCAGGGGGTCTCAAAACATATATTTCCGGTGAAATCTCGGTATCGAACTTTTGAGTGGAATACAATACTTCCCCTACTTACTATACGTAGTAGAGAATGTAAAAAAATTCCCAAAGTACCACCCACTGCCAACAGTGATTATGTGCTACAAAGTTCCAATGCCGTGAATAAACCAGAAGTGGTTTTGAACATAGTGACCATTTTGGGACAAGATACAGTAATGCGAAAGCAATTTCTGGTACCTTAGAGCTAAGTTCATTTATTCCATCAACAAATAACGCAATAATAACCAGATGATATTTATTTGAGCCTGAAGGCAAAAAATTGTACATTTAAATTGTAGTTAAGCTGCCTCCCATAAGATAAGACTGAAAGTTCCAAATGTTTCTCAACTGTATGTCATATTCAACAGTTACATGTGAACACACTAGTGCAACTAAAGTGCTGTGAACAATTGACAAGGCATCCACTGACAGACTGCTACTGCTACCCTCCAGCTGCACCACGTTGGAATCCCATTATGCACTGCTTTTGAAGCTATTTTATTTAAAATAAACTTAATAAACAGGATCCCATCTTTGTTTTATGCAAATGTATACAAAAAAAAATACAAGGAATTTATTTATAATTTTTATAGAAATTTAAACATGCGCATTAATAGGGATATATAGTTTTTAAATGTTTGGATTTTAAAAATTGATACAAATAATTAATTATATCAACTATAATAAATATTACGTAAAAGATCACATATAAAGCTTTGCATTGCACTTTATAACACCATTTTACCACTTATCACCTGTGAGATATTCAAATTTAAAAGTAGAGAGGTGTGCCGATTGTCACTTGATTGCAGAATATTTTTTAAAGATATCGCGATTTAAAAGCAAAAAGAATTTAAAACACAATTCACTTTGTTTTTGTAATTCATGGACAAAATTTGAAGTGAATTGGAGACATGATGGTTAAATTTTGTTAAAATTTGTGCGGCTTGATGTGGAATGACTCATGTTCAAGTACCTACCAGAAGGCAGTCCTGATATACACAAACTGTAAACAGAAACACACATGCAAGCATTCAGACACATATTCAGCTACCTGCCAAGTGGTGGAACACACAAGCAAGTGTTCACACATATATTCTGGTACCTGCCAAGAGGCAGTCCTGATATATCCAAACTGATTTAAACTGGAACAAGAAATCAGATGCATATTCAGGTACCTGCCCAATGGCAGTCCTGATATATCCAAACTGATTTAAACTGGAACAAGAAATCAGATGCATATTCAGGTACCTGCCCAATGGCAGTCCTGATATATCCAAACTGATTTAAATGGAATACACATGCAAGTTTTCAGACACATTCAGGTATATGCCCAGTGGCAGTCCTGATATATCCAACTGATTTATATTGGAACACAAGTGCAAGCATTCAGACGCATATTCAAGTAGCTGCCATGTGGTAGTACTGATATATGCAAATTGATTTAAACTGAAACAAACATGCAAGCATTCATAACATATTCAGGTACCTGCCAATTGACAATCCTGATATATGCTAACTGATTTAAACTGGAACAAGAAATCAGATGCATATTCAGGTACCTGCCCAATGGCAGTCCTGATATATCCAAACTGATTTAAATGGAATACACATGCAAGTTTTCAGACACATTCAGGTATATGCCCAGTGGCAGTCCTGATATATCCAACTGATTTATATTGGAACACAAGTGCAAGCATTCAGACGCATATTCAAGTAGCTGCCATGTGGTAGTACTGATATATGCAAATTGATTTAAACTGAAACAAACATGCAAGCATTCATAACATATTCAGGTACCTGCCAATTGACAATCCTGATATATGCTAACTGATTTAAACTGGAACACATATGCAAGCATTTAGACAACCATAACCCAATATGCTAAGAAATTTTCAGTTTTAAATTAAAATTTCTCAAATCTAGATTGCAAATTAACCCACAACATTACAAACAGCAGGCAAGTGAACTACAAACTCTACTGTGAAGCTCATAAACTAAGTTAAAATACACATGTCATTACAATCAGTGATGGAAAAGTACAGAAAAACAGTAACTGGTATGTTATCTTTACCTTAAGAAATATTTTACTCCGGTACAATTATAAATTAATTTTTAAAAAAGTAACCAGCAAAAGTATAACAATTTACACGAAATGCCAGTCTATGACTTGCTATTAAATTAACTTCCTACCCAACGCAAACATATTGTGCTTCCATTAACAACTAATGGCAAACTCCAGATTCACAATTTTAGGATAAAACTTTGACACTCTTTGCATATTAGTAAGGATGTAGGCATTGTGCAGTGACCTAGGCTCGAAAAGCCAAGGAAAGAGATTTTATGTTCAGTAGCTATGCTAATCTTTCAATATACTAGAAATTTTAGGTTTACTGTTTGTATTTTAGCACCATAACTTGAAACATTATATGTTTTATGTGTGTACTTTGTAGGAATATAGAATGTTTGATAATTTGTAAATGTATATCTTAAACTCTGTGCATGTAAGTCTTGTGCAGTAACAAGGTTGTAAAAGCCAAGCAAAGTGATCTGTTTCTAGTAACTGTCTTAAGTTTCAGTGCACTAGGAATATTATGTTTACAATGTATTTTAAAATCAGAACCTGAAAGCTTGTATATTTTATGTATGTAATGTACACTTTTCACATGTTCTATGTTCAAGGTCTGTTGGCCATTAACAAAACCATAGGACGCAACGTAATGTAATCAAAAAGTTATTTTAGTATATGAGTATTTAAGTCCCAACTGGTAGCCACAAGAAGCCATAAAAATAAACAAGTACATAACAAAATTTGGTTTTATAATACTATGTAAGCTCATTTTCTATTCCTTTGAATTAAGAACAAATACGAGAAATTTTATACCAGAATTTTTATAACACAAATTATTTACTCTTTGATGATGTTCTTTGCTTGTTTACTTTTATTGATTTCATATTTGAAATACATATAGAGGCATCTCTTAACAATGAAAACATTCCTTAAAACATTCACTACCTACTCAGATCACAGAATAAATGATTGAAATTAGAACAATGTATTTAATTTAAATGAATGACCTAGTGTTTGGTTGGTGAATCGTGAGATGCTTGTTTCCGTAAGTTTTCAAAGATAATTTTTTTTCTTTCAAATTCACTTTTGAAAACCCTGTTTTCAAGTTTAATATACCTGTTAATATTTTGTTGTTGCTTTACAGTACAATAATTGGGATAACAATTCCATTCAGTGCTATGAATGGATTACATACAACAAAATGTTTATTTCAGAAATATTATGATATAGGGAAAATGATGCAGATCAATTAATCCCCAGTGCCATTCGTGAAATATTATGATATACAAAAAGCAGATAATATTATAGTATGTGTTCCTTAATTATACTATGATTGGCCAACCTGGGCATATCCTTGGTGTCCACCTTCTAAATCAGGGATTTAAAATTGCCCTGCTCTTAAAGCAACATATATCAATTACTAAAATGTAACAATTACAAGTAAAAGTGATTAAAACAGTATTCATTATAATAATTCTAATACTTTTACTCAATTACTTTCCACCCCAGATCACATTTCCAAACATTTAAAGCGATCATTTACAGAATATGTAGTATTTTCCATTACTCATGTACATCAATGGTAGGCAATAAAAACCTGATAATTTCATTATTATAAATGTTATAGGAGAAGCAAATAAATGATTTAAAAAGACATAAAATATTAAGAGAAAGTTTCTGAGTTTTTACTCAATAGCACAAGGTTAGTCATTAATTATGCTTTACTGATATAATGCTAATTTTGTTGAACAATGAAAAAACATAATTATATTGGAAAGGTAGAATCAGATGACTGAAAAATTCAATGCCATAGCCGGGATTTGAACCACGGATCTCCTGGTCTCCGTCCAGTTGCTGTAACCACTGAGCTACCATGGCAACATGCCGGCACGCCATTAAATTCTCCAGCTGACTCGTATTGAATTTTTCAGTCATCTGATTCTACCTTTCCAACCCTGTCCAACACACGGCTTGTGTGAAAGAACAATTAATTCCATAATTATATTATTATTATTATTATTATTATTATTATTATTGTCATTTTACTTTCATTTGTTAACCCCATACTGAGTTCTGTTTTTTCACTCATCTGAAAGCAAAGTAATAGAACCTGTATGTTTGAAAAAAGAAATCAAACACTTATCACCTAAGTTAGAGCTTTCCATGAAGTAGTTAATTTAATTAAAACTGCTGATAAATTTGTGGCTATTATATAAGCTAAAACAATACTTGTCATATGTGACCTTGAGGGTACAGCTAATTATGAAGAAACACAATTCAGTTTAAACACTAATATTTATATTGTATCATAATTCCTTGTATTATTCCATATATTGTGTCTCCAGAGCTGTGGTAGGGTCCCGGTGGGCTGCCACTTCCCACCTGCCAGCTAATACGAGCTCCCATTGTTTTGCAAGGTACAGCAACTGCCTAATAAATTCTAGTACACTTTAAAAGTCATGTTCTCACCCATGGAGATACTGGAACTGCTTGCCTTTGTTTTCAACACATTTCTCGCATCTTCTTATAAAATTACTTTTCTCAGTTCTCTTTGAGAAATTGTATGGCAAATGTTATCCTTGAGTTCATCTAAACAGTGGCACATGCTGTATAAGAGCATAAAAACACGTGAATACAGTAACTTTTTCTTTTAATGCTATTAAATGCAGAATATATGCAGTAATTTAAAATCTATGGCATTTAAACCTACTTGCTGCTCCTTTAAACTAGATCAAATATAGCAACAGGGTTGGTAGCACATAGCAGCAGTGTAACACAAGTACTATTCAGGGCATACATTTTTATGTTGTTCACTTGCGGACAATGCTATCCCTGCTGTGCATAACTAGTAAAGGCTACTTGAATGTAAACACCACACCAATGCTATTCCTAAATGTCCCAAGTAGTAGGTAAACTGCACAAGCATAGAAACTTCTTCCACTTATTCCAGAGCACTCACACTCTCAATTACAATTTAATTTACACATTACTTTGTTCTTGCTTTAATTAAAACACTGTACTTAATTATGTATACAACAACAAACATCCACAAAACAACCCTTTCTTTTGTCCTACAACTTATGCATTATTATTATTATTAATATTATTATTATTATTGCTGTTAGGAGCTGCTGCAGTTCTATCAATTTGTTCATAATCACAACTATACCTTTTTCACTATAAGCTGAAAGGAGAAGTAAACAAAACTTAAATGTATCACTCTGCCGAGCACATGGAGGATGACAGGAACTAAGTACCCGCGAGAGGAAATTGCTTCAGATATAATGCGAATACATATTGCACCGCTTGGGGATCATTAGCTTTCAAACGCTGTCTCTTAATCCTATATTTTGCCTTACATCCTAAACTTATAACGCATAATACTAAGAGTAGACAAATAAAAGTTCTACCTGAACAGTTTTGCATCTGTGATTAAAGGTACTGGATTAAAGTGTGCTTAACTTTAGGATTTAGAAATCATTCATTTAATGACTAATATCAGTATACCACCTTTGCTTTAACGTTTTATGAGTCAACAAGTTAAATAATGTTTAGCACTATAGGTTAAAGCATAACAGAAAACAAACGCGACCCATGCTATCCGAGCAACAATTCTGCAACACTAACAAAGAAGTTCAATTATTGCTAAACAATGGCCAACCATATTCATTGTCAAATAAAGGTGGGCACTTTTCACAGAATTTGTTAAAAGCATTTAACACAATTGTCTTCTTTCTATTTCCCGCGTTTGTTTTCTAGAGTGGCAGGAGATTCTCAGCCGGAAACCGGAAACGAACTGCAGCGCCTGCGCATAGCCTCTTAAACCCTCTGCTATAACGGTTTATTTAGTTATAGGTGAATCTGAACAAACACATTCAGTTTCATAAATTTAACTGTTACAATAATGAGTGTTTTAAATTTCTCTGCACGAGAATAACCACAAAATGTTACGATCTGAACCGAACTGTTTTCTGTAGAGAAAGATATGACATGCTAAGTGTGAAAGGTTGTAGTTTGTCCACCAGCCAATGAGGTGCTGTCTTGTCATGTGGATTTGGTTACTTCTCCTTTCAGCTTATAGTGAAAAAGGTTTAACATGCAGGACATTTTCAGGGCTGTCTGACTGCAATTTTTTGAACACCCAAAATGTACATTCATGAGTCTGTATGTGAGTACAGTGGAATCTCATTAGCACGTTCCTCATTAACACGTTTTCCCGTGTATTACGTTCAATTATAAAAGTCCCGGTACCAAATGTAGTAAATAACGTTTGCTTAGTGCATTTTCCTGGTCCCGCTTACTACGTTTGAAGTTTGACGTCCTCATTCGCTGTTTTGGCCAATCCTTGATCGGTCCAGTGGGAGGGCGCTTAACACATTCAAAGTTTGACGTCCTCATTGGCTACTTTGGTCAATCCTCGGTCACGGGGTGGATACCGGCAGCCAATCACATGCATGTATGTAAATATTTGTGTGACACGATTTGTGTGGGCGGGATAGAGAATGCTTTACCTTGGCGTAGTAAACGCCAACGATAGTTTCTACTGTTGAGTGTTGACCAAACATATGTAGATTGTATTTTAACTTTTCATTTGCAATGAAAAAAAGAAAGTGTAGTAAATAACCAATAGTGAAAAACTGAAAATCCTTGAAATAGATCACAATCTAAATATGAAACATGTGGATATAGTGCGGAAGTTAAACATTCCTCCGTCAACCTTAAACGCAATTGTTAGCAAACCTAAATTGATTAAAACTGATTTCAAAGAAGGGAAAAATGCAAAAATAAAACTTTCCTCTTGGAAAATAGGATCAGAACGAAATTTGTTGCATGGAAACACTTACCGTATTCAAATCGTATTGAATACACCAAAGTTACTATCGTCTATTGTACTCGTAACATGATGCACGCACATAATTTTTTTTTCTTTTTAGCGGAAATTGTTATCACATGTGTAATAAAATGCACAGCAAAGCAACTCTTGTCGCTTCCATAATTCGCAATTTATTTTCTCAAAAACATTCATAACCTCAAAAATCCAAGTTGACCAACATAAAAGCTTGAATTATTTATTCTCAGGCTTTGTGTATCCAAATCCATTTGAACACATATTGAATTCAACACGGATTGTACTCAAAATCGATTTCAATTATCCATGGAGACGTAGTAATTATTAGATTTTATTACATAACTATGTTCTTAAATTGCATATTTTGCATTTTCGTTAACACGTTTTCCCGCCTATGACGTCCAAATCCTTAGGTCCCTGCAAAAACATGCTAACAAGATTCTACTGTATATGTCTGAAGTGTGTGGATTTATTTTATACATTTTATATTTTAATGATCCCCAGAGATGATAGTCACAGGCTTCAAATAATCTTGTGACAGCATGAACAGATTTTTATAGACATACAAGTCATAATTAAACATCGATGTGGAAGAGAATAATTAAGCTTATTATTATATATTAAAACATATGGAGAGTCACATGTTAAAATTAACTTAACTTAAGTCTGATGGTTAAAATCAGGAAACCTTTTTCAGAGATGTTCGTCTCCATCCTCAGCTGCTTGATGACTGGCTGCTATCCCTCTTCTGATGCACCTTGACCTTGATGCCCTCTAGCAACAGTTCTACTAACTTCATTAGTTCTTCGGCGGCGGGTTCTCAAAATTCAATAAGTGAACTTCTTTTCTGCAAAGATAAATCTTTTCCCAAATATCCAATTCTATAGCTGAAGTAATAGGTTTTAACAGTTTGATATTTTGTCTGTTTTTAATATTCCTTTGGTGCTCTTTCAATCTGTGTTCTTCAAAATTCTGCCAAACAACTTCTCCTAGAAGGACTATTAAATGCATACGAAGGCCATATAATTCCAAACTGAAAGAGCATCAAAGAAATATTAAAATTAAACAAACAGATAAGTTGGCCATAGCTCATACTTTTGGTTGAATAATCATGAAATATGACAAGATATCAAACTGTTAAGGCCTGTTACTTTAGCTTTAGATTTGTAAATTTAGGAAAAGATTTATATTTGCAGAAAAGAAGTTCACTTATTGAATTTTGAGATACCGCCGCCGAACAAACTAAGTTATGTAGAACTACTGTTACAGTAAATTAAATTGATTTTTTATTTATGGATGCTCTTTAACTACTGTGGTCCTTAGCGTCACATTCTATATTGGACGTGAAAGATCGTTAATTTTGCTCAGAGGCCTCTTTATCAGACTGAGGTTCTTTTATGTGCCGTAAATCTAGGACACGCGACCACCAGATTTACTTCCCTTCTGAAAGAAGCCATGCTAAGGATTTTTACACCCGAAAAAATCCATCACCTTCTGCCGGGTTTGAACCCGCGGCCTCGGGAACTAGAGGCTAGCATGGTAACCACTACACCACGGAGGACTACTGCTAGAGGGCATAAGGTCATGGTGCATCAGAAGAGGGATGCAGCCAGTCATCAGTCGCCAAACAGCTGAGGATGGAGACAAATGTTTCCTGATTTTAATCATCTAACCCAAGTGAAAAAGTTTTAACATGTGACTCCATTTTCAATAGTGCTTTGAATTTTAATAATTTTAGGAAGCATATTATTTACCATTACTCTCACTTCATGTGCTGCTCCAACTGAAACGCGATAAAAACTGCACTGTGAGGCCTTCAATAAACCAGTTATCACTGCAGACCACTCCCCTCCTCCTGCACAAATGAAGTTCCCGTTGCTGAGCGAAACTCTGTCTCAGCTGCAGAGACATGATATATGGGCAAACCAGTAGATTTACTATGATCATCACATATGTACCTTTACATATGAATACATTTAAATAGGAAGCTCTATGATATAACAGGAAGTTAGTCCTCAGTGAATTAACAATGGTGCAACAGAATGCAAACAAACTGTTTGGATGTGCAAAACAGCATACCAAGATAAAAGAAAGTCACTCATGCTACTTGTATGTCTACAATAGCCTTAAAAAATAAATTAATGCTGTATTGTCACATTTAATATTCCAGCATTGTTAAGTGACAAAACAGCAATTCATTACAAACATATTGCAACATGAAGCAAAACAGAAATTTGTTTGCACTGCTCTTTTTCCTGTACTGACAATCTTCTGCTTATTTCAATTAATATCTCCACAGAGAAACTGAGATAGGAAACTTACATGATCTCGTCTGGCATCTCTATCTGAATGTTTGTCTCGTTTATTGCTGCTGCGTGAAGATGCACTTTTGTGGTGATGAATCACAGAAGCCTGAGGTGGTTTAATGTCCAAGGAATCTGCTGTGTCATCTGCATCTTCATCTTCAGAGAGACTAAAAAACACAATTTTATCAGTTTATATTAATCTCTTCTGACATTAAGAACTCAAAATATACAATTCCACCTAATTTAATATCAACACAATCCTCTTATCTGCAAAATGAATGGAATATCCCCAAATACAACTGTTTCCATCCAAACTTTACTAAAGAGAAGCTTTATTTATGGAAAATACATTCATATATTTTGGTGAAAATTTTAAGGCAATGCATCTGTGAAAACCCAATTTACATGAGGAGCTGACTTTACAATTCACGTTGTCCATTACTGAATGTTCACGCCCATTAACTGATACTCATTAGTGGTGCAATCAAATTATAAACTGTCACTTATGCATTTTGTTGCTGCCCAATGAAAGGACCATGATCATGATGAAGGATACACACACAAGCTCTGGCCTATCATAGCACTGTATACCAATTAGCACAATACATTCACTTTGTAATTGTAAGTTACAAAAGAATGCAATACAATTTAATGCTTTGTCACGTAGATGGTGAAAATCTGTAAAACACTTTGAATCTGCCTACCAAGCCGTAAAAATGCTTCCTTTGCTGTTAAGCTGTAAAAAGACCTCCATTCCCATACATTTTATAAGCAAACCGTAAAAGTCGGTAAGTATGCTCAGGTATTCCTTTGTGATTTCTGCATGTAGCCATATTGAAGTTAGATGGGTCATTAATTTTTCTCAGACAATGCTCCGAAACAAGAGAAATAAAATTAAATAACAATAGCAAGTCATTTTCTGATAGGCTGATGTTTTGTATTTTATTTACAAGTCTGTCCATGTTCATGATGCCATCGCCACGGAACTCAGGAAATTTTCAAAATTTATTTAACAGCCAACTGAACAGACTGCATGTAGTTCAGTTTAGCTTGGTGATTATTGCACCCATTTTATTGCCTGATTTATGAATCTTCAAGAGGCTATATATTCTGGGTGTGACGGAACTGCTGGAAGGAATAAAACTCTTTTTTTCTTTATCCTTGATAACTGTACCTGTTTCGTTTAGCGCATTTATGCTCTAACTTGTTTGGTCCATTGCTATTTCTGTATAGTTGCCATTTTGTAGAAGAGCAGTCATGGACAATCTGTAATCTGCTTGTTTCATTAACCTGTTTTATTCACTCTGCATTTGTATAAATGCTATCTTTCTCCTTGAGGGATCTCAGAGCCTTAAGATGTGGGTTCTTCTTTCATGTCATCTCTATCTTTTAACTAATCTAGGAATTTTTAATATTTTACTCTTATCGTTTTCTATCCCTCTGGTATACAAGGAATACACATTAAATACAAAGAAATAGACAAATCTGCGGTGATATACCACTTCTGGAAAACAAATGAAACACTGAAAATGAAACAAATTAAAAAAAAATGCTCCAAAACCCAATCATGATGACTACCTGAGAAAAACTTAATAATTTCAAATAATAAAATTCAGCTTTCCAACGATAATGATCTCACCTCCAGATACACTAACAAAATGAGATCTGCTTCCATGCCAAGAAACTTGTCAGTGGATCACAGTTGAGGATAGAGGCAACATGCTCCCAAAATATGTTCGAGGGTAATTTATGACAACAGCGAATGTTATATTTCACTGTGTTTTTCCAAAAAGTTATATTTGGATTAATCCAAATCAATACTTTCATCATCATTTGAGTGAAGATATCTCTTTAACTGGGCATCAATTCTACATATAACTTAATTTTAGTACGTAGAACAGTGACATACATTTTAAGGTAGCTCAGAAACCTCAATACTTTCTGATAGGTTTATTATCAGCCTTTTCAAATCATTTTCATAGCTGGTTGAGGAAATATGTTCACTTTTCTTTTTTCAGATTCAATATGTTGCACTCATTTAACTTAGCAGGGTTGGTGCAGCAGTACCTTTTTCAACCTTTAAAGCCTTTTTTAACAATCTTATTACTTTCCTAACCTGATTCAGTCTATGATTAATATCCTTTATGCAGGTAGCAGGCAGTATTTTTAACACTTAAATAATTTCAGTCTAATTATATAATATATAAATTCAATAACAGCCCGCCTTAAAGCAATATGTGTACATAACAAGATATAAAAAGTATATATTACAGTCATTGTATATGTTTATATTATTGTATACATGTGTAATAATGTTATGTGAATGTATTACATAACTTAATAATGTAGGAGCTGTGAGAATAATAGGTTAAAAGTTGCTAACAATTAGGTAACCTTGAGGCAATAATGAATTTGAAAGTTTAATAATGCTACTTGTGATTCTTGGAAGCAACAATGTAATTTTTGTGACAGTTTATAAAATAGCCAATCAACAACCAGAAAAAAGCTTTAGTTAAATGAAGGTATTCTATTGGACAAGAATTAGCCAATCAGAAACTAAAATGGAGCAAAATTTACAAATTCAGTTGCCAGTTGCTTGTAGACAGTGTTTCTAACCAGATGCGAGATGCGTCCTCGAGAAATTTAATATGTATTTTGTGTGAGACAAAAATAGTTTACGTGTTAAAAAGTGCAAGTATTTAACAAAAAAACAAATCTCACAGCTCTCTCTCTCTCTCTCTCTCTCTCTCTATATCAGTGAAGTGTTATTTATTGTGTCAAGCATTAATAAAAGGAGTAAAGTAAAATTATAATCTGTGTAAGCCTACATTCTTCAGTCGCACCACAACCCTGCTAAGGCATTCATGTCTCTAAAAATAAATAGTGACATAGCCGAGGCAAACATAAATATATAATATTTAAATAAACAGTCCAAATTACAAAGTTAATATTTTTTTAAACATTTGGGGCGAAGACTACTGGAAACTTTTTACCATACGTGCGGTTGCAACTACTTCAAGTTCAGCTCCCCAACAGTCGAAAAATAATACACCTTCTTCAAACTTGTTTTCCATACATAGCAGCAACAAAACTTCAATTTGTCAACATGTTTAATTGTAATGTCATTTACTTATCTTCTTCCTTCCCACCAACAGTCATATATTCTCTCTTATTTAGGTTTACTTTCAAACCACCTATTTCAAATGCACTTACAAGTTTACAGAGCATATGTTCTATATCATCCTTCTCTTGTCCTGATCATTAGCAAATACGAGGGTGATTTAAATATAAACAGTAACTGAGCCAGTGTACTAAGCAAGAAGTTCCGAGCGATATGGTGGAGTGGACGGTTGAAGGCCGATGTGGCCTCAATATAACCATGAGTGAACAAGAGGTTATTTCATCCATTGTGCAAGTATTATTATAAAATTTTTAACCACTGAAGGGGTTAAAACTTCAGAGATTTTAATTCATTTGAAGGCAGAGCTTGGGGACACTACTCTGTCCCAGAACCAAATGTTTACTTGGGCCAGACAATTTAAGGGCGGCCAAGAAATTGTAGATAACGTAGGTCATGCTCAATACACAAGGTCAAGTCTCACAGATGACAAAACCGTGTCATTTGAGAGCTCATGTCATTACAAGTGAACGTATTGGCCTTAAAAAAATGTTTCTAATGTTAAATTCACATAACTTTCTCTACCCTCTTCATTTATTAGTGGGTATACAAATTATTCTTATGAAAGTTTATTTTTCTATCTACAGGCTGGGCAAGAAATCCCTGTATTCCATACCCCTGCTGTTATGCTATGTAGCTATGTTACTTCTAGCAATTCATGGTTACATGTTAATTTGTAGCCATAGCAGATGTGACCGGTCATAGTTACACCATTGAGGAGCGCTTACTGACAAGCTGGTGGGTACACAATGCGACAGATTATGGGAGCATTCCAGGAAAGATTTAATAAGGTTCCACTGTGAAAAGCAACACTTCTGGATTGGGAAAGATGTGCTTGTGCTATTGGCAGTATTAAAGACAGGTCACGGAGTGGAAGGAAGAAACATGTGCCGGAGTCTCTGCTTTGATTGAACAATCTCCTATGAAGATGACACGTGAACATGCTTCAGAACTCGGTATACCGAGGACAACAATGCAAGATCACATGAAAAAAGACCTTAAGCTCAGACCTTTTCAACAAACGTTCATAACAAGTTATCGGATAGAGACCAGAATGAGCACGTTTTAGCATGCCATGCTTTGTTAACTTTGTTCAAATGCAGTGAACC
Source organism: Deroplatys truncata (assembly GCA_030765065.1). Taxonomy (NCBI): domain Eukaryota; kingdom Metazoa; phylum Arthropoda; class Insecta; order Mantodea; family Mantidae; genus Deroplatys; species Deroplatys truncata. The sequence continues at coordinate 6,078,651 of CM060988.1, read as the reverse complement.
GTGACAGGCTATGTTCTCAGATGAATGTGAGATTTATCGCAGCTCATGTGATAGAAATATTGTCCTTTGGGCCAAAGAGAATCCTCATCACACAGTCGAGTTAGAAAGGAACCCGCCTCACACAATGATATGGGCAGTGATGACATAACCACATCTGCTTGGACCGTACTTAAATTATTTACACATGTTACAAACATGGTTAATACCTCAGCTTGAGGAAAGGGGCCTCAGAGAATGCATATGGTTGCAGCATGATAGAGCCCCTCCTCACTACACTCTTGCAGTGCGTGAGGTATTGAACAAATCAAACCATTAATAACAGATATCTCTGATGCCACAAAAAAAGGTTATTTTAAATAAACTGTGTTTTTGTTAAGAGCTCTACATTTTTTGTGTAGTACGTTTTCATCTATTGCATCATGTTTACCAGTTAAACAAGTTTATATAAAATTCCTTCTGAATGAAGAGGGCTTTACAGGCTATTTCCAGAAAATTCAAGACATAAATTTTGCCACGTAAATATCTTTAATATAAGTATTTTAATCTGTTAAAAGCCATTTTTAGAAAATGAAACATTTTTAAAAATGTTCCATGTAAAGGGTAGTTTGGGGTAGGGGATTTTCTTGAAAATCTTCAGGTTGCATCTTTAGAAGGTACTGAACTTAAATATCCAGTTTGGTATTTATCCGACTTTTCGTTTTTGAGTTATGCTGTTCACAGACACCTACACAGAAAAAAAAATGTTAACGACACTGTCAATTGTCAGGGTCATATCAGCACCGCTGGTGTGCCAGAATTTCGTCCTGCAGTTCTTTTACATGCTGGTAAATCTATTGACATGGGGCTGTCGCTTTACACACAAACACACATGAACATTTTTCTAAAAATGCATTTTTTGGATTCATGGTGCCTCAAAACATTTCCGGTGAAATCTTGGTATCAAATTTTTGGGTGGAATGCAATACCTTCTCTACCATGTACATGGTAGAGAAACTAATTAGTGCTTGATGGGTTTCAAAGTTGTTAACCGAACAGCAAAAACAGGTCTGTGCAAGACTTTTGAATCAATTCCATCAAGAAGGGGAGGATTTTTTTAGGTGTATTGTCACATGTGTTGAGACACGGATCCATCATTACACTCCGGAATCCAAAATGGCAAGTAAGGAGTGGCAAAGAAAGGATGAAGCCTGTCCAGTAAAGGCCAAAACCCGCCACCTGTCAGCCAGAAAAGTTCGCACAATGGCATTTAATAACTACAAAGGAGTTTTACTTATTGATTTTCTTCATGATTGACGTACAGTGAATGCGACTTACTATTGCTGGTTGTTAATGTCAGCAAAAGCCACCTACCAAAACGAAAAACATTGTATGCCCATCAGAGTAGTCATCCTTCTCCATGACAACCAAGCCTTATGCCACGAATTTGATAAGGGACACATTTGAGGACATGCTCTGGGAAACCTCGATCACCCTCCCCACAGTCCAGATTTCTCCCCACTAACTATTTTTTGTTTGCACCCATGAAAGAAATGCTTGGAGGGGAATAATTAAAAACAATGAAGGCATCGAGGAGCGTGTGCACAATTGGTTGATGACGTGCCCCAAAAAACTTATTGAACAAGGAATGTTCGAGATTCCAAATCATCGGCAAAAGTGTGTAGAGCGTGAAGGAGGCTATGTAGAGAAAAATGAGGGTGTCACTAGCATTTATGATTAATCAATAAATGTATAAAAAAATTACCATTTATATTTGAATCACCCCTGTAATAAACCACACAGGAAATTATTGCTTATATTCAGTCCCCTTTGTCTGCATACCTTACTCAAATTTTCTAAAATGTCTTCTAAAACTATCTTGAATAGTGTTGGAGACAACCCACATCCTTGTTTTAATCCTTTCATTACAGAAAACTTCCAATTTTATGGATGCTTTAGTCACATTCATTTTATAATATAGACTCTTATTTAAAAATCTTAAAATCCTTCCTCTTTCTGGAGAATTCACTCCGAGCTTTCTTTGAGAGTCAAGCTGGTTTTATAAGAAACATAGTTTTACATGAACACAATTGCAGGCAAGAAGGCGATCTGCAGAAGCCAGCAAATACTCAAGGCTGTTCCAAAAAGGATGTTACTATTCTGCAAAAAAAAATGTATAACAAGCTGAAAATAATCCGAATCCAAAAAAGCGTAAGGCTTCCAAAAGATAATTAAAGTCACTCTTAAACACCCACACTTCATATAGTGTGGATAAATACTTCAATTTAACATGACACAAAATGTAACCATTTAATTATCACGCAAATGCCCAGCACTTGCTCTCCAAAGGGCACTTATTTTTGGAAGTCAATATCCTTAATTGGAGGAGTTGACAACCATCATGATCCAGTTCATTATAAGTGTCATATCTGGATTGATGATAATAGGATTGGAAATGCACAATACATCTGCTGTACCACTAAGGGTACAGTTATGTTTTACTGCCCAGAGGAGTGGATGTTCTTAACCTTGATATTACTTAAAGGTTTAAATAAAAGGAATGTTTATACCAGGAAGAGAATAGAATTTCTACATTCATTTAACTGATAATTTATTCAACCATTTCAAGAAATTATATTTATATTTGGCTTTAGAACATTAATCCAAAGTAAAATCTTCCCTTCAAACTTAAACACGTAAAATGTCTCATGTTTGACTTATACGAGTATGGAAAGATAGAATCAGACAACTGAAAAATTCAATGTCATAGCCAGGATTTGAATCATGGATCTGGCAACAAGCCAGTAAGACATTAAATCCTTTAGCTGACTTCAAGTTTTCCCGGTAAACCATTCCTGGCTATGGCATGGAATTTTTCAGTCATCTGATTCTACCTTTAAAACCTTGTCCTACATATGGCTTGTGTGGAACAATTAATTCCGTTACAATTACTTATTAACTTCCTTTCTACTTCTGGACATGGCTCAAAACAAGAAATGTTCAGTGTTATTGTGAAATTTTGTTCAACTTACAACCAACAGTTATGTATGAATTTTGATAAGTAAGAAACAAGCTGAAAATCATTGACCCCATACTGGCACGTATACTCTTGTGAAAAGATGTCATCACTTGGCATAGACTCCCCTTGCCTTCTCCACCAGGCTTGCTGCACAAAGGAGAGAAGGATAACGTCAGCAATTATTTTCTCCACAGCGCATTGTAATACATAATGGCGAGAGCCCTCTCTTATTGCTTCCATGTACTGATGCTACATAAGTACACACAGTGGTGGCTGGTTTAAGCATCATCAGCTGATACTGTAGGGAGTGTTAAGCTAGCAGAGGAAGAGAAAGGTTGTGTGGTAGAAGAGCTCTGCATGGTTTCAGGAAAAGTGACCTAACAGTGTACAGTATGAGAATAGGGCAGTTTAGAAGATTAAAAATAGTGAGCGATAAGAGTCAAAATAGTGAAAATATGATAGTCCTGGGAATTGTGATGATGTTACTAATCATTGGAGGAATAGAGGCCAACAAATGATCTAGCAGAAGAGAGGTAGAACCAGTTAGTGGAGATAATAAAGTCAAATGGATGAACAGAAGAGCATGGAACAAAGAATAATGCAGAATCTGGGTGTAATGGAGCAAGAATCAAAGGAAGAATTCCGAAGTAAAGTACGAGAAATGCAGAAAGAAGTAAACCAATTAAATGAAAAGATAGAAAGAATGGATGAAAGGAATAGGAGATTCAACCTAGTATTTATAGGGGTAGATGAAAGAAGAGGAATATGGCCGAAGAAGAAATAAGAAAGATTCTAACTGAAAAACTGGATATGGAACTAAAAGGTTGGGAAATCGTTGAAGCTTATCGAGTAGGAAGAAACAGAGAACGAAGACCTATAATAGTTCAATTAGCCACATCTAGTCTATGGGATCTTGGGAAGACCAATAATGCTGAAAGGAAGCAATATATTCATAAATACAGATTTATCACCAGCACAAATGGAACTGAAGAGAGAATTAATTCAGAGGATGAAAAACGAGTGAACTCAAGGGAGACGAGCTTATATTCGGAATTTACACCTTTCAGTGGATGGTGAGGATATAACTTATGCCTGCAAAACAGACTTAAGAAGAACCCAAGAGACAAGGAGGGAAATTAGTCAGCAAATTCAACAAACTAAGGAATGTGAAAACAGAAATTAATCATTCATCGACCGGAGAAAAAGAAGAAGTAATCAAATTGCTGCACATGGCAAGAGTACACAAAGAGGTAGCAATAACAGGAACAGCTACATCAGAACCAAGCAAGTAGGAGGAGAAGAAGACAATGAGGGAAGACAGGTGATGTCACAAACATATGATGCATCTAATGGAGTCTCAGTCAAGGTCGTGACCATGAATCAAGATGTTAGCTACATCAGGGAGAGGAAGTGATCATTGTGAACACAAACCAAACCAGTGATAATGCTAATGCCAGTACGATGTCACATCAAAGAGGCATCCTGATAATGGACGGAAATAAGCAGTCAACATCAAAAGAGGAAAATAGAGAGTTAAGAAATGGATCACATTTTAAAGACAGATTCAGGAGAGACAGGTTAGGAAAAGGAGAAATTGAGAAGTCTGGGCATTTGGAACTGTGAGGGGGTAAAAAATAAAATATATTCGGGCACTGGTCAAGTTGGATTACTTAACAGTAGTTGAAGCATGGCTAAAACAAGGTCAACGCACAAATGTTAAAGGTTTTGATTATATAGGAATTAAGGGCGAAACAGTAACAAAGAAGGGAAGAGCATCGAGACGGATAGAGTTATTTGTAAGGAAGGCTTTAAGACATCAGGTTAAAGAGAAAAGAAATACTCTGGGTAAGTATAGATGAGAGTCAGATAGAAGACGCCAAATTGTGGCTAGGGATAGTATACAACCCCCTCCCCCAACTCCTCAAGGTTTCATAACCCGGAACTCTTAAATCAGCTAGGAAATGATACAGATCAATTAAAATAAAAACAAGAGAGTATAGAAATAATAATTGTGGTTGATTTTAATATAAGAATAGGGGGAAATTATACTAATATTGCTAATATTTTGTGTAGTGATAATGAGAGAGAGGAAAGAAAAACCAAGGTCTAGTAAAGATAAGATAGTGGACAGAGAAGACAATAAATTCATATAATTTTGTGAAGTGAATGCGTCTGAGATGTTAAATGGGAAGTGTGGGGAATATACATAATGGACAGAGTGTCATTGACTACATTCTGTGTCCAAGTAATCTGATACATACCGTATATAATTTTAAAGTATCTAACTTTAACTCAAGCAGTGGTCATTTCCCATTAATAGTGGAAATAAAAGTTCAGCTAGAGATGGAAATACAAAGTGAATCAGGTAATAACAAAGAAACAATTATAAGATGGGGAGAACTTTAGAAAAAGGGCTCAAGTTAGAATATGGGAGGATACGTGAATGTGCGATAAAATATATGAGCAGTCAATCTAATAAATAATGTGATGTACAAAGTTGGTGAGGAAATAAGAATAACTAAAAGGGGTAACGAAAAGTAGAGGGATGAGCACAAAGCAGAAAAAAGACAAGTCAACCAGTTACTGATTAGATGGAGGGAGATCGAAGATTACGAAACAAAACAGGAATATATTCAAGAGAAAAACTTCTATAATTTATTACTTGAACGCAAGAAAGCTAAGTGGAGAAAGACGCAGGAAAATAAGGTAATAAGTGTAATAAAGGAGGATAACACAAGTAAGATATGGAAAACAGTAAGATCAACATACAAGAAATATACAGCCAAACCTAAGATAAAAATAGAGGAATGGGGAAAAGTATTTTAAAGGATCAAGGATCTCTAACAACAATTGGCAATTTAGAAGTAATAATTTTGTAGAAATGTTAGATAGTGAAATAAGCATGGAGGAACTAATAAGGCAGGTGCAACAAAATGCAGAAGAATGAAGCAACAAGAAAAGATGGTATACCTAATGAATTTTTGAAAGAATGGTGTATGGAAAAACACCAAATTAGGCTGTTACTCGACTTCTTTTAATGAAATCATAAGAAAGAGATATATGCCCAACAGATGGAAAAAACCTATTATACAAGCAATATACAAATGCAAGGGGAATGTGGACAAACCAAATAGCTATCAGGGCATTGCTTTGTTATCTAATGTGGGAAAAATATTACAGGTATTTTAGCAAGTAGGGTGCAAAGAAGGCGGATGAATACAAAACATTATCTGAATTCCAAATGGGTGGAAGAAGTGGGCATGGGAGAAGAACATCAGACATCTTTATAATTAAAACATTGGTTGACAAGTATTTAAAAGAGAAAAGAGGGAAATTATATATGGCCTTTGTGAACCAAGAGAAAGCTTATGATAGTATTGAATTACACTTACTGTGGTATAAATTGTTAAATAAAGGGATATGCAATCAAATGGTTAACACATTATGGGCAATGTATAAAGAGAACACCTTTTGTATAAGAGTGGAGGAAGGGGAAGTTACAAGAGAAATTTGACAATGGGAAGGTCTCAGACAAGGATGTAAATTAAGTACAGTATTATTTAATATATTTATTGATGACATAATACAAGAAATAGGGAGATACAATAAGCATTCACCAATGATAAACAATGTATAAATACTGGTATTGCTTTTTGCCAATGATTTGGTCATGGGATCATTTACAGTAATTGAATTAAAACAAGCACTTCAAGGGGTAGAAAAATATTGCAGTGACTGGGGTTTGAGACTTTACCAAGCAAAAAACCCAGATTGTGGTGTTTAAGAAAGGAGGGAAATGGAGCAAAAATGAGAAATAGGAAAGAAGGGGAAAAGATAGAGAAAGTAATGACCTAGGAATCAAAATAGATGAGGGCGGAAAATGGAAAAAACAGAAAATAAAGCAGCATTAGCTAAAGGAAAATGTGCACTAGCATTAACAAAACATTGCAAATGAATTCAAGTGGTTGAAACGGTTATATAAGACAGTGGCAGAGCCCAAAATGCTGTATGGAGTAGAGACATGGGAACTTGATGAGGGGTGGGAAGTAGTTGATGAGGTACACAGGTTATTTTGTAAAGAAGATCTAGGCTTATGAATTTCAAGTGGCACAGGTAGAAATGGGCAGACAATCAAGCAAGGGGCATTGAAGTATTGGTACAAAATTCTACACCTACAAGAAAATAATATAGTAAGACAGTGTCTAGAATTTCAAGAAAAAAGTTTAAAAAATAGAGGGTGGGTGTATAGTTTGAAGAACATCCTAGAATCCAACGGTTTAGAAGGGATTTGGTGGAATAGGGAGAATAATGAATTAAACTTTTGGAGAGAAGTAAGAAAGAGGCTAGAGGATATGGAAATACAAAAAATGTTTACTGAAATATCAGAAAAGTCTTCTTTAAAAAATTATAAAACATTAAAGTCATGGGGAAGAAAAAACAGGCAAGGAAGCAAGAGAAAGTATAGCATGAGTAAGATCAGGAGTGTGGAGAACAGAAGGATTTAGTACATACACTGTTTAAATTTAGGGCCATTAATGGAGGGAGGAACAGATAAGAGACAAATGGTTAAAGGTTGACCCAAACATTCCAGTGAAGGAAATATTATGAGAAGATTGGAATGTTTATGAACAAAGTGATAAGCAAATGGTTATGGACAGTAAAAAGAAACAATTAGATCATAATACAGTTGGTAATTACATGTAAGAAAAAAGTTGTAAATGTTATAAGTTCTTATGAGTGGGAGAGGCAATGAGCCTGGGCTGAATGCCAATCCCACTCATGTCTTGTATTCAGCTAAACACAATAAATACAAATACAAATATGATACTGTAGAAGCAAAACAACAGGGAACTGCCAAAGAATGGCACAGTGCAGGGCGGGTAGTCTGTTGAACCGCAAACAGTGGCAGTTTACCACCCATTCCTTCTTTTATACTTGTACATTACATGACATGTGTATTTTTAGTTAAGTGAAATCTGGATGGTAATGTGCTGTTTGACATGTCAAATATCCCTGATCGTAGCTAAGGGTGGGATCCATAGTACAAAAATCACACACATTAAACTTTCACTGTTTATATTCCTCCATACGAAATCAGAGATCAAATATAAACAGAATCACATGGAAGTTGATAAGCAATTCAACAATAAATGCAAATTAGCTCAGTGAATACAAATGAAGGCACAGCAAGTCCCAGTCTTGTTGAAACTTTTTCAAGTTTGGTTCAGCCTTTGACTTCTTTGTCCTGCAGGTGCCTGATACAAAAGGACTCTGTCCCCATCTAATCGGCAAAATTTACTTTGTGTCTGTGTTGTTCATATGGGAGAGCTGCCAACATCTGAACAAAAAATATAGTGGTGGTTACATAAAAGATGCAAACAAAGAAAGTGTGCATTGCTTGACGATGTTTATGATTCACTATTTATATAAGCTTATATTTCTGACTCAAGGGAGGTTAGTTTAATTTTTTATATAAACTTAGGTTAATTAGCATCCTGCAAACTTTCGCTTATAGAGTGTGTGTTTTAGAAGAAGAAAATAAAATTGCTATTTTCGCAGATTTCACTAATACTCATGGGTTAGCACTTTCTTCTGTGCATGCGCACTAGTATAATCGGCGCAACAGTTCTAGACACGTGAAAATCTTAATGAGAGCTATGATGTGAGTTGCTTACCACATCAGGTGGTGACCGAACGACTGCATGCTGCAGGAGTGCGTGGGACAGTAATCGTCAAATATCCACAACGGTTATGCACTGTGTTGCGCTGATAAACTTAGTTATATACAGTATATTAAAATCCACGCTGTAAAAAGCGCTTAATATAAAAAACGCTGTCAATCATTGCCTCCAATTCTTCCACATCTAACAACCCTTCCTATTCTGTGGAATCACTCACATTATTGCCGTCATCACTGCTGTCACTACTTTCTGCACCATTATCCTGCATAAGAATTATTTCGGTTTGATTTTCTGCAATTCCGTATTTTTCGGAATAATGATTCTTAATTTATTCAGCATGTCGCCATACATTTTCCCATTCTGGCCTTTCAATTTCAGCAAATTGCTGGCGTTATAACTGCTCCACATATTTTAATTTAAAAGTGATATTTCTGCATGCCACCCATTTTTTGACATCAGCCCAGATTAATTCGATTGGGTTTAGATCTGGGCGATACGATGACAGTCTAAGTACATTATGGCGATGTTGTATTACTATCTGGTCAAGTATGTATGACTTCTGAAGCTGTTTGTTGGTTTAATTAAGTTATATAGCTTTGTTTTACTCATGCTTTCATCTAAAGCTTTATTATGTCTAAGTAACCAAGCTCTCATTTCTTCTTTCAAGGAAGTTGAGGTAGGTGGTTTGTGAATTTGAGTGTTGACGCATTGTGAAGCATTGTCGATGACCAGAACAGACCCAGCAGGCATATTAGGTATCAACATGGCGTTGATTCACTTCATGTAATTTTCTGTATTCATTTCTTGATGAAAATCTCCTGTTGTTTGTTGCGACTTGTAAAAGAAGGGCATTTGGAACAAAGCCGATCTTTCCAACAGCACGAACGATAATAAGTATTTGCCCTTTGGCAACAAGTGCCTGCAAACCTAATTCGCTATCGTCACTCCAACTTTTAGATGCTGTATGACTGCTGTGTATGTATGACTCATCTTCATACATTATAGTATTTTTCTGAAATTTGTAGCACCACCTTGAAAATTGATGCTGATATAAGTACACACTGATATAAGTACATATAAAATTATACTCATTTGGAAAGGTAGAATCAGACTGAAAAATTCAATGCCATAGCCGGGATTTGAACCACGGATCTTAGGCTTTCCGTGCCGTTGCTCTAACCGATTAAGCTATCATGGCAACATTTACTTTTTATTTTTATTTTTTTATTTTATTATTATTTTTTTATTTTATTTATTTATTTTGCTTTTCTGTTAGAACTCTTCTATTTGATTTCGGTTTCTTCCATTTGAACCCTAAATCTTTAATAATTTTTCTGAGATTTGTAGCACCACCTTGAAAGTTTCTGCTGTCTTTCAGCTGGATGAGCAATCTGCTTATTGTTAGCACAGTTTTTTCTTCCACATAGGAATTGTGAATTGTGCGCCGAATGACGCATTCGAAATCGTCTATTTCTGTAATACGTTTAGGGACCTTATGTTTCTTCCCAGGTGTGTCAAATGGTACTCTTTCATCCATATGTTTTTTTCTCTTATCTTTGAGAACTCTGGAAACGGAACTCGGTGAAACACCAGTTGCTTTGACTTCTCTTTCTTTCACTCTCATAAGGCTTTTGTGGAACTTGGATATAATTTCTTCCTTCATCTCTGCTTCTTGCTTCATGAAGTCGATGACATTTGCAATTATTTCTCTACTTTGACTATGTAACACCTTACCACTTAACTTTGAAAACATAGGAGCCATGGTTATAAATATAACAAATATAAAATAAGTACTATTTAGATACTGCAGCGCTCTTTAAAATTACAACCAGATGCAGACACTTTCTATGCAGACTGTATGTGTTACGCACTGTGAGTAAGCAGAGGTATTATATCGCTTTCGTTGAGGCTCGGCAGCTGGGATGGCAATCAAGGTCACGATTCCAGAAGTTTTGCGCGAGTAATAACAGAATGGAACACTTTGTTGACAATTTAGTGACATTTTATATATAAGAAACTGTCTTAAAAAGGGAGAGTGGGTGGCTCACAGGCTTCCAAACTGTTCACATCTCATTTTAAATTGTGTAATATGTGCATTTTCGTTCCATTAATCATCATTTTGTGGCATTTCCATTGACGAATATTTACGGAACCATTACCCAAAAGAACTGTCATTTTGTTTCAACTAGTTAGCTACAATTACACTAGGATAATTCCATGGAATTTAACAACAAAAAATCTATTGACTCCAGAAACAACCTATGAAGTCAGTATTTCATCACAGAAATCAGGTTGGCACCCATGTTGATAAACTGAAACAGAAAATGGCTAAACCATAAGGCACACAGCTGCATATCATAAAGGACAGCTTTTCCAAACTCAGGTACTTGGGTAAGATTGTGGTATTTCAGAAATAGTTTTAGGGCCTGCATTACAATCTCCAGTTAAGGTTCAACCTGGGAGTGAGGTCCAAATTTTCATATTATGACCTTTGTTTAAGCTAAACCCTCAGGTTTGGGCGCTAACTTGGAGGTAACCATACAAACATGGCATGTCTTTGGACTGGAGGATAGTTGACAGCGATTCCAAGGTGAAATCTTGGATCAATATTTACATAACAGGAGGAAAGCCAAAATAATTAAGACTTCTAAAGAATAACTACCACAGTTGGGATGAGCAGATATTTTGAAAACATTGTTAAGATTCATAAAAGTTGCACTGATTGGTGTATTTTCTATTACATTTCTGCTGCACAAAACCTACAGCATGCTTTGCTTATTGTATTTTCTTTGTTTAATGTGCCTGGCAATAATATTTGCAACTGATATTTACTCAATTAACTGTCTATGTTGCATGTTACCTTCACAAAGTATTTCAACAGCAAAGCTTTACTTAGCCTTATATTCCAAAATGCCATTTTCCTATTAACCTATAGGAAGTTGAAAGCAAATATCCATATTAGCTAATACTCCAAAATCGTCAAACATATTTCTATACCAATCTACATTCAATTAACGGTGAAATCCTAGGTATCACAGGCTTTCCAAGTTTCTCATTTTGGGGTTTTCTTCTAAAAGTAATCATTTATCAATAATTTCATTATGATTAGTATTTTCACACTAACCTGATAGTGTGTGGGACAGTGAAACTACATAATATTGAGAAATGTTTTAATCTAACGAAAGCACTACATTATTCCTTTTGTAGTGTTGCCATGGATGAAGTGCTCAGACTATTTATATAATAGGGGTAAGATCTCAGAAAAATAAATTTGAGATGAAGGAAGAGGAAATTGGAAAATAAGTAAGGATAACGAAAACTACATTAAAGCTTTATTTTCTTCCACACTTTATCTATATAATAATTTCTAGAAACATCATAACGTCTATCTGAGTGTATGATCTTTTTCTAACTCAAAACATGTGACAATTCTGTTTCTTAAATGTAATCCACACAATTAGTGCAACAGAGTAAATCTTACACTAATACCTATGTATCATAAAACACCTGACATAAATAAAATAGGTATGATACTTGTACATCATCCACACCATTTTTAGAACTGCGAATTTTAGGTGCTGCACCTGCACCTTAAACTTTTTTTTTTTTTTACTTTCTCTACTACGTATAGTAAGATGGGGAAGTATTGTATTCCACCCAAAAATTCAATACCAAGATTTCACCGGAAATACATGTTTTGAGGTCCCCTGAATCCAAAAAAAAGCATTTTTGGAAACATGTCCGTGTGTGTGTGTCTGTGTGCCTGTGAACAGTATAACTCAGAAACGAACAGTCGGATAAATGCCAAACTTGGTATTTAGGTTCAGTATCTTCCAAGGATGCGACACGAAGGTTTTCAAGAAAATCCCCCCACCCCAGATTACCTTTTACATGGAAGACTTTTCGAAAATTTTAATTTTCTCAAAAATGGCTCTAACGATTTTGATTAAAATATCATATGTTTAAGATATTTTTATGACAAATAAAATGTATATCTTGAATTTCCTGGGAATGTCCCCAAAAGTATTCTTCATTGTGAACGGCTTTTGCATAACTGGTAAACCATAAGAGATAGACAAAATTTTACTACACAAAAAATGTAGAGCACATTAAACTACGCAATTTATGTCATATACAGTTTTGTTGTTGAGTGAACCATTTTCGAGATATTGCTTGTTTTGTTATTCCCTTAAATTTGTCAATACTTATTTTCTCAAATGGGAATTCGTTATTCATTTTTTTTGTCTTGGTTATGCAAAGAGTATTAATCTGTGCCAAAGGGAATGGTGCTGCACCTAGCAACCAGCTATTAAGAGATATGTATGTGCTTAAAGGCCACTGTATTTCTATATTGTCCTTGTAAATATATATTCCCCTTGCATCTACAAGAAAATTAGCAATAAGATAGAGTCTGCAAATGTTTATCTTGATTAACATGAAGTAAAAATAGTTTGTACAAGAGTAGAGAAAGTCATGTGAGTGTAACACATCAGATTTTTTTTTTTTTTTTGGCTATTAAGATGTCCAAATTGACTTTTCTTGTACAGAAAAGATGAAATAAACACTCATAGCTATGTCTTGGTTTCACCTTTTTTTTCCCCAATATCATTACTTTTTACGCCTTTTTCATGTTCAGCATCTTTTTGCACTTTTTCCCCTTGTTTTCGCTCCTTCGCCATTTTGTGTCTCCAAAAAAATTAAAAATTAATTAATAAAATAAATGGACAAATCTCCTTAGAGAATGCTTTATTAATTTACAGATGCTATGGTGGTATCACATTACTTCCATTTCAGTACATTCCTGTCTCAATGAACTGCCTAGGATACAAAAGTATGTTTAAACTACAGTACTTCCTCTTCCACGTTTCCCAACTTTACTGGACTGGCTAATCTTACCACACGAAGAATCTTCTTCTGTTATAAAGGGCAAAGTACTAGCAGGTCAACAGGAATTGCAAGATGTACTGTGCATGGATACTTTTTCCTGACAACTGCTGTTTCAAAACTGGAGAAGGTGTTCAGTAAGCTGTTCCGATGGATGTGAAGCAAGTACTGGAGGATATTCAAAGCGAAAGCTGGAACTGAGGTTAGCCAAAAACTCTGATGTTGAGGATGCACAAACAAGAATCTGCAATACTGACTACAAACAAAATATGCACCACTTGTATCTGTTGACGTCAGATGTTCCTTTTTTACATACAACTATTTATTTAATAATCAAAGATGCAGCCTAACTAAAAAATATTGAATATTTTCTTTTTAACACTTTTCTGGATGAATGACTTTATTAGCATTGTGCTCTGTGATATTTTAGGCAGGCTTTGTTTAAACATGAGTGAATTTTGTCATCATTTGTCATGGAATTGGCTTTGGTACTTTTTGTAATGAATATTTACATTTTAAATTTGCACCCCTTTCAACTATCAGGCACCTTTTAAGGTATCTTTATGACCAATATTTTGCACCTAAAATTCCTAGCTCTAAGTCCATTTGGACTTTGTTCCCCATCTTATTGGCAAAATTTACTTCACTCTTTGGCCAGTAGTAAGCACTTTGTGTCTGTTATTCATATGAAAGAGCCGCCAACATCCGAACGAATAACGTTAACAGTGGTTACCCAAAGCACATAAGCGAAGCAAGCATGTGCTCCCTAACAATGTTTATGATTCACTATTTATATAAGCTTAGGTTTCTGATTCATGGGAGGTTAGGTTTAGTTTTTTTATATATATAAACTTAGGTTAATTAGCAACCAAAGCACGTGAGCAATGCAACCTTGCATTTCTTAACAATGTTTATGATTCACTATTTATATAAGCTTAGGTTTCTGATTCATGGGAGGTTAGGTTTAGTTTTTTTATATATATATAAACTTAGGTTAATTAGCAACCAAAGCACGTGAGCAATGCAACCTTGCATTTCTTAACGATGCTTATGATTCATTATTTATATAAGCTTAGGTTTCAGATTCACGGGAGGTTAGGTTAGATTTAGTTTTTATTTATATAAACTTAGGTTAATTAGCATCTCGTAAATTTTCGCTTTTAGAGTTTGTTTTGGAAGAAAACAAATTGCTATTTTCATGGATTTCGCTAACAATCATGGTTTGGCACTTTCTTCTGTGCATGCACACTAGTAACAAAACGGAGCAGTTGGTGACAATTTAGCGATTTATTTTGTATATAAGAAAGTGTCTTAAAAACTGAGGGTGGGTGGGTGGGTCATAGGCTTCCAAACTGCTCACATCTCATTTTAAATTGTGTAATATGTGCGTTTTCATTCCTCAAATCATTATTTTGTGGCACTTCCATTGCCAATTATTTGTGGAGTCATTACCATCGATTACATTCCTCGCCTACTCAGTCTTTAATGTTTTAACAGCAACATTAATGAAATACTGCTATGATATGTCAAAATCAAAACGACTTCAACCTACTCAGCTACAATGAAAATTTACCAATTCATCCTATACCTGCCAAATCTATTTTTCCATTAACCCAAATAAACTATATTGAGTGAAACCCCATATAACCTAATACTCCACTCCAAAATGCCCTAATCTATTTCATACTAAGATACATGTACAGCTATGCTGTATTACACTACCTCCAGGAGCTCCTATATATTTTTAAGGAAGAAATAACAATTAGATGAGATCTGGGCTCCAAATGACACCATAATTGTGAGTACTCCTGACACTCACAAAATGAGCTCCCTTGAGAACATTTGCCCTTACAAACATATCAAGGAACCCTAAAAAGCATACAATTGCTGATTTGATTTCTGAAGTGGAAAAAGCAGACCATAAGAATCTGGTACTACAGTGGCACTATCCTCTCATTTCACAGGGACATTACAAAATTGGAGAATGGGTTTTAACTCCATTTCATGAAAAGAAAAACATTTTTTTGGACAAACTGTTTCAATTTTGCATTCTTAATTACAGTTAAATTTCTCTAATTTGACAAAGAGATCAAATTTTCATTGCCTCAAGTGGAAGATATAGATGAAGTTAACATGAACATTAAACTTAGATTGTCACAACCAATCTATGATCAATAAATGAGATGCATGTTTTCCAGTGTTAGTTTTAAGATTTTGTAATGGGTTGAAAGGTATTAATAAAACTACACCGCTACGCCTGATGCTATCCCTTTTGATTACTCAATACTAGGTATATACTGTTAAAATCATGTTAATGTGATCTCCCCAAGCAGGAAGTGTAGTATCAGATAGTAATATTTAGTTTTCTGAGATAATAAAAATAATTCTCTATTCTTTTCTCTACTTTTCAATAACTTAATTACCTTCTTAATCGTATCTAACAAAATATGTTTATGGCTTTTCAAGAGGATGAAATGTCAAGTTTCAAATTTACTTCTTTTTGTGTAGTAGTATGAGCCATTTGTCTTTTCAAATACATACTGCTGATATGAAACTATACAATTAAGACAATAATCCCAAAGAATTGCACACGTCCTGTGGTCATGTGCTATCAGTTTTTTTTTTCCTACCTTCTTTCTACAAAATAACAATTATGTTTAACATGTGCTCAGATGTAATGCTAGTCACACGTGCAACTGGAACTCAAAAGCCCTAATTTACCCAAAACAGTAAAATAGCAGTATTTTTCCATAAGTCGTGCACGTACAGACTCGGGTCAGTTAAGGATGCACCATATGAGCGTAAACATTCTAACCTAACATTCCTCAAAGCCGTATATTACCTTATATGTAGACCTCTTTTGTGATTCATGCCAAGTCTACCACTTAATATATTCCGGTTTATCTACCTGAATGCAGTTTCATCTTTGGACAGCTGTAACGGTGAATGTTTACGAGGACTTTTTGCAATTTCCCCGTCTTCGCTTTGCTCTTCAACTTCCATTTCCGAAACATCGTATTCCGACATACTTACATAATTGCTCACTTAAGAGTTAAACTTATGAATAAAACCATATTCATAAGTTTCCTAAAGAACAATTACACCTGTTTACGTATGTAACCAAGTTACAATTGTTTGAAAAGCATATTCCACAACATTAACCCAAAATAGACAGTAACGCGACTTTCATTTTAAGGTTAAACAGTAGTGAAAACACAGGAACACAAAAGTGCGCCAGAATCTAGCGTACAAACGGTACGAGAAATTTACCCTCCAAAAGACGGCTAGCATTTTCGGAGCTTGTACCTATAGCTGTATTTCTCATACAAATGTTGCCGCACAGAGCTGTCGTGAAAAGAGGCAGGGAACACGGTAAGGGTAATATTACAGATATTCATTTGCAGATAAAATGATTCCACGCCGATTGCTCACTCCAACACACACTGCATCGATATCTTTTCTAAAATGTGATCTGTAATGTCAGCGTAATTTTTCATCTTACACAATTTCTTTCTCCATGTTGGATTGATTTCGCATTGTATTCCGGCATTCGTGCTTATACATGGCTGGCATCACGGTTGCGAAGGCGAATGTACAGCAGATAACGATGATACAGATGAACACACGAACTGTCGTTTCATTTTTCGTCTCTAAGTAAAGTGCGATATTGAAGTATTTGACAGAAAAACACGTTTATCTTATATTTTCGAAAGTTAGGGCCTGGTATAAGCGCAGCAGTCGGAAAAACAAGTGAACGCGGCAGGCTCGTTGCTATGGTAACAGCCGCCATATTGACAGTATTACTAACGCCCAGTACTGCCAAGTGCAGTCAGTGAATTTATGTTACCAAGCTCTAATAGGACGACGATACTTACAAGCAGACGGGACCTGCAACAGAATGCTTACGGAGAGAGCCACATAAAGTCCGCCGGGGCTTACTTACGAATGCTAGCGGAGAGAGCCGAATTACGTCGAAATATACAGGCGTTCTGTATAAAAAAAAATCTGATGTGTTACACTCACATGACTTTCTCTACTCTTGTACAATCTATTTTTACAAACGCCTATTCTCCATATGCTTCATATTAATCGAGATATCGAGATGTCAATCTTATTTGTAATTTTCTTGTAGATGCAAGGGGAATATGGTAGCTTTTAAGCGATAGTCAAATATTTTATCGCTGGTTGCTATGTGGCGCATTCCATTCTCTTTGCATGTCCAGGACATAAAAAAATGAATAACGAATTTGAGAAAAAGTATAAGTATTGGATAATTTAAGGAAATAACAAGCAATATCTCGAAAACGGTTCACTCAACAAAAAAAATGTATATGATATAAGTTGTGTATTTTAACGCGATCTACATTTTTTGTGTAGTACAATTTTGTCTATCTCTTATGGTTTACCAATTATGCAAAAGTCGTTCATAATGAAGAATACTTTTGGAGACATTCCCAGAAATTTCGAGATATACATTTCATTTCTCATGACAATATCTTAAACATATGATATTTTCATCAAAATCGTTAGAGCCATTTTTGAGAAAATTAAAATTTTCGAAAAATGTTCCATGTAAAGGGTAGTCTGGGGTGGGGGGATTTTCTTGAAAATCTTCGTGTCGCATCTCTGGAAGATACTGAACGTAAATACCAAGTTTGGTGTTTATCCGACTGTTAGTTTTTGAGTTATGCTGTTCACAGACACACACACAGACACACACACACACAGACACACACACAGACACACACACGGACATGTTTCCAAAAATGCTTTTTTTGGATTCAGGAGGTCTCAAAACATGTATTTCCGGTGAAATCTCGGTATCGAATTTTTGGGTGGAATGCAATACTTCCCCTACTTACTATACGTAGTAGAGAAAGTAATAGTAGGGAAAGTAATATATATGTTTAGATAAAGGTCTTGTGAACAGCTACTCCCTTTTTACATACCAATGACTGATTTAATTATTCATTGAGTAATTCAATGAGCCAAGGGTTCAGAGACCTTGGAGCTACTCAATGCTTGTTTAGGATAAGAGAAATACCAGAAGAAAACAATATGATGCCTTACGTTCATCTGCCTTTCTATCCTCTATCATTTATTAATGGCTATGAAAACTATTATTATGAAAGCTTATTTTTCAATCCAGTACATTTTAATCGAGATAAACCTTTACAGAAGAACTATATAACACATTTCGTTTTAGATACAAAGAAACAGCGATAGCCAAAATTTTAAAAACTGGACGTTATGTGCTGGTCTTAAATTTCAACATTGTTTCCATAAAATCGCTAGAAATAACTGAAAATCGACAGGACTTTGATATTTATTCGACTTTTTGTTTTTGAGGTATGCTTCTCACAGACACACATACACAGGAACCTTTTTCTAAAAATCTGATTTTACATTTACATGACTTTCTCTACCCTCTAGTACTTATTAGTAGGTATACACATTATTCTTACAAAGTTTATTTTCCTTTCTACTTCATTTTAATCCAGTTAAACCTTCCCGGAAATAGCTGCATTACACAGTTCGTTATAGATACAAAGGGATTGGCAACAGTAAAATGTTTTAGAACTGGACGCTATATCTGGTCTTAAAATTCATACTCTTTCCATAACATCGCCAGATCACAGGACTATAAAATAATTACTAAGTATTGAACATTCGAACCATTAATAACGGATATCTCGGAAGTGGTTTATGTCACACAAAAATTATCAGAAGTGATAATTTCAATGACTTTCTCTCCTCTCTATCTTTATTAGTGAGTATACAAACTATTCTAACTAAAGCTTATTTTTCTATCTACTACATTATAATCCAAATAAACATTTGCAAAAATAGCTACATTACACATTTCGTTATAGATACGATTATTATACCAGCGATAGTCAAATGTTTAAGAACTGGACGCTATATGCCGGCCTTAAATTCCGTATTGTTTCCATGATATCGCGAGAAACAACTGAAAATCCATTAGACTAAATGAAAAGTATTGAACAATTCGAACTTTTAATAACGGATATCTCACAAACGGCTTATGCCATAGAAAAACTTATTTTCAATAAATTGTGAGTTTTAAAGATATCTACATTTTTTCTATGGTGCGTTTTCGTCTATCGCTTAACATTTACCAGTTATACAAGATTATACAAAATGCCTTCCGAATGAAGAGCACTTCGCAGGGTATTTCCAGAAAATTCAACATATGCATTTTATTTTTCATGTAAATGTGTTTAATATATGCTATTTTAATCAAAATCGTTAGACCCATTTTTCAAAAAATTAAAATTTTCGAAAAATGCTCCATGTAAAGGGTAATTGGGGATCTTCGTGTCGCATCTTTGGAAGGTACTGAACCTAATACCAAATGTGATATTTATCGGACTTTTCGTTTTCGAGTTATGCTGCTCATAGACGCGCGCGCGCAGTCTTTTCTCTAGAAAAACTTTTTGGGTTCAAGGAGCCTCTAAATATGTATTTCCGATGAAATCTGGGTATCGATTTTTTGTTAGATGGAATGCGTGGTAGGGAAAGTAAAAAGGCTGTTTTATTCAAGGGACCTCAAAACATGTATTTATGGTGAAATCTCGGTATCGAATCTTTTGGTGGAATTTCATACCCTCTCTACCTACTATGTATGTGATAGAGAAAGTAAAAAAAAATTATTGTGGTAACTCGCCCCGACTCAGATCCAAAATTGGAACCTTCAGATTAGGAGGGAAGGTTCTCTAAACCCAGACTATAGGGGTTTCACGTCTATGGGAACCAAACAGAATGGAGAGGAGTACACATACGCGTACACGTGCACGTATGATATTTTAATGTACTTAGGTTACTCGTTTGGCACACCCAGGGGACACGTACAGCTTAAGGTGTGCTGCGGACATGAGTAACATCATTCCCACTGAAGAAGACTGAAACCATAGAGTGATTAAACATGAAAAGAAATACAGTTCAAGATACTGCCTATGACTTAAGTGAATCCAAATGGCTATTCATTAAAGACTACCAATTATAACTACAGGGGTAGAAAAGTAAAAACTAAACCACCAAAAGCAAAATAATAATAATAATAATAATAATAATAATAATAATAATAATAATAATAATAATAATTTAGCAAAATAACCAACACAGAAAAGTAATAAATGAAAAAGAAAATCTGATGTGTTACACTCACATGACTTTCTCTACTCTTGTACAATCTATTTTTACAAACGCCTATTCTCCATATGCTTCATGTTAATCGAGATATCGAGATGTCAATCTTATTGGTAATTTTCTTGTAGATGCAAGGGGAATATGGTAGGTTATAAGCGATAGTCAAATATTTTAACGCTGGTTGCTATGTGGCGCATTTCATTCTCTTTGCATGTCCAGGACATAAAAAAAATGAATAACGAATTTGAGAAAAAGTATAAGTATTGAAATATTTAAGGAAATAACAAGCAATATCTCGAAAACGGTTCACTCAACAAAAGAAATGTATATGACATAAGTTGTGTATTTTAACGCGATCTACATTTTTTGTGTAGTAAAATTCTGTCTATCTCTTACGGTTTACCAGTTATGTAAAAGTCGTTCACAATGAAGAATACTTTTGGAGACATTCCCAGAAAATTCGAGATGTACATTTCATTTCTCATGACATTATCTTAAACATATGATATTTTAATCAAAATCGTTAGAGCCATTTTTGAGAAAATTAAAATTTTCGAAAAATGTTCCATGTAAAGGGTAGTCTGGGGTGGGGGGATTTTCTTGAAAACCTTCGTGTCGCATCTCTGGAAGATACTGAACCTAAATACCAAGTTTGGTGTTTATCCGACTGTTCGTTTTTGAGTTATGCTGTTCACAGACACACACACACACAGACACACACACAGACACACACACGGACATGTTTCCAAAAATGCTTTTTTTGGATTCAGTGGGTCTCAAAACATATATTTCCGGTGAAACCTCGGTATCGAATTTTTGGGTGGAATGCAATACTTCCCCTACTTACTATACGTAGTAGAGAAAGTAATAAATCTTAAATTTTATTATAGATATGGGCAAAGAGTAATTTTGTACAGTCACATAAATTCCTAAACAAACCAAAAAGATAACGTCTTGAACCCTATGCCAGGTTAACCCTGAAGAATTGCTCAAATTGTAGCATTAGATCTGCTTAGAGCTTAGAGTTTCTACTCACTACAAGCCACAACACTCAAAAAAGAAATGAATACGACAGTTTAAATACAAAATAGGTTAGCAGGTATCCACGAGTAAATGAAGATAATGAAAGTAGCAACAATCTTGCACTTCAGAGTTTGTATGAAAGGAACGTTACTTGACGTTTCAAACAGATATATTCGACTTCTCCGCCGACATTCGTAATAAAGCCCCGTCTGTCTGTAAGGACAAGTCCAAAAGATACACTATTTTAGCGAAGATTATGCTACATTCACTTAGACGTTCTTTGTATGTATGCTTGTGCGCGCGCGTATGTATGCTTGTATGTGTATTGTTTATTTCCAACATTATTTTACCTCAGACTAATGCACATAAAAACCTTTTAAGTATAAAACGCTATTCCGCTATTTACTATTCCCTATGCCATTGTAAAGGCATTCAATAATAAAACGAATAAACAGGAGCCTTCCCGTCTATGCTCCGACAATACTAATGCAACATATCTTATGTATTGCATTACCATGGATTTCTCCACTCAGTCTTCCACAAACTCTTCTTACAAGAGCTTATTCTTCTGTCCACTTCTTGTTAATAGAGATAAACGTTCATTACACATTTACATATTTCGCTGTGGTACAACATACTTCATTGTAGGTATAAGAAGAATCTAGTAGGTTAAAACGTTAGTCAGATTACTTTTAAAATAAGTGGCTCGTCATATGTGTTCATGGGTTCAATGAACCCCCGTATAAAATTAAAATTCATAGTAAACTTTTTCCTTTTTAGGTCAGTATAACATTAAAATAAATTAATACAACACAATTTTTATTCCCTTTAAATTGAGAAGATAGCTTGCTACATAATTACGCGACGCGACGCGACGTAGTTTCGTGATGTGTTCAAACGCCTCATAGAACTCAGGGTGTCTGTGAGTGAGGGGAATGTAGTTAGAAGGAGAAAGAAGCAAGAGAAGTGTTCTGCAATCGCTAAAGTTTGTCTTAAACCGCTTGTACACGATCAAAGTTTTGTCAAATTCAATACTTTACAAGACTTTTCAAGAGTTGTTACAACTTTTCTTGTCAAATTGCTTCCAATACTTTTAAAGCCCCTTGTACACGATCAAACTGTTTTTCAATTCAAGAGCTTACAAGAAAAATTGTGAAATGTTTTTCAATATATGACAAAATTGGAAAAGACTTGGCAAGATCTGACAAACTTGACAATGTCAGAAATGTGTATATACAAGTTGTCTCTTCGCCAAACTGAAACCCTTCAGAACACGTTGATAATTTATCACGCGCAAAGCAATTTAGTATTTGCGTCACAGTATAACAATTCGCAATGAAATATTGTTCTTTACTGATATTATGTAGCACTTTCACGTATTATATCCAATGAAATCATATTACGAGTGTGGAATACAATGAAAATAACACCAACCGATAGGTTAACCACATTGCATTAACGTATACTTAGTTCAGAAAACTGCCTGGCAATTATTTCTCCATAAACGTCTTATCTGCTCCATCTTGTGGAAATCCACGGAGCCCTCGATGTACAAACATGGCCAGCTTATGTATAACCTAATCAGTTCGCATACGACATACCTTGGCCGGGTAGCCATTTTTGTTTACTTTTCGCTTTCAGCCATGTTGCAGATTTCGTGACGCACTGTGAATACTCGCATTTCATTGGCCAAAGCCATCATTGTGAAATCTTTGATCGTTTAGAACAAGGGTGGCGAAAACGACTTCCTTCCGCGAGTCACTAAATATGCAACACGCACTGCATCACTCATGAGCATGTGAATATCAAACGGACGGTTGCAGAGAGGGAACGTGCGCCTGCGAGTCAAAGTAACTCGCGAGTCACGTTTTCGCCACCTCTGGTTTAGAACATGTCCTTATTTGCTTTCAAGACTTTCAAATACTTTAAAAGTACTGGAAGCAATTTGACAAGAAAAGTTGTGACAACTCTTGAAAAGTCTTCTAAAGTGTTGAATTTGACAAAAATTTGATCGTGTACAAGCGGCTTAAGATCTTTGAAAGTCTTGAAAGCAAATAAGGACATGCTCTAAACGGTAAAACATTTCACAATGATTTGATGGATTTGGCCAATGAAATGCGAGTATTCACAGTGCGTCACGAAATCTGCAACATGGCTGAAAGCGAAAAGTAAATAAAAATGGCTACCCGGCCGAGGTATGCCGTAGGTATGCGAACTGATTAGCTTATATATAAGCTGGCCATGTCTGTACATCGAGAGCTCCGTGGATTATCAAGATGGAGCAGATGAAGGCGATTATGAAGAAATAATTGCCAGGCAGTTTTTCGAACTAAGTATACATTAATGCAATGTTATATAATGTTGTTAACCGTCGGTTGGTCTTATTTTCATTGTATTCCAAACTTGTGATTTCATTGGGTATAATAATGGAAAGTGCTACATAACATTAGTAAAGAACAATATTTCATTGGGAATTATTATACTGTGACGCAAATACTAAATTGCTTTGCGAGTGATAAATTATCAATGTGTTCTGAAGGGTTTCAGTTTGGTGAAAAGACAACTTGTAAATACACATTTTTGACATTGTCAAGCCTTGCAAAGTCTTTTCCAATCTTGTCACATAACGAAAAATATTTCACAATTTTTCTTGTATACTCTTGAACTGAAAAAAAAAGTTTGATCGTATACAAGGGGCTTAGAGACAACCCGAAGTCCAAGCGACGATTCACGGGGCTTGGTTACTGTCCTTTCCCCCTCAACTTCTCACCCGACCTTGAACGTGCTATTACCAGCAAATGAATTCGAAATTGCTATGTGCAGGAATCTTTATTGGCTTTATGCATAGTTTTCAGGTAAAGAAAATAAGTTAAAAAGTATGCTAAATTGAAAGGGTGTGTGTTTGTACCGTGGTAAGTACTTCATTGACAATTACGAAAGTAGTTAGCAAAAGGAATAGTGTAAAATTTCTGCTGAAAGCTGACGTTTCTAAACTTTCACCGGAAGATAGGTGTAAAATAAAAAAGTTAGGCAGGCCAAAACCATCTTTCTCTAAGTCATAAGCAAACCGTTAACGGTAAGGAATATACACGCTTGTTTAAAACTGAAATATACTACAGAAATACAGGGATTGCTGGGTGAAATATAACAAATTGATTGTAATGTTTTTCCTGCCTAATTATTGCTAAACTAAAAGACCATAGCTGGACGAAAACTGGAATAACGGAATTAAGAGACATGTTGGATCTCAACTGCATGTCAATTCTTTTATTGATTTCTCTGTATTGGGCAAAACCGAACACAAGGAAATAACTCAACAGTGCTTTTCGTAGAAACATAAAATTGCACAATGAGCAAGTAAGAAGCAATAGATTTGTGCTGTCAAAAATTATTGACTGCATTAAATTTTGCGGAGAGTCTCTGTGAGCCCGTGATGAAACGATGGATTCTAACAAACCTAGAGTGATTAATTAATTTCACGTCAGCTCTGGATAGTGTTGCTAAAGAACATTTTAAAACAGCCTCCGTCTTTGTAGGGACATCGAGGGAAATTCAAAATTCATTGTTAGGCAGCATGTTATCTGTGAGCCATGAAAACATTCTGTGTGAGATTTCTAATGCACATTTTGTTTCAATGAGACGACAGACGTTTCTTCTATGTGCCAGCTCATAATTGTTATAAGGTACGTTCTAGCGAATGGAAAACGAGTAGAGCGATTTTGGACTTTCTTAAATCCTTCCAATCATGACGCAACGTCGTTAGCATCACATATTTTGGATGTTCTGAAACAAGTTGCAGGGGATAATGCAACAAAGTAATTTCCCAAAGCTATGATGAGGCCAGCGTTTTTAGTGGACGTCATTCTGGTGTGCAGCCTATTGTAAATGACACCTGCCTTATGCTTATTTCCTACACTTTTATGCTCACCAATAAATTTAACGTCGCAAGCACCGAGCAAAGTATAGAAGTCAGAATTTTCTTCGCAAATATTGCTGAGATACAAAGTTTTTATCGCTCATTCTCCGCAAAGAATTAAACTTCTTGAAGAGATTGTTAGCAGACGGTTCAACAGTCAGATGGAACTTCAGTTCTCATGCAGTTTGCACAGTGCACGAAAACAAGGATGCAATTAGTGAATGTCTGGAGAAAATTGACGATATGGACCTCCAGACTCCCACATTTAACCAAGCACAGCGACTGTGATTGAAAACCCATTTGCCTTCTTTCAGCTCCTGGTTACAGTTTTTAGAAGTTGTGCCATATTTTGACATGCTGTACAATGTACTACAGAAACGATCTGCAAATCCTTCTTCAAATGAGACTGCTGTAGCTTCATTTGTCAGTGAAATAGAACAATAAGATATACATTGACACAATATCTGAAAAAGTGAAAGTGCTCCAGGATCCAGCAAAGAGACGGTGTCATGGTCCTGATTCTCGTCAGGGAAGACTATGATCTAACAGTTAATCACGCATCAGATAGATTCCAGTTCACTGGGCATTTTAGAACTGTTGGGATGTAAAAACTCCTGCAGCTTCAATAAAGTGTTTCTAGACGAGTCCTTGGACAGTAACACTAATCCGTTTCTTGATAAACCCAAATTAAAAACAGAACTTTAACAATTTATGCGACGATGTCCTGGCCTGATTCTCGTCAGTCTAGAAATATCCCAGCAAAGTAAGTTTACGCTGAAATAATTAATCAAGCATCAGATAGATTTCAGTTCACTGGACATTTGAGAGCTGCAATATTGTTGGGATGTGAAAATTTCTGCAACCTCAACAAACTGTTTCCAGACGAAACCTTGGACGGTAACACTAATTCGTACCCGTTTTTTGATAAAACTAAATTAAAAACAGAACTTCGAACAATTTATGCTAGAGATGATTTCCGATGTTTAAGGAGTTGAACTGATTTACTTGGGTTTATAATGGAAAATAATTTGAGCGAGTGCCTCGGCGAAGTAATCAAACTGCTTAAACTGATAATTACGGCCCCAATGTCGTCAGCTGAAGTGGAAAGATTTTCTTCGTTAAAAGTGGAAAAAACATTTCTAAGGAGTACGATGGATGAAGTTAGGCTGAATGCACTTGCAATGCTGTCCATAGAAAAGAAAATGATCAACCACCTAATGGAGGGATAGACTGTTTTGCTGCCCAGAAACAAAGGAGGATGTATTTCCAGTACAAGCATACCAACAGCAGCGCCGCATCATCAGGCAGTACATCTCATATGCAATAATGACTACAAGGTAAGATATTTATATTCTTTTAAACATATTTTCGTTTACAGTCATAGATTCTTTGTACACCCAATGTCATAACGTACGAGCCGCCACTGATCGCTATATAATGGATTTAACCAAAATCATTGGATTGCAATTATATGTGTACGTACTCTTCCACATTTATTCACAAAGTATTTTTCAAAGTAGCTATTAATAATAATTCTTTTACACAAAATTAAATTACATTTGATGGGGTGTAAAATATCCGTAAAATCGTTATTTGTATAGTTTGGATTAAATAGCCAATTTTCAGGAGGATATATTACAATTTTAAAAGATACATATTTCCTTGTCTTAGGTCGGGATAACTTTTAAGCGGCGGCCATACGTCAGCGACTTACTTGTACTGTATAGTTTGCACAAACAAGACGGAAAACTATACTGCGTCCACAGGCTGCAAGACAGTTTGCGCAAACCTCATTGTGAAGTTGATCATTGAAAGATGAGGTTGTCGAGATCAAAACAATGTAGCCCGAAGATTTATTTTTGTTATAAGCATTTCTGCGCTGTTTATTGGGAAAAGAACGCTCTCGATCGATATGGTGCAAACAGTGGGGTCTGAGAAGAAGGTACACTCGCATATAAGTTTAATAAAAGAATTAAGAGAAGAACCAGATGACTGTTTACGTCAGAATGGACGAAAGTGCACATAACAATTGCATACTACGTTTGGTGACTCCTGTAATTGAACGACAGAACACTGTGGTGCGCGAGTCTATCTCTCCTCATGAAAGACTGAGTTGTACTTTAAGGTTTTTAGCTACTGGAAAATCTTACAGAGATTTAAAATTTCCTTTCTGTATCATCTTTTGGTAAGGCACATTCTTCTTATTCCTAGCGCAATATTCCTTAGTTGTTGTCTTTCAAACTCATGGCAAGGATTTATGTAATTCGATAAACTCGCTAATAAATTGCTTAAAATGGATGCGTACATCACACATCTTGCACAAAACTTCCCTTCCGGATGAAGGCACGGCTTGAACACTGACCACATACTCACACTTAAGAGTTTACGCAAATCTTCAGCACTGCCAAGTTTACGCAGGCCGCGCTTATTGATTTATGCGAGCTACCGTCTTGCCGCCCACACGCACGAGAGTAAAGCCTGCACGTGTGGCCGGCGCATTACAGGCGAGACACTGGCCGGCAGGTGTCTTAGAATATTGTGTTCCTGTCCTGTGGAATTGTGGACAAAAACCATACCGCTAACCGCAAGAGCCTCTGTCTTTATAGACGAGCAAACATTCCAACAAGCTGCGATTACAATAAGGAAATTATTCTTTTGAAACGAATACCAAGGTCAAGTTCCTCCTCTTTCCGTTTCCCTTTCTTTAAAGCGAGAGAGACAGACAAAACAATAATTGCCGCTTACATATAAGGTCGATAGTGAACTATCAGATTCGGCCAATTAAATTGTTGGCGATAACATTGTTTTTTTTTTGTTTTTTTTGTTTGCAATAAGCAATTGAAAATTATAAATAAATTAAATCACAAAATTACGCTACTTTTTTGCAGCATAATAGTAATGTCACGCTACGTGGTATCGAGAACGAAATTATGATACGCATAGTTTAATATGCTACGGTTGGCCATGCTGCCAACGCATCACCATGAAGAAATGTATTACAATTAGATTATTGTAATATATTCCTCCATGGCTACACTACCGCATGGTCATTCAGTAATTGTATTCACTCTCCACGTTACGCTCTTGGATTGAGCTTGCAGCTACTGTGTTTGATTTTGCTGTTATTTTGTATCTACGTTATTTGTGTTATTTGTTATTAGTTAATTGTTATTCGTTGTGTTATTTGTGCGTCTGTGAAAATGATTTATCGAATCGGTGTAACGAGGCTTCATCCTGCACGAAATGAGGCAGTTTCCAGGGCTAGCTTTCTAGTACATAGATGCAAGTATGTGTACGTAAGCTTTCTTTTTTTTCCATCTTATGTGTGTTGTCAACTTCTAACCAAAAGGAGGGTGACCAAAACAAAAATAAATTTGTAAAAAAAACCTTATTCATTTACTTAGTTTTAAGTATCTGTGGAGCAGTTACAATGCAGACAAGATGGCAGGCAACATGTTGGTTGGGCCTACAAAGTAGTGACAGTGTTTTTAGTTCAAATAACGAAATACATAATGGTGATATTAATAATAATGTTAGTAACACACGAGTAAAGGAAAAATCTGATATGGAAAATAAAAGCTTAACAGCATTAACGGAAAATACGATAAAAAATACGGCCATTGTGAAAATAAATCGTATGCCTCATGGAAAAGTGTAGTTTCTCTTCGCACGACAATAAACCTCATGAAAAACTATCTTGATGAAGCTTATACAATAAATCATAGTCTGAGAAACAAATAGTTATTAAATGAAGATGTACTCTAAAACGAGTTGATCTCGAAGGATCCACAAAATTTATGCCCGGATATCGAAAGTAGTTTTAGTAATATTGAACCTTGGACCACCGTAAAATCAAGACAAGCAAAGGAGAAACTGCCTAGAAAAGAGGACAATGGAAAATGATAATTCTGCAAATAGGTATTCACCACTGGTTAACCGCAATAAAACGGAACATAACCCAAACAGTTCATACAGCCGCTACGGATCTACAGATAGCTGCTCCAATGTGACTGATAATAAGCCCAGTAGCATAAACGAAACCACACAGGACGTATTTTATACTAAAAGGGCAGCGATTATACTTGGGGATTCGTTGATATGCTACGTAAATAATTACGTAAACGACGATGTGCCGGTATACTGCTATCCAGGATCCCAGATTAACGACTTGCAGAAGATACTACAAGAAAACAAAGACGACCCGAATGTACTGATTATACATTCAGGAACAAATACTTTACATCTTTAAAATACCCCAACTGAAGTAATGGAAGAGATGATCCAAGATTTGTATACGGAAACGCCTGAATTAAGTCCAATTAACTGGATAAAGATGGACTTCATCTCAACAGAACAGGAGTGGGGAAGCTAAAAAGACTTTTATCTCTAGTAATAGGCCACTTGATTAATGAAAGTGCAGCAATACCAGAACTATCCATAATAGGCCGCAGTTCACCCCAAAGGAGAAAGAAAAGGAATTCCATCCACCCAAAGAAGGAGAATCCCATCTAACCGAATAAAATGTGTCCAGGAGCACATACAACGATAGAAAATCGACATATACAGGATGAGTTTGAAGTCCACCGACAAACTCCAGCGAGTGATTCCTGACTGGAAATGGAGCACAACAGTTCATATCACTTTGTGTCCGGAAATGCAGTTTCCACGGTAGACGATACTCAATAACGACATCATCAAGCAGAGCCCTGGCACAGTACATGGTCTGAACGACATCAAGCAGAGCCCTGGCACAGTACATGGTCTGAACGACATCAAGCAGAGCCCTGGCACAGTACATGGTCTGAACGACATCAAGCAGAGCCCTGGCACACAGTACATGGTCTGAATTCCATCCATGTCACAACAGATATTCAGAGTGGCCTCCATAGGATGCAATGCACGTTCACACGTTGCATCATGAAGTGTCTCACTCGTTCGAATGATCCGTCACAGGCTACGTGGACACGCTTCAAAAGGGTCTGAACATCAGGAACAGGCTCAATGTACACAATACTTTTCAGATGTCCCCACAAGTACAAATCCGGGGGTTTAAATCCGGTGATCGAGCAGGCCATGCAACAGGGCCTCCAACTCCTATCCATTGTCTGGGGAAGATGTTGAGGTGTCGGCGAACATTCATGCGGAAGTGGGCTGGCGCTCCATCGAGATGCATCCACATTGCCTGTTGTATTGCCGAAGGCACATTCCCCGCAATGGAGGCAGGGTGTTTTGCAGGAAGTCCAGATACGTTTCTCCGTTCAGGTATTTTGGAAGAACTACTGGTCAAGTAGGCGGTCGCCAATAATCCCTGCT
This sequence comes from Deroplatys truncata, assembly GCA_030765065.1. Lineage (NCBI taxonomy): Eukaryota > Metazoa > Arthropoda > Insecta > Mantodea > Mantidae > Deroplatys > Deroplatys truncata. The sequence continues at coordinate 6,047,669 of CM060988.1, read as the reverse complement.
CAAATATTGATGTTGAACCGCTGTTGATGAGACACTTGCGCCATTCCGTGAGAATTTTCTGTGGCAAACAGATGACGATTATGCAGGTTAATGATGCCACCTCTACCAAAGGTCACTTCATCGGTGAAGAGGACTGAACACAGAAACCCCATAATGGTGATGGTCTGTTGTACCACCAGCGACAATCTTCCCCTTGGAACAAAATCCCCTGGTGATAATTCCTGCACACATTAGAGATGACAGGGATAATAGCGGTTGTCATGTAAGATACAGATAACCGTCCTTTGGCTTACACCATGTTGGTGGGCTAATTGCCTGGAACATGTATCACAGTTTGTTCTCAATATCACGAGGAACATGTTGCTCCACATTGGCGTACGCACAGTACGTGGCCGCCCTGAGCATTTGTCTGTCTCAAAGGACCCATTCTCACACGAACGCCGAAAATAACTCCAAATGTTGTGTGATGTGGGTGGTGCTGTCTGTCAGGATACTGGTTCGGTACATCCGTGCTGCCTCTCTACCATTTCCACCTGTTTGGCCATATACGAACAGCATCTCGGCTTGTTCCTGCAATGAATTCCGGACAATTGCGCTTCTACGTTGCTTTTAAACCACACTATTTGCAATAAACATAACGCACCTTGCAAGTTATGAGAGAATGTCGTCTGTGCCATCTACCGTGGCAATTATGCATTTACAGACACAAGCTGATATGAACCTATGTGCTCCATTTTTAGACAGGAATCGCCACCCTGAAGTTTGTTGGTGGACTTAAAACTCATTCTGTAGAGCTCATCAACCAGACGGAGAAACTTCAAATATGTGATGTGACAAATGTTAAATGTGATACGGAAGTGCAACCAGGTGAACAACGTTCAAATGAAAAAACCGAAATGCAAGTAATTCAGATACTGGCCAAGATCTTTCATCACGGACAAAATGACTGACGCACAATGTTCACATCTTAGGGAGAAAAAACACATAACAAGTTAAGTGGTAGAGCAAACATGGCACCTCTAACACTAATGCACCATAATGTGACGTATTTAGCAAACAAAATTAATGACATTGAAGCTCTTATTGCAAGTAATTATTTGACAAATATTTCTGTTTTTTACTTCGCAGAGCATTGTCTAAAACATGATTACCTTGAAATGGCACATCTCCCAAATCATACACTAGCTGCTCACAATAACAGAGAATATACACACCATGGTGGAAGCTATATCTCTGACAATGATGATGATGATATGCGGTTTAAGGGCGCTAAACTGCTACGGTCATCAGCGCCCTTACAATGTATAAAAGATAAGGTCAAAATATAAAACAGGTAAAAAACCGCATAGTTAAAAACGGGACACAAACCCGCGATGTTCAAAAAGCTAAAACTAACAACAGAACAATAACAAAATAACAATAACAACAATAACAATTACAATAACAATAACAACAATAACAAGAACAACAAGAATAACAATAACAACAATATAAAGTTCTGAAAAATCAACACACTAAAAGCAAGGGCAATAAAAGATGAAGACGTGTCAGGAACTGTAGAATGCGAGGGACATGAGCGCCATATGTCCACTGGGGATAAGAGTTCCCATAAAAACAGACAGAATAAAAGTACTAAGCCAACAGACGCCCAACACATTAAATGCGCAGATTAAAATCACTGTCATGAATAAAACGTAAAACACATTCTACAGCACGCGTGTCGTCTGCCAAAACGTTGGCTAGGCCAACAGGCAGACTCACACGAGCACGCAATGCAGCTAAAACCTGACACTCTGTTAAAATGTGACGCACCGTTAAGGGCACGACACACTGCCCACAGAGTGGTGCGGGGCCACCACTGAGCAAATACCTATGACTAAAAACACAATGTCCAATCCGTAGACGAGCTAAAATTACCTCTTCCCGACGACAAGAACGAGAAGAGGTACCCCAGATCAACGGGAAAGGCTTAACTTCCCGCAATTTGTTCCCCCGGAGGGCCGTCCACTCATCGCGCCAGCGCGAGAGGATGCGGCGACGTAAAATAATACACGAATCAGACGAGGGAACAACAGAAGTAAAAAATCTGGGTAATAAAATCGCCGATTTCGCAGCGGCGTCGGCAGACTCATTCCCTGAGATGCCCACATGACCTGGAATCCACATGAACGACACGCTGATGCCAGAGACACCAAGCGAGTGGAGCAGGTCATGTATGCGCTGTACGAGTGGGTGGTAATGGTACAGCGCATGAATAGCCTGAAGGGCACTCAGAGAGTCCGTACAAATAAAACAGTGCCGTAAGTCGAGCCGCTGAAGGTATAAAACAGATTGATAAATGCTAAAAAGTTCGGCGGTAAAAATTGAACATTGTCGAGGTAAACGAAAAGTAAAACTCTGAACACCAAAAACAAAGGCACATCCTACTCCAACATCAGTCTTAGACCCATCAGTATATATAAAATGACAGTCCCCGAACTGCGCTTGTAGTTCTAAAAAGGCGGATCTAAGAACAGAAGCAGGGGTCGCATTTTTCGGCATCGACGTTAGCCCAAGGTGGATGTGGGCCTCAGCGCGTGACCATGGAGGAAAGCGCGTTTCCCCTCGGGTAAGGGCCGGCGCTGGCGTAACGTCCAAATGCCGAAGTAGCAGTCGAAATCGAACCCCCGGAGGGAGCAATGCAGAGGAGCTAACTAAATATTGCCGGTCAAGCGAATCCTCGTAAAATACATCGAAGGACGGGTGGTTAGGCAAGCTTGAGAGTCGACAAGCATAGCTGCACAAAAGCATCTCACGCCGGAAGGACAGCGGAGGCTCTGCAGCTTCTGCGTACAGACTGGGTACAGGGCTAGTTGGAAAGGCCCCTGTAGCGACTCTTATGCCACGATGGTGAATGGCATTCAATCGACGTAACACAGATGGACGTGCCGACGAATAAACAATACACCCGTAATCAAGCTTGGATCGGACCAAAGAGCGATAAAGACGAAGAAGGACGGTCCGATCAGCTCCCCAGGATGTGCCACTTAAAACACGTAAAATATTAAGAGAACGGTCACACTTTGCTTTTAAAAAGGAAACGTGCGAGGTCCAACACAACTTCCTATCAAAAATCAACCCCAAAAATTTCGCCTCGTCTGCAAACGGAAGTATCCCTGGCCCAAGATGGAGAGAGGGCGGAGGGAAATACTTCCGGCGCCAGAAGTTGATGCAGACGGATTTCTCGGCGGAGAAATTAAAGCCGTTGGCGTTACTCCAGGCGTAGAGACGGTCGATACAGCTCTGGAGACGGCGTTCGAGTAGACAGGTCCGCCGTGAACTGCAATAAATAGCGAAATCGTCAACAAAAAGGGACGATGAAATGCCAGGTGGAATACAATCAACAATGGGGTTGATAGCAATCGCAAAAAGTGTGACACTGAGTACAGAGCCCTGCGGTACTCCGTTCTCTTGAATAAAACGACGAGATAAAACCGAGCCCACACGTACACGAAAGACGCGGTCCGTCATAAACTCCCGAAGAAATATGGAAAGACGACCGCGGATATTCCAATCGAGAAGTGTACGTAAAATGCCGCCCCTCCAACAAGTGTCATAAGCTTTCTCCAGGTCAAAAAATACAGCCACGGTTTGACACTTTCTCAGAAATCCATTCATAATATGCGTCGACAAGGACACCAGATGGTCGACGGTAGAGCGATAGCGACGAAACCCGCACTGAGCGTTCGCTAGAAGTTTCTGAGACTCAAGCCACCATGTCAACCGCCCGTTGATCATGCGCTCCATCACCTTGCAAATGCAACTGGTGAGGGAGATAGGGCGGTAGCTGGAAGGTAGTTGGCGATCCTTCCCAGGCTTAAGTATAGGGACAATGGTGGCTTCGCGCCAAACGGAAGGAAAAATGCCGTCTTGCCAAATACGGTTATAGACCTGTAAGAGAAAGAGTTTACTGTCGGCTGAAAGGTTCTTTAACATCAGGACATGAATGCCGTCCGGCCCAGGAGCGGAGTGCCGAGAGCAATGAAGAGCGTGCTCCAGCTCCCTCATTGTGAAAAGTTCATTATAACACTCAATATTAGCAGATCGAAAATTAAAGGTGTCGGAATCCAGCCGGTCATTGATAGAGCGAAAGCCGGCGGAATAATGGTCTGAATTGGATACCGCCTCAAAGGCAGCACCCAGTGTGTTAGCGATGGCAGCCGGATCCACTATGGTGGCATTAGAAACCTGAAGGCCAGAAACAGTACAATGTGACACTTTACCTGAGAAGCGACGAAGTTTATCCCAAACAACGGATGAAGGCGTAAAACGATTAAAAGACTCGACAAAACGAGCCCAAGATGCCTTCTTGCTATCCTGAATAATGCGATGAGCCCTGGCGCGCGATTGTTTAAAAGTCACCAAATTATCAAGTGTAGGGTGTCGCCGAAACACCCTAAGTGCAGTCCTACGGGCACGAACGGTGTCCCGACAATCCTCGTTCCACCACGGAACAGGTGGCCGCCGAGGTTGGGAGGATGAACGGGGTATTGCGCGTTCGGCGGCAGAGAAAATAATAGACGTAAGGTGTTGCACTAGTTGGTGAATGTCGGAGAAGGGCTGGTCGTCAAAATGCACGAGGCTGGAATATAAGCTCCAGTCGGCTTTTGCGAATATCCAGGTAGGTACTTTGGAATGCTGTACGTGGTGCGAAAGAAGAGAAACGATGCAGGGGTAATGGTCGCTGGAGTAGGTGTCAGCGACGACGTTCCACTGAAGACGACGTGCAAGCTGGAGAGAGCAGATGGCAAGATCCAGGTGAGAAAATGTACCAGAAGAATCAGAAATGAAAGTAGGTGCACCTGTATTGAGGATGGAAAGATTGAACTGATAAAAAATGTCAGAAAGAAGAGTTCCCCTCGCACAAGCCCTTGGCGAACCCCATAGTGGGTGATGGGCATTAAAATCTCCCAACAGAAGAAATGGTGTTGGGAGAGCGGACAGGAGAGATCGAATGTCCGCGGGAGCGAGGGGAGACGATGGAGGTGTATACACAGAACAAACAGAAAAGAAAAAACCGGGTAACTGCAGTCTAATGGCAACAGCTTGCAAGTCGGACGTAAGTGTGATAGTTTGAAAATGAACGTCATTACGTACCAACAACATAACACCTCCATGAGCAGGAGCACCCTCCTCCGGTTCAAGATCGTAGCGAACCGAAGTGTACCCTCGGAGATCGAAAGGGTCGTGAGGGCGAAGCTTGGTCTCCTGCAAACACACGACCATAGGTGAATGTGAACGCAATAAAAGTTGCAGTTCCGCCCTATGCGATCGTACACCACGTACATTCCAGGTCAGGATAGCCATTAAGAATAAGGGGATAAACTGTCTATTTAGAAGGGCGGCTTAAAATTACCTTTTGTTTAACCTTTGGGCTCGGGCTTTTTGTATGGAGTTGGTCAGACTCCATAGCTTCCTCGGAGGGAGGGCCCACGCGCTCAGTGCCAGAAACCGATTCAAGCGCCGTGAATCGGTTCTGGGTGGCGATGGGTGAGGGGTGCCGCTGAGCGCGGCTTGTCCCAGGACCTTCCTGGGACAGCGACCTCCGAGGAGGAGAAGGTGAACTTTTGTTACCGCGCGCACGCGGAGGGTCTTTTAAAAAATCTTCCCTGCGAAGTTTCTGCTTGGTTTTCTTTTCAACGGCTTGCGACTTCATGGACTTGGGACCAGGTTTATACGGCTTGGTAACTGTAGCCTTAATGGACGGCCGGATGGTAGTGGCGGTTAATCCGGTCAAGGTCCAGGTCTGAGGTTTGGCATCTACTCGTGGTACCGGCGAGGCAACAACAGAACTAAATGTGCCAGATCGCAGGAGTGAAGGTTGGCGCGCATGGTAACGCCTCCGGGCTTCAGCGAAGGAGAGTTTTTCCTTTACCCGGATCTCCTGGATCGCCTTCTCGTCCAAGTACCGCGGACAGTCGGCAAACGAAGCAGAATGAGACCCTTTACAATTAACGCAGACGGGGGCTGTTGAACAGGTACCTTCGTGTGAGGGCTGGCTACATGTTGCACAGATGTTAACGGCACTCTTACATGAGACTTGCGTATGCCCAAAACGTTGGCATTTAAAACAACGCAGAGGTCTAGGAATATAAGGCCTCACAGGAATTCGTTCGTACCCTGCGGAGATGCTCGTGGGCAGATCGACGCCATCAAATGTAATAAACAGGGTACGAGTGGGTACCAATACGCCGTCGCGTTTGGCCTGCACTCGATGGACCGCTGTCACCTTCTGGTCTGCAAGATATTCTACCAGGTCCTCGTCCGATATACCATCGAGGCTATGGGTGGTAATAACGCCTCGACAGGAATTCAATGTGCGGTGCTTCTTCACACGGATGGGATAACCGTGGAGAAGCGTAGCGCGCAACAAGGTCTTACTTTGCTGATCGGATTTCGTTTGGGCTAATAAGGAACCATTCCGTAGACGAGTGCAGGACTGAACCGCACCAGCAATTGCATCAATCCCCTTTTGTATGATGAAAGGGTTCACCTTCTCAAAACTTTGTCCTTCTTCGGTTCGTGAAATGACCAAGTAACAACCAGTTGTCGGTGGTGTCACTTCTGTTACATAAACTTTTCGGCGCTTGTTAGTAGTAATGGAGGAAGGGTGCTCCATAGCGAAATAAATCCTCCACCATTGCAACCGTCTCCGACCTCGGGCTCTGACTTCCCGGGCGTTACCCCGGCATGGGTGAGTGGCCTATCTATACCTAGCTCACCCCAGGGTCACACCTCCCAGAACATAGACAGAGGGACCCAATCGCCGTCGGAAGCCAGCAGCTCATGCAATGGCCCCCCCGCGGGACTGCAGTTGAACAGCGGATACGAACAACAACCCTACATGACGACCCCGGGTGGTGGGGATGACGCCATTACCCACTCACCCAGCTGCGCACGCGGTGCGCGGGTATCCGTCAGGCTGTGTCCACGGAGGATTTAAATAAAAAGATAAAAGAAACTAAAACTCTGTGGGCGTTTCGCACGCAAGGTAGGCCGGCGGGGAAGAAAAAGAGAGATATGCGAATGTCGTGGTGCGAAATGGCCGGAAAGTGACAAGAGAAGAAAGAAACGATGGTGAGGTGCGGTATGAATGGAATGTAACGAACGCACGAGAGCCTACCTTGTGTCCACCGGTCACTTGAAGAACCCACCTCGACCGGATGGGGGTGAGGGGATGAATGTGGCGATGACTGGCTCGGGAACCCCCGGGTGCGCCAAAAACCCGTACTCACATAAGGTGAGCCCCTGAGGGGATATCTCTGACAAGAGATATATTATACACATGTGTTTAAATTGTGTCCAACAGTTCTCAAGAGAGAAACATATTGAACTCGCAACCGATTAGATCCCCAGATGGACAGTTCAACACATTTTTAAATAGTTTGGAATATGCACTCAATAGTACAAAAACGCCGAATAAAAATTAAGTAAGCTGCGGGGACTTAAAACACAAATAACACATTACAATGAAATGTAATAAAATAAAATACAAGAGAACTGTCAAGTTCTCTTAATTTATTATCATATTTTGACTTGACGTCTACAATATATGGCAGAACAAGTCTTAATACTGCTTGACAAGAACAACTCCTAATACTTACTGCTGCTACAATTGACCAAATTTATGTCAATTCAGAAATCCCCTATAAAGCTCCCATTACAAATATGGGTTACAGTGATCATATGGTTCAATTAATCAAACTTCCAATACACTCAAAATCGCAATCAACCCAAGTGTAAAAGAAGGTAAGGCTGCTTGCCCAAAATAATACAGAAATATTTATCACTATGCTAGAAAAGGAGACATAGGACGAAGTATTGAATTCGTGATTCAAATGGGAAACTGGATAAACATGTATCTACATTAGATATTACTTTGAAGCAGTTTTCCGCTCAAAACTATAACTTCAAATTTCATAAACAAATCTGAGCCATGGCTAACTAAAGAAATACGGACTTCGTGTGCTCGAAAGAGATTTCTGAATTATATTACCAAAACGTGGCACGTTACTCCAGAATTCATTGCCTACTTCAAACGATATACAGCTGTCCTTAGCAAAATTATTAGACAAGCTAAGAAAGAGGAAAACGACAGATACATATATAAAAAATCGGTTTCAAAAAAACGAAAGCTACCTGAGAAATTGTCAAAAAAGCAGCAAAGACAATTGATACAAATACAGAATTAGAAAGTAAACTCGCTGTCCATAACAGATCCTAAAAAGGTAGTAGAGTCCTTTAATATTTATTTTATAAAAGTTGGAGAAAATATATTCTCTAAAAGTATCGTAAAAAGTTTACAAATGTTTTAAACATTCAAAATAATTAGTGCAACTATATTTTTAAGTCAACCGATTACAAATAAAGACGATACTGTTAAGGCTAAAAACAAAGATTTCCTGAGGGATTGATGGAATACCAGATGTAGTATTAAAAACAATGTGCTCATGCTATTGCATACCCACTGGTAGACATATGTAATAGTTCACCATCAAAGGCAATCCTTCTACAGAGTCTAAAAATTTTAAAACTAAGTCTTTATACAAAAAGGCAACAAAAATGGAAACCTCGAACTACAGATCAGCAGCTTTGGCACCAGGTATTTCAAAGGTTATTGAAAAAGTATTTTACATAAGATTACTGGATTTTATCGAAAAACACAAAATATCCGTCGCACAATATGAGTTTAGCAAATCCATGTCCATATAAAATGCCCTCTTCCAATTAGTAAATCATATGCTACAACTGTTAGACAAAAGAAGCAATATATCGAATATTTTTCGAATCTGCCAGAAGCATTTGATTTATTGTATCACAATGTAATATTCCGAAAACTGGAAAGCTTGGTAATTAGAAGTTCTGTACTAAACTGATTAAAGTCTTACCTTAGTAACAGACAAAAATTTGTGGAAATTGCACACAATGAATATGGAACTTTAAAAAAGTTTATTTCGAAGCGTCAGAATATGAGACTCGAGGCTCCGCAAGGCTCGATTTTGCGACCAATTCTATTTGTACTATTCGTAAACGATGTGAAGGAAAATTAACCTTCATGCAAAATTACACAATTTGTAGATGGTACTAATATAACTATACATCATATAAACAAGAAACATCTAGAAGTGCTAGTAGAAAACAGTAATTGTAGATGTTTATAAATGGTTTGAGAAAACAAATTTATAGTGAACTTAGAGAAAACTACAGCAATGTTCTTTCGGACTGTTCAAAATAATCATTTTATGGAACCAATAGTCAAAATTAATAAATAAATCAATTGAAAAAACTGATTATGTAAAATTCCTTCGTGTTTGGTTCCAGAATAATTTAAAATGGAATGATAAGATATACATGTAATTATAGCAAATACAAAACTGTATCAGGGTGGATCAGTGTATTCTATCTCCAAAATCTATAATGAAATACCATATACCATAAAATAAATAAAATATAAAATTGGATGTTTTAAATCTAACCTGGTGACATACCTACTCAATCACTGCTTTTATTCCGTGTAAAGGTTTCTTTATTCATAACTTAGATTGTAAATTAAACAATAGTAGTATATTTGGCTTGTACATCTTAATTATATTTCAAATTTACTTTTCATAATTATTTTTATATACTCACTGCTCTTATTAAATTGTATTTGGATTGTAAGATGTAATTGTATTTAAATACTTCATGCTTTAATATAGTTTTTATAATTACTTATTTTATATATAAATGCTTGAAAACTTACATTAATTTTTTAAATATTTTGACGTGTTTCATGTCACAGCATGACTAAATCCGATGTATGATTGAAGGAATTAATAAATCTACCTACCTAACCGCCCCGTCACCCACCTGACTATCAGAGAACACCAAACTACTCTACTTACCTACTGGCAGTGGCGTAACAGAAATGACACTTGACGCTAACAAACCGTTGCTTCATTGCGAATACCGGCGGAGAAGGTCGAATTATGTCGAATGGCTCTGGTGATGCCCATGCATTTGCATAATATGTACGAGGGCAAATCAAAAAGTCCTTGCTCCTGTTTTTTTCTGGTAACATAAGTCACATACAGCCAACTAAACATGTAGATATTATTCCTTGTACCTTGCACTATTTTTCCACATAGTCCCCGTGCTGGTTCAGACATTTCTCCCATCGCAGCACTAATTTTGCGATGCCGCTGCGGTAGAAGTCGGCCGTCTAACTACGGAACTACTATCGCACTGTTGTCTTGAGTTCGTCGTCGCAAGTGAATCGCTGTCCTGCCAGGAACTTCTTCAGCAAATTGAAAAGATGGAAATCACAAGGGGCAAGATTCAGGCTGTATGATGGATGCTCTAGAAACTCCCAGTGAAAGTTCCTTAGCTTGCAGACGGTCTTGTTTGCCACATGTAGTCTCGCATTGTCGTGGAGGATATCACGTTGTCAACATCGAGAATCCCGCGGCGCTTCTTTCTGATCGCAGCCCGCAGAAGTGACAGTGTGGTACAATATCTGTCGGCATTGATGGTGGCACCTCGCGGCATGAAATCCAGCACGAGCGGTCCACGGTAATCCCAAAATGCCGTCAAAATCACTTTGTGAACAGATGGCGCAGTACGGAATTTCTTTTTCACAGGAGACTGCGGATGTTTCCACACCATACTCTGCTGTTTTGATTCCGGCGCGTAATGCAGTAGCCACGTTTCATCACCAGTAACAATGCGATCCATAAAATTGTCACTCTCGGCATATCGTTGCAGATGATTCAAAGAAGCAATAATTCGCTTGCTTTTCATCGCGTCATTCAACTGCTTAGGAACCCATCGACATGAAACCTTCCTGTACCCTAAGCAATCGTGAATGATGTCGGAAGCACTACCAAAAGAAATATCGAGCTCCTGAGCAATGTCTTTGATGCGAACGCGCAGCTCTGCTTTCACCATCGCATCCGCGAGGGCAATATTGTCATCAGTCACCGATACGCGCGGTCTCCCTCCACGCTCATTGTCATGCAGATTTGCACGGGCATTTTCGAACTCGAACACCACCATTTCACACTTCTCAAAGCAAGACACCTTTCCCCATATGATGGCTGCCTTTCCCTGTGGATCTCGATGGGCATTCGTCCCTTACTCCATCGGAAACGGTTCACACTTCGTTGCTCGTAAGCCGTGGACGTGTTAAGCACACCTGCCATTTTGAATGCACTTACAGCAGCGCTGCCCCGCAGCAGCTTAAAACTCTATGAGAACCGGCCCATGAAAAGTCCACTACTTCGTATGTATATGTTGGCTTTTGTTTTACATTCGTAATTTGGACGAAAAAAATTGGGGCAAAGACTTTTTGATTTGCCCTCGTAATGCACATTGTTTCAAACCACACAGACAACGCGCTATGATGTAAAAATGGTGCCAAACTACGTCTACCGCCCTATTATAATTGTTCATTCTAAGCGTTCTTCATGCCATATTTATATTTGTAGATTGCTCTCATTAAAACACACGGTTTATTTCAAATAACTTTATTGTGGCATCAGCCATTTGAGGAGGTATCCATTAATATTGGTTTGAATCGACAAATACTCTTACATTTTTAAATGCTGTTGCGATTCACTTGTTTCTTGTTATGTCCTGGAAAGAGTATAGAATTTTAAATAGTGAGCCTTTTAAGAAACTGGCACTTTCCTCTATTCAAGGAATACAATAAGCTTTTGTTATCTCTCTCTACCACACACATAGCAGGTAGAGAAGGTATTGCATTTCACTATAAAATTCGATACCGAGATTTCAAATACGTGTTTTGAGCCTCCTTGAAGCCCCAAAAAGTATTTAAAGAAAAAGGCCTTGCGCGTGTTTGAGTCGGTGTGTGTCTATGAATCCCATAATTCAAAAGTTAAAAGTCGGATAAGTACCAAACTTATTATTTAGTTTCAATACCTTCCAAAGATGCGACACGAAGATGTTCTAAAACCCCTATCCCAACTATCCCATATTAGGAAAATTTTCGAAGTGTTTAATAATTGAAAATGAAACATTGTTCGAAATGTTTGATTCTCTAAAAATAACTAACGATTTTGATTAAAGCATCATATATTAAAGATATTTACATGACAAGTAAAATGTATACCTTGAATTTTCTAGGAATAGCCTGTGAAATCCTCTTCATTCGGAATGAAGTTTGTATAATCTTGTATAACTCGTAAACGTTAAACGACAGACGAAGACGTACTACACAAAATATATAGATATCTTTAAAACACGTGATTTATTTCAAATAACGTTTTGTGGCATAAACCATTTTCGAAATATACACTGTTAATGATTCGAATTGTTCAATACTTAGCTATTCTTTAAAGTTCTGTCGATTTTTAATTATTTTTCGCGATGTCATGAAAAGAGTATGAACTTTTTAATGCCAGTATACAGAGTCCAGTTCTAAAACATCTGATTGTTTTTAGCTATTTCCTTTGTATCCATAACGAAATGTTGCAGCTATTTCCGGAAAGGTTTACTCGATTAAAATGTACTAGATAGAAAATGGGTTTTCCTAAGAATAATTATTTGTATACCTGCTAATAAGCACTATAGGGTAGGAAAAGTCACGTAAATGTAACATCATTTTTAGAAAGAGGTCCGCGCACGCGTCTCTAACATATTTCAAAAACGCAAAGACAGATTAATACCAAAGTCCTGTCGATTTTCAGTTATTTTTAGCGTTTGGATGGAAGCAATATTAAATTTTAAGGCCAGCACACTGACTTCAGTTTTTAAATATTTGACTACTGCTTTCTATAACGAAATGTGTAATATCCTAGATATTTCAGCAAAGGTTTGTCTCGATAAAATGAAATAGATATAAAATAAGCTTTCGTAAACATAGTTTTTATACCTATTAGTAAATGATAGAGGTCAGAAAAGGTCATGATAACGCATCAGATTTTTTTCTTCTTATTTTTCTCCTATACTAAAAAATCTTTGAGTAGCTTTAGTTCTCTGAGCCACTGGCTTATTTAATTTCTCATTAATGATACCCATATCATTCACTGGTATGTAAAAGAAAGAATTAGCTGTTCACTGGACCTATATCTAAACATTTCTTTCTCTCTTTTATACACAGGAATATCTCAAATAGTGTATTTCCAAGGAAACCTCCTTATATGTGCAATACCATTCTTCACTTTCAGTTATTCGGCTCCACTTTAGCCGACGTAATTCGGCTCTTTCCGCCGACATTCGTAAGGAAGCACCGGTCTGTTCTGTAACGTGAGCCCCGCAAGATAATATTTTTGGTCCCCTTCTCTAATTCTGAAATAGTGCGAGAATAATGTTTCTTATATCAATGATTGCATGCTTATGTACTAATATCTTATAATTAACTGAAACTCGCCAGAAGTGGCAACCATCTTAATTTTCCGAAGCGTCGCTGTTTAGAAACCCGTTAGCCAGTGGTGTACAGTGATATTTTTCAGGGGGGACCAGCAGTAATGGAACTGTCACGGCACTATTTAAAAAACACTACATTGGAATATATATATATATAATAGATAATTTGTATTAGAACGAAAGTAAAGCTTACCCGCTTCATTTTCTTATGTACATCAACGGAATCCTTTTCTCTCCTTTTCGGGCAAATATTCCTATGAAACGATCATAAAAATGTCTTTTACTTTGAATTTGGTGCAATAGAGCCATTTTGATTGATAAGAATGGAATTTGGGAAAGTCTGTCTTTGCACTGAGTGTTCAGTGAGTAACTCTTTGCGCGTTTTAAACAGAAAACGTACGTTCTACTTTAGATGTGCTCACTGCAATTGTAGTTATGAGGCAGCATAGTTTATAAACTTTTGGAAATGCTTTTTCTTCCTGTAACTCGGTGTCTTTCGAAAACTTTGCAATCTCAGTCACCTGACAACCTATAAACAGCCACTAATTCACTTCGCAAATTTTCGAAATTAAACAAAATTTTATGGGTGATTGAAAAGATGCAAACAAATTTCGGGAAATCTAGTTTTGAAAGATTCAAATATTTTCGAATCAAGTAGCTCAATAAATTTTAGTTCTTTTAAACCAGGAAATCGGTTTTCCATTTGGCTAACTATCGTGTCAATTATCTCGTTGTAAAGACGCAAATATTTCAATGTGGTGTCGTCCAATTCACCTACCCAACGTCGTGTTCTGGCTTCAGTCTCATTGTTCTTTTAGTGTTGCATGCATATTATAAAACTGTTTCGAGATTACTGAATGTATGAAATGGTCCATTTCACTTTCGCAATGCAATAACTTACATCAAAAGTCTTTGTATGGAGGACATTGAGAGCAAAAATATGACTGGAAACTTCCGACGGAAAGGAAAAGGTGAAATCCTTCACTGAAGCTAAATATTCTCTGGCACAATTAAAGTGTCACTATCCTAGAAGTATGTCTCATCAACAATATGCTCAAAAATTAGATCAGTTCTCTCTTTTTTTCATGTACCGTGTTTATAATTCTAGAGTTGTAATTCCTACGCGTAACGACTCCGATTAACACTTCTTCTTGACTTCCAATGCAATTAATGCATTTACACACACTGTTGAATGAGAAAAAAAATGGACCCAAACCGTTCAATGTCTTGATAAGTATTTTTTACGTTCCTTTAGGAATTGCACTGACTGCGATAAAACTAGGTTAAGTCGATGAGCACAACAGTGGACGAATAGCGTAGTGGGAAATATTTTCTTCGCTAGCGCTTGCAACCCATTTATGGCCAGAAAATGTTGCAGCCCAGACATATCCTTCAGCTACGAGCTTGTTCTCAGACTCACACTGAAAGTTTGTAAGGATTTTATATACATACTCACTTAACGCAACTGCCAAGCGATTATTGTTGACATCTGTATACCCTAAAATTTCACCCTCGTTTACATAATGAATGACATTGGAACACTGAGATAATTTTGCAACATCCGTCTTTCGTCCAAAGTTAAAGCAACAAAAGGTGCACATGTTACGTCTTTGCGTATTATATCTAGCATTACGTCACTAATGTTTTCAAAAATATTGTTTTGAATTCGATTTCACATCCCTTTGAAAACTTTAGCGCTTTGCATGTGTGTATCTAATTTGATGCCACACTTGGATAGCAATATAATTTCCCCGATTAAGGGATTCATTATGCTCGTTATGACCTCTGAAATGTAGCTCTTGCTTTACCAGTAGGCAAGTTACATCAATTAATCGCTTCGCTATTTCTCTATAAGAGCTAACTTCGGTATTGTGTTTCAAAACACCCGACCCGCATTGTTCACTTAGTTGAAAGTCTATCCTTGTTTATCAAAGGTTTTCAATTTCATTATTGCAGATAAGTGCAATTGCGTCTTGTCATGTCGAAACTTTGCTTTATGAAAATCACTGATGTTAGAGAAACCTATACTATTCCATACTACTCTATCGGTTTAAAAAAGAATACAAGGCCAGCAAAATAATTTGTTTCTCGATTTACACCAGTTGGTCATTTTGAATAATTATAGTATTTGATTTTGAAATGACGTACATATTTTTCATTTTCACAGAAACGGCCCTTTACTATAATGCCTTGCTTTTCCTGAAAACCCAAAGCTTCCAACGAAGTACCGGCACTTAACAAACGATCCAAAATACAGCATTGTGTCTGTTGGCAGACGTGAAAGACTGCACTGTTAGATGAAGTTTCAGTCGATATGAGATGCGGAGGACTTGTATCCTGAACGGATTCCCTCTGCATGAATACTAAAGAGCGTAAAAACACACAATATTGTTTTAATACGTGTGACACTTCACGGCACACTTTCAACACTTAACACATAATACACAAAAACAATAAACGTCCTAACATTCTTGAAAGTCTAACAAGAATGATACAGAGAGGTCGTTTACCAGCACCAGATCGGATGGTAGTTTTAATGTGGCACGAGGAACACATGCCCGACGACCGAAGTATGTTGGCAGGCCGAAGTAGTGTTATTAAAGAGGGTTTAACCACTAATGGGTAGGATAGGGGTTTGCAGGATGGCGATTGAGATTGAGGTAGTGGGGGTAATAGCAGGTAGCAAAGAGCTCGACGACTGCAGGTCAGGGTGAAACGGCCCCATGCACCGCTGGTGGATGATTTTATCAAAATTGTTTTGGTTATAATTTAGAAGTTACCAAGCTACTCGTGGTAGGACTATAAAGGAGTTCAGCTTTTGCTGCTGGGTGGAGTAACTCCTTTGTTACCGGGGGTGCCCGCATGCCATGCGGGGAACCAGGTGCCGCCTCAAGCGGCGTTCTCTGGGGTTATAGTACCCTAGAGACCGAACGAGGGCACTCCGATGGAATGGCAACTGGTCGTATAGTTTTCTAGCCCGGCGCCTAATTTCATCCTCCAGGTATGGAAGAGATGAAGTAGTCCCACGGGAAAAGCGCGGCATACAGAATAGATGGCTCGGAGGCCCCTATTCTGCACCCACTTCAGTCGGAGCAGACCAGAGTCTGCGGCCATGCCCCAGATTTCACAGGCGTATAGTAGGACAGGGACTATAAGTGCTCTGTACCGCGCAACCTAAGCGGTATCGGCACCACGGATCCCAGCATGGGGTACAAGGAGACCGTAGCCGCCATGCCCCGACGCGAGAGATCCGCGATGTGACCCCGGAAAGTTAGACGCCTATCTAGCTGAATACCCCATTAGAGATTGAATTCGTCCACTCTATCCTACGTCGGAGGTAGGTAAATGATGGGAAGTTGGCGGGGAAGCGGCGCTGTGTGAAGAGAATGGCGTGGCTTTTCACCGGATTGATGGACAATCGCCAACGCCTGCACCACTCTTTGATGAGGCGGAGGTGTCTCTGAATTGGATGAAGGCTCTGTGAGAGTTCTTGTTTGTGCAGTATAGCAGCACGTCGTCAGCATTCTGGGCTATATTGACGTGCTGCTCTGCTGGTATGTCGGACACATAAACGCTGACGAGCGTAGGGGATAGTACAGAGCCATCGGGGACTCCGCCTCGTATTGACCTGTCTGATGATTTGTTCCCCGCAACTGAAACAACAAATAATCGGTGTCTGAGGTATGAGTGTAACAGGTGTATGTAGTGTGGTGCTAGTTCCAGCTGTATAAGGTTGTATAGGAGACCCGCATACCAGGTCGTGGAGAAGGTCTTCTGGACGTCCAGATACATCGCGGCAGTAAACGCCCTGTCCTGGAAGCCCAGAGCAGCGGCTTCCACCACTCCAGCAACTGCTGGGGCACCGAGTGCCCAGGACGAAAACCAAACTGGTGGTCAGGGATGGCGTGAATGTCACCCAGTACAGGGGATAAGAGCGCAAGTACTGGCCTCTCGAAAACTTTCGAGGAGTCTGACAGGAGACTAATGGAGCGGTAGTTGGAGGGGTGAACCGGGTCTTTTGCCGGCTTCAAGATGCAGATCACCATTGCCTCGCTCCACTCACGTGGGAAGTGACATAGGGCGAGACACATATGAAGACCTTTGTAAGAAAGAGTACGGCTGGGAAGGGAAGGTGGCAGAGCATGGCGGGTGTGAGCCCGTCAGGTTCCGCGGCCTTTTTGGTGTTGAGACGCCGGAGTGCGCCTTGGACTTCGCTGTGTTTGATGACAGGAGGCCAGGTCGCCTCGTCCAGAGGACGCCGAACGAATCGTCGAACCTCCTGACGGACGTGCTTGAAAAAGGCGTCGTCCTGGGGGTTATCTCGGGGTCTCATGGTTCACTCAATATAGTCCGCAAACACATTAAATTTGGCTTGAGGTTCATAGGCCAGGCCTAGGGTGCCTTGGAGCGGGTAGGTGTATTGATCTAGCCGGTTCCGAAGTCTTTTAGCGATCTGCCACACGTCTGCACTCTCAAGGTTCATGCGGGCCATCGTGTCCTCCCACGCGAGCACTCGGTGCTCGCGAAGGTGGACCCTAACCTCTTGGCGCAAGCGCCTCAGAAGCTCTCGATTGTGAGCCGTACGATGCCGCTGATAGAGTCTGCGGGCTGCCCAGGATCGTCGGATGAGAATGATAAGTTCTACAGGTAGAACATCTGGGTGAAGGGGGGAGGGGTGAAAACAGTCAGGTTTTGGGCAGTTTTCACCACGGTGGAAGTGAAGGAAGAGACCGCAGCCTCGAGGGATGGGATGTCAGTGATTCTTGGGTTAGGCGGGATAGAGGCATTGGGGCAATGCCTTACACAGTCCCAGTCAACCTCGCGATGTTGATCCTTGAGGTCATGACTGGCAACCCGGGTGTTAACTTCAACACTTCGGTGCTGGATTATGGTCTGAATGAAGTGCATTGATCGAAATCAGTGACGTATGAAAGGGGAAGTGCTTGGTGATCACAAAGTCAATAATAGTTGCCCGTCCTTGACCTCGTTGATGGTGGGTGGGTTACCAGAGGGCCTCTACTCTAAGCTGAGAGTCTGCGTCTACCATGCGAATAATATCATTGCCTCTCGCATTCGGTCGGGGGCCGCAATGCCAACGCGGATGCCTGGCATTGAAGTCCCCGGCCATAATGACGTCAGGGTGTAGGGTGAAAATGGAAAGGTAGTCGTTGGCTACAAACTGCCTCCGAGGAGGGTGATGTACAGACACAATCAAGACTTCTGTCCCGCCGAGGTCAACAAAAACAGCCGTGGCCTCTAGGGTTTGAAGTGGAGGGAACGTGATGGGTCGGTGAACTACACTGCTCTTCACGAAGACCGCTGTGCCGCCTCCTCGGCAGCCCACACGATCTGTGCTGAGGCAGTTGAAGCCCGGTAGGCGGAATGAGGTATTTGGACGGAGATGTGTTTCCGAGACTAGGTTGTCATCCAGTGCATGCAGGCCGGCAAAGTGCTAGATCTCATTTCCCTGGAGCGCCAGACCACACGCGTTCCAATACACGAACCGGAATGAATTACGAAGCCGATTACGATTCGCCATTTTGCCCCGTGCGGATGACGCTCGAGAAGAAAGCAAGCCCTGCCATGACTATAGCCATCTTTGCGACCGGGTCAGTGACGGAGAGGAATCTGACCAGCAGATCACAGTTGCGCTGGCCGTGGGTCTGCAACAACTGCTGCAGCCACGCAAGCACATCAGGATGCTGCGGGACAGACGGTGGAGGAGGGTTGGTCTTAGATGGGTGGGATAGGAGGGTAGCTGAGGCGCCGGTTGATCAATGCTTTGCCCCTGCCGCCGACTGTCCTGCCACGATCGAGCGGGGAAACGGGGTCTGAGCTTGGCTCCTGAGTCGCCCGGCGTCCCCTCACCATTTTGAGGTGGGGTTAAGTCCGGAAGGCTGGAACGGGTATTGTTTTTAAGTGCTGCTGTTGTGTAGGTGCCCGTGATCTGTCAGAGCCACCTGCGGTCTTCTGTGTCACTGCGGCATATGTGGGTCGCTGCTGTTGTTGCGGTCTTGGAGCAGGCTCCTGCTGCCTGGGTTGCTCCGTGGTTGAAGGCCGCGGTTGGGTAACCTTGGCTGTTTGAGGCGGTTGCCTACTCTGGTTGCTTTCAGGTGGTCTCCTGGAGGAAATCTCTGCCCTCCTGGTAGGGCAGCCTCCGTAACAAGCGACGTGCTCGCCCTTGCAGTTCGCACAGGTCGGCACATCGTGGAGAGTACGGGGACAGATCTCCTTGGGGTGAGCGCACCGCACCTTAAGCAACGCAGGTGGCGGTGGCAAAAGTGACTGGAATGATTAAATCCCAGACACCGGTGGCATTGGGGGGGGGGTCCGCCAGAGCCACGGGACGGTTCGACGTTTACCCGGAGGTAACAGATAGAGGTGACTCCATCAATCTTGGCCTCCGGGTCGTTGGCCCGCTCCACTACAACTAAGAAGAGGGGGAGGGGGACTTTGGGCCCTTGTCCGTTGGTAGCAGGCCTGGTGAGCTGCTTCACCATTCTGGGGGTGATACCCTGGCGGATGAGATCTGCCTCTATATCTCCCACCGCTGTGTCGACCGGAAGACCGCGAATGACCCTCCTCAGATCACAGGTTTTATCCAGCCCAAAGGCGAAATGGGGAATACCTTTCTTCTTCAGGTGTTATAGAAGCAAAGTGTAGTCACCGGCTACTTTCGCCTGAAGGACAAAGCGGCTTTTATTATGCTCTACAGGAACACATGCAGCGCAGCTAAACCCTTTTCACTTAAATCAGAAAGGAGAAGTAACCAAATCCACGTGACAAGACAGCACCTCATTGGCTGGTGGGCAAACTACAACCGTTTCCGCTTAGCATGTCGTCTCTTCCTCTACAAATGGCAGTTCGATTCAGATCGTAACATTTTGTGGTTATTCTCGTGCAAAGAAATTTAAAAAGATCATTATTGTAACAGTTTAACATGTGAAACTAAATGTGCTTGTTCAGATTTACCTATAACTAAATAAACCGTTATAGCAGAGGGTTTAAGAGGCTATGCGCAGGCGCTTCAGTTCGTTTCTGGTTTCCGGCTGAGAATCTTCTGCCACTGTGGAAAACAAACGCGGGAAATGGAAAGAAAAACAATTGTATTAAATGCTTTTAACAAATTATGTGAAAAATACACACCTTTAATGAATATGGTTGGCCATTGTTTAGCAATAATTGAACTTCTTTGTTAGTGATGCAGAATTGTTGCTCGGATAGCTTGGGTCGCGTTTGTTTTCGATTGTGTTTCAACCTATAGTGTGAATCGTTATTTAACTTGTTGACTCATAAAAGGTTAAAGCAAAGGCGGTATACTGACATTAGTCATTAAATGAATCATTTTTTTAGCTTGGAGTTAAGAACAGTTTAATCCAGTACCTTTAATCACAGATGCAAAAGTGTTCATGTACGGCTTTTATTTGTCTACTCTTATTATGCGTTATAAGTTTAGGATGTAAGGCAAAATATAGGATTAAGAGACAGCGTTTGAAAGCTAATGATCCCCAAGCTGTGCAATATGTATTCGCATTATATCTGAAGCAATTTCCTCTCACGGGTACTTAGTTCCTGTCACCCTCCACGTGGTGCTGCCATAGACTCGCGGAGAGATACATTTAAGTTTTGTTTACTTCCGCTTTCAGTTTATAGTGAAAAAGGTATAGTCCTAGGCGAGCTGATTGGTTATTGGTGAGGCACTCTAGTGTTGGCCAAGGTACAGGCGCTGAGCGAACGAAAAAAAGATCATTGTTGTCATTTCTAAACTTAAAACATTAAATTTAATAAAGTTTGTATATAAGCTGATGATACTTAGCGGAGTAGTCTAGTTCTACTGGTCCACCGACCGCACGCCGCCCCCTGTCGTTAACCACACTTTACACATTAATAGGTAATTGGTTTCATCACTTTCAGTGAAGAGTAAAGCCAATGCGACATGGTACTGCATACGTGTGTTTTTATAACTTTTAGTTTGCTGAAAGATCGCTCGGCGGATGCTGTTGTGACCGGTAAAGTGAGATAAAGCTGTAGCACTGCATACAAATCAGGGACACTACTAGCAATTACCGAGTTTTCTACTGTTAGAAGTTCGGCCAGTTCTTTTATAGTTACAAGGTCACTGATTTGTTTTGGCATTATAGATCGGAAGCTTAAATGTGTCCAAGAAGGGTAGGAGAAAAATTAATTGCGATATCGTAAAATGTATTTACTTTTTCTATACACCCCCCACACACTTTCTAAGCCGATGAGTTCTCCTGGCTGCAGTAGCGAAAATTTCGCCGATGTATCTTTCAGATTTTCATAAGGTACTGAAGGCTACTGGATTATTATATTCAGGCAACCGTTAAACATAAATACTCGGAATCTTTCTTCCGAGTTTTGAATTCTTTCAGCAATGGCCAAATCATCACAGAACTTTTTGACGTGACATCGTTTCACCTTGAAAACTGGGTGTATTTTCCAGGAATATTAAACTTCCTTCGCTACCTTTAAAACAGCATTCGTGAAATTGTGTCTCAATTCTGACTATTATTCTGAACCAGTTTTAACCCTGTAGTAGCTGTCAGATTGTCAAAGGATTTATCTTGCAAAAAATATTCTAAACAATATTAACTATATATTGCACTGGAACATATGTAAAAACTACGAAGTCAAAACTATTCAGTCAGCTTTTTGTTATTATTGCCTGTCTCTTTTCAGATGTTTTCGAAAAAAAATATTTACAAGGCACGTCATTACTTCTTGACCAAAACCATTTTTCAGTGCAAGCAAACTATCCAACCTTGAAGACCATATAGTTAGAACAAAGCTTTAGTGTTCATTTGACTGTGTCATTATGAAGTGAATTGTCTATTTTTTGCCTGCGCGATAAACTTTCACTGTAAAATACACATATTTCTTGCAAGGGTGTATAAAAGCTCCTAACGTCTGAGAAATCACTAATAGAGTCATTTAAAACTAAGTTTGTTGTGAGCCGCGCAATATACATAAACAACTTCGCATCTCTCTCCTTGATATGACGACGATATGTTGGCAGATTGAGCGCAGTCAGAAGGTGTGCTAGACGTGTACCTGTCCTTGATAGGCCTTAACCACGTTAAGATGGGGCGTGGAGGTTACAGGATGGCTGTTGTAATTGAGGTAGAAGGGATGAAAGGAGGTGGCAATATTTGCTTCTCGACAGTTGCCGATCATGGTGCAATGGCTCTTACGCATCACTGGCGTGATATACTTTCAAAAGTAAGTATTTTGGGTTTTTATTGTAATTTTTAAGTCCAATCATCTCTTGGATACATTGTATTGGAGCTCAGCCTTAGCTCCTGGTGGAATTACTCCGTTGTTACCACGTGCCCCGCAAGCCATACGGGGAAGCCGGTGACCCTTAAGCGGCGTGTTCTGGGGTTATAATCCCCAAGAGACAAAACGAGGGTGCTTCGATACTGGTCGTAATATTTGATCCTCCATATATGGAAAAGACGCGGCTTCATGGATTAGTCTCACGGGGAAGGAGGGGCATACAGAATAGATGCTCCAACGATTCCTATTCTGCACTGGTTGCAGTAGCAGCAGATTGGAATCTGCTGCCGTGCTCCAGTTCCTAACACAGGCGTACAGTAGGACGGGAACTATGAGAGCTCGGAAAATGCGTAACTTTAAGGGAACAGGTCCCAGACCTTAGGATGGGGTAAAAAAGGTCGTAGCTCCAGTGGCCTGATTCAACAGGTCCCTGACCTCTTCCCAAAATTTGGGCCTTCACTTAGCCTTACTCCTAAGTAGTTTATAGTATTCGTCCAGTCAATCCCTCTCCTGAGATGTGTGAATGAGGGGATGTTTGCGGGAAAGCGTCGCTTGGTGAACAGAATAGCGTGACGTTTCTCCAGATTTTTGGAAAATCGCCGACGTCTGCATCACTCTTGGAGGAGGCGGAGGTGAGTATGTATGGGGTTAAGGCTCTGCGTGAGTTCTTGTTGGTACAGTACAACAGCACACCGTCAACATGTTTTGTTATATTGGCGTGTTGCTCTGTTAGAAGATTGGCTACATAGACGTTGAAAAAGTGGGGGATAATACAGAACTTTGGGGACTCCGCCTCTTATTGGTCTTTGTGGTGATTTGTTTCCCGCAACTGAAACAAAAGATCAGTGTTTTAGGTATGTGTAACAGATCTATTATGTGTGCTGGGAGCTCCAAGTGAATGAGCTTGGAAAGGAGACCTGCATGCCAGGTCGAAGACAAAACTTTCTTGACGTCCAGAGAGACGTCCCTGTCCTGGTATCCCAGGCAACAGCCTCTTCCACACGCAGCAGCTGCTGAGGCGTCGAGTGCCCAAGACGGAAACCAAACTGATGGTCGGGGATGGATTGAATGCCATCAAGAATTCGGATCACCCGGGTCTCCCTTCACTCACGTGGAAAGTGGCACAAGGTAAGACACATGCTGAAGATTTTGGTTAGAAAGAGTACAGCCCTGAAGGGAAGGCAGCGTAGAACAGCGGATGTGAACCCGTCAGGCCCCGCGGCCTTTTTCGGGATTGAAATGTTGCAGTGCGCACTGTAGCAGGTCCGGCTCAGGGGGTAGGGATTGAGCCGTACCGTTGCCCATGGTGGAAGGTTTTAGGGTCGGAAATATCTTAAAACATGAACAAGATGTGTGAAACTATGGCGGAATTAGAAATTATCTTAAAATCTAGACTTTCTGGAGATCTCTTGTTATGAAACTGGTGACAAATGAATCGCCAAAGTGATTTGGATGCGACCCTCATTGATGATCGTCAAATCCCATGCACGTCAGGGTTCAACAATAAACATCACGTTTACAAACAAGTGTATTTCAACAAGCTTTAATTTATTTGCTTACATTGGTGGCTCATGAACCTTTCAAGTCAACTAGTGGTATCGTGGAAGTCACTGTTTGTATGTGTAGTTACTTCTTTGTGTGGTTAGTCTACTTTGTTAGTAACTACTGCTTTTAACTACAGAGAAACTCAATTGGACAAGTTGGAATAAAATGCAATAGGAAGTCAACATACAACTACTACATCCGAAATGAGCATCCTACCACAACAAACTTCTTTCTTCACTTAATAAAGCAGAGCTATTTCAGGAAAGCTTTAGGTTTTTGAACAAGATCCTCTATGATCTCGGGTTTGAGTTCAAGGCAAAAATATAAGAGAAAAATTATAATCGAAAGATAAATACAAAATAAGAATTTGAGGGAAAAAGTATGGTTGGCTGAAACGTTTAATAAACGCCGGCCATATCGTATCAAACTGCTAAAATGAAATACTGTTTTATTTATGTACGCTCTTTAACTGCTGTGATCCTCAGCGTTCCATTCTATATTGGGCGTGAAAGACTGGTATCTTTACTCAGAGGCCTCTTTATCAGGCCGTAAATCTACGACACGGGATCACCGGCTTTACTTCCCTTCCGAAGGAAGCCATGCTAAGGATTTTTACGCCCGAAAAAACCCATCGCCCTCCACCAGATTTGAACCCGGGACCTCGGGAACATGGTAACCACTACATCACAGAGGACGACAATATCAAAGTGCTGGATAGATGACAGAATTGAAACCTCCATGAAGTCACCCGCAGGACCTTAGTATTGCCCTTACTGGAACGTCTAATTTTTATAGCCACTTATTGCTCTTCAATTCGAGGTCTGGGGATTACCATGAAGATATTAACCATGACCATTTCTACAGATGGTTTAAGGTTCAGTTACTCCCAAACATCAAGGACAGTGTCCCACACCACATGGCCTAAACAGGTAAGTTCGCACTAACAGTAACACTAAAGTACAAATGGTAGAGCGCTCACTCGCATAATGTGACATTTAACATTGCAATGAAAGAAGGGAACTTATTAACTTCTCTTAATCATATGTAAATGAAAACAAGTGCATGTCCAAATATATTGTGGATTATTAAACAGTCCAGTCGACCGTCACGTGTGTTTTCATTTTGTGTGTGTTTTTAGTATTTTGCTCTCCTAATGAAGGCGTAAACCCGCATTATTGAAAATTTTTGTTGTGTGACTTTATGTGTTTTATCTAACACCCAGAACAATCTCGTTGTTTCACCACATATAACTCTTCTTGTGCTTTATTTATTGATTGCCCCTGAAAATACATATTTACTTCTTTGTGTGAGAATGAGTAATCGTGGAGGATTGTGATTGCGGATAAAAACTGGCGGCACTTTCAATTATTGCACGGGGCGACAAAACTCCTGGAGCCGGCCCTGCCTTGGAGTTCAGTTGGTCTGGTGGTAGGAACTCGGTCTGCTTCGTCAAGGAGACGCCGAAGGTATCGACGTACCTCCTGCCGAATGTATTCGGAAAAAGGCATCGTCCTGGGTGTCATATCGTGACCTACTCCTCTCAAGATAGTCAGCAAACAAATGGACTTTAGCTTGGGGTTCACAGACCAAGCCTTGGGTGCCTTGAAGATGGGAGGTTTGTTGCCCTCCTTGGTTATGGTATCTTTTTGCGATCTTCCACTCGTCACCATCCTCGAGGTTTATGCGGGCCATCGTTTCCTCCCACGTGCGCACCTCACGGGATGAAATCAGCTCATTCCTATTAAAAAGATACAAAATGGCATTGTATAGCCGCTAACTTATTTAATTAGTTACTCCATTGAATAGGGTCTTTCCCAGAAATATTAAAATAGTTAATGATCAGACCAGTGAGAAATAGTAATCAGGCCAATATTTAAAAAGGGGGATGAACAACATATTCATAATTACAGACCTATAACTCTAACACCCGAAATAGCCAAATGTTTGGAAGAATTTTGTTGCAAAGATTAGACAACTATCTAAGTAAATATATTACAGGACTTACAACAAGAATTAAGAAAAAGGGCGATCTACTGTTTCTGCTATTTATCAGTGTATTCATGAAATAATTGGGAAACTAGAAAATAATGTGGTCTGCACTTTATTCTTCAACTTATCTAAAGCCTGTGAGCACAATGCTTTAATGAGTAAACTTGAAAACTATGTCATAAGGGGTCTTGCCCTGGAACTAATTCATAGTTGTCTGGTTGGAACAATTCAGTTAACTGAAATATCATACAAAAAGGGACACTTATTCTAAAGGTAAAATCAGAATTGGAAATTGTGAAATTTTATGTTCCGCAAGGCTCTAAGTTAGGTCCATAATCTATATTAGTGATATAAAAAAGAATCCAACAAACACTTCTGTGATAACTTGTGCAGACAACACTAGAGCAATATGTTGGTGTAAGACAATAGTAGGGCTAAACACAACATTTAATAATACTACCACTCATTTGTTCAGTTATCCTCAGTCCATAAATCTATGTTGCAACTTGTAAACAAAAACTAATATGTTGTGAGTTAATATGTTAATGAAAAACAGTAACAATATAACACCAAGAGTACATAGTAACACAGTTTGTTGAGGAAGTGAAAAGCCACTAATCTTTAGGACTTATTGTGGATAATAGATTAACATGGGCTCAGCATATTCAATCCATGTGATAAAACCAGTAAATCAGTATGTCTATAAGATACCTAGCGGGATGGCGCAGGTGGTAACGACTGTGGCTCGCATTCGGGAGGTCGTGGGTTCGATTCCCGTGTCGACCTTCCTGACACATGGGGGTTTTTTCGGGGTTTCCGTCGAGTCGCCAGGAGAATACTGGGAAGGATCATTATAACCCCTTAATTTCATCTCTATTCTCATTTCACTTCACTTTTCATCTGCTTGGTTTCTTTAAGGGTTGCAAGTGTCGGTGAGAGGTCTTGGCGTGTGCATGACAGGGACAAAGGATGCTCTGAGAGAACCTTCGTCTCCCAGACTGCGAGCCATCTCCGAGTCTCCTAGGGGGCGTGTAAGCCATAGGGGAAGGGGCTGGATGCACCCGGGGAATTCAAATCTGTAATTGGTAGGGACCCTGCCGTACCTCCTGGTCCGGCCGTCTTCTGTCTCCTATCACTTCATCCCTCTCTTCCGGGGGCATCCTGTCAGGGGCCTAGGCACAAGGTCAAGGTGGTAAGTCCTCCCCTGCTTCTAGTCCTATCCTATATCTAATAAGCAGGGTTAGGAAGTTCATGCTCTAAAAACTGTTGTAATATGCATGCAAATATGCCCTTAAAATGTGCGAAATATGCACCAAAATATGCCCTAAAAATTATTATATTTAAAGACAATGTGCACATGCAAACTTACATTTATTGCTGAGAAGAAGATGCACATGACTCCACATCCAAAATGAGGGATGAATTACAATTTACCACTACTGCATAACGGAGACTATGATCTTCGCTTCAGGTGCTTCACACTTTATGCAGTTAATGAGGTCCATTGTTTCACCCATTATTTCTTGCGCACATAACCCTGGTCGTATGTTGTTTATTCCGGCACGCATCATCACCACTTCTGGTTTCGTTTCTTTTAAGTTGAGCTTATCAACTTGGTGCTGCAGTTCACGAAGTTTAATGCCAGGGAAGCACCTTACATCATATCCTTCATTAGTACACGTTTGCCCCGAGAATTTTAATAAGGAATCACCTATAACTAGAACACGTGATCCTTTCTTGCTTTCGCGAACATTGATCTCCGAGACTGCATGATGTTCATTGTTTGTTGAATCCTCCTTTGCATTATGGAATGTAATTAAAAAGGAAACGGGTACTAATAAAATAATAGTGAACATAAACTTGCTCATAAATTCTAAAAACGTTGTAGATCCAATTGAAGTAGCAGAAAACTTTAATACATACTTTGTTAATATAGCAGATAATCTCATAAAACAAGCCTCGTTAAATAATCCCCCTCCTACATTAAATTTTCACAGCTCAATACATGAATCAATATACCTTACACCGACAAACGAGAAAGAAATTTTACAAATAATAAAAGATCTTAAGCCAAAAAACTCGGCTGGCATTGATAGGGTACCAGACTTTCTTATCAAAAAATGCGCACATGTAATTGTGAATCCAATAACACATCTATGTAATGAATCTTTAAGCTCAGGTTCTTTTCCCACTTGCCTAAAAACAGCCATAATCAAACCATTACATAAAAAAGGGGAAAACAATGATATGTCTAATTATCGGCCCATAGCGCTACTTTCAGTTTTCTCTAAAATATTGGAGAAACTGTTTCTTAAACGACTTTCCAACTTCTTAGAGAAACATAAATTATTATTGGACTCTCAGCACGGCTTCAGGAAAAATTACTCAACTGAATCGGGAATTTTCTCATTTATAACCGCGTCCCTTAAAGCCATTGATCAAAAGCAACATGCCTCAGCTATATTTTTAGACTTAACAAAGGCATTCGACACCATAGATCATCAGCTTTTGTTAACGAAAATAGAGGCTCTAGGCATAAGAGGGTTGGCCAACAAATGGTTAGAATCATATCTATGTGGTCGTATGCAAATAGTGGAAATAAAGAATAAATCAAATAATCAGATCAATTATTATCACTCCAGTCCACTCCAAGTAAGCTATGGTGTGCCACAAGGTTCTATACTAGGTCTTGTCCTATTTCTTCTTTTCATAAATGATTTCCACATAAATGATCCATGTACTAAAACCATTTTATATGCTGATGATACAAATATCCTGGTTAAGGCAACCCAAAAAGAAACCTTTCTAACCTCTATTCACCAAGTCTCAGAGAAAATCTCAAACTATTTTACATTGAATAATCTTATTATAAATACAAATAAAACTGTAGCAATGGATATACACACAAATATGAACAAAAATTATCTTGCCCCTCAAATACAACTCTCTAATCAGACACTTAAAAAAGTAGAATCTATAAAATTCCTTGGGGTCTGCATACAAAGCAGTCTGAAATGGGATGCCCACACTAGCTTCATAAATAATAAACTCAGCTCTCTATGTTATATGCTAAGAATATTGACAACATGCACAAGTAAAGAAACAGTTAGAGCAGCATATTTTGCACATGTGCACTCACTCCTAAGTTATGGAGTAGTCTTCTGGGGTGAGTCTCCAACAAGCAAGTCAATCTTTATTGCACAGAAAAAAATTATCAGAACTATTGAAGGAGTCAGCCCAAAGTCGTCATGTAAACCTCTCTTTAAAAAACTGGGGATCCTCCCACTTCCCTGCATTTACATATATGCAGTTATTCTGCTTATAGTCAAGAACATTAATGCTTCTGATTCACTATTCATAACTAATAATATGGTGCATGAACACAATACTAGGGAAAATACACAAATACATGTGACCAGCTGCAACACCTCGCTCTACCAAAAAAGTAGCTTATTCTCTGGCATTAAACTTTATAATAATTTACCAAGTAATATTAAGGCAATTAAAAATGTAAACCAGTTGAAATCCAGTCTCAAGGCACATCTAGTTAACCACTCCTTTTATTCTATTAATGATTTCCTTGAACACAAATGTATATCATGAACCATAGTATTTAGCATGTAAATACCTATTGTATATAATGTAAAAACATATTGTATATATTGCAAAAACCTACTATTGTTTATGTTTATAGCTTGACATGTCCAATAGTGAATGTACATTGTACCAAACCACTTTAACGGATGAATAAACCAACCAACCAACCAAGCAACCAAGCAACCAACCCACCCACCCACCCCCCACCCCCCCTCCCCCACCCCCACACCAACCAACCAACCAAGCAACCCACCAACCCACCCACCCACCCCCCTCCCCCACCCCCACACCAACCCACCCACCCACCCCCCCTCCCCACCCCCACACCAACCAACCAACCAACCAAGCAACCCACCAACCCACCAACCCACCCACCCACCCGACCGACCGACCGACCGACCGACCAACCACTCAAATTTGACAAAATGCACCAAATTGTTAGCCATTTTACTTTCTGTACCACTTACATGGTAGGTAGAGAAGGTATATTTGACCCAAACATTTGCCATCAAGATTTCACCAGGAATATATGTTTTGGGGCCCCTTGAATAAATAAAAAAAGCATTTTTAGGAAAAGGTCCATGTGTGTGATGTGTGCAACTGTGAATAGCATAACTCAAAAACTAAAAGTCGGATAAAAGTTGGTATTTAAGTTCAGTACCCTCCAAAAATGCGACACAAACATTTTCAAGAAAATCACCACACCACTAACATTGCGAAGATAATGAAATATATTGTTGAAAATGAAATTTTACATGTACTAAAAACTGCAGCAGCAATGGTGGTGGGAATTCTTATCAGTGACAGCAAAATTGAAGGTAGACAGACAGATCGTATGTGCAGGTGCAAATGGTAACACAACATTACTGCATGCTGCCTTCCTACACTGTTTTAGAGTGGCATTACATGGATGGGGGGAGGGGGGGGGCGTGGAAAATTTTTTGGGTCCATGGGTGTAACATTACCTAAATATGAGGCTGTTTACATGACAAATAAAATGTATATATTGAATGTTCTGGGAATAGCCTGTGAAGTCCTCTTTATTCGGAAGAAATTTTGTATAATCTTGTATAACTGATAAATGCTAAGCGACAGAAAAAAATGTACTACAAAAGAAAATAAAATGTAGATCTCTTCAAAGCACGCAATTTATTTCAAATAACTTTTCTGTTTGTTTGTGGAAACAACCATTTCCAAGATATCTGTTTTAATGGTTTGAATTGTTCAATTGTCCATTCCTTTAAAGTCCTGTCGATTTGCAGTTGTTTCTTGCATCTCATGAAAAGACCATAGAATTTTAAGGTCAACATATATGTAGTGTCCTGTTCTAAAACATTTTACTATTGCTATTCCCTTTGTATGTATAACAAAATGTGTAATGCAACTATTTGCAGAAAGGTTTATCTTGATTAAAATGAAGTAGATAGAAAAATAAACTTTTGTAAGAATAATTTGTTTACCCACTAATAAGTGATAGAGGATAGAGAAAGTCATGTGAAGGTAATATATATTTTTTGTTTATCCAAGCAGAAGTGACAGAATTCCACCTTCTCATATTTGGTGAACTGGGTTCAAACATTATTTGTGACCAATCTACAGCCCCAAAGCTCTAAGTGTATTACATTTCTCTTCTTTTCTTTGTACTAATTTGTTACAAATGTTAGAAAATCTTTTACAATACCTCAGACCTGTTTTCTTGATACATTTTTGTTCATTCAGAAGTACTAAATTTTCAACATTTTCCTGGTGTGTTTCCCTACAAATTGTCTTTCATTTTTCAATGTTCTCCTATAAATTTTTATTGCAACTCTCCAATTTTGTATTCCATCCATTGTAATTCTTCATATAATGGACTTATTTCAATACTGAATTTTTCTTTACAATCTGATACTGCTTTTAAATGAAAGAACACACACTGTCTCATGGGTGTAGTTGCAATAGCATTTAGAAAATTAAGACAACTGTTTTTGAAGCAGGTGTTACAAAACTAGCTTAATTGTTTTGAGTTCTCAGATTATACAAAATTCATAGTGAATGAAGAGCTATGACACAACACAAGGACAAGAATAATAGCAACCTGACTGCATTCACTCATTAACATAAAAAAGCTTATGTGTCATATTCACATGATTTGCTACCCTCTATTGTTTATTAGTGGGTATATAAATTATTCCTATGAAAGTTTATTTTCCTACCTACTTCGTTTTAAACAAAAATAAATCTTTCAGGAAACAGCTACATTACGCATTTCCTTACAGATATGAGTACAAAGGGAATCGTAATAGTTAAATGTTTTAGAACTGGACGCTATACACTGGCCTTAAAAATCCACACTCTTTCCATGACATTTCAAGAAACAGCTGAAAATCAACATGACTTTAAAGGAATGGGTAGGTGTTGAACAATTGGAACCATGGATATAATAATGGATATCTCGGAAATGGCTGATGCCACATATAAAGTTATTTTAAATAAACTATGTGTTTTAAAAAGGTCTACATTTATTATGTAGTATGTTTTTGTCTATTGCTTAATGTTTACCAGTTATACAAAATTCCCTCTGAATCAAGAGGACTCCACAAGCTATTTCCAGAAAATTGAGGATATACATTTTATTTGTCATATAAATATCTTTAATATAGATATTGTAATAAAAATTGTTAGCTATTGTTTAGAAAATAAAAAACTTTGAAGAAGTTCCATGTAAAGGGTAGTTGGGAGAAGTGGATTTTCTTGAAAATCTTCATATTGCATATTTGGAAGATACTAAAGTTAAATACCAAGTTTGGTATTTATCTGACTTTTCGTTTTTGAGTTATGCTGTTCTCTCTCTCTCTTTCTCTCTCACACACACAGCCATATTTCTAAAAATGCTTTTTTTTTGGGGAGGGGAGTTATGGACCTTGAAACATATATTTCCTGAGAAATCTGAAAATAAAATTTTTGTTTGGATATAATACTTCCCCTGCTTATCATATGTCGCAGAGAAAATAAAAATGAAAAATTCACCTCTTTCATCCCTACTTTGGGACTTGGGTTCATAACAGCAATTGCACATGCTCCACTGACAATAGCCACTCCTCCAAGTACAAACAACCCTTTTAGCCTAACCATTAAATAGGATTTGTTTCCAAGAATGTGAATAAAGTTACACAAAGTTACTTTTATCCCTCAGCTGAATAGAATTTCTGATATTTGAAATGCTATCCTTATGTAAAATGTCAATAATGTCATTATATATTCAATGTAAATATAAGAAAGTGACTAAATAAAGATACAAGAGGCAGGAAAATGACAAAATAATGACATACTATAAAAATGAACACACTAAAACTAGAAAATTGCATGCTTGATGTAATAAATATGCATTTTTGTAAAGTGAGATTCATGATCAGGATTTATGTACACATTACTAGTGCCTAGGATGCAACAATTAAAAGATGACATGCCATCAAAATTTGGGCCCTGATTATCACCATATACTTGCTGGACCAACAGCTATAGACTCCTCTCCAAGTATTTCTCATTGGGGCTTGAAGACATTGAAAGGTAGAAGAGTTGCCAGTTTCTGACATGTACTGCTGCTGTATCATTGTCTGTCATCACTGTAGGACCTTGAAATGTCTGAATGTGACCAAGTTTGAAGATGTACTTCCCTTGAATGATCTGGGAACCACAGATGACTATCATGCCAGGATGCTGTAGCTGACTTGGAGCCTATGTTAATGGGTAGAGCAGACAGCCAACAGGTGCTGTCACTAACCCAGTCCTCCCCTTTGCCATGGTTAGGTCGTGGTATTAACAATAGTTTATAAGTGCGTCAGGACAGACGAAGCCTGGAACCAGCTACTTTTGCATCCTGCTTGATTCCTCTAATTGGTAGGTGAGGTGGGCCATACATACATAGAGAGAAATGTGATGCTATCTTGTGTTGTTTACCTCTGCTTCAGCCTTCAAGTTATAACAAGGCGAGGTATGTCATACATTTTATTTGTGTGTTTGTTTTCTCAGTGCCAAAGAGAAATTGTAACTTTGGCTGTACATGTTCTTATAACCTTATGTTCAGAGGTTATGCGTAAAGCATTTTGTTTGCAACATAATTTTTCCAGATGTGCTTTTCAGGAAGGCATGCACTGATGACCCCAGATGCTGCATTCTTGGTTATGTGACTGTAGTATCTGACTCTAGGAGCAGTGCAAAGAAAAAGCTCCAGTGCTCACATAGCAACAATATAACAAAACCCCATTCTGTAAACTCAATAAAGTTTTCTAAATTTTCCTGGAATGGGACAGTAATCCCAACATTTTCTCCCTTCTTGCTCCTGCTACTCAACATGGTTTGGGCATGGCAACAAACAAATATTCGCTTGTATCCAATCTTTACACAGCAATAACTAGTTTATATGAGTAAATGTTCTACACTTTTGCTTGCTTCATATACACATTTAACACATGTGTATAAAAACGAAATGAAATGTGTGAAACAAGCAAAGCTGTGTTTCAAAATATACAGCTTTAGGTGCAATACAACAAATAAAACCTGTAGGACAAATAGAAATAAATAAACAATTAAATAACATTAAACAACATTTCAAAAGACAGCAGAGACTTGATGAAGAAGATAAATTAAAGGATAAAGATTATAAGAATATTAAAGATAGAGTTAATATACAAAAAATGCCAAGGAAGACTGCAGTGGCCTTACAGGATAGCAACTGGCCATGATTGCCTCGCAGAACACCTCTACAAGATACGATGCCTACCTACACCGAAGTGCACTCTCTGTGAAGATGTCATCATGAACAAACAACATCTCGCCAAATGCAAAGGCCTTAAAAGTGATAACTTACAGACTTTATATTGGGAAGCCAGAGGGAAAATGATGCAGATCAATTAATTCCTAGTGCCATTGGTGAACAACAATAACAGTATACAGCTTTGAAACACAAAATATTCAATCCTGACATGACTTGAAAACTAAGATTGACATTGAATAACAGTTTATCATGGGCAAGTAAATAAGAACGCTCTAACTTGGAGTACCATGTACTCTACTATCACAGTGGATACTACATAAAAGAAATGCCCTGAAACAAAATATACTGTAAGAGGGATTTTTTAAAGTATGGTCTGTTATGCAATAAAATAAGAACTACTGAATATTTTGGTTGACTAATTTTCTTATTCCATTGTATCAAAAAATTCAGCTCTCTTTCCACACAGTTTTTACAATCCATTAAAGTCTCATTCTGGTATAGAATAAATTTTAGTAGCTGCTTCTGATAAAAGTTTGCCGCCAATCCATAAAATCATCATACAGGAGATGCTTTTTTCTGTGTCCAAGATTCCATGGCAGAAGAAACTGTGTTGGTTTCAGAAGAGGGATTCAAACCAAGTCAGATCTTTGCCTGAAAGAAAACGACTGTGAATCTCCAAGTTAATGTGATGTTAGGCAAAAACAGAAAACCCATTATTTAGATCCTCCAAGAAGCTTCGTACATGTACTGCAAACATTCCCTAAGAGATTACCACAGCTTACTTTTAACAGAAAAATGTAACTCCAGAAACAGCTACGCATTTCCTAGGTGTACTGGCAGCAGAAGTTTCTGGCGAGATTCTAAAAACCTTGTGCCACAATAATACAAAACATTGATAACCGGTAGAAATGTAGTGTAAGGTCCATAAAATATAAATAATTCATACTTTATTGCAAAGTTGACCTTACTTTTAAAATACCCCTTATAGATGTCTACGATCAAATGGCAATGAAGTAGTCCATCTGTCTGCTATCAAAGATGGCCACCCCACCCTCAGATTCCCTAAGCCATATCAAAGAATTGCATTCTCATTTTTCTTTTCTGTAACTCTTTTGTACTTAGAGGTTTGTATACCACATTGTATCCATTAGTAAACCAAAATACTATATATATTAAAACAGTGGTATATATTGGGGAATGACAGATAATTTAGTCTGTTCTTTTGGAAAATTACCATTCCATGCATTGGTTGGCAACATTGATTAAACAGCTCACTTCGCTTATTTTAGTATCGTGAAAGGGGAACATCTGAGTGGGTTTGAGTCCTCCTGATGCATTTTGGTTCTATAAATACTTAACCATTTGTTAGTCATGCTGACCTGTCAAATCCTTTATTTGTCAGTATACCCTGTTCAATGATCAGGTTGGTATCCCCCTCACTTGGATAAATATTCAAAAGTGACCACCGAAGTACAACTCACTTCATCTCTGCTGAAGCTATTCCTGTTTCAGCCCCTCCAAATGCATTTTTTGTGTACACCCCTGGTGCCAGTATGTCTTCTATAATATACTGGTTGGTTTACAACACTCCCCGTACAGTCAATGACCTCTGAGGCAAGCTTGTTCCACCAAGTGATGTACGGACCCGTTTATTAACTGGCGGTACCCAGGTGGCAGAGCCCTTACCTCTGATGAAGGGGTGATAATGGCAATGGAATGAGAGGATCTACAGCTCTTACTGTGGACTCTGAAACATGTTGAGCCTTGGGGAAACTTTACATGAGCTACTTAGAGGTGAAGGCTTGGATAAAGCCCACTTAAAATCGCCACCCCAGAGCTGAATATTGAACCACAGACCCTAAGCATGAGAGTCACAAATGAAACCATTGTCTATAATATACTTGATCAGGCAGCCATCTATTCATGAACAGTATTGAACACAGCACTAGGAAAAAACAAAAAACTGATGTTACATTCACACAACTTTCTCTACTCACTCTTCTACAAACTAATCTTATGAAAGCTAATTCTTCATCTGCTTCATGTTGAGATAAATATTTGCAGGAACTGTTTTATTATACATTTCATTGTAGGCACAAGTAGAATGCAGTAGGCTTAAGTGATTGTCAGATCTATTGCTATATGATGGCTTTGAAATTCCATTCTCTTTGCAGGAAAACATCTGAGTGTTACATTCACATAACTTTCTCTAATCACTATCATTTATCACTTTCTCTACCATGTACATAGTAGGCAGAGAACGTATTGCATTTCATCCAAAAATTCAATATCATGATTTCGCTGGAAATACATCTTTTGAGGCCCTATAAACCCCCCCCCCCAAAAGGATTTTTAGAAAAAGGTCCATGTGTGTGTGTCTGTGAACAGCATAATTCAAAGAAACAAAAAGTAGGATAAATACCAAACTTGGGATTAATGTTCAGTAGCTTCCAAAGATGCAACACAAAGGTTTTCAACAAAATCCTTCACACTAGGGTTGCCATAATCTGATAATCCAAAACCAGGACATTTTTTAACCGTTTGTTTAATCAATTTAAGGAAGTGAAATTTTGAGGAATAAGGAGCCCTAATATAGGAGAAATGTGCATTTAATTAATAATCCAGAGGACTGCAATATTGTATTTCACTTAAGTAAACACATGTTATCAAAAATGTATTAAACGTATTCAGCACAACTTAATGTATTCAGTATTAACAATTAAGTTTTTTTTTATACCAATTGTATTACTAAGAACCTGGAACAGAAGAAAGGAACTTGGTATTGTTCACAATAAGTTTATGAAACTCATTACAATGTATATTTTTCATATTGTATGTATTTGCAGCACTGCATTAACTGATTTTATTGTTAACCTATTCCTTTCTGAGCACTCGTGAGGGAGAAATTCTCTCTATATTGGTGTTATGACTAGGAATGGAGAAATAATATACCACAATTTTTAGCAACTCTGAATACTGTTCACCAGAAATGCAATTATGAGTGCAGGCAAGCCATTTCTTATGTGACAACAAATTCTCAATAATATCATCCTTCACCTACACCAAAAAAAACCATTAAATTTGTTGAAGTTGAGTTCAAATATAGTAAAATCGCAGATTTTTGTCTTTGCAGCCTGGATGTTTTCATTTACCATAAAATCATAGACAGTTCATGAAATCCATGGCATATGGCAACTCTACCCAATACCAAACTACCCTTTATATGGAATATTTTTTAAAATGTTCGATGTTCTGAAAAATGTATCTAACACTAATTATGACTAAAATACCATATATTACAGATATTTATACAACAAAAATTAAAGATATACATTTTATTTATCATGTAAATGTCTTAAACAAATCGTATTTTAATCAAAATTGTTAGGCGCCATTTTGGAGAAAATCTAAATTTTGAAAAATCCTCTACGTAAAAGGTAGTTTGGGGTGGGAAGTTTTCTTGAAAATCCTTTTGTCATGTCTATGAAAGATGCTGAACCTAAATACCAGTTTGGTATTTATCAGACATTTCGTTTTTGGGTTATGCAGTTCACAGATACAAACACATTGACCTCTGTCCAAAATACTTTTTTTTTTATTCAAAACATGTATTTCTGGTGAAACGTCAACATCAAATTGTTGTGTGGAACAAAATACTTGCTTGTCCCTACTTATAACTAGGAATAAGTAGGTTATACTTTACTTACAGAAAAAGTAATAAGGTTCTGTGGTTTCATACTGAAGCTTGCAGAAGAGCTTCAATTGATTATATACTACATGATCAAAAGTATCCGGACACCTGGCTGAAAATAACGTACAAGTTCGTGGCGCCCTCCATCGGTAATGCTGGAAGTCAATAAGTTGTTGGCCCACCCTTAGTCTTGATGACAGCGTTCACACTTGCAAACATACTTTCAATCAGGTGCTAGAAGGTTTCTTGGGGAATGGCAGCTCATTCGTCATGGAGTGCGGAACTGAGGAGAGTATCGATGTAGGTCGGTGAGGCCTGGCACGAAGTCGGCGTTCCAAAACATCCTAAAGGTGTTTTATAGGATTCAAGTCAGGACTCTGTGCATGCCAGTCCATTACAGGGATGTTATTGTCATGTAGTCACTCTGCCACAGCCCATGCAGTATGAACAAGTGCTCGATCGTGTTGAAAGAAGCAATCGCCATCCCCGAATTGCTCTTCAACAGTAGCAAGCAAGAAGGTGTTTAAAATATCAATGTAGGTCTGCGCTGTGATCGTGCCACACAAAACAACAAGGGGTGCAAGCTCCCTCCAGGAAAAACACGACCACAACATAACACCACCACCTCCGAATTTCACTGTTGGCACTACACACACTGGCAGATGACGTTCACTGGGCATTCGCCATACCCACACCCTACCATCGGATCGCCACATTGTGTACCATGATTTGCCACTCCATACAACGTTTTGCCACTGTTCAATCGTGTAATGTTGACGCTCCTTACACCAAGCGAGGCGTCATTTGGCATTTTCCTGCATGATGTGTGGCTTATGAGCAGCTGCTCGACCATGGAATCCAGGTTTCTCACCTCACACCTAACTGTCATAGTACTTGGAGTGGATCCTGATGCAGTTTGGAATTCCTGTGTGATGGTCTGGATAGATGTCTGCCTATTACTCTTTACGACCCTCTTCAAATGTCGGCGGTCTCTGTCAGTCAACAGAAAAGGTTGGCCTGTACACTTTTGTGCTGTACATGTCCCTTCACGTTTCCACTTCACTATCACATCAGAAACAGTGGACCTAGGGATGTTTAGGACTGTGGAAATCTCGCATACAGACTTCTGACACAAGTGACACCCAATCACCTGACCACGTTCAAAGTCTGTGAGTTCCACAAAGCGTCCCATTCTGCTGTTTCACGATGTCTAATGACTACTGAGGTCACGGATAATGAGTACCAGGCAGTAGATGCACCTAAGATGAAAAACCTATGTTTGTGAGGTGTCCAGATACTTTTGACCACATAGTGTATGCACACCAAATGAAGACATCAATGCCTCATTCATAAGATCTAGAATAGGTAAATATTCAGTGATGTCAATCTCAGATTGTCATATGCAAAAGTAAAACAACTATGTCAGTGGCAGCTCATGTCCTGCCTTTAAATTTAAACCACAAATACTTTTAAATAATGTCTGCATAAATTATCAACTCAAAGAAAGATAGAATTTGGATGTTTAACATCTGCACTGTAGTATACAAGCACATGGTTTAAACAGCTTCTCAGGTGAATGCAGATAACTAAGTGTGTGTGTGTGATAGGGCACATTCTCCATGTGTCCAGCCTTAGCAGGCAGAATGCTTTGGTTTAAAGAGTTTTTATGATGCACAAGGAAATGACAGGAAAGGTTCACAAAAGGGCATGCAGAATCTATGGACTTTGCTCACATATGTGCATTGAGCCTGTCCTTCCTATCATAGCAGCTGTAAGAGGAGCTTCCCTAAGCGATCTGTCTTGAGGTC
This sequence comes from Deroplatys truncata, assembly GCA_030765065.1. NCBI lineage: Eukaryota > Metazoa > Arthropoda > Insecta > Mantodea > Mantidae > Deroplatys > Deroplatys truncata. The sequence goes on along the minus strand of CM060988.1, from coordinate 6,007,582 downwards.
AATGTTATTACTTCCCATCAGCTTTTGCACTGTGGCTTAAGAGGAATCTAAACTATATCCATATACTGGCTGCTTATGGCTTTCTTAAGGTTTTTTATTTTTAATTATTATGTATATAATTAATTGAAATTAATTATACTTTTTAGAGACCTTAGTCTGGTCTTGGCAAGTTTTTAATGTAGAGTCAACTGAAAAATTCAATGCCACAACCGGGATTTGAACATTTCTCCCACCATTCTCTAACCCTTGAGCTACTGTGACAACATGCCTGTGGGACATTGTTAGAGCTATTTTTGAGAAAATAAATTTAAAAAAATGTTCCCCTGTGAAGGGTAGTGTGGAGTGGAGGAATTTTCTTGAAAATCTTTGTTGCAATTTTGGGAGATGAACTTATTGAACTTGGATACAAGTTTGGTATTTAACAGACTTTTCGTTTTTTAATCATGCCATTTACAGACAGACACATGTATATGGATCTTTTTTCTAAAAATGAATTCAGAGAATGTCAAAATGTGTATTTCCAGTATAATCTTGGTATCAAATTTTTGTGTGGAATGCAACACTTTCTCTATTTGCTATAATTAAGTAGTGTATGTGTGTGTCTAATGCTCAGGATTTAGCAACAAAGCGATTCTCCTTCTTGCTTTCCAATGTTTTGGGGTCAAGTGTGGATACAATCTATTCACAGATTAATAAATGATCCATATTCATTTCTTCTTCCTTATTGCAAAACAGACAATTGGAGATGGTAGCAATCCAATTTTGTGTAGATGTTTGCTGAGGCAGTAATGTCCAGTGGTAAGTCTGAACATGATGATGGCTGTTTTTTGAGGTAGTTGAAGTATTAGATTCAAACTTTTTATGAATTTCTCTCCTTTGGAATTTCATATATTTGTAGTTAATTTTGAGTTATAACCATTATTGATTTTCTTCTTAATGATTCATTTAACTCATTCCAGTAGCACTTTTGGTTGTTCTTCTCCTTGAATTTTGGTTCCTTTTTTTGCTAAGATGTCTGCTTTTTCACTATTACTCAATCCACAATATGCAGGAATCCGTTGTGGGAAAAAGCTGGTGGTTAAGAAGTTGAACCTCCTAACTAGGTCCAAGGGATCCAATGACAACAGGAGCATTCATTTAAGCTTAATAAAGGTTAAAAAGGATGAAGCAATCGCCTATAAACAAAATGGTGTCCTTTATAAAAGTGATTGTTATAGTTAAAATAAAGATGAATCTCAAAGTAATAATCTAGTAGAGAAAGTAATAAAATTCCTAGTCTGAAAAAAAACTGGTTTCCTGTAATAAATGACTAAGGAGTGCTGCAATATTCTATTAAAACAGAAGAGATTCTTGAGATTTGTGCTATTGTTAACTTTATTTTAAGAATAAACAGTTCACTGAGAATAGCAGGTATCGAAAAAAATAATACTGCACAATATATGAAACTGTATGTATAAGCAGAAAACTTGTTGGACAAGTTGTTCAGCAATTCAGTAGCTGAAACATACAACATGTGTCTAGCTTTAAATGCCTTAAGTTACTTATGATACTAGTGTATTAATGTAAATTACACAGGGGCTCACTTGGCTTAACCAGTCATAGCACTATTGCTAACACCTAAGTAACATTTTCCTTCCTGTTTGATAAGGTACACATCAAATCTCAGTTTATTTCAGGTTACCACACTAAAGGTGTATTTCAACATAGCCTATTGTGTTCCGACTGTGCAGCGACCATGTTCCTACCACGTCATATCATTTTGATCTTCACCTAACCTACCATGTTCCCGAGTGTGCACCGGCTATTTTCATGCTTGATTTGTCCACAGATGGACCCAGGGAGAGGCTAAGAGGGTCTATAGCCTCTCTCTTAATTACGGGAAGGGGGAAAAAAACATACAAACTGTGTTACTTTGGTAAAGTCAAAATCAACACTTCTCTTTCTACTAATTTTACTTAAACCAATGACTTCTATTCATTCACAGCCAATAAGTGAATTTACCATAGTAGCAGACTATGCCTCAAAAGATGTTCCACTAACTAAAGAAAGAAAAGAAAAGCATAGGCTGAAACAAATATGCTTTATATTTACTATTAAATAACTTCTGAATAAGAATTAATGTCTCATTGCAATGAGCATCAATGGCGTAAAGTAAAACTGATAGTCAAACTACTTAACATCATATATGTTTTTCGGGCTTGTAGGCCATAGTCCAGTTGTGTCCAGCATTTTCATGGAAGTCTTGAATACAGCTCTGGAGTCTAGACAGGGCCTACAAGCCCAAAAAATATATATAATGAAAATGCCGGCCATGAAAGCCTTAGGAGTTATGTACCGAAATATTATGTTTAAAAGGCCTCTTTATTTAATAAATAATTTCATAACTTTTCTCAAAATTTAAATTAAACTTTGCACCCAAAGACTATTTTGTGGATCACTTATATGATGTCTGAAAGTTAAAATTTTCTACTATGCACTGCATTTTATTCATTGGTAAGGTATCTTTCAAAACATGTTAGCTCCTCCCTAAAAAATTGCTCATATGCCTCTGATTTCATCTCATTGTTTTGTTAGTTGTTTCAATAAGCAATGAAAAGACATTGTTATACTCTGTGGCTTTACTGAAGAGACAAGATATTTTCAACTTTTCGCCTATAACCTTCCAGATGCTAGGTTTAATCAGCATGTTGTCATAATTTTTATGTGACAGATCGTATAGCTCTAAGTACTACTAAACCAGTGAATGGCTTCCCTGAACAATGCACATGAAATGTAATCGTATCATTAGAGAAAATGCCAGAAATAGCCAAACTGCATGAAGCTGCATTTTTACATAGCCTACTGCATCCTCGTCACTTTCATAAAATCAACCTCATGACTGATGGCCGACAGCATGCTCGGTGCACAGTAGGGTCTCGCTAGGTCTAGGTCAGCTCTCTTCGTAAATTATATGGAAGGCGCTCTTTAGTTATTCCTAAACACAGTCTATGCATGGTAGGCGTGGAAATCCACCTTTAAGAGACAAAGAAATACATACAAAACCTTTTCATTATCCTTTATAAATCTCTCTTACAAAATATATCTCTGGTACTGAGTTCCTTTCACTCTGAAAAGATAAATAATGAACTTGCTTGCATATAAAAACCTATTTCATAAAACCTTTTAAGTACTGCATACTTGCCAACTTTCTGAAATTGAAATGTGTAAAACTTTCCCTTGTCCAGCAAAACATAATAATTAGACAATGATATGAAATTTAGAATGGGAGTAAATGTATAACAATTAAATATTAAATAAATGGGGATTCCGTTTTATAAGAATCCTTGAAGATCTGGTGGTACTGCTTCTTTCTGTTTCACATGTTGAAATTCTTCCTGGTGTCACAATAAACATGTATTAGAGCAAACAACACCACTTCCTAGGCTATGCACAGACTTGAGGTCTGATGTAAACTATTAACAAAAACTATCATAAGAAATGATAAACTGACATCCTGCAGCTATAGAATGTGAATAAGATAAGCAGTTTACGTAACAGTGATGAATTTACAATAAATCATGTCATCCAATACTGAATGTTAGCATGGATTTACTGCTCGTTACTAGAGGTGACTAGTGCTGCAATAAAATTTTAAATCTGCATGCTATGCATTTTGTTGCAGCCTAGTCAAGGGGGACCATGATTGTGAAGAAGGATAGACACACAGATAAACTCTGGCCTATCATAGCACTGTACATTCTGTCATAATCTTAAGTTATAATATAATGTAATAGAATTTACTGCTTTGTCATGTCTGTGATGAAAATCTGTAACACTGTCCACAAAGCCGCAAAAATGCCTCCTTTACCATAAAGTCTCAAAAAAAAAAGGCATATAGTCCTGTACATTTTATGAGCAAACCATAAAAGTTGGCAAATATGAGTACTGGTATCCAGTGGTACCCACTCATTTCTATACTGAGAAAAAGTTTGAAAGTACCCAATTAAAAAATTGAAAATATAACATAAAAAAACAAATTCTTCCAAAATGCATCTGTTAAATGCTTAATTGTTTCACTAATGTGCACTCATTGTTTGTTTTGAAAAAGACTATAGCTTTTGTGGAAGAGGAAAGGAATCAAAGATTGAGTCTATTGATTGCAATGTTTGTAACACTTGATTTTCACATTCTTCATTGATCTGCATCACATCCTGTGGAGTATTCTCAATATCATTATTTCCATCTGGGAATTCTTCATCACAAAGTAAGACTTTATTTAGATCATCATCCAACTGTGGCACATCTTCATCTCTTGTCCCCAAAGACCCGAATAACTCCTGGTCTGAGAGAGGTTCAGTAATGTTTCTTGTTGAAGCACTCAATTCACATGCCTCTGCTGCACTTGTTTGTTGTGTACCGTTGAAGCTGTCTACTATGGCTGTTAACTGTTGAATCTGCATATCATTTAAGTTATTAAATGTGATGGTGAAACTGTCAGTATTTTTAATTACATTGTCTGTTATGTCACTGCTGTTACTTTGGGGACTAATCTGCAGTGATCCTGAAGTCACTTGCTGCAAACAGTGAACTAATGTGTTACTTTCCTGTGCATACGCTTGGGAATTCAAACCATCAAGAAGAATTATAGTTCCATCATTTGTCAGAAGAGGAACATAATTAATTGTTTTATCACCGACATCTACAATAGGTTCTGTTGGAATATTCACATTCTTACTAACATCATTCACATTTTCTACTACAGGAACTGTTTTAACACTACTTGATGAGTCAGAAGTTTTCTCTGGAGAATTTGAAATAACCTGCATGTCCTTATTCGATGACACAGTGTTTGGATATTGCTTTTTCTTTGATACTATAACCAGTTTTTCTTCACTTTCAGGGTGATGGTTTTTGAAATGAAGTTTCAGTTTATCTACTCTCATAGTTTGATAAAGGCAAAGAGGACAATGTTGCATGAATTCTTCTGCAGTGCTATCATGTTTGATTGCATGCCGCCTCAAGTTTTTTGACTGTGAGAAAGATCGTCCACATATTTCACACTGGTATGGTTTCTCCTTGTTATGTGTTAGAAGATGAGACATGACGTTTTGCTTCCTTACTGACTTGAAGCTGCAGTCTGTGTGGGGACATGTGAACACGGAACTTGTGTGTATAAGAGTATGTGCTCTAAAAGTACTCTGATATGCTGTACTGAATCCACACTCAGAACAGAGATGTTTCTTTTCAGTGGAATGGACCGTCATGTGACTCTGGAGGCCTTGTTTCCACTTAAATGCTCGACTACAAACAGTACATGAGAATGGCATCTCTGTAGAGTGCTTGGGGGTGTGAGTGTTAAGCGAAGCTCGGGTCTGAAATCTGAGATTGCAGATGCTGCAAAAGAATGGTTTTGGATGATTGTGCTGCTTCAAATGATCTTTTAGTTTTTCAGAGCTTTCGGCTTCAAACATGCATAAAGAGCATACTGTCTCTTCATGATCCGATTCCAAAAGGTGTTTGATGAGTGCAAAAGCTTTGTGATTTGAATACCTGCAGGAATAGCACCTATACAATCTACCCCGATGTGTCTCACGGTGCTGACGAAGAAGAGTAGAAGTCTCAAATTTCTTATCACATATAGAACAAATGAAATCTTTTTTCTCTACAGTGTTGCTTACATCTTTTATTTCACTTCCACTCATCACTTTACTAACACAGTTTCCTTCATTTTCATTATCCCTCCTATGCTCTACTAACTTCTGTGCATGCTCTTCTTCCATTGTTAATGCAAATTCAGTCTTCTGCCTTTTTACTTCAGTATGCTCCCTTATTACAGTTCTTTTCCTTTTTTGGTTTTGCTGTTTTTCAGTATATTTACTGCAAATTACCAACAACTCAGGAACTCTTAAGACTGTGCTCAGTAGCTTAATATGTTCCAGATGTTCATTTTGAATCTGAATTTTTCCAAGGTACATGAAATCAATTACTTTACTGGTACAATCTGCGCACATTTTCACTTTCTCAGAAACAGAAGGCATATTTAAATTTAGAGGTTGTCTTATTGACCACTGGTCTTTAACACAGTTGCAAGCAAGTTTACTGCTCCCAGAATGTTTCTCTTCGGGATTGGAAAGAAAAATATCATTGAAGTATGAGCTAAACGATGCCAATACACAAGAATGCGCACTGAATTTCTTATCATAACAATGCAGCACAACATCACATAACCGGCCAGTTTGCTTCTGGCTGTATAATGATGACAATAATTTGTTTGGCAGGCTTGGGTTAACTGAAAGAAACATTTCTTCTTTGCGTGTAACTACCATTTTATCTTTTCATGTATTCTACTCTTTCCTAAGCCATAACCTGTATATTTTTTTGTTTTCCGGGCCCATACAAAATACAAATGTATACAAACAAAAACAAATGCAGTTCAAATGCATAAACACAACTTTCAGCTGTCATAATAACCAGCAGACTGCTGTTTTACATGTCACCAATATACTAATAATTGGAGTTCACTATGAATCCTCGTAATTTTTTTTCAGGTGTTATGCAATATTTAATCTTATTTAAAAATATGGTATATTAATTTTAAAAGAACTTGAAATAACCCTAAATATGACACTGTAAAAAATAAATAGAGAAAAAAAAAGCCGATATGATGAATAAATTGATACCATGATACCAATGTTGCTGAGCCTGTTCATATCATTTGTTACAGTAGAGTAACAAAGTAAAGTTCGTAATTAATATTAAACATGCTTATATTTTAGCGTTTACAATTTTGTATGAATTTTTTGGTGCCTCAGAATAGGAAATATGTCAAAAATAATTCACTTATGTCGTTATGACTTACCTCCGATCCGAATGATAACAAACAATGTGATAAGTTTGCGGGGTGGAATTCTTCGTTCTCCTAAGTTAACCACTTGTGGAACTTTTGTACATAATTGTAGGTTCAAATCATCGGAAAAGAAAAATACTTCAGATTCTTCACAGCTTAGTAAAGTCAAATCTACGGAAATAGGTGCGCCTACTTCTTACGAACAAAGTAAGCTCACAAACTTTACAGTAGACAATGAGTCGTATAGATGTACTTAACTTATGTTTAATGAAGTAAACCAGTAAACGATTATAAACGAAACATTCGGTATGTTAAAGTTAGCACGTAAGTAAACATGCATTTAAATGAGTGGCCAAGCAGATTTGATTATCTGTTTGTAATTGTATTCCTTGGTTAAACAGTCATAGAATAATTGGCATAGACCTGTAGTAAGTAGAATCGGCATGCATCACTGCATCATACAGCAACCGGTCACATTCAGTAGACCACAGAATTTTGCTGATCAGTGTCAAAGTTCTACTGCAGAAAAATAAGATATGTAGGTAGACTGTTCTGTTTGTTCTCCATAGCATTTGATTTGAACTCATGCTAAAATGTACCTCATTATGACTAGTGGTAAAAGATAAATCATACTCTTTTACAGTAGAACTTGTATAAATACCTTTATATAATAATTGACCCTCTTATACATAGATACTTTACAGGCAGTAAAAACTTATTGGGATGAGTTGGGGAGTAAGACTACATAATGTCTGACATTTGGCCTGATTTTGGCATTGGATTTTTTTCTTACACTTAAACCAGGCTTCGACTGAAGAGTTGTATTAACAGCAGTGAGTTTAATCCAGAGCAATACAACACAAAAGTGAAAGGAAAATGTAAGCAAAAAAAGTGAATACTACAAAGGAAAAATTTACTCATTCAATTCTACAGTTCATTTGCTTGCACGTTATAATGGGGGTTATAACGTGCAAGCAAATGAACTGCCTTATGGGTGTCACTTCTGCTATATAACCTTTGTAACAATCCAAAAATTGAATAATAAGTTCCCCATTTACTTTGCCAACATAGAGTAGATATACAAATATCCACTTCATAAGAATACTGAAGGTGCCTTTGTTAGCCTGTTGGTCCAACCATGTTATGGGTTATACAACTTGTTGGATGATTGGTGGTGGATTCAGAAAGTTGGATGGTTTTGCCTTTCCAACAAATGCAACCATGCCAATCGTTGGTTTGGTTGTACAATAAACCTACACACTTTAACAATATGTTGCAATATAGTGCATTAAGCAGAAGGTCACCCTCCGTGGACTAGTGGTACCGTGCTAGCCTCTAGTTCCCAAGGTCACGGGTTCAAACCCAGTGGAGGGCGATGGATTTTTTCAGGCGTAAAATCCTTAGCATGGCTTCCATCGGAAGGTAAGTAAAGCCGGTGGTCCCATGTTGTAGATTTACAGCATGTATAAGAACCTCAAGCCTGATAAGAGGCCTCTGAGCAAACTTTCCGGTCTTTCACGCCTAATATAGAATGGGACGCTAAGGACCATAGTAGTTAGAGTATCGCTAAATAAAAAAATAAAAATAAACCTCAGTAAGCAGAAGACATAAATCAGGAAAGGATCAGTGATTGGTACTAGCAGATAATTATTTTGACTCTTCACCCAGCACTGCAAAATGTGTGCAAATTGAATGGGTGTTCACAAAAACTGGGATAACTATCATCTTATCAAAATTGAGAAAAGAGAACCTTTACAGATGCCAACAAAACAAATCACCCATAGATTCTAGAACACATAGGAATAAAATAGCAATACAGCTCTCTTATACAGTTATGCCATCTACATACTTGCTGATCTAAAGTGCAGAGTGAGCCAAATTTTGTTATAATAAAACAAAATGGCATGTTTTCATAAACTATCATAAGTTTTGTATCTCATTGCACAGATTTAAGGTTAGCCGAAATCAGAGAGGATGTATTACAGTTTCTGCAGTAGGTCTAGGCATGTAACTTCTTTTTTAAATTGATGGTTTTTGCGAGCACCCACTCAGTATGTCTGCATGTAACAATCTAATAGCTGCAAGCCATTCTTATAAAAAAAGTTTGTTAGAAATTGAACAAGTGTTGAATTTGAGCATATCTTGCTTAAAAAGTAGCAGAATATCTTCACTGATGTAGAATTTAAAGGTGTTATTCACATATTAGGTTGTGATATCTATCCTCTCTTTCTTTATTTCCATGAAACATCAGAGCAGCAAAATTGTAATTGTTCTCATTACTTTTGTAATATCTGAAAAAAACAGTTGCTATTTTTCCAACAGATTATTGGCCAACACCTACTTATTACTCTCCGTAGGTTATACAGTATACTCAATTTAGATGACTAACTTACTGAATATATGCAATTTCAGTTTGTAACTCTCCATTTGATTTAAGTGTTAGATTGCTTATTATCATTCAGCTAAGATCAAATGTTTGTATTTATCTGATTCTAAATTAACAAAGGTCTCCTGCAGCCTTTATAAAATCTGGATAAACTGTCTTACTCTGCATCATAGATTGTTCGCAGTATTAATGTTTTGAAGTATTTGCTCAGCTGTTCCAAAAGTATGCTAGTAGCTGCTTAGATCAGCTTACAGCACTGAAAGCTTCATTGTTTTTATCTCTGGGAACACTGAAAAACACTATACAAAAAAAAAAAAAAATCTTATATGTTGCATTCACATGACCTTCTCTACTCACTCTTCTGCAAATTATTCGTACAAAAGTTATTCTTCTATCTACTTCGTGTTAATTGAGATAAACTTTCATTACACATTTATACATTTTGTTGTAGGTATAAGAAGAATACAGTAGGCTAAAGCGATAGTGAATTTTTAAAAAAGTTGGTTGCTATGTGATGGCCTTGAAATTCTCTTTGTATGACCATGAGAAAAAATGAATAATGACTTACTGCTTGAAAAATGTGTAAGTAATTGAAAATTCAAACCAATAGCTAAGAATATGTCAGAAATGTTGTCACAAAAGTTTTTAATTGACATAAATTGCTTTGTTTAACGAGATCAGTATTTTTTGTGTAGTAAGATTTTGTCTATCTGTTACGGTTTCACAGTTATACAAGTCATTCAGAATAAAGAGGACTTCACAGGCTATTTGCAGAAAATTCATGTTATACCTACATTTCCTTTTTGTGGTACAAATATTTTGCATGTAATATTTCTTTAATCATACAAATCAAAACTGTTAGGAGCCGGTTGGGAAATTCACTTGAAAATGTGTGTGTCACATCTTTAAGACCTTGAAGTTAAATACCAAGTTTAGTATTTAACTGACGTTTTGTTTTTGAATTAAGAGTTATATTGTTCACACACATGCACGCGCAGGTCTTTTTCTAAACATTTCTTTTTAAATTCAGGTAGCCTTATAACATGCACTCCCTAAGACAAAAAAAAAATTCAGCCGACTCTTGAAGCATATATTTGTTGAAGTTCAAATTGTTTCTGTGGCCGGTTCTGGATGCATGCCTTTAGCTTCATTCTATTGTAATTCATTCATATGAGTGTCAGCTGGTGAATATGTGGTGACAGCCAAGTGGATGTAAGCAGGTATATATCAATGAGACCTACCGAGGTTTGTATCCCGAGCATAATTTTGTTGCTGTTGTTGTCTTTTGCACAGAAAAATGCAGTGTTTATTATGCATATTGTAATATAATTTCCAATTACGAAGGCTTATTTGATTTCAAGGCATTTATGTTCACAAATGTTCATTTTCAAACTAGACATGAAATAAATAAATATTATATTCCTAAATGAAAAGTCAAATAAAAAATAGAAATTAACTTAAACCCTCTGCTTCTATTACTGTGCTCATTATGCATGGATGATATCAAATGCTAGCCAAATTTTCATGAGAGGATACTTCCTCCCAAGCATCCTGCATTTCATCCCACAAAACCTCTTTTGTCTTGTATCGCCTTGCAGGCTAATTTAACTCCAAAACTTTCTTCACCTCTGCCCAAACATTTTCAATAGGATTCAAATCTGGTGAGCAAGGAGACCAAACAGTCATTGTGATATCTTGCCTTTGTGAGAACCAGTTTGAAACCTGATGGCTTGTGTGGACAGGATGGTTATCTTACTGGAATTCAATCATATTCCATAGGGATATCTAGTCCTTACAGAAGAAACTATAGTGTTTTCGAGGATATCTGTATACTGCTGGCTATTTAATATGCCTTCAAGCTGCCACAACACACCTAGATCATCTCGTGACATCCAACCCCAACATGACCCAAATATGGGACCATGGCAACCATTTGTGCTGCCACGTATTTTGTGTCGTAATGTTTTCTTCTAAGGTGGTAGACAATTACTCTTCCCCATTTGTAGATGTAAATGTCACCTCATCTGTTAATATAACCCTATTCCAGTTATAGTTGACATTTTCTTCTGCAAATGCAAGCCAAGAAAATCTGTGATCATCAATAAAACACTGCTTCATAGCTGCCAATCGAGCAAACAGCCCTGCTGTAGTCAAAACGACACAAGGCTGTGTGGTTTGATCCGGGAAATTAGAATTATTTCTAATTGTATACACATGCTGGAAGAGATTGCTTTCATAAGTGCAGTGTCCTACTGAGGAGTGGACAAACGTTTTTGACCTGAATCCCTTCCCTGGATACTGCACCAACCTCATAGCCATAGATATAGGGACTTTTTTTTTTTAAATTTATTATGGATGCTTTTTAACTGCTGTGGTCCTTAGCATCCCATTCTATATTGGATGTGGAATACTGGTAATTTTGCTCAGAGGCCCCTTTATCAGGCTTGAGGTTCTTTTACGTGCCGCAAATCTACGACATGGGACCACCAGCTTTACTTCCCTTCCGAAGGAAGCCATTCAAAGGATTTTTACACTCCAAAAAATCCATCGCCCTCCGCCGGGCTTGAACCCGCGACCTCGGGAACTAGGGGCTAGCATGGTAACCACTACACCACAGAGGATGACATATAGGGAGTTGAAGCCTGAGATACAGAGTATCCAGCAAAGTTCATTAACGTAAGGAGAGATCTCCTTGTAGCTTTGACTTTATGTGTGCATTCAGCCATAGCAAAAGTCGTATGTTTGCTAACATATCATGCAAAACTCCAAGGCTATGAGATGCATGCAGATGATCATGCAGCAGCATTCATAACTGAAGATTGAGACAAAGAAAGTCAATTAAATATTTGGTTTAGTTTTCACTTTAGAATTCTTACTAATAATGACATTTATTTTGAAAATGAAAGCAGTAATTTGTGTTTTTATGCATGAATGTCTTAACATTAATAAATATCTTGTACATGGTATTGCCATATATTTAGCAAATTAAAATTTAAGTAATAAAAACAAACATACACCCAAGATTTGAACCAGGTTGTTCCAATTACGAGACACATGCATTTCACTGTTTGGCTCCATGCATAAAACCACAATCAAAGGCATCTTCCTACTTATCGCATAGCTTTTAAATGAACACAGGGTGGTACTAAATTGTGTATGGTGAACACAGCATCAGCGAATACATCTGATATTTTCCAAATTGAACTCCCTCTCTGGCTGTTGCTCATTTGTTTTGTTTAGGGCTCTATGTATTTTAGGCAAAATCCTGATATCAAGTTTTTAGGTGGAATACAATACTTCTTGTATTTACTATAGGTGAGTAATTAGAGAAAGTAATAACCCTTAAGCACTGAAGGAACTCAAAAGAAACATTTTAGGAGAAATTGGTTCCATTGTAGTTTTAGAACTGCAGATTGTCAATGAGAGTTTCACAATATGTTGGAAAAATGGGAAACACTGCTTAAACAGAATGGATACAAAATTGTATTATTTACAAGGTGCATTTTGAAACTAAGTTCCGATGACCGAGAAAGATCAATAGGTAAGAAATATTTACAGAAATTCACTTGCAAATTCTCAACATAGTCACACCATTATTGAGGCATTTATTGTGCTGGTGCACCAACATTTGTATGCCCGTGTTATAGGAATCTGCCACCAACATGAAGTCACTCTCAGCATTGTCCTGTAAACGTTTTCCTGCCAGAGACAGAAGAGGTGGAAGTCACTTGGTGCAAGGTGGGGCTGTAGTGTCGATGGTCAAAAATTAAATTAAACTGAGTTTTATTTATGGACGCTCTTTAACTACTATGGTCCTTAGTGTCCCATTCTATATTGGGCGTGGTAATTTTGCTCAGAGGCCTCTTTATCAGGCTTGAGGTTTTTTTACGTGCCGTAAGTCAATGACAAGGGACAACCGGCTTTACTTCCCTTCCGAAGGAAGCCATGTTAAGAATTTTTATGCTCAAAAAAATCCATCGCCCTCCTCCAGGTTTGAACCCGCGACCTTGGGAACTAGAGGCTACCACTAGTCCACGGAGGACGACTCGATGGTCAAAGACCTCCCATCCAAACTAAAGCAACTTCCCATGTGGCATGAGGCGTATGGGGTCGTGCATTGTCATGCAAAAGTGTAATGCCTCTTGTCAACATTCTATGTCTATTGTTATGGATTGCCCTACTCAGATTTCACAATGCCTGACAATACGAATTAGCATTTGCCGTCTCCCCTCGTGGTAAAATGGACACCACGTTGATCCCAGAAAACAGTGCACATAATTTTTTTGACAGAAATTGCTTGAATTTGGTCTTCAGAGATGAAGCACTATGCTGCCAATGCATGGATTGTTGTTTTGTTTCTGGTGTGGCATGCAACACTCATTTTTCATCCCCAGTGATAACATTGTCAAGAAAATCATCACCTTTCTCTGTGTACTGCTGGAGGAATATCAATGCTGTTGCCAGACGTTTGGTTTTGTGTTCATCTGTCAACTACTTTGACACCCATCTTGCACATACTTTCCGAAAACCAAGTCACCAGATGACAATATCGTGCACAAATGAGTAAGAAATCTGGGGGAATTGACCAGAGAGTTCCAAAATTGTGAAGCATTGGTCCTGCACATTTGTTTGACCCTCTGCACTATCGTCTGAACATACCGTTGCTCATAATGTGGCACAATTGGCGGTGGATCCCTGCTGGAGAATGCTTCTGACATGCAGAAACCTGATAACTGCACAAAGGTTGCAGTTTGTGGGAGACAATATTAATGCAGCCATTTTCTCCTACTGCCTTCCCAAGACAAAGTGCATTGCATTATTTCCTCTCTACTGCTACATCCTGTCCCACTACTCTGGAAACAATTGGAACTAATTTCTGGATGCACCTCATAATGAACAAAACCTAACTTTTAAAACATTGAAACATTGTGTTAAAAAACATACCAGCAGCAACTCAGGCTGGAACTGGCTGAATGAATTCTTCAAAATATTTAAGCTGCAGGCATTATGAATATAAAAAAGTTATTAAATTGAATTAATTTACACATTTCAGTAAAAGAGACAACGAAAACAGCTTCATACTTGGGAGTGATTGTGATTGGTGTTGGAGTAACTTTGGTGTTGTTTTACCAAATCTTCCAAGAGCTGTTCTCTAGCAAGAGTCCGAACACTGTATATACAAGAGCTCTAGAAACCTGTTCTTGTGATCCTCGCATCTTGAATGCACTAGGTGAGCCCATCAAGGGGTTTGGTGAGGAAACGAGACGTGGCCGAAGAAGACATGTAAGGTGAGCTTTTGTGAAGTAGCTTCTCTAAATAAATAATGACCGTCAGAAGAAATCAGCATGTTTTTTAAAACATATATAGTTAAGAATGCTTTAATACCATTACTACTCAAATAGTGTACATGTCTGAAATATTTTTACTTAACCCTTTGCTGCGCATAGAGTATTAGCTAGTTGTTCTCCAAGCAGAATTGTGTCCATTTAAATTCTGAGCTGCTACTACAGATGTTAAACTAAAAGTGACCTATATGCACGCATAATTATATATTTTAGTAGTTAAATTAAATTGACTAATTAATAACTCATTTAAAATTGGTTTGAAGTAAATAAGATTAAATGTTATTTCAATAATTTATAACTGCAAACATCAACCCCTTTGTAGACAAACAACACTTATATACATGCACCCCTTTGCAATGCATCTTTATAACTCCGCAATATTAATGGCAATGGAATTTGTTACTTTAGGATGTTAAAAACCGGAATAAAATCTGCTATACTTAAGTAAAATAAATACAATAATTTCTGTAAAATTGTTATGGTACTCACCCTTAAAATGTTTACATCCCTGCCATTATTGCAGTGAAGATATTGCAGCATGTCCATAACATGTTAGCTAGACTGTTCTCTTGCACCATACAAATGTTATATATACAATTAAGATTATTAATGGTTTCATATGTACACCCTTGTATTAGTTTTGAATTTCCACCCCCTTTGCCTCATGATAATTGAGGAAGCACCCAATTCTACACAACGCAATGTCACACTGTTTGCACTTGTATTGTGACTGTATGCCACGACCTGATGGTGTTTTCCTTTTCTTCACTATGCACTGAGCACACGATTTCACCCGGCCTTGAATTTTTACGAGGGTGTGAAGAGAATTTGGTGCAGGAGAAGCAAAAGGTGGTCTACGTTGGTATCCCGCTCTCTTACGCGACGTGAAGTCTGCGATTAACTGTTGCACTAAATTTTGCCCGTAGTAAAGAAGCCTATTGCTATGAGCTGTAGAAGTAGGTCTGTTCGAAATGTCGTATATAATAATACGATTAACGATAGCAACATTCACTACGAAATGGAACACCATATTTTTGAGGATCGACCGACACTGTAATATTCCCTCCTTTGGTCTGCCAGATCAATCCCTGCCATATTACGAGTTTGTAGATAATAAAAGAACATCCCTGTTATGCCAAACAACCGCAGTTAGACCTTCATGTTGCAGTTTGCGAGATTCGCCCCTTTTCAATTTCAGTTTTTTCGGTTTTGAAAATTGTTTTGGCCAGTCTTTCCTTCCAGCATGAGTTGTACCACACACATACATTTTCTTGTCCAAAAGTAATTTCATTAGCTGCGTGGAAGTAAAAAAATTATCAAAATATACGTGATGCCAAAACCCCGTATATTTTTCACACATGTCTAAAACAACCTGTTCCCCAAGTAGAAGATCGCTGTTTCTCGCCTCTTTTTTCCCAGATAGATTTTACATTCCAATAAATACCCACTTATACTATCTGCAATACCACATGCCTTTATCCTCCATTTTGTTGGTTTAGCAGACATATATTGTTTTAAAAAGAAGCGTCTTTTGAAGCCTATCTTCGCTTCGTCAACAGAAAGTTCACGATTTGGTTTGTAGACACTCGCAAACTGTTTGATTATGTCTAAAGCAGGTCTTACTTTATACAGATAATCGTAAAAATTTACCCCCTAATCGTGGCCTTGTAGATTCATCATTCAGGTGAAGGTACTGCGATATCTCTTGAAAGCGGAGCAACGTCATTGCTTGTCTTACAATTGGACAAATGCAAAAATCCCCCAAAAAGTAATCTCTGGTTTCAGGTAAATCCACCATCCCCATATATATCAAAATACTTAAATAGGTCTATATCTCCCTTGAATTTTGTAACTTCCCATTTTGGATCCGCCTTTTTAGCTTGAATCTGAGCTGCATATCTGTTGGTTTCCTCCGCAATTTTTCCACAAAAATTGGAATCTATAAAAAGTTCAAGATAATCTATTTCTGGACTTCCTGTAGGAATAGAATGATTTGCACCATTAGGGGATGAAAATGTTTCTAACTTATTGAAAGTCAAATTGGAGGTCCACTTTGCCGGTACTGCTTTAGTTTTAATTTGTCTTTCACTAGCTTTAGCCCCCTGTTCTACTACCTGTATCTCAGCACTCTCACTTTGTTCCTTATCACTGTCTTCCACTAACTCACCAAACCAAGATTCGTCGGAGCTACTTTCGCGATCTAATTCCTCGTAAACTGCTGCAAGTATTTCTTTGCCTGTTACCAATACCTTTTTACTACAACGTTTTCTAGACCGTGATGTACTTGGAACAGCCTCCATCGTACTGATATGGCTATAAATGCGACAGGAAACTGCTTACTTACACAACTGCACCCGGCTGTAAACAGTTCTATTTATGGTTTGGTATTACATTCTGGCTTGCAAAATCGCTGGAACAATGCAGCAGGAGTACGTTTACATCAACACAGCTCCTAAAAGCTGAGGTCAGCATAAGCAGAACCTATATGAAATGATAAACACATTTACTACGTTCTACTACGCTATGCGTCGCAAAGGGTTAAAATAGTCTCATATCACTAATAACTGAAAGTTTTTGAAAGTGAGATTAACTCAAATTAATTGAGGGTCGATTAGGTTTACACTATATTTCACTCACTTATAAACATTGGACATTGTTTCAGGAAACTTTGTTCCCATCTTCAGCTTATAACCGACTATTTGATGTAGTTGTGTCGTCTCATGTTCTCTTGATGGCGGAGGTGGTGATATGAGCTCACTGAGTTGGTCCAATGGCACGAGATCAAAGTTCATAATTTGTTCCTTAATTTTTTTTATAATGTGGATGTTTTCCCATACTGAGAGCTCAGTTGGATAACTTGCTGTTCTAAGACGGTTGGCTTCCAGAATGTTATCATGGTTATTGTTCTAAAAATGTGCTGCTACGGCTGATTTTTCAATTTGTTTGCATTTTATGCAATGGGGGTGTTTTTTTAGTTTAGTTTTCAAGTTTCTTTTGTTTTGCCTATATATACACTTGATCGCAGTCTGCAGAATTAATCTAATATATACTTGATCTTTCAATGTGGGGGATTCTGTCTCTTAAAGATGTGCAAAGTAAATTTTGTATGCTGTATTTGTTTTGATGGCGGCGCCGTGGTCGAGTGGTTAGACCGCTCGCCTCTCACCGATTTGGCCCGGGTTCAATCCCAGGGACTCGCATGTGGGATTTGTGGTGGACAAAGCGGCATCTGGGCGGGTTTTCTCCGGGTTCTCCGGTTTCCCCCCACCATTCATTCCACCGACTGCTCCATCATTACCTTTCCTTTCCATTTCGCCAACATTTTGTTTCAACTACTTCCTTCATCCCATTCCAGGCATCGGGCTGATCACCCATCCTGGACATTCTGTCTGCTCCTCGACGGGCCTCTGACCCCAGGCACCTGCCTGTAAGTCCTACATAAGATGAGGTTAAACAGTGAATGAATGTATTTGTTTTGAGATGTCAGAATAATGTGTTTTCGGAATATTTTCTTAAATTTTTAATCTGCTTAAGGGTGGTATGTGAATTTCCTATGATGGAGGATTTCGTTTGGGGTTTTAATGTGGTAGTCTCCCTGATGGTTTTCAGTTTTTTGTGTTTGTTCATCTTGTATTGTGTTAGGACTGAAACCATTGACTGATGCTAAATGGAATATATGTAGTATGATCCCAAAATCATCAGGCGGAACCAGGAACTCACTTTTGGAATTTTTAGGAAATTCTTGCACACAGATGACTACATAAAGAATAATAGCTTGAACCCAGCAACTTGCAGTCTTCAACAGTTTAATATACAGACGGCTTAGTGCTCCCCTCAGCAAAGAGGAATATGATGAGGAACACCTAGTTCAACACAATTTAAACACACAGTTCAAGTAACTGTGCAGGCTATGATCAAGTATACATAGGCAGGACACAAAGAAACTTGAAAACTAAGCTAAAAGAACACCTCCATGTCATAAAATAGAAACAATTGAAAAATCAGCCATTGCAGCACATTTTTGGAACAACCATCATATATCATTCTGGCAGCCAACCATCGTAGAGCAGCAAGTTACCGACTAAGCTCTCTGTATGGGAAAACATCCACATTATAAAAAACAAGAGCCGAATTATGAACTTTGATCTCCTGCCATTGGACCAGCTCAGCGAATTCATATCACCATCAAGAGAACACGAGACGACACAACTGTAAGCTGAAGAGGGAATGAAGTTTCCCGTCCAATTTTTATAAGTAAGTGAGATATACTGTAAACCTAACCAACCCTCAATCAATTAGTCTCGTATCTTTGAATTTTCTTTCTGTTGCTATTTGTCCTCAGCTGTTATCATTACACATTTCCGTTTACCTGCTGTTTTTGCTTACAACTGTAACAAGTCGAGCCAAGATGTTTACACATGTATAACAATAACAATATTTCATCATAAGTTGAATTGCTTGGCCAACTTACAATATGTATCAGGAATCCATCATCAAATATATTTGTCACTTTGGTAAAATCTGCATTTTCTTCCAACCCATTTTTGAATGCTTTCTTCTAAGTTGACTTTACACCTTTTCTGAGTGAGATGTCACTAAACAGAGTTGGAGTTCTAGAGGCTAGCTCAAATCCTAAATATTCCTTAGGTTTAGTAGAACTAAATGCAAATGCGAAATATTATATTGCAAAGTTGTTAATAGCTTGCTGTAATCTCTTAGAACCTGACTCACTTTTTTACTTTCTCTACTACGTATAGTAAGTAGGGGAAGTGTTGTATTCCACCCAAAAATTCGATACCGAGATTTCACCGGAAATACATGTTTTGAGACCCCCTGAATCCAAAAAAAGCATTTTTGGAAACATGTCCATGTGTGTGTGTCTGTGAACAGCATAACTCAAAAACGAACAGTCGGATAAACACCAAACTTGGTATTTAGGTTCAGTATCTTCCAGAGATGCGACACGAAGGTTTTCAAGAAAATCCCCCCACCCCAGACTACCCTTTACATGGAACATTTTTCGAAAATTTTAACTTTCTCAAAAATGGCTCTAACGATTTTGATTAAAATATCATATGTTTAAGATAATGTCATGAGAAATGAAATGTATATCTCGAATTTTCTGGGAATGTCTCCAAAAGTATTCTTCATTGTGAACGACTTTTGCATAACTGGTAAACCATAAGAGATAGACAAAATTTTACTACACAAAAAATGTAGATCGCGTTAAAATACACAATTTATGTCATATACATTTCTTTTGTTGAGTGAACCGTTTTCGAGATATTGCTTGTTATTTCCTTAAATTTTCCAATACTTATACTTTTTCTCAAATTCGTTATTCATTTTTTTTATGTCCTGGACACGCAAAGAGTATGGAATGCGCCACATAGCAACCAGCGTTAAAATATTTGACTATCGCTTAAAAGCTACCATATTTCCCTTGCATCTACAAGAAAATTAGCAATAAGATTAACATCTCGATATCTCGATTAACATGAAGCATATGGAGAATAGGCGTTTGTAAAATTAGATTGTACAAGAGTAGAGAAAGTCATGTGAGTGTAACACATCAGATTTTTTTTTTTTTATGTCCTGGACGTGCAAAGAGAATGTAATGCACCACATAGCAACCAGCGCTTAAAAATTTGACTATCGCTTAAAGCCTATGATATTCCCCTTGCATCTACAAGAAAATTAGCAATAAGATTAACATCTCGATATCTCGATTAACATGAACCATATGGAGAATAAGCGTTTGTAAAAATAGTTTGTACAAGAGTAGAGAAAGTCATGTGAGTGTAGCACATCAGATTTTTTATTCTCCTTGAGTGTTAACAGTGCCTTTTCTTTGCAACTTATGGTTTCCAAAATGTTGTCCTAACATATTCTCTATCACTATAATTCAACAATAAGCCTTGTTATAGTTAACCAATTCATCAGAAATTTAACTAGATAATAATGAAAGGGATTGTGTTCATTGAGCCACAGTGAACAAGGTCTTTTTCCTGGATTTTTAGTTCAACATATTGTTCCGAAAAGGTGATCTGTGTACCCAAAAACTCAACTGCTTGTTCACTTTCAAAATGAAAGGAATCACATGCAACCATTTTGAGAGAGTACTTTCAATTATATCTCTACCATAAGTAACTCCCACAGACTTCTTGGTGTCCATAAGGCATGTTTTTGCTGGTCCCAGACCCAAAAATATCCATCCTCCTGAATGTAAACATTCTCTTTTTGGTAGACAGTTCTAGTTTTCTTTCTGTCAACTTCAAGTTAATCATTATAAATGTCAGCAGTATGAAAAATGGAAGCACATCGACTATTATAACCACATACATTTCCAATCAACAGTCTTTTCTGCAACCAGGACAATGGGTCTGTTTCCTCCTCCTCATGGCTTAGAATTCACCTTGCATAAGCTAACTTTTAATGTTCTTACCTTATAATTACTATACTCTCACCTACCAGCTAACATACTGTCGACTCACTCATGATTGCTGCATAATGTAGTACATGGATGGGCTATTATTTCAGTGTTGGAACCATAACATTTATTTAGCTCTGAAAATATTATCCTGTAATATAATAAATTACAATACTGTAGCCTTGTCTTGTATTTAAAAAAATCTTATGTGTTACACTCACATGACTTTCTCTACAAATGCTTATTCTCCATATGCTTCATGTTAATTGAGATATTGAGATGTTAATCTTATTGTTAATTTTCTTTTAGATGCAAAGGGAATTGGTAGGCTTTAAGCGATAGTCAAATGTTTTAAGAGCTGGTTGCTATGTGGAGTATTCCATTCTCTTTGCATTACCAGTACAAAAAAAAAAAATCTGATGTGTTACACTCACATGACTTTCTCTACTCTTGTACAAAGTATTTTTACAAATGCTTGTTCTCCATCTAGTTCATGTTAATCGGGATAAACATTTGCAGACTCTATCTTATTGCTAATTTTCTTGTAGACGTAGGGGAAAATATATTTACATGGGCAATATAGAAAAACAGTAGCCTTTAAGCACATACATATCTCTTAATAGCTGGTTGCTAGGTGCAGCACCCTTCCCTTTGCCACAGATTATAACTCTTTGCATATCCAAGACCAAAAAATGAATAACGAATTCCCATTTGAGAAAATAAGTATTGACAAATTTAAGGGAATAACAAGCAATATCTTGAAAATGGTTCACTCAACAAAAAAAATGTATATGACATAAATTGTGTATTTTAACGCGATCTACATTTTTTGTGTAGTAAAATTTTGTCTATCTCTTATGGTTTACCAGTTATGCAAAAGTCGTTCACAATAAAGAATACTTTTGGACACATTCCCAGAAAATTCAAGATATACATTTTATTTGTCATAAAAATATCTTAAACATATGATATTTTAATCAAAATCGTTAGAGCCATTTTTGAGAAAATTAAAATTTTCGAAAAATCTCCCATGTAAAGGGTACTCTGGGGTGGGGGGATTTTCTTGAAAACCTTCGTGTCACATCCTTGGAAGATACTGAACCCAAATACCAAGTTTGGTGTTTATCCGACTGTTCGTTTCTGAGTTATGCTGTTCACAGACACACACACAGACAGACACACAGACACACACACGGACATGTTTCCAAAAATGCTTTTTTTGGATTCAGTGGGTCTCAAAACATGTATTTCCGGTGAAATCTCGGTATCGAAATTTTGGGTGGAATACAATACTTCCCCTACTTACTATACGTAGTAGAGAAAGTAAAAATGAATAACGAATTTCCATTTGAGAAAAAGTATAAATATTGGAAAATTTAAGGGAATAACAAGCAATATCTAAACAAAAAAAAATGTATATGACATAAATTGTGTATTTTAATGCGATCTAAATTTTTTGTGTAGTAAAATTTCGTCTATCTCTTATGGTTTACCAGTTATGCAAAAGTCGTTCACAATGAAGAATACTTTTGGAGACATTCCCAGAAAATTCGAGATATACATTTCATTTGTCATGAAAATATCTTAAACATATATTTTAATCAAAATCGTTAGAGCCATTTTTGAGAAAATTAAAATTTTCGAAAAATGTTCCATGTAAAGGGTAATCTGGGGTGGGGGGATTTTCTTGAAAACCTTCGTGTTGCATCTCTGGAAGATACTGAACCTAAATACCAAGTTTGGTGTTTATCCAAGTGTTCATTTCTGAGTTATGTTGTTCACAGACACACACACGGACATGTTTCCAAAAATGCTTTTTTTGGATTCAGCGGGCCTCAAAACATATATTTCCGGTGAAATCTCGGTATCGAATTCTTGGGTGGAATACAATACTTACTATATGTAGTAGAGAAAGTAAAAACCATATGAATAAAATTAATGTAAACCAGAAGAATACCAATGTTAAACAGAAACTGGGAAACTAGCACCAAAGGATTAATAGTACAAATAAACCTACTACAGTATGCATATCCACCAATAGGCCATAAGCAGTATTCATGGTAGATCTTCACTTGAATGATAACACTATACTACAAAATATAGATTGAGTTATTATTTTAATATATTTAAATGCTAAAGAACGATAATTCTCACTAGCGGTTGCAAGAGAGAAGGGCAGGGAGGGGTAATGGGGCAGCTGCCATGCTGAACTATACACATAAAGAGCAAGCTGAGATTTCATTCTACAACTTTTATTTGAAGTATTTTTGAGAGTTTCAGAAGCAAATTTTACAAAGGAAGTTATAATTTCATGAACTTTTGCACACATCTAATAAAACATTATTGCTAGCTAAAATTTGCATGTACGTTTTTTGTACAACATAATCTCAGGAGTAAAACAAAAAGGTTTGAAGAGCTATGAAATAGTGTGATCTTGTAAAGACTTGCAAGGTGGGTGGGGGGGGGGAGTTAAGGGGGTTACTGGTATAAGCACCTGGAGGAATTCAGAGGACTTCTGAGAAATTGTGCCTCTAAATGAGTACTACTAATGGCTTGTACATAATTCAGATGGTTAATAATTTCTTCCGACATTACCCTGTCTTTTGGCCTTCATTGACTGGGCTATTTCCCTACTCTTGACAGTGAATTCAAAACCCTTAACTGTTATTCTCTCTTTATCTTTTAACCACATCTCCACTAATGCTAACATGTTAACCTTTACCAGTTTCAGCTGAGGAAGCACATAAAAAGTACATATGTATCTGATGTATTTCTCTGCCCTCTTTGTTTATTAGTGGGTATACAAACTATTCTTACAAAAACTTATTTTTCTGTCTACTTCATTTTGATTGAGATAAACCTTTGCACATTACACATTTCATTATAGATGCAAAGGGAATAGCGATAGCTAAATGTTTAAGAACTGGATGCTATATGCTGACCTTAAAATTGCATACTGTTTCTGTATTGAACAATTCAAACCATTGTTAATGAATATCTCAGAAATGGCTTGTGCCAAAATAATAGATTTGAAATAAATTGTTTATCTATCTTTTTTTGTATAGTACATTTTCTTGTATTACTTTGCATATTCCAGTTATACAAGATTATACAAAATTCCTTCTGAATGAAGAGGACCTTACAGGCTATTCCCAGAAAACTCAAGATATACATTTTATTTATCATGTAAATATCTTAAATATATGGTATTTTGATCAAAATAGTGAGAGCCATTTTTGAGAAAATAAAAAATGTATAAAAAGTGTTCAATGTAAAGGCTAGTTTGGGATAGGGTAATTTTCTTGAAAACATTTGTGCCGTATCTTTGGAAGAGAGAGAGGGAGAGAGAGAGAGAGAGAGAGACGCGCACGCACACACACTCTCTCTCTCTCCCCCCCCTAAAATGCTTTTCTTTTTTATTTATTAAGGTACCTTAAAACACGTATTTTTGGTGAAATCTAGGTATCAAATTTGTAGGTGAATGCAATACATTTTTTACCTATGTACGTGGTAGAGAAAATAATAACCAGTCAATGTGTACATAGGTGTGATGCGGTTATGTGGCTGGAAGTACACTTTAACTTACAATACTCACCTGACTCGAAGCCTTGATATATTTCCATGATGTATCACTCTTGATGTGCATCTACCATTTCTGCGTCAAACTTGTGCTGTGTGGTGGATTCTGAAATGCCTGAGCTATAAGATATCTACTTTCTTATCTTGGGTCACGGTACAAGAAAGGAAGTCTTAAATGAAAGTGTGTGCTCCAAAAACTTTATGAATTTATTCTTATTTTTCAGAATAACACAAAAATAATCATTTTTTTTAACACTAACAATACATTTTGCGCTATTTCACAAAGTTTTATGATGTTTTTCGCCACCAATGATCCTTCTGAATTTGTATGAAGAAATTACTGTCTGCAGTTGCGAATATAACTTGCATAGATATGGCTCGAAGCAGAGAGATACCAAAGTGTCTCCCTTACCTATGGCGGGCCTATATATAGTCTTTTTGACATTCTGATAATTCAGTCAGTAAGTGTTGTGAAGGATCTCTAAAGGTGGTTTTTTAGCCAATAAAATTTTTTTCCATGACTATGGTTTATACTAATGTTGGCTATGGATCCCACAAATGCTTAACTTTTTTTTACTTTCTCTACTACGTATAGTAAGTAGGGGAAGTATTGCATTCCACCCAAAAATTCGATACCGAGATTTCACCGGAAATACATGTTTTGAGACCTCCTGAATCCAAAAAAAGCATTTTTGGAAACATGTCCGTGTGTGTGTCTGTGTGTGTGTGTGTGTGTGTGTGTGTGTGTGTCTGTGAACAGCATAACTCAAAAACTAACAGTCGGATAAACACCAAACTTGGTATTTACGTTCAGTATCTTCCAGAGATGCGACACGAAGATTTTCAAGAAAATCCCCCCACCCCAGACTACCCTTTACATGGAACATTTTTCGAAAATTTTAATTTTCTCAAAAATGGCTCAAACGATTTTGATGAAAATATCATATGTTTAAGATAATGTCATGAGAAATGAAATGTATATTTCGAAATTTCTGGGAATGTCTCCAAAAGTATTCTTCATTGTGAACGACTTTTGCATAACTGGTAAACCATAAGAGATAGACAAAAGTTTACTACACAAAAAATGTAGATCGCGTTAAAATACACAACTTATATCATATACATTTCTTTTGTTGAGTGAACCGTTTTCGAGATATTGCTTGTTATTTCCTTAAATTTTCCAATACTTATACTTTTTCTCAAATTCGTTATTCATTTTTTTATGTCCTGGACATGCAAAGAGAATGGAATGCGCCACATAGCAACCAGCGTTAAAATATTTGACTATCGCTTAAAAGCTACCATATTCCCCTTGCATCTACAAGAAAATTACCAATAAGATTGACATCTCGATATCTCCATTAACATGAAGCATATGGAGAATAAGCGTTTGTAAAAATAGATTGTACAAGAGTAGAGAAAGTCATGTGAGTGTAACATATCAGATTTTTTTTTTAGAGTTTTATATTCTTGACGTTTTTGACTAACCTAATTATATGAAAATATCTCTTAATATACAACTTACAATTTTCTATATTTAAAAATATTTAACCCCTTAATATCTGTCTCAAGTATACAGGAACAAATTTTGTATAAAAAGCTGTATAAATTGAGATGTGCAAATAAATAAGTCCAAGCTTTATAATTTCCTTCCTTGCTATCAAATCTATCCTATGCGTAAACCAATCCAACATTTTCTTGCTTCTGAGCCCTCTTGTCTGCTTCACTGTGACTTTTCCCTTTCACCTTACTCTTCTGTAAATACACTGTCCATATATTCTCCTCTCTCCAGTTATTCCCTGATGATGGATTTGATGGGGATTCTTTATGCTCTAATTTGTGATAACCCAGACTATACTAGCATTTTTCACAAGGGGTACACAATAATTACATAAATTTTGTTGTGGCCTTGTATCATTTTTTCAAGCATTTTAGTTAAGTCTTTTTCTGTTCTAGGAAGCTAACTGAATTATGAGGGTTGTTTTTAAAGTAGGGTCTGTTGTGCAATAAAATAAGAAATACTAAATATTTTGGATAATTAACTTTTCATTTCATTCTGCATTCCTTAACCTTTCTTTTTACATATTTTTCATAATCATTTAAATTTTCATTATAGTGTAGAATATATTTTAGTGGCTCCTCTCATAGAAGTTTGCCGCTAGTTCATACAATCTTATTGTACTATTTCTGACATGCATTTTTCTGTATTTAAGATGTCTTGGCTGAAAAAAGTGCATTATTGGTATCGTTGGTTTCAGAGGAGATTGAAACCAGTGGTTCAGAAGTCCAATCTTCATCACAGTTCAGAAAACATTTGTTAATCTGAGGTTCTGTCAAAACAGGCAGCTCATTTATATCCTTCAAAAAGCTTCATGTATGCAAATATCCCATTAGAGAGTATCAAAGCTCATTTTCATTAAAGAAAGTTTTAACTGTGGAAACAGCTACACGTTTCCTAAATGGACTAGCAGCGGAAGTCTGTGACGAGGTTCTAAAAATTCTTATGCCACACTAAGACAAGTGTTAGAAAAGCATTAATAACTTGTAGAAAAGTAGTGCAAAGTTTGAAGAACTGGCTAAAAATAAACTATTAAAAAATATTTGGTAGTTTGTACTTTATTGCAAAATGGACCTTACTTTAAAATAATTCCTCGTACTTGTATAATGGCTAACAAGCAGCGCACATTCAATAAACTTTGTTTATATTGTCACTTTTTGTTTCCCAGTTTGTGAATTTTGGAATATAACTTGGAAATCATTGGCTATTCCGCTTTTAGTTGTAAGTGGTCTGTTTTTGGAATAACTACTGCTTCATTTATTGAATTGGTAGATTTGCTTTAGGGGCTTGAGTTTGTAGTATATCAACAATACTTCCTCAGGAATTATGTGCAGCAAACCTTTAAGGTTGCAGTAAACTTTGTGACAACAAGTTTAGGAATGAATAGAGAGATGTCTCCCTTGAAAGATAAGATAACATTACTTTGTGTAGGGAAACAAATTGGGCATGAATAAAGTAGCAAATCAGTGGATAATGTGAAGATTTCAATTATAAAGTTGCCACAATTAATGAGCTTAACAGATATATCAGTGGCAACAACATGCCACACTTTTGGATTAATTAGATTACCTGAAGAGAAATTATTTGTTATTTATAAAGCATATTGGATGTGATGAAATAAACCTGTCCTTTATATTTTCAGTCATGTGTATTATGAGCGGGAAGGGGTCAACTACCTGAGAATGAAGTTTTATATAAAAGGAAGCAGAAAACAAGCAACTGTACATTTGGAAATGAGAGAAGTAAGTCAGAAGATTTACATTCTTTGTACTCTCTTATTTTTATTCATGAAATAAAGGTGCCTTTCTGCAGTATTGCTTTGTCCCATAAGAAAACCATCTTCAGTCATGATGTCACACCTCCATGTTGCATGGTAATGCCTAACCATGGTCTGCTACAATGCTTAAGAGCCTTAGCAGTTTGGCTGCTTTCTCGTTGTAGGTAACAGTTCCACTACTTGCCAATGTGTGCTGAATGTTGACCATCGCCTGCCCAGTGACTTACTGCTCTAACGTTACAATTGGAGAACTTTCCAACTATGAGGCGTGAAATTAAAAGTGTTATTGCTTTTCCATAATTTCTATTGTAGCCGCAGCAATGTTGCACAGAAGAACGGGAATGAAATGTTTGCATATTGGTTCACTAATGGCCTGTGAATGAACTGGACTTTTCTTCACACACAAGAAAACAAATACCTGTTTTACGTGCATATCAGGACCTTTCTGACACAGACTTTTGGCAGTTTTGGTGTAGCACTCACAATAAACTCTCATGGCAGAAACATTACAAATTTTGAAGAAGGTTAGTGAAATCTTGAATTTTCGTCCAATTGGTATATAAGACTTACAAGAGAAGAATTGCACTTTGTAATAGATACTGTGACAGCACGCACTAAGTTCCTACAGACTGATGGTGCAAGCATCTCCTGGCCCATCTACCTGCCACAGGTTAGGTCAATGGCCAGTCCCTCTTTAGAACAATGGGAGCTTGAAACAATAACCATTGTATACCACATCCAGCATTAGAGGATTCCTTTTGGCCATTTCTGGTAGGTTCTCATTCTAGAAAGTTCCGCTTTGTATATGGGACCTATATAAGGAGCCCCTTTGCCAGGATGGAGTCAGTCGAGAGCTTAATGCAGTCAGAGTAGAATTGAGACAGTGCAGTTCAGTTGTGATTTGATGGATCAGTCTATTTATATTTGAGTATGTACCAAAGTGAAGTCCAATATTTATGTTATGTGCCTTGTAATAAATAAGGTGTGTTTTTGTCGTAACCGGTGTTCTCATTTGTTACATTGGTGTCGAGTGGGTTATAAAAGCCGCCATGGTTGAAGTCCTAGAAAAAGTATTGGCCAAAATGGAGAAGATGGAGATGTAAATGAATTTTTTTTTTTTTTTTTTTAAATTTATGAACGCTCTTTAACTGCTATGGTTCATAGCATCCCATTCTATATTGGGCACGAAAGACCAGAAATTTTGCTCCGATGTCTCTCTATCAGGCTTGAGGTTCTTTTACGTGCTGTAAATCTATGACATGAGATCACCAGCTTTGTTTCCCTTCCGAAGGAAGCCATGCTAAGGATTTTTACACCCATAAAAATCATCACCCTTTGCCAGGTTTGAACCCGCAACCTCGGGAACATGGTACCACTAGACCACGAAGAACGGCATGAAATCCAGAATGGAGAAGATGGAGAAAAAAATGGAATCCAGGATGGAGAAAATAGAGACCGAAATGAAATCTGGAATGGAGAAGATGGAGACGAAAATGGAATTCGGAATGGATAAAATGGGAAATGAAGAGTCTAAAGGAAGAAATGAAGACAGAAATATCCAAGATGAAGGCAGAAATATTGACTGGGATTGATTAACAGCTGGTCGGTGTGAAGAAAGACATGGAATAGTTTGGCAGAATGGTCAACGCGTTAACACCATGGAAGACGGGGAACAGCTTAGTGTCCTGGAAGAAAGAGTTAAGGCCAGCGCCAAGAAACTGAATGTTATGGTGGAAGAAATGCTTAGCTAAAACTAAAAGACTTGAAAGTTGAGATGTCAGGACATGACACAACATTCACGCGCGTCAAGACACCCAAAAATGACAGAACATTCAACTTTCGAAGTCTTCCGCCGACAATTCGCTGCCTTTGCTGCCCACAGCTGATGGTCAGTAGAAGAGGAAGCCACACAGCTAATAGCCAGCCTTCAGGGATGGGCAGCAGAAATTCTGAATGTGTTTCCAACATCAGAGAAGTCCAGAAACATCTGAGAGGCCCTCGAAAACCAGTTCGGAAACCATCACTTGGCCTCAGCCTATTGTAGTCAGCTCAAGTCAAAGCTGCAACAGAGACACTGCAGGAGTTTGCTCTGGCAATTAAACAGCCAGTGAATAAAGCTCTGGTGAACCTCCCTCCCAGTTACATATCCCTGGAAGGTGCCTACTGCTTTGTCGAAGGGGTGCGCAACACTGAGATATGAGAGCGTCTGATGCGTTAGCATCTCAAGACCATCCATGAGACGCTAACAGCTGCGTTGAGGATGGAGGCGGCCAGGGTAACCGCGCGACCTACCTCGAAGACCAGGAGCATTTGATATGGTGGTGACAGAGGATCAACCCAAGGATGAAGATCTTCAAACAGTGTGTGTTGGGGATGTGGCTGGCCAGAGCACCTATTGAAGTCTGTCGAAGAGCAGATGTTGCCTGCAGATGGGTGGGATAGCGCAGGCTTGAGGAGGGAGCAGCTACTCCCACCTTGGAGATCAGGAATATTCGATATGGCTGGGAGAGAGAATCAGCCCAGGGACACCGAAGATCGGCAAGTGGTGTGAGTTTGGGGTGTGGCCAGCCAGGACACCTTGCAAAGAACTGTCCACAGACAAGCCAATGAGCGTCAAATGGTGTGTGTTGGGGGTGTGACCAGGTCACCTAATGAAGAACTGTCCACAGACAGTGAGCGTCAAATGGTGTGTGTGACCAGGTCACCTAATGAAGAACTGTCCACAGAGAAGCGATGAGTGTTAGGGGTGTGCCCAGCCTGGACACCTTGTGAAGGACTATCTATGACCAACCAACAAGCTGGTGGGGAACGAATAAAGACCGGTGTGGCGAGGGGCATGTTGGAGTCGCCATCGCCATCCCCTCAAGTGACGTGTGCCCTGAACAGAAGAATGGATGACAGCTTGTCAGACAGCTGTATCCAAGGAAAGCTGTGCCAGATACTAGCGGATGGGTGCAGCCGTGACCGTAATCAGACCTGCTGTGGCGGAGGGCTTACCATCAGGAAACCGGATCAGCCCTATTAGATAGTGACACATTAGGCGACACCTTATCTGTGGAGTTTACCCAAGGGCGAAGTGCGATAAGACTGTGGGTGTTTGTCGTGTGGGTGGCTTAGGAGTGATACTGGGACTGTATGCCCTCAGGAGCCACGATGACATGGTGGACATTGGCAAAAGAGTCCTGCAACTCGACCAGGATGAGGTGATGCTCCGGAGCCCCAACAAACATTGTGTGATCTGCAGGGTGACTTTGACAGAGGATGCGATTGTGCCTGCGAGATGCAAGCTATCTGTGAGCACGTATTTGGGAGGCCAGCAGACAAGGGACCCTGTGGACCGCCATTGTGATGTGCATGAAATGGCCCATCAACACATCCAGGAAGCCAGCGACCGGATGAAGATTGTAACGACCGCCAAGCTAGCAATCAAGGTTTTGAGCAGGGTGATCTGGTGAGGTTGTATCGCCCTACTTGGACCAAGGGGAGTTGTCCCAAGCTCCAACAACCATGGCAAGGACCATATGTATGGTGAAGAGGGATCAATGAAGTAGTCTACCGCATCCAGAAGCTGCCTCAAGGGAAGATGGTGGTACAAGTATTTTTATTTTACAGTGAGGTTTGCAATTGCCTTCATTAAAAGGTGTGCTACAATTACAAAAGAATTAGATGTGTTGTTTGATTTGCTGTTTAACCAGGAAAGCTTTTAACCACAGCTGCCTTAAGTCTTGAAATTCATGATAACTAACTCCTTTTCTTTTGCCCTTATATTCTTACAAAACTGCACACAGAAATGTCCCATCTGTGACTTGCTAGGAATATTGTCCTAAAGCATTTTCTTCTGAAAATACAAGGTGATGATCTGTGATCATCTGTAAGATGCTGCTTCTTAGCTGCCAATTGAACAAAGAGTCTGCTGTAGTCAAACGACAGGATGTGGTTCAAGTTACTCAAATCTATTCAGAGTCCTTCACAATTGGAAATATGGGAAAAAATGTTTATTCACCATAATATCAAGAATATTTTTAATTTTGAAGTCCCACCATTTAAATGCTATGATGTAGTTTATCCAGTCAGCTCATGGAAGAGGAAAGGGGAGAAATGGGAGTTCTCTGTGTTCACTACATAACGATAGATGTTCCATGCTGCAGGTAGTTGGAGTCCAAGGGTTTTCTTAAACAATGTTGTCCATCCTTGGAAGATAATGTTTGCTACTTATACCATATTTTGTTTTCTCAACTATGTTGTTCAAAAACACACACATGAACCACTAATAATTGTAGATACATGCTGGAAGGGATTGCTATCTGCCTGTTTTAGAAGTGCAGTGTCCTGCTAAGGAGTAAACAAATGTTTTCGACCCAAACCAGATCAACGACGAACAATCTGTTCCCTAGATAATCACACCCACATTGTAGCCGTAGATATAGGATCTTCAAGTGTTCTTGCAGCCGAGACACAGTATCCGGTAACATTCACTAACTCCTTGTAGCTTCATCTTTATGTGTGCACTCAGCCATAGCAAAAGCCAGTATGATTGCTAACTTATACAGAACTCCTAGGTTATGAGGCATGAGCGCATAATCATGCCAGTGCCATTGATAACTGAGAATGAGACAGATAGTTTGCACTTCCCATATTAAATCATTAAATATTTGGTTTAGTTTTTCACTTTAGATTTCTTACTAGTATGGCATTTATTTTGAAGACGAAAAGAATAATTTGTTTGTGTCTTTATGCATGAATGTCTTAAAAGTAATAGATTTCTTATGCAAGGAAAACACATGGCATTGCCATACATTTAGCAAATTAAAATTTAAATAATAAAAAAAAAAACATACACGAAGGATTCAACCCAGTTGTTCTTTTTACGAGACACATACGCTACCATGCATGTAACCAAACTGAAAGGCATATTTGAAATGAACACTGGCTGGTATTCAATTGTGTATTGTGAATGCAACATCAGTAAATGCTTCCAATGTTTTTCAAATCGAACTCCCTGTCTGACTGTTGCTCATTTATTTTGTCTTGGTGTGTATGTACCATTTATCTCTTGATAATCCAAAACAAAGCTGAAGTATCACTAATTATAATTACCACTTCATATATAATGCCAAAAACACAAGCAAGACCAAGAGAGCAGTGAACTGAGTAGTTGCGATCAGCAATCAGAAACTTCTTTGATTCGCTTAGTCCTGTAAGGATCCAGAATTTGCAGAGGCTCTTAAGCATAGCAGGCTATGGCAAACATAGAGACATATGTAATGGTTGATGTAAAATACTGCAGTATTCTTAAACAGAATTAAAACTACTACTTTCTGCCTAAGGTGAAGAGAGGGGATATTTCTATGGGACCCTATAACCAAAACAATTGGTGTTGGTCAACCTCCACTTCCCTTTACCTTAAATGTACCATAATGGCTCAAATATAACATGGCCTCATATAAGACAATCCTGAATTTTTGGAAGGTTTCACAAGAAAAATTACCCAAATAATGATTGCAATTAGAAAATATTCATGAGATATTGGAAACCCCTGGTTTCATTTTTCCAGCATATCATGTCTTTGGCCCTCTGAATGCTTTCCTTAATGTGCCAGCATTCATAAACTTTCCTTCATCTTTTGCCAATGTTGTATATTACACCAAACTTCATTACAGTTTGTATGTTAGTAGTAAGTTTTGCCATGCATAAAACCTGTGATTTGAAGTCGATATCATAACTTCTTCTCTCTCCTGTATTTAACTGACACAACAAAGACACTATTTTCTACACTATCTACCATGACTGGAACACTGACCAAAACTGAATGCACAAACACAACTGTGCCAAGCCAAGCAATAATAGATCACGTCAGAAGTGATTGTCAAAGCTAGAGAAATTCCGGTTTATTTGTGACCTTGAGCTCAGCTGCAATGCACGTGTTAACTCTCACTGGTCAAGGCATATAAGACAAACAAGGGCTTTGAAGGCACATTTTAAGGTAAAAACTGTCTTATATTTGGACCAATATGGTGCTCTGTTGCCATTCTGCTTCATATACCACTCAACAAAACAAACAGGCATATCGGAAAATATGCACAACAGCATCAATGTTTACATCATTGACGTGTCCAGAAAGAGCACTGCAGATGCAATCTTGTCACAATGAAGGAAAAGTGTTATTAATTGCCAGGCGTGAGAGAGGATATATATAATGTCATAAGAGTTTTGCAACTGAGAAGACTAAAATGATTACCATTGATTATTGGAACAAGATGTTGGGAGGTTGATCATTTCTATAGCAATAGATAGTGAAATATGACGCTCATTTAGTGGCAGTTCAACGGACACTGCTGATGAAATGTTTGACAATATACTCTTGCCACTTGCGTAAATCACCTCCTACAGATTGATCACACTGCAGAAAATTAGTTATAATATTATCATGCACTATCTATAGTTACAGAAGGTGTTACCTACTTCATAAGAAAAGTGTAGGAACTAATTTAGTTTCATTTCTTTCTTTTTGCCATTATGGAAATTGCAGAAGATAATGTTTATTACAATAAATAATTATGCAATATGTAATGCATTCACTAAGGTTATGTTTTCCTAGAAAGTGTCCAAGTAATTACAGTTGCACATAATTAATCATGTAACATTTCATATTAAGATCTTCAGAGTTCAAACCTGACGGACGGCAATGGATTTTTTTGGGCATAAAACTTCTTAGCATGCCTTCTTTTGGAAGGGAAGTAAAGCCAGTGGTACTGTGTTGTAGATTTACGGCACGATAAAGAGGCCTCTGAGCAAAATTACCGGTCTTTCATGCCCAATGTAGAATGGGACGCTAAGGACCACAGCAGTTAAAGAGCGTCCATAAATAAAACTCAATTTAATTTTTAGCTCCAGAGTGCTCCATTTCTTCTATTACTTACTGTACGCTGTGTCACTTGTGTTTTGCTGTGCTAGTAAACAGATACCAAGTGAATGTGTTAGAAAGTAAATGTCAAATTTACATTTTCATAACCGTATGAACAACAAGACAAGAGTTAATGCATTTAAATTCTTATCAACAAATAGATGGGAGGATCCTTTGGTTTAAAGTTGCCTCATAATGAAAGCACATGAATCCATCTTGGCAGTGTATCGCTTTTATCGCCTATTGTGGGACTGCACACAACTTCTTTGTCACCATTCAAAGGTGTATGAGGGTAATCCCAAAAGTAAGGTCTCCAAGCACTGGGACTGCAGGGAAACTTTTTGCTTAACTGTTGGTGACACTGTTGTGTTTGTTACTTCCCACACTCGCTACAGAATGCATCACACAGCCACTGGGGCACTGGCTTGGCCGCCAGTAGTAATGGGGCTCCTGTTTACTGCTACCACCAGGTGCAAAGTTCGCACAGTTATTCAGTTTTTTTAAGGTAGAAGGCATTAAACCAATCAAAATTCATTGACAGTTGATGGAAGTGTATGGATGTCAAAAATATCTACAAGTGGTGTAGAGAGTTTACAGCTGATTGTACTGAAATTCATGACAAAGAAAAAGCGGGAGACCACCAATTTGCGATGAGACAATTGCAAAGGTTGAACAAATCGTGCTTCAAGATCGGAGGATCACTCATGATGAACTCTGCATTGTTATTCCTGAGTTTCTCGAAGTTTCACAGGATTTTAGTTGATGTGTTGAAATTTTGGAAGGTGTGCCAAGAATGCTGACAGAAGACCACAAACTGCAATGCATTGAAACTTCCCACCAATTTCTTCGACACTATGAAGATGAAAAGAACAACCTTTTGGATTCAATTGTCACAAGTGATGGAACCTGGGCTTTCCACTTCACAGCAGCATTCCTCTTCACCTAAGTCTGCTGGTAAAATTATGGCAACTGTGTTTTTGGATGGAAAGGAGATGGTTGACTTCATGCCTCCTGGTACCACAACAAATGCTGACAGGTATTGTGAGACACTCAGACGGGTGATTCTGAACCGGAGAAGAGGAATGTTGAGTAAGGGCACGACAACGCTCGCCCCCAAACCATGGATCTTCTGCAACATCATCACCCACCCAACCTATAGTTTGGACTTAGCACCCAGCGACTACTGCTTGTTTCCCAAGTTGAAAGAACATTTGGCTGGAAGGTGCTTAGCAATCACAATGGGGTGAAAGATGAGGTCCAACCTTCCTCAATAGCATGGTGGCAAGCTGGTGTGACATGGCATACAAAAACTGCCACAGCGCTTACAAAAATGCATCAATCAAAATGGTGATTATGTAGAAGTAGAAGAATGCTCAAGTTTCAAATCTGTGTACCATGTATTGAAAATAAACGTTTCTCTATCATTTTTAAAAAATAGGAGACCTTACTTTTGGAATTACCCTCATACATTAGCTAACCAGAGGAAAGGGGAGGGAAATGCAGAGCGAAAGCATACTGTCTGCAGGTCAAGGTTATACAGGGTTTAGTACCTTATGCCTAGATTGACCATAATATTGTAAACTGAAAACAGGATACCCCAAGCTAGTCAATTTAAACCTCTCCCTCAAAAAAAAATTCTCATCATCAACATTAAGGAACATTTTAAAAACAAAAGAATACAATCCACCTATAGGTTCTATAAGCCACAATTAACAAATATTAAAATATCAGATGACTTACAGTATGTCTGAGTTTACCTGAGTCCTAATCCATCCTTCATATTCATTCATCCTTGAAGTTGATGACTGTCCTGAATAACAAGTATTTATCAGAAGAATGAATCTTTTCGAGAACAACTTTGTTCTTTATCAGTTTTTTCATTAAAGATCGCTCATATCAAAAGGATAGATTTCATTGTTCAGATTGTCAAGTAAGATTTTTCACATGTCCATACATTGTTCATTATTGAAAAAAAAACATGTTCCACTTTAGTAGATGTACCAGGAAACCATAATACCATTTTCGGACATTATTCCGTATACGGGTATGATGTATGAAATGTTATGAAATTTACAGAATCAGGGTTTCAACATTGTAACTTCAAGGACACTAAGCCGCAAGGCGTAGCCAAGGGATTGAGGGCCCTCAGCCTCAAAGTGTAGCTGAAGGATATTTTTTAGAAGAAGAGGAGTAGAGCAGCTGCAGCCGAAGGCCGTAGCTGTGGAGCGATGCCAGGGTGTAGCCGCATCTAAACTTGAATGAGAACCTAGGATACTACACAATCAACTCTGTGTATTAGAAAACCTTGATTCCATAAGTTTCTTAACATTTCATACCTCCTACCTGCATACAGAATAATGTCCCCATTTTCTACAGCTTTGAGAAGGATGTCAATTTGAAATTTTTCTAACTTATTAAACACTTGCACCCATTTGTTTGCCATACAAATCATTTTACTTTCTCTACTGTTTATAGTAAGTAAGCCTGTATTGAATTCTACTAAAAAAAATCTGATGTGTTACACTCACATGACTTTCTCTACACTTGTACAAACTATTTTTACAAATGCTTATTCTCCATCTACTTCATGTTAATCGAGATAAACATTTGCAGACTCTATCTTATTGCTAATTTTCTTGTAGATATAAGGGGAATATATATTTACAAGGGCAATATAGAAATACAGTAGCCTATAAGCACATACATATCTCTTAATAGCTGGTTGCTAGGTGCAGCACCATTCCCTTTGCCACAGATTAATACTCTTTGCATATCAAACACAAAAAAATGAATAACGAATTCCCTTTTAAGAAAATAAGTATTGAAAAATTTAAGAGAATAACAAGCAATATCTCGAAAATGGTTCACTCAAAAAAAAATATATATGACATAAGTTGTGTATTTTAATGCAATGTACATTTTTGTGTAGTAAAATTTTGTCTATCTCTTATGGTTTACCAGTTATGCAAAAGTCGTTCACAATGCAGAACACTTTTGGAGACATTCCCAGAAAATTCAAGATATACATTTTATTTGTCATGGAAATATCAAACATGTGATATTTTAATCAAAATCGTTAGAGCCGTTTTTGAGAAAATTAAAATTTTCGAAAAATCTTCCATGTAAAGGGTATCCTGGGATGGGGGGATTTTCTTGAAAACCTTCGTGTCACATCTCTGGAAGATACTGAACCTAAATACCAAGTTTGGTGTTTATCGGACTGTTCGTTTCTGAGTTATGCTGTACACAGACAGACAGACACACACACGGACATGTTTCCAAAAAGGCTTTTTTTTGGATTCAGGGGATCTCAAAACATGTATTTCCAGTGATATCTCGGTATCGAATTTTTGGGTGGAATACAATACTTCCCCTACTTACTATACGTAGTAGAGAAAGTGAAAATTTATGACAAGATTTCACCGGAAACACATGTTTTGAGGCCCCCTGAATTAAAAAGAAAACAAGAAAACCTGTGTCTGTAAAAAGTTAGTTAAATACCAAGCTTGGTATTTAAGTTCAGCAACTTCCAAGGATGCAATACAAAGATTCATGAGAAAATCCCCAACCCCAAACTACCCTTTGCATGGAATATTTTTCATTATTTTTTATTTTTTCAAAATAGCTCTAATGGTTTTGATTGAATTACCATATGTTTAGGATATTTGCATGACATATAAAATATATATCTTGAATATTCTGTTAATAGCCTTTAAAATCCTCTTCATTCCGAATGACTTTTGTATAACTGGTACACTGTAAGAGATTAGGCAAAATCTCACTACATAACAATTGTATATCTCGTTTAAGCTCACAATTTATGTCAATTGCATTTTTTGTGGCATTCATAATTTCTGAGATATTCTTTGTTATTGGTTGGAATTTTCAAATAGAGTGGAATCTCATTAGTATGTTCCTCAGTAACATGTTTTCTTGTATATGATGCCAAATTATAAACGTCCCGGGCCCAAATGCTTCAAATGGTATAAAAATGTTTCTTTAGCAGGTTTTACCATGCATGTTTACTATGTTCAGAGGTTAACAGAGTTGACATACGGGCCAGCAGCAAATAACATGAATGCATCTGTGAGAGGGATAGAAAATGCTTTAGTTTGGTGTGGTAAACGACAATAGTTACTAGTGTTGACTGAACGTATGCACATCGTATTTTAACTTCATACTATATACGTTTGTAAAGGAGAAAAAGAAAGTGAAGCAAATAAAACAACAGTGCAAAACTGAAAAACCTTCAAGTAGATCATAATCCCAGTATGGAACTTGTGGATATAGTGCAGAAGTTAAACATTCCTCCATCAACCTTAAACACGATTGTTAGCAAACATAAACTGATCAAAACTGCTTTTAAAGAAGGGAAAAATGCTAAAAGACAGTGTAATTGTAGGGTCAATTTTCAGAAGTAAAAGACGTTCTATGAAAGTGGTTTACATAAGCAAGGGCTTCAAACGTGCCAATAGACGGTACTGTGGTTCGAGCTCAGGTGACACGTTTAGCACAGAAGATGGGACTGGATGATTTTAAAGTGTCTAATGCCTGGATTGAAAGATTCAAGAATCAACTTAACTTGATTTACAGATGTGTGCTAGGTGAGGCTAGTGCCCTAGATATATATATTTTTTTTTCTTTCTTTTTTTAAATTTATGGATGTTCTGTAACTGCTGTGGTCCTTAGCATTGCATTCTATATTAGGCGTGAAAGACCGGTAATTTTGCTCAGTGGCCTCTTTATCAGGCTTGAGGGACTTCCCTTCTGAAGCAAGCCATGCTAGGATTTTTACGCCCAAAAATTCCATCGCCCTCTGCCAGGTTTGAACCTGCGACCTCGGGAACTAGTGACGCTACACTGTATAAAAATATAGAGATGTGCAAAAATACAATGCTCCTGTCAATTTTGAAAAATTATAACCTTAATGATGTTTTTAATGCAGATGAAACGGGACTATTTTTTCCATCTTCTGTCATATAAAAAGCTTGGATTTTAAGGGCACTGAGTGTCATAGTGGGAAACATAACAAGGGGAGGCTTACAGTGCTGTAATGAAAATGGAATAGAGAAATTGGTACTGTGGTTATTGGAAAATCATGCAGTCCGTGGCTTCAAGAATGTGCAGTCTTTTCCATGTAAGTACACTTCCAACACAAAAGCCTGGATAACTTCTGCGGTATTGAAAATGTCTTATGAGCATGACTGGAAAATTGGATTGTTCATTGATCAGTGTGCTGCTCATCCACCAACTGTTTCAAATTTAAGAAACTTAAGGATCATTCTCCTCCCAGCAAACTGCATGGTTAAGCTAGTCAAGGAATGGTACAAACCATTCTTATAAAAGCTTATTCTTTTATCTACTTGTTAATCGAGATAGTTTCATTACACATTTTGTTGTAGATATAAAAATGATATATTTTAAAAAGCAGATTGCTATGTAATGTTTTTGAAATTCCCTTCTTTTTGTATGATCATGAGAGAAAACGAATAGCGGCTTACTATTTGAAAAGAGTTCAAGTATTTGAAACTTCAAACCAATATAAAAAAAAAATTTCGAAAATGGTTAATGTAACAAAATAATTTATTTGACATAATAAAAAGTGTGTGGTTTAACAAGATCTACATGCTTTGTGTAGTAAGATTTTGTCTATCTCTTATGGTTTACCAATTATACAAAAGTAATTTAGAAGACTTCATAGGCTATTCCCAGAAAATTCAAGATACATTTTATATGCGATAAAAATATCTTAAACATGTGTGTTTTAATCACAATCCTTGAGCATTTTGAAAAAATAAAACATAACCAAATATTTTCCATGTAAAGTGTAGTTTGGGGTGGGGAAATTTCTTGAATATCTTCGTATCGCATCCTTGGAAGATACTGAACTTGAATACCAATTTTCGTATTTAACCAACTTCTCATTTTTGAGATATGCTGTTCACCCAGATGCACATACACTTGCAAAAATGCTCTTCTTTTTTCAGGGAGCCTCCAAAGCTGTATTTCAAGTAAAATCTTGAAAATTTGGGTGGAATGCAATACTTCCTCTACTTACTATAGGAAGTACCAAGCAGTCACTATGTGGCCTGGCTACAATCACATGTATATGTGATTCGCTTGAACTGCTGTGACCTCGGTATGTTCCACTAGTGGTGAATGAGCCCCTCAAGGCTACGCTTTATGGGCTGTGAATGTCAACTTCAAATATTGTGTTCTGTTCATGCTGTAAAGACTGGAGTTTGTTCATTATGCATCTTAAAGGTGAAAGCTTATTCAAACAGCTGTGTTGTGTGTGAATTACTTTAGACTATTCTTTTTATTGTTGCGGTTCTTGACTTATTAGTTCACTGATATGCCTACTGAAAAATTCATTCTTGAACAAAGAATTTTTAAGTACAATACATACCTAAAAGAGGAATTATATAGACAGATGTGTAGGCAACTTCAGGAGACATTTCCTAGTACTCCAATTCAAAAAAGAGATACTGTCAGATGTCTGGTTAATTTGAGGATCGGCTGATAAGTTCCAGGCCTCACACAGAGATGGCGCCACTAGGCTAGTTAGACGGTAGCATCGTATAATTTTGCTCTAGACTAGCTTGTATCCATAGTTACAGGTCAATAGCTTGTTTAGCTTTTGAATGACATCATTTTAAGCAAGACAACTTTAGAGTTTTCATGAAAATGGAGGATTTGGAAAAACGAGCAGTGATTAAATACTTCCATTTGAAAGGCTTAACGCCTAAAGAAATCAAGGAGGAAATGGACAGTACATTGAAAGACTGCCCCTTTATATTCAATGATTAAAAGGTGGGTTGCAGCGTTTAAAATGGGACGTACAAGCACTAGTGATGAGCCTCGCTCTGGCTGGCCTGTGGAAGTCATAACTCCAGAGATGATTGAAAAAGTTTGTTTAATACTGGAAGACCGCAGATTAAAGTTGTTTGAGATAGCAGAGGCTGGTAAACATATCAAAAGAACGTGCAGGTAATATTTCAAGTAATGTTTTGGGCTTTCACAAGGTCTGTGCAAGATGGGTGCCACGTTTGTTGACACCTGATCAAAATTTGCATAAAAAACTGTTTCTGTTAAGAATGTGAAGCTCTACCGTAAAAATCCCAATGAATTTTTGAGACGTGTTATTACCCTGGATGAAACTTGGATACATCGCTACACTCTGAAAGTAAATCACAGTCAAAACAGTGGATTGCGCCAGGTGAACCAACTCCAAAAGAGGCAAAGTCAATTTTGTCAGCTAACAAGGTTATCTCAAGTGTTTTCTGGGATGCACAGGGAATTATTTTTATTGATTACTTGGAAAAGGGTAAAAGTATCACTGGTGACTACTACCCAAGCTTACTGCAACATTTGAGTGATGAGAAAAAGACAAAAACCTCATTTGGCAAACAAAAAAAAAAATCTTGTTTCATCACGACAATGCT
This sequence comes from Deroplatys truncata, assembly GCA_030765065.1. Classification (NCBI taxonomy): domain Eukaryota; kingdom Metazoa; phylum Arthropoda; class Insecta; order Mantodea; family Mantidae; genus Deroplatys; species Deroplatys truncata. The sequence goes on along the minus strand of CM060988.1, from coordinate 5,965,332 downwards.
CCGGCCCATCGTTTAGTCATTGCAATGGGGAAAATTTGTGAATTAAAGTTTGAATTGCTTGAACATCCACCCTATTCACCAGATCTAGCTCCCAGTGACTACCACCTGTTCCCTAATCTCAAAAAATTTCTTGGAGGACGAAGATTTCGCAGCAACGAGGAGGCCATTGATGCGGTATACAGCTATTTTGAGGACCTTGATAAATCGCACTACAGAGATGCTTTAATTAAATTAGAACACCGGTATGACAAATGTAGTAACCTTTCTGGAGTCTATGTTGAGAAATAAAAACAAAAATTTAAATGTTGTTTTCATTGAGAGGCCCGGGACTTATCAGCCGACCCTCGTAAGTGTAGGACAACAGGGTCGCTAAACCTAAGAAGTGAAAAAGATATGTTCTAAAGAGAAAAGAGGTTGACAAAATTAGTGCATCATTTGGTCTCCAAAGAAGCCTCTAGGACGTATTGCACAGCAAGTGGGTGTTTCTCTGTTCATACAACTGCTAAACTTTTAAAATTGAAATCCCACAGCAACCTCGTGATGATGAATGGCTCAATGCAGATGCATACCATTTTAAACAAGGTTAGCACTCGTTTTGATGCATGTTACTGTATGTAATGTGGGAGTTTTACAATGGAAATTGCTCCCCCAGTGTAGTCACAACCACTCTGCAGTAAACTAAAAATTGCTACCAACAATGACATCACTTCTCACTAGCATGGCTCAGAAACCACTGCAGTAGAAGAAGAGTAGGATGACCACCTCCATAAGTAGGAAATAGGGACATTTCAGGATTTTGAGAGAGTCAGTGTAATGTCAAAGTTAACATTCTTTCACCTTTTATAAATCAACAGGTTGCTTTATCACAGTTTTATAATACATTGTTTAATTAGAATATACTCTGACTTGGTTCCAGTTTTTTAACTGTCACTCTCTCAGTTCTCACTGTCCCTGTTTAGTTGTTTTATTTAGTTCAACTTAACTGGGAGTTCATTTTCGTTCACACATTCCAAGAAGGTGTAATGCGAAACAGGGTGCAAAAAATATATGAATATAGAGGTGAAAATAATGAAAAAGTGCTAAGTGAAAGGACTGGCTTAGAAATCGGTGAAAAAGTAAGCTGGGGAAATATAGGTGATGCAAATGGAATTCTTAAACTGGATAAAAATTGAAATCAATCCATAATGCGAACAAACACGAAGTACATAGCGTTGCATGAAGCTGAGGTGATAGTGTCACTTCAAGTCATCGTCGACATGCTCAACAAGGATTTAAAACGAGCTCAGGAAGAAATTACATCATTAAAACAAGAAAATGAAAAATTGAGAAAGGAAGCAATAAAGCATCAACAGAAGAAAGAATCGTACGCATATGTTACACAAACGGAACCACATGGGTACGAAATCAAAACAACAAATAGATGCAGTGTTCTGGGTGATCAAAATGATGGAAGCCACAGGAAAAAAGAAATCAGTCGCAGCAAGAAGAGCAGAAAAGGATTGAGGAAAACGAAAACAAGGTAATGGTATTTCAGGACTCAATTCTAAAATTTGCCGGGGAGACATGTAGACGAGCCGGTTTTGAAGTGCAGTGCTATCCAGGAATTCAAGCGGAAGAGCTAGGCCGAGAAAAGCAAAACTAAATGAAATAAAACCAGATGTTGTGGCCATACAAGTAGGGACTAATAACATACAGAGAGGGGTAATGGCAGAAGAAATTATGGGGGATACCATGGACCTAGTAGATCAAATAAAGTCTGAAACCCCGGAAACAAAAATCGTGATAAGTGGAATATTGTGTAGAAGGGATGTAACGAAACAGAAAGTGAGAAGAATATACAAAAAGTTGGGGACTGGCTGTGTTTAAAACAAAAGTGTATGATGCTGGACGGAAATTGGTGGATAAAGCCAGGGTGGTGTGCACCTAACAGAAGAAGAGCTACAAAATTTGGAAGAAATGCCAGGGAAACTTGTAAAGCAAATGGTGGATGCTGAACCAGTGGAAAGTTGAAGCTACAGAAATCCTGAACACAGTGAAATTTTAACAAATACAGAGAAACCAACATCGAGGGGAGAGGCAGAAAACACACAAGGGATACTAATACATACAGGTAAGGTAAATGATTGTATAAATGTGTGCAAGAGAGCAGACAAGGGTCAGGGTAAAGCAAATTGGTATAAACGAAAATGCTTTAGCGTCTTTCATCAAAATATCCAGTACATTGCAAACAAAAGAGCAGCAACCGAGCATCACAGTATTTTCAGAACATGGGTTAAAAGATAATGAAATTAATTCAAATTTCTATGAAAATTATGCTCTAGTTACTGTAGAGAAGCTCATAAAAGTGGCAATATACATGCAGAAGGATACAAAATTTAATCAAAGTGACTGCAAGCAGTACTGTGAGGAAATGTGTTGTGAGCTGTCAGCAATCGAAATCACTTTTAAAAAAACAAAGCTTAGCATACTAGGTATTTACAGTCCAACAAAAACAATTCCTTTCAAAAACTTGCAACTTGCCTAAGCGACATTGTAAAAAATAACAAAATCATTGTAATAGAAGACCTAAATATAGATATGTTAACAGAAAGTAAAAAGAAAAACTTACTGTTAGAATTAATGGAAACATGTAATTTGAAGTTAATAGAAACAGGGCCACACATCAACCTATATCAATCACGTCTATACCAACTTAAAGAGAGAAGATATCAACATCTCACTAACAAAGGGAGGGCTTAGTGACAATTTTGGGCAATTACTGGAGAGTAAAACATTAAACATACTGACAGTAAAGTTAAATTCGGTAACAGAAATAAAAAGAATAATAAATAAAGCTACATTAAAATCATTAAAAGACAACCTTAAACAGGCAGTATTCAGAATGGTGTGGGAAGCTAAAAGAATAGACAATAAATTTGAATTCTTTATGAATACCTTAACTACGTGCCTAGAGCAGTCAGCACCATTGCATAAAGCAGTCGGTGACAACCATAAACAGATAAATTGGTCTACAGAAGGGATAAACAAATCCATAAAAAGAATGAAATTCTTAAATAGATTAAAAGCTTACAAACTAAATGAAGAGTTTTACATGTATATAGAAAAATATTCTAAATACACTGATCAATGAAGCGAAAAAGCTTCACAACAAAAGACTATTACAAAATGCTGAAAATAAAATAAAAATACATGGAATATTATTAAAACACAAAGAAAACACATCAAAATGGGTAGAAAATTTATGAACTGTAAAAAATAGCTGTCAAATCCTAGACCCAAGAAATATAAGTAACATTCCTAGCTCTGATAGGTATGTTCTAACTACCTATAGTATTTTATTTCCTTTATTTTGTACCTCTGTCGCTGTTTTACCTGTTACCACTATAGTGGTATCGTCTGCATACCCAATGGCTAATCCTCTCGCATCCTGAATTTTTTTATACAGATGATTTATGTAGAGTATAAATACAGTCCCAATTTAGATCCCAATTTAGATTATTATATCAATTTTGTATCAAATATGGGAATAAAGAAAATCAATGACCAAAAAACCAATGAAAAAAGTGTATGTAACTCCATGGTACGGAGAGAAATTACAAATGAGCAGGTCATTAAACAGATAAACACACAAAATGTAAAAAATGTAGTGGGTTGGATGAATATTCAAATCAGATGATAAAATATTATAAACATGAGATAGTGAATACCTTTACTTAGATAATAAATGAGACCTTTAACTCAGGAACTTTTCCAAGTAAACTTAAACAAGTAATAGACCAATTTACAAAAAGAAAGGCTCCAAACAACTAGTGGAAAACTATCGCCCTATATCACTCTGCTCAGTATTTTCAAAAATCATGGAGGGCCTTTTCTTAGAACAGCGGCAGAGTTTTTGTAATAAATTTAATATAATTTCTGAAAATCAGTTTGACTTTCAAAAAAAGAAATCTACAATACATGCAATTAGCAAAAGAAATGATATAGTTGTTTGAGCAATAGACAGAATGGAGACAGTGGTAGCAATTTTTCTTGATCTCTCCAAAGCTTTCGACTGTGTAAACAGTAAAAATCTATTAGAAAACTATGGGATAAGAGGCACCCCACTAGAATGGTTAGGTTCATACCTGTTAAATACAGAGCAATGTGTAGAGATAATGCATAACATAGAAGGAAATCTGAAAAAAATTAAATCTCACTTTAAACATATAAAACTTGGAGTACCACAGGGGTCCAAATTGGGACTGTATTTATACTCTACATAAATCATTTGTATAAAAAAATTCAGGATGCGAGAGGATTAGCCATTGGGTATGCAGACGATACCACTATAGTGGTAACAGGTAAAACAGCGACAGAGGTACAAAATAAAGGAAATAAAATACTAGAGGTAGTTAGAACATACCTATCAGAGCTAGGAATGTTACTAAACACAAGTAAAATGGAATGGATACAAATTGGAATAAATAATAAAATTCAGACAAACATAACACCAGCAGTTCAAAATGAGCAAATTCATCGAATAATGCAGACAAATTTTTTAGGATTAGTTATAGATAATAATTTAAAATGGAATAAGCATGTAGAAAATATCAGTAACAAAATAAATAAGGGTATATATGTGCTTAAACAGGTAATACAAGTGATGGATGAAGATAGTGCTCTAAAAGTGCTCACCTTTGTACACTCACATCTAAATTATGGGATCATCCTATGGGGAACAGCAGGAAAGAAACAAAGGTTAGATTACAGAAATGAGCAATAAGAATAATTTAAAAAATTCCAATAAGAAATTCATGCAAAAGTAGTTTAAAAAACTCGGAATCCTCACAGTGCCTTCTTTATATATATATGAATGTCTTAAGCATATAGTAAGAACGCATAGGGAAGAAAAAAATATAAATGTACACAAACATAACACAAGAACAAAACTGAACTATTTTAGGAACAGACTAAGAGGCTTGCTAGGTACAACATGTGTTGAAAGCAATGCAAAAGATTTATACAATCATTTACCTCACCAGATTAAAGAAATAAATGTAGAAAATTGAAGCAATAAATACTTACCTGATTAACAATGCTTTCTACTCAATTGGTGAATATAAAGCAGCTAACTTCAATAGTAGCTAGTTAAATAATAGAAAGTATCTGTATATATAACTGTAAGTATTAATGTTTGTAAAGTAGCAAATGTCAATATAACTAGTATATATAGATATGTAACAATTTGTATTAATGCACTGAAAATGTATACATAAACAGTTTTTATATTTTGTTCTGACGAAGCCATGTAAACTTTTGCAAATGGCGAATAAAATCTGAATCTGAAACTATCACTTCACTCAGGTGAACTAGTTCAACTTTCCATCACTTCACTTTTTTGGTGATGTAGCCTCCTCTTCTGGATGGTCATTCGCCGGAGAGTCGAACATGACTCTATCGCTTCATAGCAGCACTTGCTGCGCCTCACCTGCTCGCTCACTGACTGACACAACTCAACTAACTTACCCACTCACAACTGACATTTCCCCCAAGAACGCTTGCTTATATAGTCACTGGAATCTTTCCACAAGGTTCTCGAATGTTCTAGAACTACTTTGACACATTTTCTGGAGGAGAAGCTTCCAAAAGGTTCTAGTTATCTGCTGATAGCACGCCCAGTGTTTATGCTGGAGAGTGCAGTTTTCGTTTATTCCAACTGCCTGGCGCCGATCTCCCAATAATCTTGGGCTATAGCCATTTCATCACAATATTGTAATAACACACACAATAAAAGAGAAAAATTAGTGCCAGGCTTTCTAAACTGCTTCCTGAAAGTTATAAAAAAAATCTCATGTGTTATATTCACATGACTTTCCCTATCCTCTCGCTTATGCAAGTTATTCTTGCGAAACTTTATTTTCCTGTCTACTTCATTTTAATTTAAATAAACCTTTGTAGAAACAGCTGCATTACTCATTTTGTTTTAGATACAAAGGGAATAGCGATAGTCGAATGTTTAAAAACTGGATACTTTATGCTGGTCTTAAAATTTGATACATCACAAGAAACAGCTGAAAATCAACAGGGCTTGAGTATTGAAGAATTCGAACCATTAATAATGGATATCTCAGAAATGGCTCATGTCACAAAAACAGATATTTGAAATAAATTGTGTGTTTTAAAGATATCTACATTTTTTGTGTAGTATGTTTTTGTCTATTACTCAATGTTTACTAGTTATGTAATATTTTATCAGTTTTCTTCAGAGTGAAGAGGACTTCACAAGTTGTTTCCAGAAAATTAAAGATATACATTTTATTTGCAATATAAATATTTATAATATATGGTAGTTTAATCAGAGTCGTTAGAGCCATTTTCAGAAAATAAAAAAAAATTGTAAAATGTTCCATGTTTTGGAGTGGGGGGAATTTTCTTGAAAGTCTTTGTGTCGCATCTCTGGAAGGTACTCAACTTAAATACTAAGTTTGATACTTATCCAACATTTTGTTTTTGAGTTATGCTGTTCACACACACACACACACACACACACACACACACACACACACACACGCATGCGCACACACACACCCATTTTTTTTCTAAAAATGATAATTTTTGGATTCAGGGTGTCTCAAAACATTATTTCTGGTGAAATATAGATATAAATTTTTTGGAATGCAGTACTTTCTCTACCTACTAAAAATACAGAATATTGGTTTGCAATAAAAAGAAAGGTCAAAACTGTTTTATTTGCTGGTACATCAGTTTATTTCTGGAATTACATAAGTCTGAATGCTATTATTTCTGTTTAAAGGTATACTTCTTCTGCATTCTTTATCACTGAGTACAGCAGAGAAAAGTCTTTACATGCCATACATTAATTAATTTTTAAGGCTGGTTCACATTAACCCAAGAACGGAAACGAAAACAGAAAGCAAAATAGCATACATTTTGGTTCACAATGGAAGGGGAATGGGAATGCATATCAATAACCATACTGACAGCAAAGTAGAAAGCCAATTTGAGCATTGAGACGTCATTTGTTGTAACTGAACAGTGATATTTTTTTCATCTTGATTTTTGTTAATTTCTATCCATTTTTGCTGTTCATTGTAGTTTTTGCTATATTTTTATTAAGGCAACAGCTGTTTCATGTCATGGCTAACTCGAATAATTTCTACATCGAAAACTTTAATAAGCACAATATGCCGTCCCTGGGAAATTCCTTTTAGTTATGAATACTCAGATTATGCATTTTAACTTTGTCATTCTTGTTTATTGTGAACCACTTTACTTGAATCTCTGCTTTAAGGGTGTATTGAAGCCTATTTCTAATATCTGACCATGACAGTTTTTCCTGTCTAAAAGTTTGTTCAGCAAATGCATAAATTGCACTACCCAGCGTGATTTTTGCAGCAAAGCATTTGATAAGTGATTTTAACTAAATAAGGTCTCCTGATTTCAGAAATGTCACTGGCTTTTCTGTATCACATCTGGTTTTCATGTTAATCACAATTTACTGTCTGAAAATGTGTCATTGAGGCTCTGTGCTGCTTTGCAATAACAGCGAATCGGCTGTTGTTAGTGTGGCCATGGTTTGCTTTGTTATTCTTTGCTTGTTTGTCAATCCAACACCACTCCATTGAACTCTCGATATCAGAATCTATTTTTAGAATTGTTACTGATAAAAAGGAGAGTTGCATTTTTGTAGTTTGTGGTAGCTGAAAAATTCTTAATGCTGCCTAGTCTCGTAATCATTTCGTGAGTGTGGTGGAAGTCTGAGCTGTTATTTATATTGTGTTCTGCTGTGAAAATGGAATTACAAGAAGATGTGTGGATAAGCCAGACTCATTGCCTTGAAAACCTATGACAGTAGAGCCATGGGAAAGTAAGGTCCTTCTGCTTGGAATAGGGATGGGAGCTCCAGGACCATAGCAGTAAGGGCCGGTTTCACAGTTCAGGCTTAAGTCGAACCTTTACTAAGCTATGGACGCAGCTTAAACAAAACTTAAGCTTTGGTTAAAGCTTTGCGAGTTTCACAGTAGGGCAACCACGTTTGGCTTTACTGAGCTGAACAACTCCTCGGAACTTTAAAGTTGGTAACGCTTGCACATGCGCATTGAGCGAATTCCCATCATTTGTTTATGACGGCGCTGTTCCTGAAAGTAAGGTTTTATAGGTTATTAAGATACACACATTAAAATGACCGAAAAATCAGAGCCAAAACATACTCTAACTTCATTTCTCAAGAACTTAGCATTCTGTTAGAAATTGTAAAGCAGTATAAACACATAATAGAGTGCAAGCAATCTGATAAGGTACTGTGGAGCAGGAAGAACCAAACGTGGGGGAAATTGCGGAGTTATTCAATGCAAAGAGTGGAATACTATACAAAGATGCTACCGTGTTGAAGAAGAAATATGACAATTTGAAGAAAGTTACAAAAAAGAAATACGCCGACGAGAAATGTGCTATTTGGGGTACAGGTGGAGGTCCGACTGTGCCATCGTTAATTACGCCAATCGACGAGGAAATAAAGGAATTATTTGGTATCCAAATTGATGGATGTGAAACAATTTTCACAACCCTGCATGCTGTAGATTTTGAGACGCCGGAAAAATCTGCAATTAGCATGCTTCCACTTGCATGTAACCTCAACGTCAAAAACAGTATTGCCTCTGACGAGAGGGCTTTGTTTCTGAAATATAAAGCAATAATACCTTATGAGCGATAAAGTATATTATAAAGGTGTAAGAATAAATTTAATATTAAGTTTTACTTACCTGTCTATTTTATGTTTAATTGCATCATCAATAATCTTAGTACCATCATCGCAGACTGTTTACTTAACCGAAACCTCTCGTAGAATTCTCGGTCATTCCATATGTGGAAATGATTTGGACGCATTCTAAACACTTTAGGCCGTCTTCTGTTGTGGATATGGTTTACAATAATTTGCATTTCCTCGTCACTAAAATCGTCGTCCTCAGATAACATGGCAACTCCTTAACTTAAACCGCAGTTCAGTACGGTTTAAGTCGAGTCCCGTATAATCTCGGCTTAGCGCTTGAACTACGCACTGTAAAACTCAGCTGTAGCTTAACTCTCCGGTTAAGCCCGATTCAAAGTTTAAGCTTATACTGTGAAACCGGGCCTAAGTGTTATTTTTGCCTGTGTAAAGTGGCTGATTTAATAAGAAAAACAAGGACAGTATTGCATACCTGAATTTAAAGTTGGCAATGAGACCCATTTCTCATGGACCAGAAACTCCAATAGCTTTACCTCGTAGCAGTTTACCTGACGCTGAAGCTTCCTCAGATTCTGCTGATGAGCAAGTTGATAGGTTTTTTCACCAGCAACAGCTAGTCCAGAATTGTTTAACCAGTCGGAGTTTAATAATCTGATACAAGATCTCGGCCCCACAAAGGAAAAGACTGAACTGCTAGGATCACAATTGAAAAAAAAATCTTCTTGCCCATGGAACTACCTTTTCTTGATTTAGACAGAGATAAGGAGCAGGAAACATTTCAAGAAGGAAGATGATCTGACTTACTGCTGTGACATTCTAGGACTGATACAACAGCTGGGGAGTGATTACTAGTCGGAAGATTGGAGACTGTTTGTGGATTCCTCTAAAAGGAGCTTAAAGACTACACTACTTCATAATTGAAACATTCTAGCTTCAATACTTGTGACATATTCCATTTCACTAAAGGAAAATTACATCACAATGCAAACTGTTTTCGACAAAATCAAATATCATGAGCACAGGATGTGTATGGTGTGTGGCATTCTCTTAGGACACCAAGCAGGTACACTAAATTTCCTTGTCATTTATGTTAATAGGAACAAGCACTGGTCTGCACTTACCTGGCCCAAGAGACAAGTGTTGGCACCGGGGGTAAAAAATGTTATAAATGCTGTCTTAGTTGATCCACAAAGGTTATTTTGCCACTGCTACACATCAAACTGGGAATCATGAAGCAGTTTGTTAACACCTTGAACAAAAGTAGTCCCTGTTTTCAGTAAATTGCAAGCAAGTTTCCACATTTATCAGATGCAATGGTCAAGGATGGCATTTTTGATGTGCCACAAATTAAAAAGTCCAAAACTTTGAACAGACAATGAATGCTGTGGAACTTGCTGCGTGGATTTCAATGAGGGACATCATGACGGAAGTTCCTAGGAATTGTAAAGGATGAACAGTGAAACAGATCTTGCATCACATGAAAAAAACTCGCTGCCAAAGAAGAAAGGGAATGTCATTTTGCGGAGAGAGAGAGAGAGGCGATGTTGCCGCTTATCGCGACACCATGTGGAGAGCACGTTAGAATTATGTGTACGAAGGCAATTGGGTTGCGCCTGGATTGCAATGTAGGGCGGGTATTGTTTAAGGCTGGTTCACAACCGCCCAAGAACGGGAAGCAATGCACCATGCAAGTTATTGGTTCACAACAGCCCGGTAACGAGAATGCATATCGATCACAAAGTGAAAGTCGATTTTGCGCATTGGGATTTCATTTGTTTTTAACTGACCAATGACATTTTTTCACCTACTTCCAATTTAGCCAAGCCAACATCAAAATTCGATAGAGTAAACATTATCTAAATGTATATCCATTACATTTCCAATCCCTCTAGTTATGCCAAGCTTTCATTCCTTTATTTAATGGCATACATTAAAATTGTTTATTGTTCTTTTTTCATTTCCACCAGTTTTAGCTGTTCTTTGTAGCTTTTACCATTGCTTTTTAGGTAATAGCCAGTTTATAGTTGCATATAAACAAACTAAAAATGACCCCTTCACCAGAGGAAGCAACGCTGATTAGATTTGCGGGTGTCGGAATGAGGTTAGGAAGCACATTTACTACTAATTCCTTACACTTTCATGTTTCTAGCTTGCAACTATAGAGAGCACTAGTGGCTGTTTCATGTCACGGCTGCCTAAAACAACCTCTAGAGTGAAGAGTCTAATATGCACAATAGGGATCTAATATGCCGTGCCTGGGAACGAGAACGAGAAAGTTAAAAGTTGGGCAACTCTTCTTTCCCGTTCCTGGGGCCCGGGAAGGCTTCCCGTCAGTTGTGAACATTCCCATTTGAATACATGTATTTCAACTTTCTCGTTCTCGTTGGTTGTGAACCAGTCTTTATATCCGTATATGAAGAGAGTTATAAAATAATGAATCTACATACAAAGAATAGAACATGCAAGAATATATCACTGTTAAGATCTGCATTAACAAAAGAGACATACCTGTGAAATATTGATACTTATTTTAATTGGAAAATGCCACTGATTCTCTTACAGAGCATATTATTTCCCGCGCTTGTGCTTTAATTGGGATACCTTTACTAAATATAGTTTTATTTGGTTACATAGTATGCTCAGTTTTTCATTTGGCTCGCTGTCAGTATTTTTGGATATTAAATCCATTAAAAGTGTTAACACAATTGCAAATGTTCACAAACACACGCACAGATACACGGACTCAAACACGTAAATACAAAGCAAATAACCGTACAAATAGGATGATGCAAAATAACTTGTCATTACACAGGCAATCTCTAAACTGATGCAAATACGCTGCAAACTTGGCTAAAGGAAGGCACTGTTTATAATTGCAGCGACAGCGGAAGATAAGATGTGCAGTTCATGTTACTGCAACTGTCACTTGCCAGGCACATCATGTGTTACAATATTGGCAACAAGGTTTTTGTACCTATTGTTGCTATGGAAATGTCTTAGTTCTAATTGGTCCTTCTAATCGTTGTTATAACAACCGCTATGACGTATCCATCCCCTCCCATTCATTTAAAGTTTTTTGCCATGTGGTTATTAACTGTCAATCCCTTTCTTGATTGGTGCCGATTATAGTTGGGGTGTAGAATGACCTGAAACTGCACTACCTTCATTCTCATCTCGATCACTTTCTGGAAAATCATGGGGCTGTAGGCAGAGAGAGGTTTCACTAAGACATCAAGGAGGCAGAAAGAAGATACCAGGGGAGGTGGAATGTATCAATGATGGCCGACTACTGTTGGTGTTTGAAAAGAGATGGCAAACATGCAGCAGTCAAATGCTGGACAGCCAAGCGATCATTCAAAGGGAATATTTAGGACTGTTCACATTAAAGGTGACTACAATTGTCTCCAGCATGTTCTGGTGTTGTTTTATGTATATATTGCCTTCTTTATGAATTCTTTGCTCACACATGTTTGCTGGAGCACAGAAATCACAAATGTATGTATTTCAGCATTACTGAACCAAGGGATTCTGGTTCGACTTGGCACTTACATCAATGAAACTTCTGTTTATTTGACCCCCACTCACAAAAAACAATGGAATACATGTTTACAAAATATAATTATTTTTCTCCATAAATAATTCCAAACTTATATTAATTTGTTCAGCACTTTTTATTATTATATTCAATATATCTTTTATTTTGGTGTACCTATTGTGAGAAAACATGACATGATATATAGAAATGGACAACAGATTCATGCTCAGCGACCCAAACTTAGTTAAGATCACCTGTCACATCACTTGTCGCAAGAAAAAAAATTAAAAATGGTGGGTAGTGTTATCAATTGTCAAAACATTTGAAAATGTGACTAAAGAAAGAGAAGGTGAAGATTAACAAAAATTTGGAACAAATGCTGTCCCATAGAAACAGTTTTAAAAGTTTCAAGATGCGAGACAGTCCCATGAAATTCAAGACAGTTGGTCACAAAATTTAAATTCAGTTATATTATTATGTACATTAACAGCCCTCCCGACTAGGGAATGTGAAATAGAGCCAGCTGAAACATTCAATGTCATAGCTAGGATTTGAACATGGTTCTCCTGCTAGTATGACAACATGCAGGCAGGACATTAAATTCCCCAACTGACTCACGTTTTTCCCAAGACATCTTACATTAGAGATAGTTCACTTAACTGACTATTAATTTGATTCTATACAATGCAATTTAATACTTTTTTCCACTTCAGTAGGTTAACTCGTGTGTTTCTGTTTTGATATGTTAATAGTTGTGAATGGCTTGAGCCAGATTGGAACCAATACATAATACAATAAAACGTGTTTAAGCTGGAAACAGCACGATCCAAAATTTGTTTGCTTTTTGGCAAGGTTTCTGTATTATTCAGATATTCTGGATTATTTTCCTATGCATAGTTTTAAGATTAATTTCATGCACTCTACCAATAGTTTCAATATCATTTATTTTATTAAAAAGCACTCACCTTAGTACATAAGTAGTTTTATATCCACTGCATAATCTAGTGCATTGTATTATGTATGTTACATACATTGAAATAATGTCTCTTCCCTTTCACTAGCACATTCATCATAACACTTATTAAGAAATTTAACATTATATATTTGAATTTCTTTGTCCTTGCATTAATGCGTGATTCACACTAAACTAGGAATCTTAACACTACAGTAGTAGTATAGAATCATGTAGTTTTGTCAGAAAACAAGGCACAACATTTTTACATAATATATTTACAAAAGCTATTAGCCAAAAAATAAATAACAGAGGGTTTCAATTATAAATTATTAACTCCTTAACATCATAATGCATACAACAAAATAGGCATTACAAAAAAAAAAGCAAACAAACAAATAACGGGGTTACAATCTTAAAGTTATACATTCATTAACATCATAACATTTTTTGTACAGAGTCACTCCTTTTGTAATACGTTATCAGTACTCTGAGAGTCGTGGTGCTGCAAATGTACTGATTCAACTGTTCTAGTGCTGTATGAATGATAGTCCTTATTTTTCAGGAAACAATATCTTGGAATGAGACAATTTAAAACAAACCCGATAAGGAGAGGTAATTTCCTCAGACTTGTCAATGGAATTTTTGGACTTGGAGGCAGAGGTTGTAAAGGAAGTGGTTCACTCTACAGGTCCGTCAACCAGTTCTGCCAATCCAGCGAAAGAAGTCGAACAACCCAAGGAAGCCTTAGTGTCAGGCATCAACCAGATGAGACTAAAACTAAGGGACCCAGCATAAAACACTAAGAGAAAGAAAAATGAAAGAGGGAACTTGGACTGTTGAGAAGTGAACTGAGCCCAGTGGAGGGAAGAAAAGACCTCACTGGACTCTCTCTAGCAACCCTACCCAGCAGCAACTAAAAAAACATAAGAGTGCATAGCAGCAGACTGTCTTTTAAGGAAGCTATGACTCGGAAAAAAATGGCCATCCTTTTTGTGGACCATAAAATCAAGATGGATCAGGCACAATTAGAACTGATCCAATCAAAAATCTTGGAAGCTATGGATGCTAAGTTTCCGGAGGAGATAAGTCCACAATTTCTAAAGGCTAGTTTTTTGCAGGGATCCTTTTGATAACCTGTGCAAACAAAGAAACAAAGCAGTGCCTGATACACACTGTTGCCAGACTTGGGGACCGTTGGGAGGAATGGCGTTGCAAGTTGTGGCCACCAAGGACCTTCTAAACAGACCGAGGGCAATTGTGTGGATCTCTGCCACTGTTGATATTCCAACTGTCCTCTTGAGAATGAAAAATCAAAACACAGTCCTCAACACGGATGATTGGCATGTTATGAGCCGCAAGGTGACTGATAAGGGGCAAATGCTGGCCTTATTACTAGACTGCGACTCATTTAAATGGCTGGAAAGTCGTCATTTCAATGACTTTCAACCCCTGTAGAAAAACATGAAGGAGAAGACCAGATCAAGACGAAGGTGCTACAGATTAACCTCCAGCACAGCAGGGCTACTTTGGCTGCCTTGTGTGTGCTAATGAGGATTTTGATGTGGCCCTCAATCAAGAACTTTGATTTTCAAGGGGGATATTAGAGGTCTGAAAGAGGAAGGAGGAGAACTAATTTATAGTACATCTAACCAGACTCTAAGACCTGTATCCTTGTAAAACAAGGGTAAAGATACTGCCACTTGCACATCTCTGTTCCAGAGACCTGACAGTAGAAAAACTACAATCATCAAATATGGAAGGACCGAGGGAGGTTATTCTCGGATCGGCATACCTTCCATATGATGATTCAGAACCTCCCCCACAAAGGAAGTTGAAGGGTTGGTAGCCGGATGTATAAAGGACGGCTTCCACCTCACCATTAGATGTGATGCAAACTCCCATCATAATGCATGGGGGGAGCACTAATATCAATCAAAGTATCTCTTCAATGTTATTATGTCTAGTAACTTAAATATAATAAACATAGAAAACAGGCCGACCTTTGTTACAGTCAATAGGAAGAAAGTTTTAGACGTAACAATAGCTACCAATTATATTGGTAACTTTGTAAACTCATGGAATGTATCTGATGAGGTGAGTTGTCTGGTTTTTCCGGCAATTAGAACCATATAAAAGTCTTAGGAAAACTGACGGATTCCTACAGAGAAAACTTCGCTCAGAATCCGAACAAAATTGATATTGAAGCAGGCAGTTATGCAGACCTAGAGATAGCATCTAGGCTTTTGCAAGAGGCAATAACTAAAGCCTTTAATAGTAGGTGCCCTCATGTGCAAAGACGTTCATGCACGGATATTCCCTGGTGGAATAATGACAGCACATAAGAGGAAAGAGTAAGAAGACTCTTCAGTAAAGCAAAATATTCAGGCTCATGGACTGAATACAGAAAGGCCTTAACTCAATATAATAAAGATTTAAGGAAGGTTTAGAGGGATTCTTGGAGGGGCCATTGTGAGGAGATTGAACATACTCCTGACTGTGCCAGACTCCAAAAAATTCTCTCTAAGAGAGGGTCAACTCCAATTTGAACTCTTCAAAAAGGTGATGGAGAGTTCACTAATTCTGCTGAGGAAACTATGGAGGAATTTCTAAGAAGTCATTTCCCTGGCTCAGAATCTATAACAGAGCCTCCTGGAGGCTGGAGCAGTTCTAGGACTTGAATCCCCATCACAGACTTCAAGGAAGGAAGACTGGCAAACAGCTAAGAAAGTAATCTGTTATGAAAAACCTGTTCTCATTTGAACCTTACAAATCCCCTGGCAGAGGTGGCATTATGCCTATCATGCTCCAACAGGGTTTTGAACTTTGGCAGGGGGCTTAATAAAAATTCTCAGAGCAAGTCTGGCACTGGGATACATTCCATCAGACTGGAAGCTTGTTAGGGTGGTATTTATACCAAAACCCAGGCTAAGTCCTACAGACTGATTGATCTGATGTCATTCATGACAAAAACTTTGGAAGGACTACTGGATAGGTGAATCAGGGGAGGTGTTTTGGACCTTTACATCAGAACCAGTTTGCCTATAGAGTAGGATACTCCACAAAAGCTGTGCTTTTCCAGATTGTGAACAATCTGAAAAAAAACTATGGGACTTGGGGAAGTGGCGTTGCGTGCATTCATGAACATTGGAGGCAATTCCCACAGCTGTTGGAGAGTGTAGAGTTGATGAAACTTTTTGTAGGTGGATAGAATCCATGCTCAAAAACAGCGGGCAGCAATTTTGCTGCAATAGTCCATGGGGGATGTGCACAGGGAGGAGTTATATCTCCTCTCCTGTGGAATCTGGTTGTAGACAGATTGCTGGATTTGGTCTGGGCTACACAAACTAAGACTCTGCTGATGACATTGTCATCGTCATCATAGTTTGTGGAAAATTTTTGAACACTTTTAAGGAACTTGTGCAGACAACATTTAATAAGGTAGTAGAATGGGTAAATTCTGAGGGGCAAAATATTAGTCCCCCAAAAACAACCCTGGTTCCTTTCACTAAAAGAAGAAATTTAGAACAACTTGGGCCTCTGTTTCTCAATGGTGAGCAATTAAAAATGTTGGGAGAAGTTAAGTACTTGGGAGTAATTCTCGACTCCAAGCTAACCTGGAACCAACATATGGAAAAAAAAATATATAAAAAGCCATTACTACTTTTTTGTAGCAAGACGAATGCATGGTAAGAGATGTGGACTAAGACTTAGAATGCTACTAGGGTAGTCAGACATCATTACTGTACGGTGCAATAGTCTGGTGGACTAAGACATGATAACTAGCCTGTCTAGCAATAACTGGGGCACACTCTTGAGCCTGAGACAAGAATGGCTTTCCACAGACTGCAGCAAGCTAAAACAACTAAGATTCTAAGGTTTGCATTGGGAATCTTAGCCATAAGGAAGCAGATAGTAGATCCAGTTTTCAAGACGGAAATAGACTACCTCGGAAAAACTTTATATCACCATAAGAAATTCAAGGTAACAATCCTATCAGAAACTACCTGAGTGTTCTTTGATTTGGTTCACAGATGGCTCAAAAACAGACTCAGGGATCAATTCTAGGGTATTTGGTTTAAGACCCAGGTGTAGCTTTAGTAATTCACTGGTTCTGGTATTTCAAGCCAAAGTATTTGCCATTTTACAGTGTGCAGAAGGAAATCTTAGAAGAGAGTATAAAAATAAATAGATCTTCATTTTTTCAGACAGCCAGGCTGTAAATAGTGTTGTCTAGGTGAATGTAATCCAACCTGCAGAACATAAAAATTAATGGGAAACACAGTGAAGTAATTAAAATTCATGTGGCAACACACTCGCTGAAATAGAGTGGCTCTTAGCTGGTGATGAAGACAAGGTGTCTTCGAAATGTGTTCTTGTAAGAGTTGCCACATGAAATTTGTTAATATAGCAAAGTATTGTAATGATATTGTAATGAAAAGAAGCTAGAAACAGTGATGTGTCGAGTTAACCTTCTGAGGATGGGAACAACGGTTTCCCGAAACATGTTAAGTGAGTAAACTTAAGTGATGTTAGTGTTACAATTCCGACTCACCTTTAAATAAATAGCAAAGTATGTTTGTCCCAGGGTATAAAGGAATTGAAGGCAATGAGAAAGCTGACGAACTTGCAAAGCAAGGATTGGCACAGCTGAAACCCAAACCAGCAGCTGTAAAAAACAACACTCTTTGGCCTGGAAGAGGATCCAGGAATTTGGCGTGGGAAATTATCAAAGAACCATGCAGACTGCTTAAATGTAGTAAGTTTCAATTAAAAACAACAGTAGGCATGCACCAGTGAGAGAGCACCTACACATGATAGGAAGGTTCCAGGGCAACACGGGCTGTAGACTGTGCAGGTTTGAAACTGAAACAGCCTATCATACATTATGTTCCTGTGAAGTGTTAGCATCAAGGAGATATAAAAGATCTGCGGGAAACTTTTTATGGAACCAGAAGAATGCTCAACTACAACTGTAGTTTTGTCAGAATCAGTAATGATAAAATTTGCATTATCAGGAAATAAGACACTTTTTGCAAGTATCATTAAGATGGAGATCATTTACATAAATAAGAAAGAGAATTGGTCCTAAAATTGAGCCTTGGGGTACACAGCATTTGTAAACCTGCAGATCTGATTGCTTGTCATCGATCTCCACCGTGTGTGATTTGAGGTATGACTGAAGCAATTCCTCTAATGCCATAATTGTCAAGTTTCTTGAATTGTTATTAACTGAGTCGTCCTCTGTGTAGTGGTTACCATAATAGCCTCTAGTTCCCAAGGTTGCGGGTTCAAACCGGCGGAGGGCAATGGATTTTTTTGGGCGTAAAAATCCTTAGCATGGCTTTCTTCGGAAGGGAAGTAAAGCCAGTGATCCCATGTCATGTATTTATGGCACGTAAAAGAACCTCAAGCCTGATAAAGAGGCCTCTGAGCAAAATTTCCAATCTTTCATGCCCAATATAGAATGGGGCACTAAAGACCACAGCAGTTAAAGAGTGTCCATAAATAAAACTCAATTTCAAGTTATCAACTGTATCAAACATTTTTGATAATTCAATAAAAAAATCTAAAGTATGTTCATTTCTGTCTTCGAAAAAGAAAAGATGGCCATATTAATCAATTTCCCTGTGCAAAATTCAAATTGAGCATTTGATATTGTATTACATTTATCCAAAAAAGGCACAAGTCCATTGTACATAATCTTTTCAACTATTTTAGAGATTACAGAGAGCTATGCTATAATTTTCCACATATTTCTTTCTTATATATACAGGCCTAATTTCTGCTATTTTGAAAACATTAGGAAAGCAATGTTACAAAAGATGTAATACACATGTCTAACAAAGGTTCTAGCAAGCAGTTTGGACATTGTTTTATAAGAAAATCAGGTATTTCATCGTAACCATCACATCCTTTTGCTTTTGAGACTATTGATAGCTTTCTGTATTTATTTTTCAGTTGTAGTGTATAGATATAGATAAGCATGGTTGCTAGTGTTCTGAGGAAGAGTTAGTTCATGTGCTCAGAGGTATTGTTTGTTTTAATTTAGTGATTGTGTTATCAAAATAATGGTTGAATATTTTACTAACTTTTTTAGGGATCTGTGATATCATTATTCGTAGCTACAACTATTTTATCATGGGAAGTTTTATTACAATTCGTCACCTTTTTAACTAGATTCCATATTGCTTTTCTGAGTCACTTGTCCTTTTTTACTTTCTCTACTACGTATAGTAAGTAGGGGAACTATTGTATTCCACCCAAAATTTCGATACTGAGATATCACCGGAAATACATGTTTTGAGACCCCCTGAATCCAGAAAAAGCCTTTTTGGAAACATGTCCGTGTGTGTGTCTGTCTGTGAACAGCATAACTCAGAAACGAACTGTCGGATAAACACCAAACTTGGTATTTAGGTTCAGTATCTTCCAAGGATGCGACACGAAGGTTTTCAAGAAAATCCCCCCACTCCAGATTACCCTTTACATGGAGGATTTTTCGAAAATTTTAATTTTCTCAAAAATGGCTCTAACGATTTTGATTAAAATATCATATGTTTAAGATATTATTATGACAAATAAAATGTATATCTTGAATTTCCTGGGAATGTCTCCAAAAGTATTCTTTATTGTGAACGACTTTTGCATAACTGGTAAACCATAAGAGATAGACAAAATTTTTCTACACAAAAAATGTAGATCACGTTAAAATACACAATTTATGTCATATACATTTTTTTAGTTGAGTGAACCATTTTCGAGATATTGCTTGTTATTTCCTTAAATTTTCCAATACTTATACCTTTTCTCAAATTCGTTATTCAATTTTTTATGTCCTGGATATGCAAAGAGAATGGAATGCGCCACATAGCAACCAGCGCTTAAAAGATTTGACTATCGCTTAAAGCTTACCATGTTCCCCTTGCATCTACAAGAAAATTAGCAATAAGATTGACATCTCGATATCTCGATTAACATGAAGCATACGGAGAACAAGCGTTTGTAAAAATAGTTTGTACAAGAGTAGAGAAAGTCATGTGAGTGTAGCACATCAGATTTTTCACATAGTTTTCTTGGAGCTCCATATGTTTTATCAGCTTCAACTGCTTTGGGTTGCTCTCATTAGCACTCTTGTGCAAGCATTCCCTCATCACACACATTTGCAACAATATCCATTTTCTTCATCCTTGGTGCAGTCTCTGCTCAGCTATTTACATTTACAAAGAAATCTCATTTATCTGAAGGTATGTATTCACATTTGGAAAGATGTTTTACAGTTTTGATAAGAAGTTTATGAAATGTTTACAGTTAAAGCAACTAGTGTAATTAAGAAAAAAATTCTGATGTGTTACACTCACATGACTTTCTCTACTCTTGTACAAACCATTTTTACAAACGCTTATTCTCCATCTACTTCAAGTTAATCGAGATAAACATTTGCAGACTCTATCTTATTGGTAATTTTCTTGTAGATGTAAGGGGCATATATATTTACAAGGGCAATATAGAAATACAGTAACCTTTAAGCATATACATATCTCTTAATAGCTGGTTGCTAGGTGCAGCACCATTCTCTTTCCCACAGATTAATACTCTTTGCATATCCAAGACAAAAAATGAATAACGAATTCCCATTTGAGAAAATAAGTATTGAAAAATTTAAGGGAATAACAAGCAATATCTCGAAAATGGTTCACTCAACAAAAAAAATGTATATGACATAAATTGTGTATTTTAACGCGATCTACATTTTTTGTGTAGTAAAATTTTGTCTATCTCTTATGGTTTACCAGTTATGCAAAAGTTGTTCACAATGAAGAATACTTTTGGAGACATTCCCAGAAAATTCAAGATATACATTTTATTTGTCATGAAAGTATCTTAAACCTATGATATTTTAATCAAAATTTACAAAAAAAGTTCCATGTAAAGGGTAATCTGGGTGGGGGGATTTTCTTGAAAACCTTTGTGCCGCATCTCTGGAAGATACTGAACCTAAATACCAAGTTTGGTGTTTATCCGACTTGTTCGTTTCTGAGTTATGCTGTTCACAGACAGACACACACTCGGACATTTTTTCAAAAAATGCTTTTTTTTGGATTCAGGGTGTCTCAAAACATGTATTTCCGGTGAAATCTCGGTATCGAATTTTTGGGTGGAATACAATACTTTCCCCTACTTACTGTATATAGTAGAGAAAGTAATATATAGCACAACCTTAAAAAAATTCTTTTCAGATAAAAAGTTGAAATTTGAAAAAAAAAATATGACATTTTTCAAAACAGTCTAGCACTGCCAAAAATTAATATTTCAAGATTTTTTTCCCCACTGACTTTATGGCTTAATATTGACTTGATTTTGTAAACTAGAATATTTTAGATATCATGATTATTAGTTATACAATTCAATTTTTTTGATAAGTTCATTAAAAAATATTTGGGCAAATTTATTTTAAAAATTCATTGCAGTGGTGGTTTTCATTGTCATTTAGTTTACAAAAGAGCTTGTTCCTTAACCTTTAATTTAATGTATGAATGAGGTTTCTAGTATAGCTTGTGTTGTTTAGAAGATTGCAAAGCATAGATTTTCAGTTTTTGAGAAAATGAGTTTAAAAATTAAGAAGTTATTCAGTATAACAAACCACTTACTTGAAAAGTTTAAAATGCTGAAGGCATTCTTTATTAAAAATCATATTATATTTTAATAATATTAATACCATTACTGGCAGAATGAGGACTGGATTTATAAGTAGTCACTGTCAGAATACTTTCACTGTTGCCTTTGCATTGTTCAGTGAACGAACAGTTTTGTTACTCATTTTAACTCACAAAATGCTAACAGCCCTAAAGTTTATTTCTAAACAAATGATGCCTCTAATGAGCAGTATGTCAAGGCCCCTAAAAATTCTGAAATACAATCTCTCTATGGCATATGCTCTTAGTTTCATCTGTCAAAAGATGAGGAAATATTTGCAGAAGCCATGCTAGCTTGAAGGAGGGAAATTTGAATTAGAAAAAGCAAAGTAACTCAAAATATGCTGACTTGCCCACCTTTCTAAAATCTGAGAGTGCAATGCACTATTTAAGTCCATTCCAATATAATTTACAAAATTCTAGGAATTGCTAAAAGGAAGTAATATATAAGTGAATCCAGCCCAGAGGGACCTCAAAAGAAGCCTAATACAGAAGATGAAGAAGGCAAATGAGCATTTATTCGAAACTTACGGCTTTGGATAGATGATGAGGATGTAACATATACCAGCAAAAAGGATCTATGGTGGAGAGAACCAGAATGTAAGGAAACAAGTCAGCAAAATAGGCGAACCAAGTAAATTATTATCAGTGGCAACCAGCGGAAGTACAAAGTCCAGAGCAGAGCTGAGAAAAGGAAAGAAGACAGATCCAACACGAAAGGAAAATGATGTAACTGTAACAGGTGAAGGTATGTCACAACATATGTATGAAGCAATAACACCGAGCCAGAGGGGAAGGAGAAGCCCAGCAACGTCATCGCCAAAGAAGATAGTGTCACCGGGGAGAGAGGAGAGGGAAGCTGCACATGTCCTTGCAGAGAAGGGGAAAGAGGGGTGGCCACAGTGTGTAGTGAGTAATGTAAAACAGCATGTGGCGGTGAAGGGAAGTGGTGCAAATCGCCGGAAAAGCGTGGAGTATTTGGAGGAAGAAGGGGAATAAAACATTATTGTGTCACCCGGGAAAGAGGAGAGGGAAGCCTTTCGCGTCCTTGCAGAGAAGAGGAAAGAGACGTGGCAACAGTGTGAAGTGAGCAGTGCAAAAAAGCAGATAGCGGGGAAGGGAAGGGGAGAGAATCGTTGGAAAAGTGGGGAGTTTTCGGAGGAAGAAGGGGAAGAAAACATTATATCATCTCCCCATGGAAGTATATTGGTGCTCCAGAAAGAAATGCTAAAATCAGTGGAGGGAATCAAACTTAGAAGTAATAGAGAGGTTTACACCTTTCCATAACAGAATGGGATCGCAATAGCGGCCAATAAGGAGATTGGGATTTTGGAATTGTGAAGGCCAAACCGGCTGCTTCACAATTTCACAATCTTGGACTGTACCATATTTTAGAGAAAGACATATAAATGTTAAAGGATAAATATACAAACATAGAAATTATAATAATGGAGATTTTAACGTATGAATAGGGGTAAGAGACAAGCAGAGAAAGTAACTAAAATTATTAGAGAAAATAATGTGAGTAAAATATGGAAGGGTATAAAATTAATGTATCTAAAGAAATAGAGACTAGGAGAAAAGAAAGTTCATGGTATGGAATGAATAGGAATAAATGAATATGGATGGTTAAAAGAAGAAAATAATGTAAATACAAATAAATATAAGAATTACTAATTGTATTAACATGTAATAGTAATCCGAGAAGACATCTAATGCGTAATAACTTAATTCTCAATAGATTAATATATTATTATTATTATTATTATTATTATTATTATTATTATTATTATTATTATTATTACCAAAGGAGGGGAGATGACTATAAAATGGCCAGGGCCAGAAGCAGTCACTCCCAATATGATTGTAATTATTTTGACACTCAATAAATATTACATTACATTTAAGTCCATTTTAGTCCACAAGTCCAAATATTTAAATAAACCTTACATTACGTTGATATTGTAATGAAAAGAAGCTAGAAACAGTGATGTGTATTGAATTTATTTAAAGGTGAGTCGGAATTGTTACACTAACATCACTTAAGTTTACTCACTTAACATGTTTCGGGAAACGGTTGTTCCCATCCTCAGAAGTTAATTCGACTGGCCCGTGTTGTTGGTGTTTCCGTTTTTTGGACTGGATCCTGTGGTGGGGAAATGTACTTCCAGAGAGGATTTGGTGGCGGCAAATCAAAATTCATTAGATGTGTGTTGTGTTTTAGAATGGTGATCTTCTCCCATGCATCTAATTCGGCTGCAAATTTGGCTGGTTTGACTAATGTAATATTGGGTTTGATGTTGTGATTAGTGATCCAAAAATGGTGTGAAACTGCAGATTTGTCCATTTGTTTGTATTTAATACATCTCATGTGCTCCTTTAGCCTAGTTTCTAAGTTTCTTTTTGTCTTACCTATGTATACTTTATTGCAATCTGAACAATTGATTTTATAGATTCCAGCTTTTTTGTCTTGTGGAATGGGGTCTTTTAACTTGTTACAAAGTAATTTCTCTATGTTAAATTTGTTCTGTGGAGCTAGGCTGATGTTATGTAGGAACATTTCACAAATTTAAGAAGATTTTCATGAAACATAACATCAGCCTAGCTCCACAGAACAAATTTAACATAGAGAAATTACTTTGTAACAAGTTAAAAGACCCCATTCCACAAGACAAAAAAGCTGGAATCTATAAAATCAATTGTTCAGATTGCAATAAAGTATACATAGGTAAGACAAAAAGAAACCTAGAAACTAGGCTAAAGGAGCACATGAGATGTATTAAATACAAACAAATGGACAAATCTGCAGTTTCACACCATTTTTGGATCACTAATCACAACATCAAACCGAATATTACATTAGTCAAACCAGCCAAATTTGCAGCCGAATTAGATGCATGGGAGAAGATCACCATTCTAAAACACAACACACATCTAATGAATTTTGATTTGCCGCCACCAAATCCTCTCTGGAAGTACATTTCTCCACCACAAGATGCCACACAGGATCCAGTCCAAAAAACGGAAACACCAACAACACGGGCCAGTCGAATTAACTTCTGAGGATGGGAACAACCGTTTCCCGAAACATGTTAAGTGAGTAAACTTAAGTGATATTAGTGTGACAATTCCGACTCACCTTTAAATAAACCTTACATTGTTTTAAACAGGAAGAACTATAGTTTCTTAAAACAACAAAAAACAAAGTTTGAAGTTTTTTAGGAAAAATGGCTTAAATATGAATACATACTATAATGCCCTACTTTGTAGTTTCCTCAGAAGTAACGTATGTCCCCATAAAACATTTGCAGTTTCCTTGGAAGCACAGCATATCCCAAAACAAATCCTGTTAATAGTGCATATTTCAATTTTAAGCAGTTGCAGACGGTTTCCATTTCTGTGTTATTCAGGAAAAATTACATAAAACATATGATTTCCACCAGGATTAACACTTTCCTTTTACAAAATAGACCAGATTCCAGCTTATTCAATGTCTGAATTGAGCAGGTTTCGCTGTAGTAATAAAGTAAATACACTAAACTGTACCAAAATAGTCTATTACATGTGTGTATGTTTTGTTTGCTTACAGAATGACAAAGGCAAGTTTGAATATAGATATCTCTTTGTGGAACTGGAAGGTTTTCCTCCTCAGACGATAATCATAGAAGATAACAGATATGACAAGCAGTTTGATATTACAAAGCAAGAATTGATTATGGCATAAGACTGAAGCATATAATATGTGAGCAGTGCTCTTTTTGCCTGATTGTTACTCTCATGGTTCTAAAGTAGCAGCTAGAAATATGCAAGATACTGTCATTTTGTATTTTTTCTTGGCAATTCTGTTCTCATTTTCTGAGGAACAGAAATACATGATTATTTTTTTAAATGTCAAGCTCCATAATCTCTGATTTAGTAATAATAAGTGGTACAGGAACAGTAACTCTGCATTGTTTTTAAGAGACTGCATTTATTGATGCACCTCGTGTATGTTATGATGAATACTGTAACCAGACTTTTCCCTTCAGCATTTCCCATTATGAAGAGGTTAATAAATAATGTGCCAATAAGCTATAAATATATACCAGGTATGATGTAACTGTTGCTCCTAGCTTTACCCACAATATGTTTTTATAGAATATGTTTCACATGCTATCATCCACATCAGTTGGACCTCCTCGATGCATAATAATCTTTCCCTGGTGATTCCATTGGGCATCTGACGAGCTTCTGTACTAACATATCTTCTTTAGATACTTCAAAATAGTGTCGGTAATTCCAGTTTAGTTCATGCATAGAACTTGCAGATCAATGTAGTTCAGTTTATTTAGGGGAAATGACAGTATGCAGCAAAACAAGTGACACTGAAATGTTAGTTAATGATGTTTGTACAGAATGTGTTCAAAATGTGTACCATTATGTGCCTATTCGTAACTAAAGAGGTTTGTCATCCGCTTGCATGTGCATAGACATTATACAGCTGCATACTCATTGTCTGTGTTGACTTCTAACATACACAAACCACACTAAGCATACAGTCTGAAAATGAGAAATGCAACACTCCATTAAGATCTTGCTGATGACAGTACGCAAATATGAGGGATGTATTGAAACATTAGTTAAGTTAGAAGAAGGAACTTTTGTTTATGATTCATCCATAGCTTCAGAACCATCACAAGCCAAATTGCACTTTACTACTATAGACATTCTTAAATTATCAAACGTCAAACATTGGCGTTGATCACTTAAACAGTTTTTGATCTGCAAAAAGCTTCTTTGAACGTCACAGGATGTTAATGGTGCATATGTCAGTATACTATGCTATCATCTTATGATTTTGTATTCTTCATCATGTTACAAATTGTTATTTAGCCCTTATTTTTTGTAGAACGTTTTGCCATTTATTCTTGACCATCTGTGTGCAAACTCATAGAGATCCTTTCTTGATTTTTTTTTGACACTTCTTTTAATATTGTTATGCCCTTGGATATACTTCTTGTTGCACTGCCCTCAGTTGTTTATCTGTATGTTCACCTTTAGGTGAGTCCACACTGTTCAACATATCAACAGTTAACATTCAACAATTAACAAAATGTCACATTCAATATGTTAAATGCCTTCAACATGTTGTACTGTGAACGTTTAACATTCTATCCACACCAGTTGACTTGTTGGGACAACAAAACCTCTTAACTAAAAGCAAAATGGACTCCAGTGATTAGGATTTGACAATTGCTATTTGTATCTGGTATGTAATAAAAAGAAAAGTGGAAGGTGATGAGGCTCTATCTTGTTAATCGGCACAGGAGTGAAAATATTTTGAATGAGTTTAAAATTCGGAGCAGGTTTGACATCAATTTCTTGAGAACAAGTCAAAGTGACTTCAACTTTGTTTTGAGCAAGGTTTCTAACCTATAATTCACAAAAAGGACACACATTTGAGAGCAGCCATTCCAGCTGCCAGACTTGAGCCTTTTTGCAATTCTCTAGCAAAGTGAGGTTATTATATATTTTTTTTTTCTGATATTGCCTCTGGAACAACAATAAATTTCACATAGTTTTGTATATTTGTCCATCCTTTTTATTACATATATTACAATGTTCCATAATGATAGCTTTAGTAAAGATTTTAGTAATGAAAGTGTCTTTTCTTTTGTCCATTCCATAACTTCACATGAAGCAAGCCAAATCAAAGATATAAGCACAGAACGAGTCAACATGGAACTACCGAACACAATAGCATGAAGGAATCACAATAGCTGCCATGTTTACAGTCTGAAAACTTCCGAAGTTCACCCAATCACATACACAGAGAGCGAATTGACTTAACAAGTTTTCCATTAAAAATGGAAAACATCCAACATGTTAAAAGTGTCAAGTACAACTCTTTCGGTTAACATGTTAAGTCAATTCTGTGCTTGAAATTTGGCCAACATGCAAACTGTTAACATGTTGCACTTGACAAGTTTTGTTAAATGTTAATCAGTGTGGACAGGGCTTTAGCTCGCTGTTGAGTCAACATGTATTTTGTGCTGCACACAATCTTTATTCATAACGTTTCTGAAGATTATTGAACATGTTGATGAACAAAGGTTGCTGTAAGGACACAAAAATGATATAACCCTTGTACTAGGAGTGGTTTGCGTATAAGAATCAAGCTGTTGAAACCCTAAAAATCAAGTTGTATATCTGTTGATGTTGCCCTTCAAATGTTGCAAAAGAAATCTGGATCCTCGCATGTCATAGACAACGCTCAGATACAGTACTACAGTTGGACTCGTTCACCCCTTCCTGTTTAAATGCTTAGCAACATGAATCCAGTATACAAATCCACACAATTCTTTAAACACACAGAGCTATCACTCAAACCAAGTTTAAGTGATGTCAACTCTAACACCTGTTGGAGAAGTAGTCCCTGATTCTCGTTTTTGGCAACAGTTCTTGGGTGACCTGTTGTCTCCTTTTGTTGACATAGGACTGATCCCGTACAATGGAACTTGTCGACAGCTAACATCGTTTTGTTATTAGTTTCCTCATACTGTTCTTTAACATGAAGCAAACTCGGTGCATTCTGACGCCCTACCCTGTATGACTGGAAATAATGTTTCACGATAAACATCTCTCTGTTGTGAGAGCCATGATTACAGAAATCACAATGTGTCAAACTATTATATTTGTACATTTTTTTTTTAAACACAATCCTTTTTACAGTATTCCACTTATAAACTAACATAACCTATGTACAAATTTTCTTGCCAGCTAGGTTCTACCTACACTGCTCATTTTGTCTGGCACCCTGGCCTTATGGCTCAGCTGAGCAGCCCTTGCTACCCTTAATCACCTATGATCCATCCTCTGTTTGCCCTTCTACCTTTCTTATCTCTCTTACTTTTCTAATCCATTTCTCCTTTACGTTCTTTAAGAACTCCCCTATATCCTTATTTTTCTTCTTTTCTTGTTAACATTTTAATTGCTACCATTTTTCTTCCCATACTTTTTGTCTCCATTCTGCTAATTCTTTGCATTCTGTCATATAATGCTCTGTGCTTTCACAACCTCCGCATAGTTCACAAATTCCACTTTTTCTGCCTCTTAGCTCTCTCAGGTACTTTGATCCTGTTCTCATCCATGCAAACGCTTCTTTTTCAGCTCTGTTACAATAGTCCCATACCCTTCCCTTTTTACTAACCTGTAGAACCCTAGTGATTTTCTATTCTCTAAGCTTCCCCAGATCTCTTGTCTTTCTATGTTCTCCACTCTGTTTCTTACTGCTATCCAGAAGCCGTTGCTATTTCTTTCACCTGCTCTCCAAATATCTCCCATTCCTATCTTCTCCATAATTTTTTCTACCCCTGTCCACCAGCTATTTTTATTTTTCGTACTCTTTTGTTCCATACATATCTTTAAAGTTTCGCCTTCATCTTTTTTCAGGCATCTAAACCAAAATTTTAATATCCTTTACAGTATTACTCCCTTTCTTCTTGTTCTTCCTAATTCCACTAAAGCTACTTCCCCATGTGCTGATCTTGGTAACACCAATAGCTCTTTACAGAATGTTCTATAGCTCTGGTCTATTTTTCTGCTTAATCCAGATCTCCCCCCCCCTGCCAAATTTCAACTGAATATAGCATTCTTTTTATCCATTTAGTCAGCATTTCTAATTTGTATTTGCACATCCTTACTCCTGTCATTGCCACCTTTCCCTTAGCCACAACCTTCCTGCTTTGCGCCACCCATTCACCATTACTGCTCATCCTCAACCCCAAATAATCAAACTCCTTGACAGCTTCTAACTTTAAACCCCCCATCTGCCATTTCCTTTTCTAATACCATAACTTTTGATTTATTTATATTTACTTTAATTCCCCATTCTTTGTAGAATTCATGTATTCCATTGATTGCTTTCTGTAGCCCAATTACCGTTATAGCCCCGACCATAAGATATCCACGTGCAGTAAACCTGGTCTCTCTCTATTTGCTATTATGCGACAGTGCCTATTTTTTTCTTTCGCTCTTTCTAATATGTCATCTGAACTATTATATACAATAAATAAATGCTTCATTACTTAGGCAGCAGATTATCAATAATTTCAGTGCCATTTGTATTGCCACATACAAGCTATAAACATTGCTAATTGCTTAATTTGAAATCACAGCTCAGTATGAGGCAAAGCAATAATCTACAGTGGTATTATGACAGCCACCATTTTCAGTATATGAAGTATAAACACATTCATTGCTGAAAGTTTAAGGTCCTATACAATATAACATCAGCTTTTCAACAAACCGTTATATTTTCATATGGAACATTAGAACATGACCTAACATACTCTTATCTCAGACAGGAATGACCCTGTTGTAAACAACTAGTGGAGTGGACTCTACCCAGCACATGTTTGATGTACATGTGCACAGATAAATTTTGCAACACTAGGCTGTAGCAGTGCAGAATTTATATGCGACATTGGTTGCGCTTTACTATCAAGCGTAAAAATAAAATATAAAGTTTGCTTAAAAGATGCCTTAGCGGTGAGCGATGAGATCTCTTTTTTTAGTTCTTAGGGCATGTAACAGGAAGATTCTTTGTAATCTGATGCTGTACTAAAGAAGAAACAAATTCAACTTTTTGTTAATCAAAATTTTCCTATTTATTTCTTTCTTACATATTTCTTTTACCTTCTCTTTTATGAAACTTCTTAGTTCACTTCACAATAACAGTAAAGTATTACCGCCTAGCTGGAATATTAATAAATTACTCTAGCTTTTTTTGAGAACACAAGTAACCAACTTGGTCACTAATAAGGTACCCCCTAGGTTGCTATTGAAATGTTGGAAAAACATTTCAGAGAAATTGCACAAATTATAAATTGCTTATATACATTTTGTGACAATGCTTCAGTTATGCTTTTTAAAAGGGAAATTCAGAAGAACAGTTCTGCAATTTCATTTCATTTTTAATATAGAGTCACATTGAAAAACTTTAATGCCAGAGCCAGGATTTCAACACGGTTCTCTCATTTTCCGTGCGGTTGCTCTAATCATTGAGCTACTGTGACAACACGCAGTTGGGACATTGAATTCCCCAACTGCCTAAGTTGTTTCCCAGATAAACCACCAAGACATCTCACTAGAGAGGGTAATCTCAATGGTGGCCTGCCATCGCAGGTATTTATTATTTGAAGCTTATGCGTTTCATAAGGTTTTCTTTTTTAATTATTATATACAATTAATTGACGGCGGCGCCGTGGCCGAGCGGTTAGACCGCTCGCCTCCCATCTAGGCGGCCCGGGTTCAATCCCAGGGACCTGCATGTGGGATTTGTGGTGGACGAAGCGGCGTCTGGGCGGGTTTTCTCCGGGTTCTCCGGTTTCCCCCGCCATTCATTCCACCAACTGCTCCATCATCACCTTTCCTTTCATCCATTTCACCAACATTTCGTTTCATCTACTTCCTTCATCCCATACCAGGCATCGGGCTGATCACCCATCCTGGATGTTCTGTCTGATCCATGAGTGTCTGCTCCTCGACGGGCCTCTGACCCCAGGCACCCGCTTGTAAGTCCTGGGGGGTGTAAGTCCTACATAAGAGGAGGGTAAACAGCTAATGAATGAATGAATGAATATACAATTAATTGAAATTAATTATACTTTTTAGAGATCTTAGCTTCGTCTTGGCATGTTTTTAAAAAAATTTTAATTTCATTATTTATTTACCCATTAAAATTACATTAATTCTTGGCATTGTCAAGTTAAGGAGAAGTACAGAATAAGTTATATAATATAATACATTAAGTCCTGCTTTTACAAATTATAACAAAGAAAATGTATGTACAGAATTTCTCCTTAAGCTAATATATGTACAGAGTTTTGTCCACTTAATAATGTGTAATACACACAACGTAACAATACTTAGCCATCTATTAAATAATAACATCCTTGAACACAATATTTTTTCAATTCCCTTTCAAATTTTTAAAATCTTTTACTGCCTGTGTGTGTATTGGCAGTTTATTAAAAAAGATGTAAATCCATCAATCTTAGAGGGCTTACCAGGCATAAGGTTTACATTCCAGTTACCTAATATCTTTATGTTGAACCGTATTTATAACTTTGCTCAAACACTTGATAAAAATGTTTGTATCTCCATCTGGTGCTCTATAAATGCAAATGAGAATGATATTATGATCAAGAATTTCAAAAATACTGGCCTCAAAATGAGATCATCTATTATTTTTAGTAATTCTCTAACTTGTATATATTTTTTAAGAAAGATACACAATCCCCCTAGGTTTTTGTTTGTCTTACAATAACATGAAGCTAATTCATAATTTTCAAAGAGATAGTATTGTGTGCATTTTTTTTTCATTACTATTCATCCAATGTTGAGAGAAAAATTATATAGCATTGATTTTATCTGAATCGAAGGTTACTTCTAAAGATAAGTTTTTATTACTCAGGCTTTGCACATTTTGATGGTATATTCCAATCATATTTTTTTCTTAGCAGCCTGAAATTAATTCCTATTATAGTCTACAATTTGTAACGTTTGCGCTGTGTTTATCACCTAGAAGTTAGTACATAAGGAGGAGTTAGATCACTTCTATATCTATTCATTAGTTTCCCTGCTGTGTTTCACATAATTTCAGAGCTTTAGTTATGGCTGATTAAGAAATTAAGATGTGGTTCATCTTGCCCGAGATACAGTAAACTGAATTCAGCACTTCACAAACCCAGTGCACTGCATGAACATCCCTTTGTCTGATAATAGAGTTTACTATTACACCTGTTGAGGGAAACGTTTTCTTGGCTTCCCTAACATTGTACACCGCACTCATTACTTCATCAGAATTGTTTGTTCCAACATGTACCTTTATTACCTTTGGTTTTACCACTTCATTAATTTCCACCTTTTACGCCTGGGAACACTTGAACATCCATATCTTCTACATTTACATGTTTTATCATTGAGTCACCCATGGAAAGCACTTTTTTGGTGCAACCATATTGGGTTTGCAGTTTACAATTTGACCAAGTGTATTTTGATTCCAAAGGGCAACAGGTGATCTGAATTAATCAAGTGTCGATTCTTGTAATACGTTGTATCTATTTGATGTAGACATACTGTATTGGACAGTATTAGCATCCTTAGCTACATTGCTTTCGGCTAGACCTTTGCTTACCACTGTTGCATAAGTTTCTTCTTCTTTTGTGAACTGCAGTTCTGCTTTTAATTCCTCATTTTCTTTCATCAGTGTTTTTATCTCTTCTTGGACCCTTTTTAAATCTTAATTTAAAGCGATATTATTGCTTCCACCTCACAAGCTTCGCTGTCCCCTTAATTCCATTTGTTTTAATTTTATTTCCATCACTTTCCATTTCTCTGAAGTTTCTGCTTAATCGTTTTTTCTCTGTTATTACTAAAGATGAGGGATTTGTGCAGTTTGTCATAAGGTTATTTGTGCATAAACGTTATACAGCATATGCCAAGCGTGTGTGCTGGCTTCCAATGTACATAAACATACGAAGCGTACAGTCTAAAAATGAGAAATGCAACACTCCATTAAGGTCTAGCAGATGGCAAGTTAGAAGAAACTTGCCTTTATGATTCATCCATAGCTTCGAAGCCATCACAAGTCAAATTGCACTGCAATACTATAGATATTCTTAAATCATCAAATGTGAAACATGGGTGTTGATCTGAACTGTGAGAAGCTTCTTTCATTGTCAAAGGACATTAACTTATTTCAACATTTTATTTATACTTTAAGGAATTACAACTCTCTTGCTGCTCTTTGATTCGGTGTGTATACTATGCTTTGGTCTAATAATTTTGTATTCTTCATCATGTTAAAAATTGTTAATAGCCCCTATTTTTCTGTAAAATGCCTTGCCATTTATTCTTTATCCTCTGTGTGCTAGGTGCTGAAGGCCCTTTCTTGATTTTTTTCTAACACCTCTTCTATTATAGTTATGCCCTTGGATACTTGCAACTTGTTGCACTGCCCTTAGCTGTTTGTCCACGTATGCTTACTGCCGACTTAACATGATTTTGTGCCACGTATAAACCCCTCATCTTTAATTATTATATTAATTTCACGTAATTTGTTTACTATGTCATGTGTCCCTATGCCACAGACCGCCATCTTCCTAAATCACTAAATCTATAGGTCCAATTAAATGCTTTAACTTCATGATCTGCTACATCAGATTTATCAATTTGTTTATTTTTAAAATACTCCTTTACTCTGGTTTCCAAATTATATTTAGTGTTAACTTGATCAGGATCAGAACAGTTTAATTGATAAATGCTAGATTATTGCAAATCATGTTCTGCGTTTCTATCTTAAAAAACAATAAGGGAAGTTGTGTCACAAAATTACATTAAATAATTTATAAGAAGCTTGTTGTTTACTTAATAATTCAAAGAATTACTTTAGAAGTAATTCCACAGAAATCCAAGCAATTATATGAAAAATTTTGTGACTGAAAAGAATCAAAATCATGCTGGTTTACATGTCAGCTGGTAATAATTTACACCTTTATCTATTAATAATATAGTAATTAATTATGACATTTAAATGCCAAGGTTTTCACTATTTTATCACTGGTGCATGTATTCAAAACTGAAACAATTTCTTCAATTACCATCGGTATGTAGGGAGAAAGTTAAGATATTTTAATTTCTGCTATTTGTGTAGGTACTTCAAGTTTTAATTGATTCCGCAAAAAACAAAACAAATGTATACAAGAGAAGTGAGTAAAATACAAGGTGTGGCTATAAAATAACCGGACTGAGGCTTCAAAATCTTTATTGAAAAAAATTATACATTGGAAATATCAATCCCTTCAAAATAGTCTCCTTCCCACTCCTAACACCACTCCATGTGCATTTTCCACTGTTGCAAGCAACACTGTAGGTCCACTTCTTCTGTCAGACTGTTCATCAGCTTCGTTGCTTTTGCTTTCACTACTTCTAGACACTCAAACTGGGTTACTTTGAATGCAAACTTGATTTTGGGGAACAAAAATAGTTACAGGGGCCAGATCTAGTGAGTATGGTAGATGCTCAAACACAGGGATCTTGTGCAGCATGAGTGATCCTTCCACATTTCAGGTCTTTTCTGTCTGACCTACTCGGGGAGAGTTTTAAAAATCTTTGTAGTAGGTCAAGGCTCGAAGCCACTGCTCAAGCAATGATTTTTCCTAACAAGTTCATTAACATTTGCAATGTTTTCTATGTTTGAGGGATCACAGGTCATCTTCAATCACATCTCTTCCTTCTTTGAATTTTTTGAACCAGTCAAAAACTAGATAAACACTGATCACCATAAATTGGAAGTATCTGTAGTAGATTTTCCAAGTTTTACGAGGAATTTCACATTCACACTCAACATCTTTCCGAGGAGACTCAGGTACCAAGTTTCTTAGAACAGCTGCACGTCAGCATGAGTTGAAGGAAAAATGGAGGGGAAACAGATTCTACTTGCCTGCCAGTCATTGTTACCAACACCACAGGGAGTCAGACAAAAAAAATCAGTCCACTTATTTTATCGCCACACCTTGTACATTAAGTCGGACTGAGTGCAGGTTTCACACCCGAGTGCATGAGATAGTTGTTACATTTTCTGACTCTGTGAGAAGTTTATTAGAAATACGTTTTAAAACATAGTTAATACTAATAATAAATACAATGTATGTATGCACGTTTCATCATTCATGATATAAAGCAGTGAAGAAGAAAATGGCAAAATCGTGTGAGTTTGTGTCCTGTAAAAGTCTGCATTCTTTTTCATATTTTCAGAATGTAACTGATTTTAATCTGCACTGTTCAGAATGTCAAAAAATCCTTGCTACAGGTAAATTCCTTAACACTATCAAGGTGTTCAAGAATATATTGAGAGATAAATAGGAATGCAATAATGGGTACAAATAGAACAACTTTCATTTAAGAGAGACATAATTATACTCCTGTATTTATTTATGAAACTGAAAAACATTAGCTTCCAAATGAAATTGCCATTATGGCTAAATTATATGGTATAATTCCTTTTTCATCTGTATATTATGAAAACAAAAGTAACCAGAAAGAAATTTGTGTATGTAGTTTAAAATACTTCTGCAGAGATTGAATTTGGGAATGGAATAGAAATTAAGTTCATAGTTATTTTGTGTAGAATTCAATATTGATGTAAAAAGTTGCCAAGGTTTGTTATATGTTTCCCACAAACAGAAGACTCCAAAGGAAGAAAAAAAATGTGTGGTTAAGTAAGCAATAATTATAATAAGTACTTAGATGTAACATATATTGTTGTAAACATTGCATTAACAATTCAGGCAGATAAGATTGAATGTAGTGCAAGAGTAGAGAACATAGCTATCTCTTTCTGCCCATCCATTGGCTTTTACACATTTCATACAAGACTGAAAATATACATATTATTCTCAGTTTCATTTTATCTGTTCTCTAATGGTTGGTCTAGGTTGTACATCATAGCCTAATATACCTTAATGTACATTACCATGAAGTATTTTTCTACTCTACTTACTTTTATTAGGTTTGTTCCAACAAACATCTGAACTTGCCAGAATCAGCAAATAGCACGTACCAACTCTTACTGGCGTGTGATCTCAAACAAATGCTTGTGCATTAGGCAATTATGGACTAATCAGAGACTGGCAGTTTGTGCCGTATATACATGCTACTCTGTATTATCCGGTGACATCACCATAACAAGCATCATTAGCCATAGACTGGGTGGACCACATGATTCGCTGGGACCTTACATCTTGACAATCATAAATGCAAAAAATATGATACATCTCATATGGCATTTCATTCATGCTATATTCAGTTTCAAAAGTTTTTAACAGTTACCTTGTGAAATATGTTTTAGCATGTGTTAACATCCATCGCTAGCAGTTGCAACATAACCTCACTATAGTCAGTGACTTATTGCGGCCAAGTGCAGAGCATACGTAATTCCGATGGATTCTGACTGGATCAGAAGTTCGTTGAAATGCCTGAATTCACAATGCAAATGTGGCCATTAGTTTTTAAATGACCGTAATCAGACAAGCAGACATATTATTGAAATACCTATGCTAACTATGAAGATCAAGAATAACCACTGACAAAATACAGTAGACTCTAACCATGTTTTATGTAGTTGTAAATGGCAAAAAAAAAGAAGTGTTTTTTAAGATTAAATGTTTGTTTGCTTATAATTGCAGACAGAATATTATAAGATATCAGCACTTGTAATCGGATTTGCTAACCAGCATGTTCAAACATTTTTGTGTGTTGTTTTTAAATGGTTTGATGAGAGGAAGGGTGAGTTATGTGCAGGGAGCTGAAGAAATATTTTATTGTTTATCAGAATGTGATAGGGTGAAAAGGTATATGGGAAATAAATGGATCAAATTATAGGGCTTAAAATGATGGCACAATATTTGGGGAAAGTAAACGGGAAATGGATTAAAGCAGTTATAAACAAGACAGAATTCAGATATAAATTGATAAAGTAGTTAAATGGTGGAAAATAAAGAGCGGCAGGCTTCATTATACAGATTGTGTATAAGGAAGCCTCATATAGGTGGATGTTGGACTTATTACATTATAAGTTTAGGTTAAGCACTGTAGTTATAATACACTAAAAATATGTTTCTGTTGTTTTGTTTGGGTTTGTGTATTCATGAAATTGTATTAAGGGTGTAAATAAATATTCAGTTCAATATAATTTAATGATGCAAGAAATAGAATGAAAGCAGTTCTTTTCTTGGGAATAAATCAAGGTATGGGCCTGTCACATTCAAGCAAACTTAAATGTCATTGTCCTATGCTAGGACCAAACACATAACCCTGGAAAATGGTTTCATTATACAAGAAGTTCACATACAAAGCTGCCATTATTTTTCAATTATGTAATTTACCATAATATATATTTTGCATAAGCACTGTAAGAACATTTAAAAAGAACAACAGTCTGACATTTCCAATGCATGCATTGCAGGAATATACATCTTCTAGTTAAATAGGCTATTTAAGGCATTGTGCATCCCCACATGTATTCAGTATTGTCAGCAGTCAAAACATTAATGTTAGTGTCTCCAAAGCAATTTAGAAAATTATGATTCATAGATTTTATTACATGTTATTCCAATAATGTAAAGCTTTTTTTTTTTCTTCCTTTCAGTTTAACAGGTGAATGTATGAAAGAAATGTCAAAATTAGCTCAAATGAGCCCATGGTTAAAAGAGCTTAAAGTTACCCAACATTTACCTTCTAAGGATAAGCGAAAACCCTTATCCAGGCAACTCCCCTAACCGAGATTCAAACTTGGGACCTCTTGAATGTGAGAAGATAACTCAAGCATCCTTGCACATTTAATAACATTGCAGTGTAAAATAGTCAAAACTGCCTTCTTGTAACCAGTATATAGGTGCTGGAGCAAGACGATTCCTGGAAATATATCTTGAGAAAATATGTTTCAAGTATTTTGGTTTTGTTACAAAAAATAAGCTTAAATTGGTATTTCCAGTATTTGCATTACATAAGCAATAAGACAAAGAGCTGTTTTCAAATCTGTAATCATAAAAGACAGACCTGAAGGCGAATGATTCAGTTTTTAATGTGCCTTAAATTTAAGTGATTTGAGCTAAATAGTTACAATAGCGATGTACACATTAAATAAGTACATATTTGTATTAAAAGTTAACTAGAATCAAGCAATTCTTGGACTTATGATTGTTAGTTACATATCTTAGTTTGACCATCATATTTACAGCTAGAGATAACGGAATGGAATAATTACTTCCACATATTGATCACAAACAGCCTTTATAGTCAGTGAGAAACATAGATGGCAAATCTTGCATCAAAACACAAAACTGTTTATTTATAACTACAGTTACATTATTTTTAAATTAAAACAGTTGTTTATTGAACTGTACAGGTTCTTATGGAAGGCAAGTTTGGATTAATGTTTTGTTTTACTTCTGCTGCAAGGCATTATTGGTATACTAAATCAAAATAAAATCTGAAACTTTGTAATTTTAATAAAATTTATGATCTGCTGTATTAAGTGTGAGCTTGGAAGTTTAAAATTTGTTTTAGGAACATTACAGAATGGATGCTGTGAACACTGAAATTGCTCAAACTGTTATCTTTTCAGGTATAACTATAGTAATGCAATAAAATCTATAGATATGTACATCTCAAGTTAGACATTTTAGATTAGCATCACTCCATGCTATGAAGTTGTCATATGAACTCTGAAATTAGCTAAAGCAAAAAGAGCACTGTGGATCACAGAAGAAAAACTAATAATGTATATAAAAATGTTTAAGGAATTTTAGATATGCAGTACTTTTTCAGTGTGTTTATTTTTTGGTAAAATAAAAATCTATTATGCAATGCTGAATTTTCATTAACAACTTTCTTTTAAACAATTTTGTAATTTTTTAAGTTTCAGGTTTAGAAAAAAAAAAACAAGGAAAAAAAAACGTGCAATATTAGCATACCCAATTGGTCAAAATGATAAAAAATTACAATTTAGTCTTTTTAAGTTATTATTACATCCAGTTCTATAGGAACATCTTCGTGTAAATATTTTTGTTACTGGAGTGAAAATGAAAGTTACATGATTTAAATAACCAAGAGTGAAGACATGGTTATACATTTTGGGCTTTTTACAAAATTTGCTGCTCATATGTTAATCGGTTTCTAAATTATGTATTTTAATTAAAAAGTACCCTATTTAATAAAAACTACATGAGCAAATTTTCCAGTTGTTTTTCTCAGTTGTAATATTTTAGAGATTTTTCAGCATTTAAGATGCTCCTTACAATGCAATTTTTAAGTTATTGGAGTGAAACTTTAGGAATAGTTTCCCCAATATATGGTAACTAAAACTTGCTGTGGAGTTATTAATATAAGGCAAACGTGTTACGCCAGCAAGCTCATCCAAGTCTGATAAGTATATATTTTTTGCACTAGCAAAAATTCATAACTAAACAATCATATTTTTAAAACCAATTAATTTAAAAGTATATTTCTTAGCTAACCTATTTTCTAGCTCAATAAGAAATATTAATCTAAAATGATGTTTAAAAATTATTAAAATTGCATTGTAAGGAGCAATATTTGTAAAATAATTTAAATTTAGGTTTTAAAATTCATAAACCAGGAACGACTTAACATATATACATGAAACTTCTTTATATGATACAAAATGTGGTAAACAATTCACACTCTCAATAAAATACTTTAGGTTTCGGAAAATTCACCAATTGGTCGCCTTAAAACTGAAAATAATTGATTACATAGGTGCATGATGCTAGTTCACTGGAAGTGTTGAAGGAAGCATATCTCCCAAATTTCCACATACTGTAAATGAGCTATAATAACTTGTTGGCAAAATCAACTTCACATAGATATTGTGAGTTCAATACAGAAAAACAGTGACTTGCCCCATTGAACCATCAATGCATTGTTTGTAATACAGTAACATTTTATTAATATGCTTTCACTTGAGGTGCCATAAGCAAACTCGGCAATCTTCAGTTTTTTTCATAACTTGGATTCTCCTTGGTGTTTTCTAGCAACATTTACTGGTTATGAGCAGCTAAGTGGGTTTATTTCCCTTCTGAAAACTGGGGTTAGAAGCAAAGGCTACAACCTCCAAGATCATTTGTTACAATCTGAAAAGCAAAGCCTGCAATATTCACATTAGCCAACCAGAGGTCTCATTTTGCCCATGTGATTGTTACTCATTATTTATACTAAAGTTATTTCACAAAGACAGGTAATAGAAAACTCAGGAGAGTACATCAAAATAATCTCAAAACATTAAAAAAATAGTGAAGTTTGGAAAAGAAGACTAGGAAATATTTGATTGGAAATCTGAAACAGAAAAGATACTAAAGCCTCTAAATGCTTAGCATTTCCAGTTTTCTCCCTGCAAATGATACATACTCAAGAGATCTACCAACAAGCGCAATATACTCATAAGAGGTGAGAACTTCTAGTGGGCTTCCTTAAATATACAAGTATACAAAAAAATCTGATGTGTTGCATTCACTTGACTTTCTCTACTCTTGTACAAACTATTTTTACAAACGCTTATTTCTCCATCTACTTCATGTTAATCGAGATAAGCATTTGCAGAAACTATTTTATTGATAATATTCTTATAGGTGCAAGGGGATAGTCAAATCTTTTAAGAGCATTCCATTCTCTTTGCATGTCCAGGACATAAAAAAAAAGAATAACAATTCCCATTTGAGAAAAAGTATAAGTATTGGAAAATTCAAACGAATAACAAAGAATATCTCGAAAATGGTTCACTTCCTACAAAAAAAAGTATATGACATAAATTGTATGTTTTAGCGAGATCTACATTTTTTGTGAAGTAAAATGTCTAGCTCTTGCGGTTTACCAGTTAAGAGGGACTTTGGGGACATTCTCAGAAAATTCAGACATGCATTTCATTTGACATGAAAATATCTTAAACATATGATATTTTAATCAAAATTGTTAGAGCCATTTTTGGGAAAAGCAAAATTTTCGAAAAATGTTCCATGTAAAGGGTAATCTGGGGTGAGGATTTTTCTTTAAAATGTTCATGTCACATCCTTGGAACATGCTAAACTTAAATACCAAGTTTGGTATTTATCCGACTTTTCAGTTTTGTTAAGCTGTTCACAGACAGGAACACACACATGAACAAGTTTCCAAAAATGCTTTATTTGGATTCGGGGCTCTTCAAAACATGTATTTCCGGTGAAATCTCAGTATCAAATTTTTGGATGGAATGCAACACTTCCCCTACTTAAGGTAGAGAAAGTAAAAAGATAACCATGTTTCTCAAATGGTTCCAAAACTCATTCAACCACTGCAACACAACCTTGTCAATATTAAGAAATTCACTTCAGTGAGAACTGGCATTAGACTGCAAAAGTGGATTTTTAAAAGCCTCTAATTGTCAATGTCCATCCACCCGATTTGCCTAATGACTGTGTATGATCTAATAGAAGTATCACCAGAATTGTATGTGTAGAAAAGTAACTTCAAAATAATAGAAAAGAAATTTTGAGGTTGTGAAATGCTACTGAGAGTATTCATATAATAAACTCTGTAATCCAGGCCTTCAAATAATTCAGAGCTCTCCTACAAACATGCCAATCTTCCTTATCTTAGGAGCAAAATCCAATGTGAGAAGCAAAAAACAAGCTTTATTATCTTTTCCCACAGTTACTTTATAATAAAAATATTATGTAAAATTGTTTTTCTGATATCCATGCACATAATCACACAGTTATTGATCAAATCTTTGTTCCATAAACACCTGTAACAGCTTTTTGCTTTTACTGTAAAATGTTTCTAAAGTGGAGATTGCTGACCAAGGCACCTCACAGAGCAGTCCATGGTGGCAAGTGTCATTTCAAGTCAGCTATTAAAATTACAGTTTTCATATTGTGTACAAC
Organism: Deroplatys truncata; assembly: GCA_030765065.1. NCBI lineage: Eukaryota > Metazoa > Arthropoda > Insecta > Mantodea > Mantidae > Deroplatys > Deroplatys truncata. Next base: position 5,922,938 of record CM060988.1, on the reverse strand, counting down.
CTTGACTACAGGTGTTGAAAATTATATCCCTATGCTGCAACACATTTTTGGCACTTCCAAAGGAAACTCGTATTCACACATGCAAGTTCATTTACTGTATTTCTCCTGATTATTTAAGTCACGGACTGTATGCAGATTATCTTTGTGTACCACATAAATAAAAGTTGCAGAGTGACAAGTGGGGTACCTAGAAGGCCATAATGCTCTACTAATAACCCTGTCCTCGAATATTTCCTTTACCAAATTCAATGTTTTGTCTGCTGTATGGGCTGGTATATCCGGCTGGAAATAACACTTTAATGCCCCATATCAGTTAACTGTTCAAAAAATTGGTTGTATACTTGTGTTTTGTATATTTCACTGTAGTTTTTATCGTCAAAAAATTTAGGGCTATAATCCTATATGCAGTTATAGCACACCATAATACCAACCTTCTCATGTAAACGAATTTCATGAATAATATAAGGATTTTCTGTACTTCAATACCTATTGTTTTGTATTATAGCATGGCCATGTAAGTAAAACTATGCTTTATCAGTGAAAATAATAAATTTAGGATTCACAACTCCATCAGTAATTGTAAAACACAGTTACAAAAAATCACATGACTTACATTATCTCTTAAAACTACAATTCATGTACCAATGTCACTCGGTTTAAACTTAAAACTATTATTAGCTGTAAGTGCAGTGTTTATGAAACACCTGTTTCTTGTGAGAGACAGCAGAGAGATTTCCAAGAATGTTTTCACTTCATTTCTCATTGAGTTTTGTTTCAGTAACTACGTGGGTTTCTTTCCATCTTTATCAAAACTGACCCATTCGCAAAACATTTTAATCAGGTTTAGTATAGTAGTTTTACTGGAATGGCAAAACCAGAAAATTTTGTTGCAAAATGGCATCACACTTTTTCACAGTTTCTCTTTCTAAAAAACCCTCAAGAAAAATCCTTTGTGGTGCTAACTTTTATGGTGCCATATTAAGCCACAATATTTACTCTTCAATTAAGATACACACGTAAAAGACCTCATAGACAATTGAGCAGATATCAGTTGCACTGTGACAGTGCTGTGTCCTTGAAGAGAGTAGTAGTGGACTCTGTTACTAGGAATGAAAAGAGCTGAAACCGAATGTTCTGTAATATCTGATTCATTGGATATTTAAGCTTTCACTGATAATGCTATATAGTTCATGTTCCTTAAGCTTTCATTGATAATGCTAATTCATCTACCTTTTTAAGCTTTCACTGATAATGTTATATGGTTCATTATGCTCCTTAAACTTTCACTGATAATGTTATATGGTTCATTATGCTCCTTAAACTTTCACTGATAATGTTATGATTCATTATGCTCCTTAAACTTTCACTGATAATGTTATATGGTTCATTATACTCCTTAAACTTTCACTGATAATGTTATATGGTTCATTATGTTCCTTAAACTTTCACTGATAATGTTATATGATTCATTATGCTCCTTAAACTTTCACTGATAATGTTATATGATTCATTATGCTCCTTAAACTTTCACTGATAATGTTATATGGTTCATTATGCTCCTTAAACTTTCACTGATAATGTTATATGATTCATTATGCTCCTTAAACTTTCACTGATAATGTTATATGATTCATTATGCTCCTTAAACTTTCACTGATAATGTTATATGGTTCATTATGCTCCTTAAACTTTCACTGATAATGTTATACAATTCATTATGCTCCTTAAACTTTCACTGATAATGTTATATGATTCATTATGCTCCTTAAACTTTCACTGATAATGTTATATTGTTCATTATGCTCCTTAAACTTTCACTGATAATGTTATATGGTTCATTATGCTCCTTAAACTTTCACTGATAATGTTATACGATTCATTATGCTCCTTAAACTTTCACTGATAATGTTATATGATTCATTATGCTCCTTAAACTTTCACTGATAATGTTATATGATTCATTATGCTCCTTAAACTTTCACTGATAATGTTATATGATTCATTATGCTCCTTAAACTTTCACTGATAATGTTACATGGTTCATTATGCTCCTTAAACTTTCACTGATAATGTTACATGGTTCATTATGCTCCTTAAACTTTCACTGATAATGTTACATGATTCATTATGCTCCTTAAACTTTCACTGATAATGTTATATGGTTCATTATGCTCCTTAAACTTTCACTGATAATGTTATATGGTTCATTATGCTCCTTAAACTTTCACTGATAATGTTATATGGTTCATTATGCTCCTTAAACTTTCACTGCTAATGTTATATGGTTCATTATGCTCCTTAAACTTTCACTGCTAATGTTATATGGTTCATTATGCTCCTTAAACTTTTACTGATAATGCTACCTGGTTGAACATGCTCCTTATGTTTTGACTGTTAATATTACTGGTTCATTATGCTTTTAATGTTTTTACGTAAGTGAATCAGTTTTCACCTTGGTTGTTTGACAACACAGAAGAGTGATCACTGCCCTTTCAAACTGCAGCTCCTGATTCACAAAGCAAAGTGGACTAAGATGACCACTTTCAAGCCTGATATACAGAATGGAATTCAACCATTTTTTCAGAAGAAGATTAATTTATCTATACGAATATTTAGGAACAGTAATGGTATTGTGACTTTCTCAACTTTCACTCAGTTCTTACTGTCACTTTTGTTTTTGTGTAGTTCACCTTCACTATGGTTGTCACTTTGCTTCCTTCATGATGTAGCCTTTTCATGCCGGATGGTTAACTTCACTCAGGAGTCGAACACAAGACCTCCACAAACTGTTGCTCTGCTGTACTCGCTGCACATTACCAACTCCAGTCTGTTGTACTTGACACACACCGACTTACTGTAAGCTCACTCGCTTATATAGGCAGTGGAAGGCTCTGGAATGTTCTAGAACTAATGTTTTCTGGAGGAGGGGAGAGGTAGAGCTTCCAGAACGTTATAGTTATCTCCCAGTGTTTACTCGGGCCGCTCAACACCAACCTTGGGGAATAGCTGCTGCGTCACACAATGTCAAAACAAAGCATGATGCTTCCTTCTTCTACAGATATGCAACATATTTTATCAATTGATCTGTAGACCAAGACTCTCTCTATACAGCTAAACTTCTGTGTCAGCCATTTTGAGAGCTTGTAGGTGGTGTATTGGTATCGGCCTCATGCTGTTTCCCAGTTTTTATATCTTTGGCAGTGCATACAATCTGGACAATACTACATTGTTCACTTCATTTTGAATTTTTCACTCTTGGGTAACATTTGAGCAGTTTATGCAACTTTTGAACGGATTTCTCATCTATTTTCACATAGTCACATCCAAATGTTCCCAAGTATGTCCATAGATAAATTAATACCTGTACTTGAAAAAATAGTTGAATTCCATTGGACTGAAACCAAATGAAATAGATGACCTAGTTTCACTAACAGAACTCTGCATCACTTTCAATGGTAATGTCTATTAGCAGGTTTTAAGACTAACTATAGGCAACCCTCGCTCACCATTCCTGACCAACTTATTTACAACTATTTTTGAAATGCACATGAAGAAGTCCTTCCCCTTAATTTTCAAGTTACGTAAAACTGTAGGTCTACAGAAGACACATTGAAATTACTAAATCTGCAACGAGAGTGCTAAGCAATCAGTGGAAGAGAGTGGACGTGTTAGGAGGAAGCTCCTGGAGTGGATGAAAGAGGGGCTTAAGTAACCATGGGAATTGGCATTGAGGTGTATAGAGCAAGAATTGGAACATTTAACAAGTTAAAGTGGAAGGATTCAAAAACAAACAAAGGTGTAGAAGAGATGGCAAACATGTTTCTTCTCACTTGTATAATAAGTATACTATTGATAATTGGTGGAGTTGAAATCAACCCTGGGCCAAATGGGGATCAGAACGTCATGGAACAAACGTTGGCATATATTAAAGATATGGATGAGAGATTAGGAATTAAACTCAGTGGGATGGAAAAGGAACTAATAGATATCAAGGGAGAGATCAAAAATGAAATGCAAGATATACGAAATGAGGTACAGAAAGTTAAAAGAAGAGTTGAGCTGCTGGAAGAGAGACACCGCAGATTTAATCTGGTTATAGCAGGAGTGAAAGAAAGGAACGGAGTATGGCCTGTAGATGAGGTCAGAGAGATTATAGAAGGAAAGCTTGGTTTGAAGTTACAGGGCTGGGAGATTAGAGAAGCATTTAGAGTGGGGAGAGCAAGAGGAGCCAGAATGATAGTTGCAAGATTTACGTCAGTGCAGTTTGTGTATGAAATATTGAAGAAATCAAAGTTACTAAAAGGAACAAATATCTTTATAAACAGAGATTTATCGGTGGAACAACGGGCCTTGAAGAGGGATTTAATTCAGCAAATGATCTTGGCAAGAATGGAAGGGAAACGGGCCTTCATAAAGAATCTACGACTGTGGGTCGACGGGCGCATGGTGACGGGATACGAAAGTGACTCAAGGAACAGTAGATGCCAGGAACAGGATATGGCTCAGCAAAATATATCCGAGACCAGAGAATGCAGAGGAAGTCCAAAGAGCGATCGGAGACCAGAGGACAAAGATCGACACATGGAAGTTACATCACCGATACGTGGAGCTGGTGGAAAGAAGATGACGGTATCGGAGACAAGGCGTGGAGATGACGTAGCTAGAACGTCAGATCAGAGTGACGCAAGGACATCAGCTGGCGAAACAAGGAAACTGATTTCACCAAGGAGGGAGGAAGCTAAACTGGCACGTGATCTGGCTGTGGGTAGGGCGGGGGCGTGGTCTCAGAGTGATGGAACGGAGGGAGAGGAAAGTATTGTGTCGACACCCAGTGGGAGTATACTGGTTTTGGACAGAAATTTAGCGGGTCCGTCAAAGGAGAAAACTGGAATAGAACTACGAAGTAGGAAAGTGTTGGACAGGTTTAGAAGTAGAACGGGTTCACAATAGGGAAAGGGAAAAGGAAGAAGGAAGATCGGGTTCTGGAATTGCGAGGGATTAAAAAATAAAATATTTACAGGGAAGTTGAGACATCTACTAGAAAAGGTAGATTATTTAGGGGTAGCAGAAACCTGGCTGAGAGAGGTAAACATAGAGGTTAAGGATTATACATATGTTGGAATAGAAGGGGAGGGGTTAGCAGTGAGGGGAAGAGCCTCTGGCGGAGTGGGTTTATTTGTAAGACAATCCATGGGGAAAGTAGTAAGAGATACTTGGTCCAGGATTAAAAATGTTTTGTGGATTGTATTGGAAGATAAACTGATAAATGAGAAAACCATATGTTTAGGTGTAGTGTATAATGCACCAGCTCCCTCGCAATACCACAATCCTGAATTGTTGAAGGCGCTAGAGAGAGATATAAATAGGTTAAGAGAGAAGTACAGGAATACGGAAGTAATAATAATGGGGGATTTTAATATCAGAATAGGTGAAGGAGATGTGAATATAGAGTGTGATATGTTTGTTGGAAATGAAACACGTTCCAGAAGGGAGCAGTTCAGGCGAAGTAAAGATAAGTGTATTGATAAGTCAAGTGATGGTTTTATCGAATTTTGTGAAGTGAACGCCTTAGACATATTGAACGGTAAATATGGAGATGATTTGGAGGGAGAGTTTACTTTTGTTAATATGAATGGGCAAAGTGTCATTGATTATATATTATGGCCGATTAGCAAGGCATATACAATAGAAAACTTTAAGGTACTAAACTTTGTATCTAATAGCTCCCACTTCCCGCTGGTAGTGGAGATTCAAAGGCGATCAGAGGAAGTACGGGAATTCAGACGGGAATGGGGAAAGAATACTAAGCAATATATTGAATTTAAATGGAGGGAGGAACAGAGGATAGAATTTAAACGAACATTAGATTCCAAGCATGGTCAAATATGTCAACAGGGAATGATTTTTATGATAAGGAACCAGGAAATAGAGAATGTAAACAATATTTTTAATATGTTAATGCAAAGAGCAGGGGAAGGGATGAGAAGGGGGAGAGGCAGGGTAATAAAGGAAATAGGGTGGTATGATGAAGAATGCAAAATAACAAAAAAGGTGGTGAAACAGGCATTAGTAAGATGGAAAAAGAGAGGATATGAGGAAGATAAGAAGGAATACCTAAAGAGTAGGAATTTATATAATGCACTATTAGAAGAAAAGAAACAAGAATGGAGAAATAAAGAACAAAGTAATTTGATTAAAGTATTAAGGGAAAACAATGCCAGTAAGGTGTGGAGAGCGTTAAAATCCACGTATAATAAATGGTTAGCTAAACCAAATATCACTTCAGTAGATTGGATGGAGTATTTTAAAATGTTATTCGAGGAGGAGGGCTTTATCAAGATGAAGCCAGTGGCGGATTTTGGAGTGGGATACATAGATATATTAGATAGGGAAGTAACAGATGAGGAGGTAGTGAAACAAGTGAAGGTAATGAAAAACAATAAGGCAACAGGTATTGATGGAATTCCTCCCGAGTTTATCAAAGAATGGTGTAGCGATGAGACTAGAGTAAAGATGTTAACTGATTTGTTTAATGGAATAAAAACCAAGGGGTATATACCGAAGCATTGGAGTAAAGCAATAATTCATCCTATATATAAAGGTAAGGGGAGTGTTGATAAGCCCAATAATTACAGGGGAATAGCATTACTTTCAAATGTTGGAAAGATTTTCACAGGGATTTTAGCTAATAGGATACAAAACTGGGTAGAGGAATATAATATCCTCTCGGAGTTTCAAATGGGTTTCCGCAAGAGAATGAGAACGGTAGATAACTTATTCATAATTAAAACTCTGGTGGATAAGTATTTAAAAGAAAAAAGGGGAAAATTATACATGGCATTTGTTGATTTGGAGAAAGCGTATGACCGCATTGATTTAAATTTGTTGTGGCACAAACTTTTGAGGAAGGGAGTAAGCCAACAGATGGTAAATTTATTTAAAGCTCTATACAAGGACAACACATTCTGTGTGAAAGTAGGAGTAGGATTGGTGACAAAAGAAGTAAATCAAAGGAAGGGGCTACGACAAGGATGTAAATTTAAGTCCAGTGTTATTTAATCTGTACATTGATGATATCCTCACTGAGATAGGAAGGAATAATAGTTGGTTGCCTACGATAAATAAGGTATCAATCCCTGGGTTATTATTCGCTGATGATTTAGTGATAGGATCAGTTTCAACGATTGGTCTGAAGCAGTCCCTACAGCAAATGAATAAATACTGCGATGAGTGGAATTTGAAAGTAAATCAAGAGAAGACTCAAATTATAGTGTTTAAGAAAGGTGCCAAACTGAGCAAGTATGAAAAGTGGAAGAATGGAGAGAAGGAATATAAAGTGGTCAGAGACTGTATATATTTAGAGGTTAAAATGGATGGGGGTGGAAAATGGGAGAAACAGAAGAAACTGGTATTGACAAAGGGGAAAGGGGCAATGGCAGCGATTAGAGGGTGCAAATATAGAATACCAGATATAAATGTTAAATGGCTAGAGAAAATATATAACACAGTAGTTGAAGCAAAAATGTTATATGGTATAGTGAAATATGGGGAGTAGAACGAGGCTGGGAAGAGATAGATATGGTACATAGGAGTTTCTGCAGAGAAGTGTTAGGCCTGCCAAATGCTACAGTTAAGGAATTTGCTCTAATTGAAATGCAGAGAGTGGGGGGGAAAGGGGTAATAATGGAGAGAGCTCTTAAATATTGGTACAGACTATTAAATTTAGAAGAGAAGAACTTGTTGAGGCAGTGTTTGGAATTCCAAGAAAGGAGCTTGAAGAAGAATGGGTGGAGTTATAGTATACAGACTAATTTGGAAAATAGTGGTCTAGGGGAAATCTGGAGAAGGAGGGAAAATAATGTTAAGGGTTTCTGGAAAGAAGCTAGGCAGAGGTTTGAAGATATAGAGATACAAAATTTATTTAGCAACATTGGGAACAAAAGTTCCTTGGAATCATATATATTAATAAAAAATGTATGGGCTAGAGAACAGTATGTGGATAACACAAATAAGGAACAAAGAGAAAGTATTGCCTGGGCACGAGCAGGTGTATGGAGATTAATAGGAATGAGAAATGGGTTCCCACAGAATCAGTGCCCAATATGTGGGGAAAGAGAAGATTTAGAGCATATCGTTTTTGACTGTAAAGGTACACAACATTGGAGAAAGGTAGCTATAAATGGGAAATGGGTAAATCGTGACAGGAAAGTAGCTTTAAGCAAGATTTTTAACAAGGATAGTAAAAAGGTAGGAGAATACTTGTCCAAAGTTAAAAAGAAATGGTTATGGACAATAAAAAGAGATGTAAATTAATTTCATCAAGTGATGTTAAGTTTTGTAATTATATTATTATTATTAGTATATTATTATTATTATTATTATTATTATTATTATTATTATTATTATAATATATTATTACTATAAGATTATTATTTTGGTACCATTACTATTATTTTTATTATTATTATCATCATTTTTTATGTTATAATAAGAGTGTAATATGGGTAGAATATGGCAAGATAACAGCTTGGGCTGATGTATAGCCATATTCTAGGGAAGATTGCTAGCACAAATAAATAAATAAAATAAAATAAAATAAAATCTGCAACATAAATCCATTAAATTTACAAAAGAGGTCAATACAGATGGTTGCCTCTCCTTCCTGGATTTGAATATTTAAAAACAATATGGGAAATTGAGCTTTGCCATACTTGCAAACCTACCCACACAAATAATTGTATTAAAAGAGACACTGTTTTCAATAGCATGATACACAGATTCCTTAAGGTTTCATTACGCAAAGCAGACTATGAGAAAACCATTGCACTACGTAATGCTTTCACCATCGACTTTAAGCAAAATCAAAAAATTTAAAACACAGTAAGACATCTCCAAACTTGAAGTTATTCAAGAAAAATGAAAATACAGTGAATTCACATTTCATCCCTGGGCACGCAATAGATTCAGTAAAATATTTAAGGAGCAAAACATAATTCTGGTCCCACACAGCAATTTAAAAAAATCTACCAAAGAATAAAAACATTAACAATCTGGCATCTTATCAAATCAATTGCTTAGATAATGAATATATATATAAAATTGAAAAATCAAAAGAAATTTGGAAACAAGCGTGAAAGAACATTATGAAACATAGCACTAAAACAGATAAAGCGGCAGTTACCATGCATTCTCCAACAAACAATCATGAGAAAATGCTAAATTATTATAACCCCTCCAGAATGCAGTAAAACTTTCAATCTGGGAAAAAATGCATATCATAAAACACAATGAAAATTATGAATTTCAACATTCAGTGGCCTCAGCAAATTTAATCACATCACCAGATGTTTCCAAACAGAAACAGGAAGTGGCTAAAATAGTTCCTGCCAGTCTATCTACAGCTGATGATGAGGGCTACAGCCTGGAAACATGCAATTGTTGAACAAGTGAAAATCAAGTTCATATAGATTTATTAAATTGGAAAATTCATAACTGAATTGACCATATTTTCTGCAAATCTTTCTTGTAAATTACAGGCGTTTTTCAGTTTTAGAATCCCTAAATAAGCTAAAAAGAATGTCTGCATCTTGATCATAAAATATATCTGCTGCAAGGATTTGATTACCTTTAATTTACATAAATTTAAAAGAATATTAACACCCATATTGTGCAGAAATATTGCTAATATTTTAAAAACTGATTAACTGTTTAAATTGTATTGAAACACAGTGAAAAAAAATGTTAATATGTTACATTGACATGACTTTCTCTACCCTTGTATTGCTTATTATTGGATATACAAATTATGCTAACAAAAGTTTATTTTCCTATCTACCTCATTTTAATCAAGATAAACCTTTCTGGAAATAGCTGCATTACACATTTGGTTATAGATACAGACAGAATAGTGGTAGTCAAGTGGTTTAGTGTTGGAATTGAAGATTGACAGGACTTTAAAGAGTCGTTCTCCATGGTCTAGGGGTACCATGCTAGCATCTTGTTCCTGAGGTCACGGGTTCAAACCCAGCAAAGGGCAATGCATTTTTTTCAGGCGTAAAAATCCTTAGCATGACTTCCTGTGGAAAGGAAGTAAAGCCCGTGGTGCAGTGTCATAGATTTACGGCACACAAAAGAACCTCAAGCCTGATAAAGAGGCCTGGCCTTTCACACCCAATATAGAATGGGACACTAGGGACCTAGTTGTTGAAGAGAGTCCATAAGTACAACTAAATTTGACTTTAAAGAATGGTTAAGCATTGAATAATTCCAACCACTACTAACAGACATCTTGAAAATAGCTGATGTCACAAAAAAGTTATTTCAAATAAATTGTGTGCTTTAAAGAGATCTACATTTATTGTGTAGTACGTTTTCGTCCATCACTTAACATTTACCAGTTGTACAGATTATACAAAATTTCTTCCAAATGAAGAGGACTTCAAAGTCTATTCCCAGAAAATTCAAGATATACATTTTATTTGTCATGTAAATATCTTTAATATATGATATTTTAATCAAAACTGTTACAGCCATTTTTTAGAAAATAAAAATTTTGAAAAATGTTCCATGTAAAGCATAGTTGGGGGTGGGGGGATTTTTTTGAACATCTTCATGTCGCATCTTTGGAAGATACTGAACTTGAATACCAAGTTTGGTGTTTATCCAACTTTTCATTTGAGTTATGCTGTTTACACACACACACACACACACACGCATATACCTTTTTCTAAAAATGTTTTTTTGGGGGGAGTTCAGGGGGCCTCAAAACATATTTCTGGTGAAATCTTGACATTGAATTTTTGGGAGGAGTACAATACTTCCCCTACTTACTATATGTAGTACAGAAAGTAATAATAAATTGTTTCAAAATCATTTAAGTATTTTCTTAAAATGTACAACCTTTTAGGTACCATGTTTTACGACTAAATACCTCAAATAGTTTATAACTGCACTGTAACAAGAAGTTTCTCTATCATCGACCTTATCTGCACGTCTTTGTGTCTGGTATTTATACAGTTCAAGGCAACAGCATTTCATAAAACATTCTATTGATAACCAACAATTGTTCAGAATAAAAATGCACAGGGTTTGTGCAAGCATGAACAGAACAGTGAACCTGATTCAGTAGAAATATTCCTTGGTTTTTATACAGATATTTTCTTGTTTTGGGGCGCAAATAAGGGGGAAAAGTTCTCCACATCAGGAACTTTGAGACACTTTTCTTAAGAGGTGAAGTGAAATACAGTAACAGTCCAAGGAGTTACACAGGGGATTAACTAGAAGTGGAGCACTCGCGGTAAAATTTTGAGTTCTAAAATTTCTGGCCTGTTTTGCCGTGGTCTGCAGATTAAAATGCTTTGGCCTGACGTTTTCTCCCTGCTGTGAGGGACATCTTCAGAGATCTCGTCATTGTTGCTTCTTTCTCTGGACTAAAAACATGTTAAAATATATACATACCTGCCTGGTGAGTGGGGTCAAGGGAGAGGGTTATGTTATTGTTTCTTGCCTACATGGAGGTTACAGAGTTGAGAAAGTATAAGAATCCAGGTTTTGTTAAGTTTAAATCCTTCATCTTTAATAAAGTCGTTGGTATGTTCGTAAATTTCTGCAGCCAGCCTCTCTGCACAAACAAGGGATAATATTGCTTAGCTGTAGCTAAAACCTCTATATTTATCATACTGCGTATGGTGGTCGACCGGGGATAAAACATGCTGTGCTACAGCCGTTCCCAAGGTCGGGGGTTAAAACATGGCGGAGGGCAATGGATTTTTTCGGGTGTAAAAATCCTTAGCATGGCTTCCTTCGGAAGGGAAGTAAAAGCCGGTGATCTGGTGTCGTAGATTTACTGCACGTAAAAGAATCTCAAGTCTGATAAAGAGGCCTCTGAGCAAAATTACCACGCCCAATATAGAATGGGACGCTAAGGACCATAGCAGTTAAAGAGCTCCATAAATAAAACTCAAATTTCATTTCAAGCTACAGCCGACTTCTCTATCCTAGGCGGCAGTTTCATGTGTGTTCGATTGTACGTGTGTTTACGCTTTATTTTGTTATGCCAATATACCTATATACTTGTCTGCATGTACAAGGAAGAAAATGGGCCAAGTGGATCTTTGGCTGATTTGATGATCTGGCTTGTTTTTGTTGTTGGCATGTATATGGCTTTGATTTGCCATTTCTCTAAAATGTATTCAATGTGATCTGTTATATTGTTTATGTAAGGCAAAAAGACTGTGCTTTTATAAGTGGAGTCATCCCTTATTTGACTTTTATTCTTTCTAGGATGTGATGCCTGATCAATATTTTTCTTTGAGTATCCATCATACTGCAGTATCAAATGTCTTAATTCCTGATGGAGATATTCCGAGTCACAGATTCTTTTTGCACACTATACTAACTTTTTAATTAAATTTCTTTTTTGTTTAAGATGATGATTGGAACGTTTACTCTGGTAACAGTCTTATGTGTTGGTTCATCGGGCCATATGTATATATACCAGCAGTATTTTAGCATGTTTTTAGTTCAGAAAGAGAGAGCGATGACATCTGTGAAGATGTCTCTCATAAACAAGGACAAAACTTTGGACAAAAGTATTTTAACCTGCAGACCATGGCAAAACAACCTGGAAATTTTAGAACACAAAACTATACACACCAGTCGTAAAAGCTTATATACACTATGTGATCAAAAGTATCCGGACACCCCCACAAACATACGTTTTTCATCTTAGGTGCATTATGCTGCCACCTACTGCCTGGTACTCATTATCCGCGACCTCAGTAGTCATTAAGACATCGTGAAACAGCAGAATGGGACGCTCCGTGGAACTCACAGACTTTGAACGTGGTCAGGTGATTGGGTGTCACTTGTGTCAGAAGTCTGTACACGAGATTTCCACACTCCTAAACATCCCTAGGTCCACTGTTGCTGATGTGATAGTGAAGTGGAAACGTGAAGGGACATATACAGCACAAAAGTGTACAGGCCGACCTCGTCTGTTGACTGACAAGAGACCGCCGACATTTGAAGAGGGTCGTAAAGAGTAATAGGCAGACATCTATCCAGACCATCACACAGGAATTCCAAACTGCATCAGGATCCACTCCAAGTACTATAACAGTTAGGCATGAGGTGAGAAACCTTGAATTCCATGGTCGAACGGCTGCTCATAAGCCACACATCATGCAGGAAAATGCCAAACGATGCCTTGCTTGGTGTAAGGAGTGTCAACATTACACGATTGAACAGTGGCAAAATGTTGTGTGGAGTGACGAATCACGGTACACAATGTGGCGATCCAATGGCAGGGTGTGGGTGTGGCGAATGCCCGGTGAACATCATCTGCCAGCGTGTGTAGTGCCAACAGTGAAATTCGGAAGTGGTGGTATTATGGTGTGGTCGTGTTTATCCTGGAAGGGGCTTGCACCCCTTGTTGTTTTGCATGTCACGATCACAGCGCAGACCTACATTGATATTTTAAGCACCTTTTTGCTTCCCACTGTTGAAGAGCAATTCGGGGATGGGGATTACATCTTTCAACACGATCAAGCACCATTTCATACTGCACGGGCTGTGGCGGAGTGGTTACACGATAATAACATCATCCCTGTAATGGACTGGCCTGCACAGAGTCCTGACTTGAATCCTATAGAACACCTTTGGGATGTTTTGGAACGCTGACTTCGTGCCAGGCCTCACCGACCTACATCGATAACTCTCCTCAGTTCCACACTCCATGAAGAATGGGCTGCCTTCCGCAAGAAACCTTCCAGCACCTGATTGAAAGTATGCCTGTGAGAGTGAATGCTGTCATCAAGGCTAAGGATGGGCCAACACCATATTGACTTCCAGCATTACCAATGGAGGGTGCCATGAACTTATACATCATTTTCAGCCAGGTGTCCGGATACTTTTGATCAAGTAGTGTGTATGTCCAGGTAAAATTGCTCTTTATTGTATTTTAAAGGCCTACAGTCGTGTCTGTAAGTACCTAAGCTTACTGCATACCTGACTGACAGTGGAGTTGCCTCTTATGCACCAGTTATTAAAATATGCATCGCCACAATCAGTGAGTGTCATGGTTGTCTTCCCCTGGATGACCTCAATTCACTCAGGTTAAGTATTATACACTGAGAGGCATCATGTTCTGTTATCTGGACCAAGGGTGGTGAAAACGACGTCCTTCCGCGAGTCACCAAATATGCAGCATATGAAAAACAAACGGACGGTTGCAGAGAGGGAACGGTGCCTGCGAGTCAAAATAACTCGCGAGTCACGTTTTCACCACCTCTGATCTAGACTATGTATCCTAATTTCAACACCTTCCAGTGTTTTGCCTCTGATATCCAGGGTTCATTCCCAGCCCAGCAGTGTTTCTGTAATGACTGCATTATGGTGTATATTTATACTGAGTAAGGGAAGCAAGCTTAATGTTGCAACATGAATCGCCTTTTCCAAAACTGTATATTGTATTGTAAAATTTCTAATTGTATTTTTGGTTTGTAAGACCAATGTTTTATTTTAAACTATTGAAACATTTAATGAGGCAGCGCCATGGCCGAGTGATTAGACCGCTCGCCTCTCACCGAGGCGGCCCGGGTTCGATCCCAGGGACCTGCATGTGGGATTTGTGATGGACGAAGCGGCGTCTGGGCGGGTTTTCTCCGGGTTCTCCGGTTTCCCCTGCCATTCATTCCACCAACTGCTCCATCATCACCTTTCCTTTCATCCATTTCACCGCCATTTTGTTTCATCTACTTCCTTCCTCCCATACCAGGCATCGGGCTGATCACCCATCCTGGATATTCTGTCTGATCCATGAGTGTCTGCTCCTCGACGGGCCTCTGACCCCAGGCATCCGCCTGTAAGTCCTGGGGGGTGTAAGTTCTACATAAGAGGAGGTTAAACAGATAAAGAAGAAGAAGAAACATTTAATGCTAATAAATAATTTTATGGCCTCAAATGTGCTGTTACAACTTCATAGTAAAGGCCAGTTTTGCAGTTTAAGCTTAAGCTTTAGTAAGCTGCAGATGCTCCTTAAGCAAGGCTTAAGGTTTTAAGCATTGCAAGTTTCACAGTAGGGCAACCAAGTTTGACTTTACTGAGCCGAACAATTCCAGAGAATGTAAAGTTGGTAAGCTTGCTCATGCACATTGAGTGAATGCCCATTATTTGTTTATGGTGAAACTATTCTTTAAATAAGCTTTTTAGATTATCCGGCAACATAAAGTCAAAATGATCGAAAAATCAGAGTCAAAACTTTACTTTACTTCTCAAGAAGTGGATTAGAATGGTGCGAAACAATTTTGATAGCTCTGCATGCTTAACATTTGAGATGCCAGAAAAATGTCCAGCTGCAATTAGCATGCTTTCACTTGCCATGTAATCTCAATATTAAGAGAAACATTATTTCTGACAAAGAGGGCCTTGTTACTGAAATATAAAGCAATATGTTATGTATAGATGTGACAGCAATGAGTGCAACAATGTATACGTAAAAGTATGAGGTATAAATTTAAAATTATGGATATGTCATATAAAGTTTTGCTTCTTACCAGTTGGTTTTATGCTTTTGTATCATCAATAATTTCTGATCCATCATTGCTGACTGTTTACTTAATTGAAATCTCTCGTAGAATTCTCAGTCATTCCATACGTGAAAATGGTTTCGACACATGCCAAACATTCTAGATCATTTTGCTGTGCATATGGGTTAAAATAATTTGCATTTCCTCATCACTAATATCATCTAAATAATGAGTTTGTTTGCAATATGGCAGCAACTAGAGTCCTAACGTGGCGTATGCGAAAATATGCGATAATAGTGGAAATAGTTATGGTAATTGTGATACAGAGTGGAATGTTTTAGCTAAAAACAATAGTGTAAACAACAGGAATAAAGGGAAAGTGATGGATGACATTACTGTGGGGAAAAAAGCAAAAATTTGTGATCATGCCTGTAACCGAAAGGCAGGAAACTGGTTATAGTGAAATTATAGTGTCACTTCACACAATAGTGAATATTCAAAATAAGGATTTGAAACAAGCACAGGAGAAAATGAGAGCAATAAAAAATGCAAATGATACTCTGAACATACAGCTAGCTAAACTCAGCACACAATCAAGCTTTAACTAGCTAGAACATTGCACGGAAAACATGGAGGTCTCTAACCAACAAATATTGGGTGGATTCACAAAGGTGACTCAAACAAAAGGCAGATCTATGCGAAGATGTTCTGAGCCAGATAAGAATAAACTCCAGGAAATCAACGGGGAAGTGCCGACATCAAACAGATTTGATGTACTAAATATTACTCACGAAGTCATGATATCTTGGCAGTAAAAAACATAGGTATGAAAGTCCCAAGTGCCCCAAATCTCAGGGCGAGAGAAACTCGGTAAAAACGCGCAAAGAATTAATGGTAGGTGATTCTCTATTAAAATTTGCTGGAGAAATCCGTAGAGACAAAGGATACGATGTACGATGTTTTCCTGCAATTCGGGTACGGAACTCAAACATCAAATCGAGCAAATGAACTTGAGAAAACTCAAACCTGAAGTTGTGGCAGTTCATGTGGGAACAAATAACGTGAGAAATGGAGTTTATGCTGAAGAAATTATGAATATAGTTCAGTATGCCAAGCAGCAGCTTCCAGAAACACAAGTGGTTGTGAGTGGGGTACTGTGTGAGGACATTTAGGATTAACAGTGAGATAGATTGGCTGTGCAAAGTGAAAGTGGCTAAGTGACAATGACTTTGCTAAGGACAGTGTGCACCTAAACAAAAGAGGTATTTTTATATTTGGTAATTCACTTTGTAAGACTATCTCCTCTGTAAGGGAAACTGAAGGTGGTAGTAAGGACGTTAAGTCAAAGCCCGTGGTAGCAGACTCAGACAGAATAACCAAGGCAAACCATTCATACCCGTTTAATGTCAAAACAAAATCGTAATGTGCTAAAAGTATTTCATTTAAATATACAATCTAAGCTGTTAGCATTGACAGAAATACTGCATGAGGTAGACGCTGATATCTGCATTATAACCGAGCATGGGGCAAAGAGGGATGAAATTTGCAATATTGAAAATTATAAAATAGCTTCCAAATTCTATAGGTCCAAACATAAATGTGGTGGGCTCATGATATACACAAAGCAAGAAATAAAGTTTATAGAGCTAAATCTAAAGGACTTATGCATAGAGAAGGTTCTAGAAGCATCTGCAATTAAAGTTGCCACTAACCTTGGTAATGTTGTATGTGGAATATACTGCTCGCCCTCATCTTCTGTTAATGAATTTATCTCACAACTAGAATTTATGTTCCAACAATATTTAAAGAAAGATGCTGGAGTTATCCTAGTGGGAGATGTAAACATTAACCTAGTCCCTAATGATAAATCATACAAAAGCCTAAAAGAGGTCTTTAATTCATGAACCCACTATAGTAACTGATAGTACCTCATCTATCATTGACCATATTGCAACTAATGTAACAGATATATCCTCTGCGGTTTTAGAAACCTATAGCTACGATCACTATGCCCAATTAACTAACTTTAATGCAACCAAATATGAAATTGCGAGTAAAGAAAGTAGAACACTAAGAGATTTAAGTAGTGAAAACTTAAATAACTTAATAAATAGTTTAGCTGTAATAGACTGGGGATGTACATTATATAATATTGATAATGTAAATGATAAATGGAACCAGTTCTACAATATATTTAAATTGGACTTTGATGCTACATGTTCAAAAATAAATATGGATGTAATTAACCACTGCAAAGAAAAAAGTAAAATTACCATTAACAACAATGAAACTGAAAGAGAAAATGAAAGATATGTTATGTACTGTATAAAAGTTCCTCGCTAGAGTATTATAAAAATAAATATAAAAATATCAGACATGAGTATCTCAATAATTTGAAAGATGTTGAAATAAATGCATATAGAAAGAGGATGGGAAAATCAAAAAATGTCAGCAAAACAGCTTTGAGCTTAATAAATGAAGCGAGAAGATATCCTGACTAAATAAAAACATAAAATTGAACACAAATTGAGGGAATGGTTGATGATCTAGTTACTATAAGTAAAATATTTAACAATTATTTCATAAATGCACCTACACAGACAGCTAATAGGCCAAATTCTGTAAATGTCAATGTTAATACCATGACAAATACTTTTTTCTTTCTTAGACCAGATACAGAAAATGAGAGAATTAAAATAATCAATAACCTGCCGAGTAAAAAAAGTAGTAGGTGGGATGAAATTAGCTCACTTCTATTAAAAAGATGTAAATATGTTATTGTACAGCCATTAACCTATTTAATTAATTTGTCCATTGAACAAGGACAATCTCCAGAAATAATCAGATCAGTAGTTAAAAAAGGGGATGAACTAAATATTGACAACTATAGCGTTAACATCGGAGATAGCTAAATTGTTTGAAATGATTCTGTTGCTAAGACTGGATAACTATCTAAGTAAATTCAATATATTAAAGAAGTTTCATCATGGATTTAGAAAAAGGGAAATGCACTATTTCTGCCATTAAGCAGTCTATACACGAAATAATTGGGAATTTAGAAAATAATGAGAAGGTCAGCACATTATTTTTTGACTTATCTAAAGCCTTTGACTGTGTCAACCATAATATATTAATTAGTAAATTGGAAAACTACGGCATAAGAGGACTACCCTTGGACCTCATTCATAGTTACTTGGTTGGAAGAAAACAAATTACAGAAATAACATATACAAAAAAGGGAGATATATACATCAAATCACATTTGGGAACTGTGAAATATGGTGTACCACAGGGTACTGTGCTGGCACCATTATTATTTATTATCTATATCAATGACATTAAAAACCCACCAAATACTTCAGTGATAGCTTAAGCAGATGACACTAGTTGTATGTTGGAATAAAACAATAGAAGGATTAAATACAACCTTAAACAATACCACCTCTTGGTTGCTGAATTATTTCAAATCAATAAATTTACACTGCAACAAACAAAAAACAAAAATTATGCAATTCAATAAACATGATGGCAAAATATCACTAAAAGTTGATAATAATAATATTCTGGATGTAAAATCACATAAACTTTTAGGTCTTATTGTTGATAACAAGCTAACGTGGGCTGAGCACATTGAACATATAAGTGGGAAAACAGTGTATCTACTCAGATATTTCAGCAACCATAGTGATGGTAATATATTGAAACTAATATACTATGGATGTTTTTATCCACACATACTCTATGGAATTGAAATCTGGGGTGCTACTGCGAAAATCTGTATGGATAAATTACTTACCAAACGAAATGCATCAGAATCATGTTTAACCTAAAACCAAGGGAATCGTGTAGGGAAACCTTGATTAACAATAAATTGCTTACCATCTACTCTCTCTATGCATATAGAATAACGTATGCAATTGATAAATACAAACCAATTAAAAACAACCAAATCTATAAACATAATACAAGAGATAACTTGAACTATTTTACACATAGTGTAAAAAAAGGGTATCTTTAAAGGATATACAGTCGAACTTGGCTAATTCGAAGTTGAAGGGACCAAGAAAAAAATCTTGTGTTACACTCACCTGACTTTCTCTACTCTTGTACAAACTATTTTTACAAACACTTATTCTCCATATGCTTCATGTTAATCGAGATGTCAATCTTATTGCAAGGGGAATATGGTAGGCTTTAAGCAATAGTCAAATCTTTTAAGCGCTGGTTGCTATGTGGTGCATTCCATTCTCTTTGCATGTCCAGGACATAAAAAAAATGAATAACGAATTTGAGAAAAAGTATTGAAAAATCTAAGGGAATAACAAGCAATATCTCAAAAATGGTTCACTCAACAACAAAAATGTATATGACATAAATTGTGTATTTTAATGTGATCTACATTTTTTGTGTAGTAAAATTTTGTTTATCTCTTATGGTTTACCAGTTAGGCAAAAGTCGTTCACAATGAAGAATAATTTTGGAGACATTCCCAGAAAATTCGAGATATACATTTCATTTGTCATGAAAATATCTTAAACATATGATATTTTAATCAAAATCATTAAGAGCCATTTTTGAGAAAATTAAAATGTTCGAAAAATGTTCCATGTAAAGGTTAATCTGGGGTAGGGGGATTTTCTTGAAAACCTTCGTGTCGCATCTCTGGAAGATACTGAACCTAAATACCAAGTTTGGTAATTATCCGACTGTTCGTTTCTGAGTTATGCTGTTCACACACGCACGCACGCACGCACACGCACGCACACACACACACACATACACACACACACATAGACATGTTTCTAAAAGTATTTTTTTTGGATTCAGGGGGTCTCAAAACATGTATTTCCGGTGAAATCTCGGTATCGAATTTTTGGGTGGAATACAATACTTCCCCTACTTACTCTACGTAGTAGAGAAAGTAAAAATTGAATTATTCAAGATTTTGAATTACAAAAATTTGATTTTCTAAAATTTTTTAAATTAAAACAGGTCTAAATTAAATGAAATTATAGGAAGGACAACATTACAGTGTGCACTTACAGTTTTGTGATGTTAAAACTCAGGTTCAGTTCAGATTCAAAGTTTTTTAAAGAAACTTGATATCTTTGTTTGTTTTTTAGCATTTAACCTTTGATTCACACAAAACACTTCTAGTTTATTGAGTGATTGGAGCATTGTTTCACTCACATTTTGTTGTCCCTTAACATAACACCTTAATTGTTGTAAGTGATCCATAGTCTCAGCAATTGTAGGAATTATTTTCACGGGTTGTTCTGGTTCTTCTTCATCTGAAGATAGGGCTGCAGTTTGTGTATTCATGACGTCGCCCAAAATGTCCGCATCAGTTAGCTCCCCACAAACTGCCAATTCATCGTCCATGTGCACAAAATCCTCATAGAATCCTCATGTGCTCACCAGTTTCAAAATTTACATCTTCACAGTATTCAAGTGTAGGCACAATCGTTTCATTTTCTTCAAGTCCAATATGACAGCAGCTGGCCTTTCGGAAACAGTTGGCTATAGTGCTTGGTTTCACTTGGTTCCATGCACTATTACACATACGAGCTGCTTCAAGCACATTTAAAATTTTGAATTTGTCACTTTTGTCCAAATTCGCTTCTAACAGAAGATTCTGGACCACCAGACGCCTGTAGAAATGCTTGAAATTTTTTATTACTCTCTGATCCATTGGTTGCGCTTTTGACGTCATATTGGGAGGGGGGACAAAACTTTGATATTCCCTAACAATGGAATACTGTTATGGGCTGTACAATTGTCAATAAACAGTAAAACTGTGGAATTTTATTTGCGAAACTTTTTGTCTAGCTTCAAGAGCCATCTTCCAAAAATTTCACTCGTATTCCAAGCTTTTTTATTAGCTTTATATTCCATAGGCTCAGATTTAACATTTTTAAAGCATTTTTGGCTCACTTTCCAATCATTAGTAATGGAAGCTTTTCATGCCATCCATATTGGTACCAATAAGGAGTGTGATGCGTCCTTTGCTAAGTTTTCTCCCACTACATCGTTCTCCTTTAAATGCAAGTGTTTTATCTGGTGTACATTTATAAAACAGCCCTGTCTCATTGACAATGAAAATATCTTTTGTATTTTTGTCTTGAATCCACTCTACCAAGCTCGTTTTCCAACAGTGGCTGCTTGCTGGTCAACACCTCCACTTTCTCCACAAACAGTTTTAAAGGAAATACCATTTCACTTTTTAAAGCCATCCACTGCTTGCCTTAAAATTAGTTTTTCCCAATTGCTGTGCAAATTCCGCTGCTTTCGCCGTGATAAGAGGTCCACTTACTGGAATTTTTTTATCCTGTGTCTGCTTGAACCACTTTTTAACGCATTCATCGACGTCAGGATTTTCAGGCCCTTTTGCTCTTTTTTTTACTTTCATCACTGTTTGTAATTACACGGTTCAAAATTTTGTCCTTAGTTTTTTAGGTACGTAGATAACGTATTCTCGGGGATTCCAAAATCTCTTGCAATGTCACACTTTTTTTAAAACCTTTTTCCACTTCATGAATGGGTGCAGCCTTTTCAGCTAATGTAAGAGTTTTGTAATTTATACGTTTATGTTTGGAGAGAGCCATGGTCGGCTCAGTTCACTACTTAAACACACACTGATGATTTTGATGTAACTGTGTACACTGTTTAAAAATGCTCACTTTACTGCATGGGAAGTTATTTACTGCAAACTTAGCAAGTAGACAATGGACTGGGTGCAGTGTTCACAATGACAAGTGCCTTGTAAGAGGCAACAAGTTCCTAGAATTGCATAAAGAAGCTTGAGTAACCAACATTCCTTACCAGCAGGAGAGGGAACTACAATATGATGCATTTCCTAGAATTTAGCAAGGGAAGGAAATGGGACCACAGTACGGCACATTTCCTGGAATTTATCCAGCAAGTTTGACTAATTTATAATTTTTTCAGTCATTCTCATTGAATATTATATTGAATTATCCAAAAGAAATATAGATTTACAGAAAGCTTTTTAACATTGCTTTGTATAGGAATGTCAAGGGACCATGCTAAAAGCTCGAATTATCCACAATTTCGAATTAAAAATGTTTGAATTAATCAAGTTCAACTCTATATATTTCTGGAATCACTCTTTTTAATAAATTACCACTGGAAATCAAATCTGTAGCTGATATTTCTATACAGCAATTCAAAAGGAAATTGAGGGTTTATCTAATAAACAAATGTCTATGTGATTTAAGGGATTTGTATATATGTAATTGTATTAACATGTCCAAAATCAGATGTATGATAAGTGGAGAAAATAAATATTACTATTATGTCTTCTTCAGATAACACATCAGCTCCCACAGTTCAGTATGGTTTAAGCCAAGCCACGTATAAGCTCAACTTATTGCTTAAACTACGTAGTGTAAAACTGCATTGTAGCTTAAGCCCATTTTTAAGCTTAAGCTGTGAAACCAGGCCTTACAGACAAACAGGACTACTAAGCAATCTATTTTTCTTTATTTTTGGGGAGAGAGGGAGTATTTGATAAGAAATACGTGCACAGTTGCCTTTATGTGACACTGATCACTTCAGGACTAGCTGAGAAGTGTAATTCTGCATTTTCACCAGTTCCATTTACATACTTGTTCCATATTTTTAAAACAAAATAATATTCATATAATAAACTTAGTAGAAATACTCTTACTCATCAAACTGTATGCACACTTAAAATAAAGAGCTGAATGAGAGTTGAAAAATTCAATTTATCACAGCTGCGTAATAATGATTTGATTGTCTACTGGCTGATTTGCAAAGTAACAAAATTAGTTGGGACGGCAACAGCATGTGGTTGGTTAGTCAACTTTGGTATCTGCAACCATCCTATAAGGAATACATTTTACTTTATGCTACATCAGGATTGATTCTTAGTGTGCAGCTATTATATTATAAGTCATCTAAATTAAATAGTTAATTGAAGCAAGGCAAAGGTAGAGTTCATTGCAATTTAATTAATAGAACAAAGATTGCACTTACTCAATCTGGCCAAAAATGGATAAAGCATCCTTACACTCTGCACATATCAATCTTGTATTAAACTGTGATGTTCACTAAAGCTAGTTCGGAGAACAGAAACCAGAACAAGAATGATGAAGTTAAAGTACATGTATTTCCCAGGTACTAGGAATGGAAATAAGGACCGAGCTAGAGGTGGCAACCGAGACCCCAGGGAACAAGTCCGTGTGGATTTTCCATTACAACAGTGTCTGTCGACCCCCCCCCCCCCGCTTACACAGGGATGGAAGTGGATATGCCATTTACACACATCAACCCGAAATGGAAGATAATGTACAGCCTCAGTGAGGGCGACAGTGTCTAGCCACCATCTACCAGCTTTTGAGGTTGGTACCGGAGGATATTAAGGCATCTCACAACCCCACCCAGGTGTTGCCCAGAGATACCCAATCATCCATGTATTTCAGGAACCACTGCCCTGCCAAGTGCACCCCAGTCCGAAAATCCCTTCCAGGAAGGGCTCAGATGTTCAGCCTCGCATAAACAAGGTTTGCTGGATACTGAAAATGGAAAGACAAAAAACGAAAAAGGCAACCACAAACTGGGGGCCTCCTCTATTCATATGATCTTACACGACTTTATTGTCTTGTATAAATGTCCATTTTTTTATTTTGCAAAGGAGGGCGCAAGTTCATATGCAGCATGCTATTTTGTGTTTCAATTCAGCTGTGCTTTAAGAATACATACAATTTCTCAAATTACATTTTCTAATTTTGCATTGCCTTCTTAAGGTTATCTATTTCTTCTCTTGTTACTACACAGGAGGCTGGTACCATCCTTTACATGCAGTAAGTATATAACATATTAACTACCACTACACAGCAGCATTTCTTACAAACAACGGCTTATGCCAATACTAAAACTAATCAACTAATACTAGGTCAGTCCAGGAGTCTTGTTGGAGTGCCCTATATGGGCAACCTTCAGGGAAGTATCTAGTCCTGGTTTAAGGGGGAACTTACCCCCTTTGCATATAGTCATCCTGAGCTTCATAGGAAACTTGATTCACTGCATCATCTGGCCATTTTGTCTCTCACGATTTCATAAATAGTTTTGTGCTGCAAGTGGGACTGTGCTTGTTTCTTTTCAGCAGGCACTCAAAAACTGAGTGCTCCGGAGTGTCAATGTCACCACAGATACAAGTGTCTGTTTGTCTCAGGCCAAATCTTGTAGAGCCATGTCCTGTTACATAGTCTGCAAATCCGGCAGACGACTTGAGATACCTCATCTTTAGGCATTTTTCCACATTTGGAAAGATTTCATAGGTACGCCTTCTGTTTTCACTGGTATCCCAGTTGTTTTGCCATATTCTTATGAGGCTTTCCAGCATGTCTATTTCATCTCTTACAGGACTTCCAGCAAGCTGTGAAGGCATATCAAAACTGTCTCTTCTGAATCAACAGATTGATCTTCTATGTCTCACTTCTAGGTCCAAAGGCAGTAAACCCAGGATCACCAGTAGTGCATCCGTGGGAAAGGTACCAATTGTGCTCATCAGGATTTTTCTTTGTAGGCTGCGTAGGGTTCTCTAGAGTTAGTAGGAGCAGCCTGTGTCTCCATATTCCTGCTCTGAACCCAACTATGTTATATAGCCTTAGTGCTGAATATGGGATATTCCCATAGTTTCGACTCAAGCAGACGTTCTTATTCATTGCATCAAATGCCTTTCTTACAACCTCCTCCACGTGGGTGTGGAAAAGTAACCTTTCGTCCAAGGTAGTACCTAGGTATTTCATATACTTTGCCCTAGCAATCCTGTTTGGAGCCAGGTACACAACTGGCTTGCCTTTCAACAGCATATATTTTGTTTTCTCAGCCGACACCCTCAGTTTCACTTTGGAGCATTTCTCCAGCAGAAGGTTCAGAGCTGCAGTGCATCTCCGTTCCATTTCTGCTCTGGACTTTGCCTTCACCAATATCAGCATGTCGCCAGCATAGACTGCAACATCATAGATATCTTGGGAGTCCTAACATTTTTCAAGCACAGGGTTTAAGCCAATGTACCAGAATGTGTCCGCAGACTGAGCCTTGAGGGCAGCCTTTACTGAGCAGTCTTGAGAGTTTGTGCTGAAAGGCAGATATATTAACATATCTCTGCTTGCACCAAGGGGCCTGAACACTGCATTCTCCGTAATTCATGGAAGAGTGCTGGCCACCAGAGATTATCAAAAGCACCTATAAAGATTCCAGTCACATATTTTGTGTCTGAGGCTTCTACTAGGGATAGGATCTTCCAGCCCGAAAACTGTACTGATGTTCAATCATTCCAGCACGTTCCCTTACTTAGGTGAGATGGGAGCAGAGAAGCTTCTCTACCAGTTTTGAGACAAATAGGTCTATAGGATTTTGGATCTCTATCTGGCATCTTTTTAGAAGGACAAGATTTGCTTGTTTCCAGATGTTCGGAATTCTCCCATGTACAAGGCATTCATTATAAAGGCCACATAGGGTTGGAGAATTTGGTTTGCTCTCTGGGAGATTCTATCTCGACCCAGTGCGTGCGTTTCTCTTCTTCATTCCCCCCAATGCCTAAAGCAGTTCTTCAGTCAGGAAGAGGGATTTGCATTTTCATATGGTTGGAGTGTTGAGTGTCTTGTCTTTTGGAAGTAGTGTCTCAAGTAACAGATTCAGGGTATCCTCCCAGGTATTGGTGGGTGCTCTGTCCTGTTTGACCAGCATGGACATGAGTGTCCTATTGAGTTTATCCCTAACTATCAATAGGGAAGTCCCCAAGGATCCCTAGTCAAGCAGTCCTGAACAAATCTTTTCCGCCTTCTCATTTGGTTTTCTGGAGAAGTTCTTCGTACTCAGCCTCTCTCCTTCTGTATATCAACAGCCTCATCTCACGTTTCACTGGGTTTGTGGAGAGTCAATATTGTTGCTGATGCACTGCAGTTCTGGCATTTCTACGGAAATGCTGTAGTCTCTCATTCCAAGGGTCTTCTGAAATTGGGTTGCTCGACCTCTTTATGGGGACAGATGCCAGCATTGCCTTCAACATGCAATCAGTTATTCTTTTAACTGTGTTAACGTTTTCACAAGGGTCTACCGGGGCAGGCAATATGAACAAATCCCTCAATTTTTGCCAATTTGTGCATTTATAAACGAACCTCCACTCAGGGTTGGAGTTGATCGTTTGCTTGGATCCCTTTTGAAGACTGAAGTGGATCACATTGTGATTGCTAGTAGTCTGCTGGTCAGGACTTTCCAGTTTTGCACCAGTATTTTTCCTTTTTGGTTGGTCATCGTCACATCGATGTTAAACTGAATCACCAGTTGGAGGGTTACAGAGTTGATTTATTACATCACAGTGCAAGGCAGCTATGATCTCTTCCACCATGCTTCTTCAATTGTCCCACCAATACTATTGTGCCATAATTAGGACTTTGCATTTGCATCCAACACATATATTGTCGATTTATTTGTGTAGATCAGCTCAATGGTTCTAATTGCACCCAAACTTTCATTTATATCGTGACTGGGCTCAAATAAGAGTTCACCATTATAAAATCCAAATCTTTATAGACTATTTGTACGCAGCTGTGGTGCGTGTTGCAATTCTGATGCACTTTATTTCCGAGTCCCTCATGATTATTGCTGTCATTGGTTGCTGTCCCTCCAACACAATACATGTGGTTGCAGGCATGAAGTGTATGTTCCCATTTATTGAGTAGGGTTCTTGTATGCATAATATACCCAGGTGCATTTCCTATGAGAGTTTTCGCAGTTCTTGCCTGACAAGTTTACTGCGTGCTGCATTTACTTGCCCCAATCGAAGAGATGGGGATGTCATGTTCAGGATGGTACTTCAAAGAATTTCCCTGAATATTTGGTGAACTTCAAGGTCTGAAGGTCTGCTAAACACTCCTCCTCCATGCAGTCTGGTGAGATATTTTGCCTGATAACTGTAAGAATTCAACTGATCGCTTTCCTTGTACATGCATGCTATGCCAGTAAGAATGTTACTGGCCATAGTCAGTGTGCTGAATCTGTCTCAGTAGGATTTTGTATCTTTTGCACTCTGTGGAGTTTGGTTTCTCACACTTTGAATCCTTATTGTGACTTGTACAAGCTATGCAGACAGATTGCTTGGAGCCATCCTTCATGTGGTCTTTGCTCACCGCAGTGACCACATACTGTTTTTCCTTTTGACAATACTTTCGTACATGTCTTAGATCTTGGCATTTATGGTACCACCAAGAAGTCTTTTACAGTTAGAGAAGAGAAGTCGGCCTTCCTCAAGTTACCTCAAATACATTGTGATGTCCTAGCTGGAGCCCCACTTCTGTCTTTCCTGGGTCCCATAAGGAATCTAAAGTTGAATTGTTGCTCAAAGTCTTCGAGCGACATATCCGCTTCAAAGTTTTGTGCGTAGATCACTTCACCCAGCTGTTTTGGCTTGATCCAAGTTGGAACATCGTACAAGATGAGCTTTGACTTGTATTTCATGGGTCTCTCTACCACAGCTTCTGCTTTGAACTTTTCATGGTTGATCAATTTTTCTATGTTCTGGTCTGCTTCTGCCTCAAATACCACCTGCTTTCCAGCAGTATGGATACGTTTGATTCTTATTTTGTCTTTAGCTGGAATGACCAGCTCTGTTATCCTCTTTTTAAGCTGCTCTGACGTCTTACCTTTCCTCAAGCTGCAAAAAGCAGTGGCTAGCTTATTTGGGGCATGTTCAATTTTATTCTCTTTGCCACTGCTGCCCATAGCCACGGCAGCAGTATATGCAAGTTTTGTCATGAAGCATTCTGCTTCAGCTTCTCATTTTCATTCTCCATTTCGGAGATTTATACAAAAAGTTTATATGACCACACATTTGCATGTTGTCCTCCGTAGTGTAGTGGTTACCATGCTAGACTCTAGTTCCCGAGGTCGCAGGTTCAAAGCCGGCGGAGGGCAGTGGATTTTTTCGGGTGTAAAAATCCTTAGCATGACTTCCTTTGGAAGGGAAGTAAAGCTGGTGGTCGCATGTCGTAGATTTATGGCACGTAAAAGAACCTCAAGCCTGATAAAGAGGCCTCTGAGCAAAATTACCGGTCTTTCACATGCAATATAGAATGGGATGCTAAGGACCACAGCAGTAAGAGTGTCCATAAATAAAACTCAATTTAATTTTTTTACACATTTGCATGAACATTTCTTTTATCTTATTGGAAGTTTCCAGCAGGGACTTTTTGTAGATATTCGTCCATTCAATCATATATTGTGTGTTGTCTAGTATGCACACTATATGGAGGAGCGACTCCTCCTGGGGGGAGATGCACTACCTCTACATGTGGGAGACTGATCATCCTCTCAAGCATTCAGAGGATTCTCCTTGGATTTCCGCCTTCCCCATACTCTTCTGATTTAGTTGATATGTTTAGCAATGTCAGATTTTATAACTCCAGGGCTCTGCTGGCACGTTTTCTAATTAGGCTCCTCTCAGCCAGACAAAGTCTGTTGCCCAGGGTCAGGGGGCATTCACCCAGGAGCCATCAGGCAGTAACCACAAAAGAAGACTTGGTCAAATTTTAACTTTCTCTTTCTCATTCCCTGGGATGACACATCACCCTTCACTGTATAAATTATTGAAATGTGCCATGACAGAAAATGTGCCAAAGGTGCAGTATCTGCACAAAACTAAAAACTGAGAAAATAGACAAAGTTCTGAGACTGGCCATTGTCTGAAAATGTAGACTAAATTTGTAAATGTCCAGAAACCCACTTGATTCAATAATTAAATAAATGTAGCTTAATTCTTAATTTAATTGCAGATAGGGTGTTTTTACTAAGCATTTAGAAAACTTTATATCGGACAGAATGACATACATACAATTTATACTTGAATTATTTACTTAATTTTCCCTTCTTAATAAATCACATTTGACATCATTATTACTGTTATCAGAGAAAATAATTTTCAAAAGAAGTTTTAAGTCTTACATAAAATATACATATTCAGTCATTGAACTTCTGTATGCGCAAAAATGTTTATTTCACTGGTAATTCCTTCCAAAACTTCATTCTATTTTCGGGAATAATGTCCTACAAGGTTTAAAAATTCTATCTCTCTTCTCACATCAAATCCACAAGGCTGCTCAGTGATCTGGATGCTGCATGCCATTTTTCTTCTTTAAAAAATCTGAAGTTTTCAGCTTCATTGTATGTTGTTTTGTACTTCAATAAGTAACTACCTCTTACTGCTATATCTTTCAGGTAGAGTCTTGACAGATCTTTATTTAGCTTCTAATGGGCAGTGCAATCTTTCTGTTTATAGAAATTTGTATAACCCATCTTAATTACTTCCATTTTCCCCTTATTTGCATTTTGACAAGTGTGTACGAAGTCTTCAGTCATGTTTTTCCTCTGCTTTTAGAGAGAGCATTCTACTTGGTAATGAATGCTATCAGCAGACATAAATGAGTGTCTGGTTCAAAATAAAATAAGTTAATTTCTTTGGCATCATAATCAAGAAAGAATACGTGGTCCAGTTTTTGTTCTGACTGGAACAGTTACCTACCCATATTACTATGACAATCTCTGTGTTTTTAGGAACAAATAAAATGTGCTTATAATGTTATCCTGTAAGAGCTTCTTGTCAAACAAATGCATACGGTTTCATATTAGATTTCTTTCCCACTGGAGGAAATGTCTCATTATAAGCTATTAATCTTGAAATAAATATAACTTTTTTGAATACGTCCAGTCTCCGTAGCATAATGGTCTTCTGTAAATCAGCAGGGAAGCATATGGTACCAGAAGGAAGCTGGTTTTCATTCCAAGTTCTGTAAAGATCTCTGGATTTGAATGCCAGATCAATGTGATTTTTCCAGCTTTTACAGATGTCACAATTGGCATTCATGTTTGATTGAGGATGAAGTTTAAATCCCTCACGTTCTTCATGGCCTAGCTTAGCAATAGAAATGTGTTTCTTCCTAACAAATGCTGATACAGAGCATTTTAAATCCTGGTGCTTTTCTAGAAAATCTTCATATATCATGTTTATTGTTAAGTCACTGGGAAGATATCTTACTAGTGGTGGATATTCCTTGTGGCAGTGTGAAATACTTGGGTTAAATGATTCAATATGTTCATTGATTTCAAGATGTGGACCTCTATTTACAGCACAGGGTTTACCAGCAGTGGCTGAATATTTCCCTTGGGAGTTTTACTGAAAATATTGTAAAGAACCCTGTGATTACTTTTCTTGTAGCCTACCTTACAAACTTTGTAATCCTGATCCTCACTATCATATAGAAAATACTTAAAAGTATTTTGCTTTCTTTCATTCTGTGTTGTTCGTCTTTTGACAATCATATGTTCACAGGAATTTAATATGAAACAGTGTCTGTCAAACCAGGAATAATTCCAAAACTGGACATTAATATCCAACCTACGTTGTACACTAATGTTTGTCTGACATTTTTTCTTATAAGGTCAAAACTCTGTGATCTGCATTAAGCCTCTTCATCTTTTGATTTATCCTTTCTGTCAAGTTTAGAAGAGAATACTCTCTGCACTTAACAAGATTGCTCTATTTTCCCTCCTTATTAGTTTCCTCATTTACACCAGTATTAACTGTTTCAGCACTTTGAGAGGTATTGGAGCATATAATTTCGGAACTTTATCATTTGAAATGACATTGACAAAAGTATGAACTGTTTTGTCAGCAGTTTCAATGTTATCATTATCTTGAGCTATTAAGTTCCCATCTGTTGTAACTTGCAATGCATGCACTAACTTGGCTTAATTCAGGATTGAATTATGCCAATGATTATGATATATTATCTAATATTTGCAATTCTCCACCTACCTCATTGTTAGCAGCTGCAGTTATGTCAAACATACCAGTATTGAAATTTACATGCAGGACTTAGATTAACATTTTCACTTTGTACTGTGTCTCAGGAACTTTGTTCCAATACTAATTGCGCTAAACGTTTAGATCTCAAAGACATTTTATAATTGCTGTTTCACTTGAAGGAATAACACAAAAAACTTTCCATTTTAAGCAATAAATACTAACGTACATTCCACTAAACTATCAACAAAGGTGACACTTATAGAAGGAGAAAGCAGCAGAGGTGGATTTAGGCCTAGGCAGTTGCCTAGGGGGCAATTTTCAGGGGGGCGGCATTTTCTCTATCCTTCTGTTCCCTTTTTTTACTGTAAAATTTTTATTTTTAAAAACGTTTGCAAATCTTTTCTGAAGTTTGATCTTGTACAACTTGTGGAAGTAGAATATTGTTGTTTTATCGCACTGTCGCAGGCTCACGGCGAGAGTAAAAGGAAAGACTGCAGCTGTGTAATTTTATTGCAAAACATATGGAAGGGGCGGGGAGGAAATCATTACATTTAACTGCTTGTATAAACAACAATGCCTTGTTGAAAATCAAATAGGATGTATGCTTATTGTTTATCGCTATTAATATAACTCAATTACATTTTCAATATAGGCCTATATCATCATCAATAGCTTAAAAATGAATCACGGCCTGCCTTTCAGAAATCAGTATTGTTTCATCAACGAATATTTGAATATGTTTCGAACTGTTAACGAGTATATTTTAGTATTCAATGGACTTAGATAGTGAACGTTTGTAAGCACAGAGGACTGAGGATATAAGAAATTGTAAGTACTCGTTTTGTAAATCACAGCTTCCAATTGAGTGAACCTGAATCGCGGTAAAAGTTAAGTGGCTCACAATATAGAAAAAATGTTAAAGTAAAGCAAGAAAAGAATAGTGTGTTAATTGGAAAGTGTAAAAAGTTACAGTTTCCTTCTACAACATTGCTCAACAAAAGAAAGTATCGAAAATGCTGATGGTGCTGCTGTTATACAGATTCTAATAAATAATTAATGGAAACAAGTAAATTTGGACAGTGTAGTGATAAGGGTGAAAGTACCAGTAGGGGTGATAACAATAATTTCAGTGCATGAGATTCAAGACGATATGAAGATAGTGAATTTGTTCAACCATGTAATGATCCCGCTAAATGGGTTATAAACAATGCAACATGAGACTACATACTAGGACATGACGTAACACAAAATATAGACGAAAATGTTTAGTGCACAAGGCGACAGTATTCAGACACTGCCAGGTACCTTTTGCAATCACTGTTCAGCCGAACTTTAATTAATGGTGAAACGCGGTCTAGATCGTGGTTAGTATTTTCAAAAAGTAAATGCACAGTTTATTGTGCTCCCTGTAGGCTCTTTGGAAAGACATTTACAGAAGGTTACAATGACTGGAAAAATGCAAATCAACGTATGAAAAAACATGAAAATTCCTATGAACATAAATGTGCAATTACAACAATGTTAGCAAGATAAAGTACGGCTGAAAGAATTCATAGGGCTTTGCTACTTCAAACAGAAGAAGAAATTAAGTATTGGAGGGAAGTTCTAAAGCGTATAGTAACAACAGTAAAATCCTTCGCTATGTGTGGTTTGCCGTTTAGAGGCACAGATGAAAAGTTTGGTTCAAACAGTAATGGAAATTATATCATGTCATTAGAATTGATTGCACAGTTTGACCATTTCTCGCCGAGCATATAAAGAGATATGGAAATAAAGGAAGTGACACAACATCGTATTTGTCATCACAAATTTGTGATGAGTTCATTAAAATAATGTCCCTGGAGGTGGTAAATTTTATAATAAATGAAATAAAAGCAGCTAAGTACTTTTCTATAATTTTAAATTCAACTCCTGACAATGCACATACAGATCAATTAGCATTCATCATTTGATACGTAACTGAATGTGGCTCACCAGTAGAAAGGTTTGTGAAATTTCTGCCTAACTGTGGTCATAAGTCTGAAAGCCTAGCAACAGCTGTGATGGAAACTTTGAATGAGCTTGGTCTTGATATTAAAAATTGCCGTGCTCAGTCCTATGATAATGCTAGTAATATGTCAGGCACGTACTCAGGTCTTCAAGCGTGAATTAAAGATTTAAATCCCCTTGCTGTGTATGTTCCATGCTCGGCTGATTCTCTCAATCTTGTTGGTTCTTCTGCTGTGGGATGTTGTATGCCCGCAGTAAACTTCTTTGGTGTTATTCAGGGGCTATATAACTTTTTCTCAGTGTTTACAAACAGGTGGAAACTTTTATTATCTCATCTGAAACCAAACTCTACAGTGTTGAAAAGTCTTTCACAAACAAGATGGTCGGCCAGGTTCGATGCTTGTTGTAGTTTGTGTTCTTCATGGTTAGAGATCCAATCAACTCTAACTGCAATATCTGATGACAACAGAGAGAAACCACTTAATCATTCTGAAGCTGCAGAACTTCATGATTCATTCCAAAATTTGGAGACATAGTTTACTGCAGTATTGTGAAATATTTTAGAAAGCTTTAACCATGTAAGCAAAACGTTACAATTTGTTGAGGCTGAATTAGAAGTTATCATCAATCTTTACAATTCATTAGAAACATCTTGAATGCAAAAGAGGTATGTTTGATCCTTATGAGGAAAAAGCTATGAATCTGTGTGGTGAAGATACATACAATTATGACAGCACCAGGAAAAGTAGACGTAAGTTGCAACTTGGTGAGCAAAGAGAAAATTTTGCATTTTCTGGCAGAGGCAATTACAGAATAAATGTTGTTATTGACAGGCTGAAACATAGATGTAATGCGTATGAAGGATTGTTTGCTAATTTTGATTTTCCTACTAAGCTCTGTGAGTTAGACACAAAACAAATTTTTGAACGGACTCAAACTTTAAGAGTGACTTACTCGAACAACATAGAGGATGAATTCAACAATGAATGCATTCACCTTCGATGCTATATGAATGAGGACAATTTAGATAAAAAAAAAAGTCATTGCTGTGTCTATACAAAACACTCCATAAGAAAGGCCTCTTGGATGTTTATTCTAATATTGGTGTAGTGCTACGTATATTTCTGTGTACACCTATAGCAAATTGTTCAGCAGAGAGATCATTTTCAGTGCTCAAGAGAGTTAAAAATTATCTTTGTTCAACAACACGCCAACAGAAACTGAACACTATGTAAATTCTTTGCATCCAGTATGTGCTTTGTCAGATCGACTTCTTCTCTATGAAGAAAGTCACTATAATTTACAAGTAAGATTTTTATTCCAAATAATTTATTTTTTTTCTGAGTTGTAACTTTCATTTAATGTCGTCTCATTTAAAACTAATTTAATCTCATAATTGGTTATATAATAGCTGCTTATATTGTTTGGGGAGAATTGGGGGCAGAAAATTTTAGCACTGCCTATGGGTGGCAAAATACCTAAATCTGGCCCTGGAAAGCAGCATCTGAATAAACAGAGTTGAGAATGTTAAGTGAAACTGCGATACATGCTTGGCACTAAGCAACAATGCTAAGCTTATCTGCATTTCACGTACTGCACTCTTTCTTAGTAAGAGACACATACTGCATTCATGCTTAGTTTACCTAGGACTTTTGTGTAGATACGACAAAACCATGTGATTATATTTCATTTTCCATATCGCATTTTTTCCTAGCCCATTGAATTTCTGACAATCTAAAACCTTATAAATTGCGAAAACCTGAATATTCGTTTTTCGTGCAGATACAGCATTTTGCTTAGCACTCCAGAAATTACTGGCTCCCTCAGATTCATTGAGCATTAGTTCTAGGAAAGTGTCACTTTTTTCTTTATGTGCAATGAAAAACTAGCACTAACTATAAAGAACAGTAAAAACTGGAATGAATTAATAGAAAACAAATAACTTTAATGTACACTATTAATAAAGGAATGATGTCTGGTACAACAACTTACATTTGAAACAGTAATGTGGATCCATATTTACAAATGTTTACTCTAACGTAAGCTGCTCACCTGTATTATGGTGGCTGAATTGGAAGCAAGTGAAAAAATATCATTGGATAGTTACACACAAATGATGCACACAATTCACTTTCCACCTTGCTATTGATTCTCATTCTCAGGGTATAAAACAAAATGCATGCTGTTTTGCTTCCCGATCTGGTTTCCATTCTTGAATTACTGTGAACCAGCCTTAAGGCCACTTCATTGATATCTAATAAATTTGAATATATTCCTTCACTTGTACACCAATTTTATACAGTAGAATCTTGTTAGTACGTTTTTGCAGGGACCTAAGAATTTGGACGTCATAGGCGGGAAAACGTTTAACGAAAATACAAAATCTACAATTTAAGAATGTAGCTATGTAATAAAATCTAATAATTACTACGTCTCCATGGGCAACTGAAATAGATTTCAAGTACAATTTTATACTGAATACGATCCGTGTTTCCATGTTAAATTCAATATGTGTTCAAATGGATTTGGATACACAAAACCTGAGAACAAATAATTCAAGCTTTTATGTTGGTCAACTTGGATTTTTGAGGTTATGAATGTTTTTGAGAAAATAAATTGCAAATTATGGAAGCAACAATTGTGGCTTTGCTGTGTGTTTTATTATACATGTGATAATAATTTCCGCTAAAAACAGGAAACAAAATTATGTGCGTGCATAGTGTTACGAGTACAATAGACAATAGTAACTTTGGCGTATTCAATACGATTTGAATACGGTAGGTGTTTCCATGCAACAAATTTCGTTCCGATCCTTTTCTGATCCTATTTTCCAAGAGGAAAGTTTTGTTTTAGCATTTTTCCTTTCTTTAAAAGCAGTTTCAATCAATTTAGATTTGCTAACGATCGTGTTTAAGGTTGACGGAGGAATGTTTAACTTCCGCACTATACCCACATGTTTCATATTTGGATTCTACTTCAAGGATTTTCAGTTTTTCAGTGTTGGTTATTTACTACACTTTCCTTTTTTCATTGCAAATGAAAAGTTAAAATACAATCTATGTATGTTTGGTCAACACTCAACAGCAGAAACTATCATTGGTGTTTACCACACCAAGGTAAAGCATTCTCTATCCTGCCCACATAAATCGTGTAACACAAATATTTACATACATGCATGTGATTGGCTGCCGGTAACCACCCGTGACCAAGGATTGACCAAAGTAACAAATGGAGGATGTCAAACTTGAGCGCATACCCCCACTGGACTGATCAAGGATTGGCCAAAACAGCGAATGAGGATGTCAAACTTCAAACATAGTAAGCGGGATCGGGAATACGCACTAAGCAAACGTTATTTATTACATTTGGTGATTTGGTACCGGGACTTTTATAATTCAATGTAATAAATGGGAAAACGTGTTAATGAGGAATGTGCTAACGAGATTTCACTGTATTTGAAAAAAAAAATTTCTTGAGCAATGTTTCTTCAATTAACTTTTTTCCAAGGAATCTCCTTAACACTGGACACAAGATGGTTCCTGAACACATAAGACTTGATATTCCAAAATAGCCACATAAATAGTACCAGCACTGAAAGGTATTGAATCCAAGCCCATTTTATGATTTGCCAAAATCCTGGCTTGTACATTATTGTTGCTTCTGGATAGTGAACCACTACGGAGAGTATAAATGGAGCATCTGCAGCACGTCCAGCAGTCCACAGCGCATATGTGTTTTGCAGGTAGGTACTAACTGCAAAGGAACAGGATTTGTTACAAATACATATCAAACAAGCACAATGTACCAAATATTGATGCATTTCAAACCTATTTATTGTGAAAGAACCCTGGACAAGAAAATGGGACCTTTTTATTTCTAAACGACATTAGTTGTTACAATCAGAATAAAGTTTACACAGTCACTTCAATCCATGATATTCACACTTGGCAATTTCCTGAAATTAGAATCTGTAAAGATTTCCCTTGTCCAGCAAAGAAAAATTTTGCAATCGCATGAAATTTAGAATGTGTAAAATATCAGTGCAGTAAATATATAAGAATTATATATAAAATAAATGGATATTGTGTTTTGAAAGAATCCCAGAAGGCCTGGTAGTACTGCTTTCTGTCACACACAATGAAATTCTTCCTGGTACCACAGGAAGCAAAGAACACCACTTCTAGTCCATATTTATGCTAAAACCATGAACTATATACAAGAGCTGTCACAAAAAATGGGAAATATATCCCACAGCCATAGAATGCAATTAAGATAATTTACATGAGGGAGTTGACTTTAAAAGTTCACGACTCCATCACTCAATGTTTGCACCCATTTATGGCTGGTTACTAGAGGTCACTAGTGGTACAATCAAATTTTATATCTGCACACTATCCATTTTGTTGCAGCCCAGTGAAGGGGACCATGATTGTGATGAAGGATATACATTATTATATACATGCATTAGAATTTAATGCTTTGTCATGTCTAATCTTTAACACAAGGCCGTAAAAATGTCTCCTTTTCTGTAAAGTCATAAAAAGAACTCTGTTCCTGTACATTTTTACAGACAAACCGTAAAAGTTGGTAAGTATATCAATCTGAAACCCAGGGACAAATGAGGCAAAGCATAAACATTCACTCTGACTGTCACCAGCAATGGAAAGCTGAGCTTTCATTTCCATTCAGTTTTACAGTGTAAGAAGTAAAGCAATTAGCAGTAACTTTTCTTAAATGTTATCGTATGGTGTGTTAAGTACTAATATTCTGTGAGAAATTAAATCAAAATAAATGCAGAATTAAAAATGCAGTACTAACTTATACATAAGTAATATATATAATTCTTAACAGGTTCTAGTTTCAGGCTACAGAATAACAGGGTAAAGTGTGTTTTTATGAACCCCTGGAACTTAAAAGACAAGGATTTAAAATTACTGGTGTTGTGCTGTTTTGGCACAAGCATTTAAGCAGCTGTTGGTGGAAGGTTTTAAGTTCAGTAGTATGTAATGAATATGTTTATGATCAAATAGTAAGATTCCATACTTACTGTTCCTCTGACTGTAATCTCTGATCACAGAAGATAAATCAAATGGATCAGGATATGAATTGGGAAATACTGAAGAGTTGTAATGCGTATATCTGCCCTGACTTACAAGAGGCTGCTTCTGAACCAAAATAAGATCTGCAATGACATCCAGTCTCGCACCTGGTAAGCTTGAACTTTGTTGAACAACTCCCATTGCCTCCATTTGAAAGTAGCTCATTTTCTGAAATATATTCAACTTTATCTCAAAACAATTTATATAAAAATGGTTTGATTAATGAAGACCTTTAAAACACACAATCAGATATAATCAATGAAAACAATAATGCCAAGTACATTACTGGACAGTACATATTATACAATATTAGAGAAAAACTCATATAAGCTGTATCTTTTGATGATAGCAAATTAGAGTGCTTTCTAGGCATGTTTTTCTGTTCAAGGAATGGTACTCTTTATGTAGTCTCAAAATAAGACATGTGTTCAAATATCACAATATCAGGCACGTGAAGCTAAGAAGACAATTATTCTCTAAACGTGAACTTCCTACTGCTTACTGACCTAACTTAACTGAAAGAAGCAAGAAGAAGGCATTTATATGAACTACATATGCCCTTTCTCACCTTCATTTCAGTTCACACTGAGAAAAGCATGCAAAGTTGCCATTTCCTAGCACCTGTATAAATTTGGGATTGCTACTGATATTGCCAGCTGTAGACAAAGCCTTTGTATTCTATTTTCTAATATGTGAAGTTTTAATGTTTTTCCATTATTCTGATGATATTGTGTTTACTCTCTGGACCTTGAGTCACATTTAGAGCATTATTCTGCTTGGACATACGCTGGAGAACAATGTATTGTTACCCAGTCATTGCCATATGTTCATTCATAACATAGTTTGATTACCCACCGTTAGCTTTTTAAATTTGAATTACTAATTAATGTCATTTACCTCTGCTATTATGTATGAAATTATTGTGCAACAATTAGAATATTTTTATGGTGAATCCTTCCCTTAACCCTTTATAATTGCAATTTCGTACAGCCTTGTCTATTCCTAATAACAAATGAAAAATCCTGATATTCATGCAACAGGATGTGGAACTTTGGCAGAATGTCTGACTTTCTTTAACTCCCCCTGATAGTCTTCCAAGTTCTGGAAATGCTGCATAGCCTATAAGTACCCTTGGGTGATGAAACAATCATTGATTGGAATAATCAAATGAGTTTTAATTTGTAATTTTAAGTCTTTGTATCTTCTCTTAGGTCACATAGTTATTAAATGACTATTATTATCATTATTAAATAAATAATTATTCTCTTTTATTCTTAGTTAGTTAGTTTATTCATCCGTTAAAGTGGTTTGGTACAATGTACATTCACTATTGGACATGTCAAGCTATAAACATAAACAATAGTAGGTTTTTGCAATATATACAATATGTTTTTACATTATATACAATAGGTATTTACATGCTAAATACTATGGTTCATGATATACATTTGTGTTCAAGGAAATCATTAATAGAATAAAAGGAGTGGTTAACTAGATGTGCCTTGAGACTGGATTTCAGCTGGTTTACATTTTTAATTGCCTTAATATTACTTGGTAAATTATTATAAAGTTTAATGCCAGAGAATAAATTTCTTTTCTGGTTTCTAAATTTCTTTTAAGTTTGCCTATGTACATTTGGTTGCAATCTGGGCAACTGATTTGATAGATTCCTGCTTTTTTTGTTCCGAGGTATTTGGCCCTTCAATTTGTTGCAGAGTAATTTCTCTAGACTTTGTTTTGTGAGCTAGGCAGATGTTGTAGAATTTATAGTGAGTACTTGGGTGGAAAGTGAACTTTTTGAACTTGAATTTTGCTATTTTGTTGCCAATTTGTTTAGTGAAGCCATTGTTTATTACTATGTTGAATGTGTTTGTATTCTCCTTTTGTTAAGGGCGTGTAAACCAATCCATAGGTCAAACTGTTTAGGACTGTGCATTTGTGTGGGACCAGGTTGAAACTATTAATAGATCAGATTACAAGGATATATGAGATACATCAAATACAAACAGACAGTTGCACACTACTTCTGGACAACCAATCACATAACACTCCTAAAACCTACAAAATAATACACAACAGAGTTGGATACTCTGGAAAAGATGTTAATCACAAAACATAAACACCACGAAATGAATTTTGAATTGCCACCACCAAATCCACTATGGAAATTCATCACTCCAACAGTCACCACACACAAGCACACAGCCAGCCACTCTGGCGATGACAGCAAGTAGTTCTCAAAACTGTCAAGATGAAAAACATGTAAATGATGTTTCAACTCCAACTCAGTTTTTCTATAATTTCAAATTCACTTACTGTTAGATATTATAAAATCTTCTGTTGTTAATTATAAAACATTGGTTCACTGATTTCTAACATTAGCAATTTTCTCTCTTTATACAATTATTTAGCATGTCCTGCTAACGAACTTGAGTACAGCATAAGTACAAAGGAAATAAAGCAAACTTTTTTACACTAGGGTTATTAATATATTTTGGTATTGGTATTGTAGCATAAGCAGATTCAATTCTCTTTTGTTTGCTGCACCTTCTGTTTTCTTAGTTGTTAAATTGTGAACATCTATATATGTTGTTTGGAATGAAATATCAGTAGCATCTGCCTTATTTTACATACATTTTCTGTGCAGTAACAATTGTGGCAATCTCAATAAAAAAGAAAGCGTTCTTTTAAAACTACAACGTCTTTGTGTTCTATATCAGTTTCACTCTAAGTTCAAAGTATTACTCTGCCAAGCACATGGCGCACCACATTGAAGGATGATGGAACTAAGTACTTGCAAGAGGAAATTGTTCAAGACAAAATGCAAATATGGCACATTTTGCAACTTGGGGATCATTAGCCTTTAAACATCTTGTATCTCTTATTGCTATACTTTGCCTTACATCCTAACTTCTAGCACATAAAACTATGAGTAGACAAGTAAAAGTGGTACCTGAAAAGTTCAGCAGCTCCACCTATCTACTAACCTGTGATTAAATATACTGGATTAAACTGCTCTTAACTTTAGGTTTTAGAAATCATTCATTTAATGATTAATATCAGTATACCATTTAACGTTTAAACTTCTATGAGTCAATGAGCTAAGAAAATGATGAGCATTATAAGTTACAAAATATAACAAAAAACAAACACAACACAAACAATCCGAGCAACAATTCTGTACATCTACAACAAGTTCAATTATTGCTAAACAACAGCTAACCACATTAATTAGTAATTAAAAGTAGGGTATTTTTTGCAGAATTTGTTAAAAACATTTAACACAATTGTCTTCTCTACAGTTTTTAACGGTTTTCCACGTTGTTTCTCCACAGTGGCATACAATTCTCAGCCATGATATTATCAAAAGTAATTCATATTCATATATGCTAAGTGTAGTTTGGGTACAGGATACCAGTGGTTAGAATTTAGTTTAGATTAGGATGGAATATTTTGTTACATTTATCTTGTTTGATTAGAAACTGGGAATTGCTGGTGGATACCAGTTATTTTATGTTGTCAATTTTCTGTAATAGCAGTTTAATATATTTTTTATTTAAATTTCAATTATAATTATTACATTATGGATTTTTATGTTATTATTTTTGTTTATTTATTTTATCTAATTTCCTTTTATTTATTACATTATAAGTAAAAATTTGTATAATAATAATAATAATAATAATAATAATAATAATAATAATAATAATAATAATTATAAAATGAAAGAATTTTTAAATAAATCAATCAATTAATATTATCAAAAGTATAGGCAATACTTTCTCAACACATGCACTGCGTGGCAGGGAGTACACTGACGGCTTGTCCACTTGCACATAGCCTCAAACCATCTGCTACAATGGTTCAGTTATATGTAGGTGAATCTGAACAAATACATTTTGTTTCATAAATTGACTGTTACAATAATAGATTTTTTAAATTACAATCTGAACTAAACTGCTCTATGTAGAGGAACAGATGACATGCTATACAGGAAAGTTGC
Organism: Deroplatys truncata; assembly: GCA_030765065.1. NCBI lineage: Eukaryota > Metazoa > Arthropoda > Insecta > Mantodea > Mantidae > Deroplatys > Deroplatys truncata. The sequence goes on along the minus strand of CM060988.1, from coordinate 5,880,470 downwards.
ATTTTTCCCACCAGCCAATGAGGCGCGTTCTTGTCATGTGGTTTTGCTTGCAACTCCTTTGAGCTTAAAGTCAAACCACTTTAGTACATAGGCTATTAAAATCCTGTTTAGTCTTTTAGTATTTTATCCATTTAAATTGGGCATTCTATAGGCCATGTCCGTCAAAAAGAATTATCAAAACCTATTGAGTGGGTTTTGAGATTAAAAAATACAAAATAAATAACATAATGCATATTAACACAAAAATGTTCTGTTTTTATAATATTAGTACACATGAAAACATTTCATACTTTTCTTCTATTTATTCATGAACTAGGTATCTATATGTATGCTTCTATAAAGTGTCACTTATTATCCACCAGTATACGTACATATAATTTGTAGTCAAACAAAAGAAACAGTTTGACAGATTGGATCCTTTGCAATTGTGTCAGCTGAATTTCCACTTCAAAATACAGTTCATCCAAAATACCATCTCTGTTATAGTCTTCTTCCCGGGACTGTAACAAACAAACATTTTCCCTCATTCATTCCTACGGAGAATAAGATTTGTTTTACAATCGACATAAATCTTTACTTTTTTAAAATAAAGAGAGTTGAGGGTTGTTACACTACATCACTAAAATATTCTTACTTGAACGCGTTTTGGGAGACGGCTTGTTCCCATCGTCAGCATGTGAGTTGAGAACATGCTGACGATGGGAACAAGCCGTCTCCCGAAATGCGTTCAAGTAAGAATATTTTAGTGATGTAGTGTAACAACCCTCAACTCTCTTTATTTTAAAGTATGACACATCACTGTTACTAGCTTCTAAATCTTCAAAATTAGTCAATAAATCTTTACTTTTAAATCTGAAGACATAGTGAAAAGATTAAATATAATATATAGAAGTGGTTGCAAATATACAATTTCACTAAAATAGGTTAAATACCTCAGAACTAGTTTCGAGGAATCACTTCCTCATCGTCAGCTGATTGCAACTGGTTGGCTGTAACCATCAGAGGAAAGCCAACCAGTTGCAATCAGCTGACGATGAGGAAGTAATTCCTTGAAACTAGTTCTGAGGTACTGAACCTATTTTAGTGAAATTGTATATTTGCAATCACTTCTATATATTAAACATAAATCTTATTTGAAATTTCAGATCACCAAGTTTGTTTCTTATGAAACACACATTAAACTGTTGTCCTCCGTGGACTAGTGGTACCGTGCTAGCCTCTAGTTCCCAAGGTCGCAGGTTCAAACCCGGCGGAGAGTGACAGATTTTTCGGAAGTAAAAATCCTTGGCATGGCTTCCTTCAAAAGGGAAGTAAAGCCGGTGGTCCCATGTCATAGATTTACGGCATGTAAAAGAACCTCAAGCCTGATAAAGAGGCCTATGACCAAAATTACCAGTCTTTCACGCCCAATATAGAATGGGACGCTAAGAACCACAGCAGTTAAAGAGTGTCCATAAATAAAACTCAATATAATTTAACACATTAAACTAAAAAGAGGATGTATTACATTCACACAACTTTCTCTACCCACTATCATTTATTTTTATATAGTTTCTACACACTATTCTTTCAAAGCTAATTTTTCTAACTACTTCATGTTAACTAATGTAGAAATAGTTTCCTTACATATTTTGTTCTAGACACAAGGTGGATAGAGAAAAGCAAATCAATAGTCAGATGCTTAAAAGCAGGTGTCTTTTCATGACATCGTGAGCAACAGCACTTTGAGAAAATGACAAATTATTAGAAAATTCAAGCAAAAATGGATATCTCACAAATAGCTAATACCTTAGAAAAGTTATTTGAAATAAATTGTTTGTTTTACAGAGACCTTCAGTTTTTGTGCAGTGCAACGGTAACATGTGCCAGTTATGCAAAATGTCTTCATAATAAGAGGACTTTAAAGGCTATTAGAAAAGAAAATTCAAGATATACGCCTTATCATGTAAATATCTTAAAGTACGTGGTATTTTAATCAACATTGTTAGAGCCATTTTTGAAAAAAAAAAACTGAAAAATTTTTCATATAAAGGGTAGCTTGGGGTCTGAGTTTTCGTTTTTGAATTATACTGTTTACAGACACATATATATTGACAATTTTCTAAAAATGCTTTTTTGGATTCAGGGAGCCTCAAAGCATGTACGAGGGTAATCCCAAAAGTAAGGTCTCCAAAGCGCTGGGATCGCAGGGAAACTGTTTGTGTGGATGTTGGCCATACTGCTTTTTTCCTTCCTCCCTCCACTCTCTTCTGAAACCACCGCACATCCCTTAGCGACCAAAGTCTTGGCTTGGCAGCCAGTTATAATGGAGCTCCCGTTAGCCACTACCGCCAGGTGCGAAGTTTGCGCAGTTATTCGCTTTTTGAGTGCAAAAGAGGTTAAATCTGTCGAAATTCATCGACAGTTGATGGAAGTGTATGGAGAGTCTTGTATGGATGTCAAAAATGTCCGCAAGTGGTGTAGAAAATTTGCAAATGGTCGCATGGAAATTCATGACGAGGAAAGATGCGGGAGACCGTCCATTTCTGATGAAACAATCGCAAAGGTTGAACAAATCGTGCCTCAAGATCGACGGATCACTCTCGATGAGCTCTGCATTGTTGTTCCTGAGATTTCTCGAAGCACTATTCATCGGACTTTGATTGAAGAGTTAAAATTTCGGAAGGTGTGCGCAAGATGGGTCCTAAGAATGCTGACAGAAGATCACAAAAGGCAACGCGCCAATTCCTTCAACTCTATGCAGACGAAAAGGACAACCTTTTGGATTCAATAGTCATGGGTGATGAAACCTGGGCTTTCCACTTCACACGAGACCAAACAACAATCACGTGAGTGGCGGCATTCCAGTTCACCTAAGCCGCAAAAATTCAAGAGAACACAGTCTGCCGGTAAAGTCATGGCAACTGTGTTTTGGGATCGAAAGGGGATATTGTTGGTCGACTTTATGGATCCTGGGACAACAATAAATGCCGACAGGTATTGTCAGACATTAAAAAAACTCAGACGGGTAATTCAGAACCGTAGAAGAGGAATGTTGAGCAAGGGCATAAACCTTCTCCATGACAATGCTCGCCCCCACACCGCCCGTCAAACCATGAATCTTCTGCAACAGTTTGGATGGGAAACCATCACCCATTCACCCTATAGTCCAGACTTAGCACCCAGTGACTACCACTTGTTTCCCAAGTTGAAAGAACACTTGGCTGGAAGGCGCTTTGGTGATGACGAAGTGAAAAATGAGGTACATCACTTTTTCAAGAGCATGGCAGCAAGCTGGTATGACATGGGCATACAAAAACTGCCACAGCGTCTACAAAAATGCATCGACCGAAATGGCGATTATGTGGAAAAATAGACAAATGTTAAAGCTTCAAAACTATGTACCATTTATTGACAATAAAAGTTTCTTTGTATTTTAAAAAAAAATTGGAGACCTTGCTTTTGGGATTACCCTCGTATTTCTGGTGAAGATATCAAAATTTTGGGTGGAATGCAAATACTTTCTCTAGTAGAGAAACTAAAGCTGCACATTCTTATGGGTAAAACCAAAGTACTTCTGTTCAGAAGGTGCCAAAATAAAATTGATGAAAAACAACTATGTAATACATCATTGTAAAGCTTGAAGTTTGTATTGTTTAGATCTATGGATAATTTTGAAAAAAGTAGACACAGAATTTGAAAATGCTTCTAGATGTGTAATTATTTGTTACATACTGGACAAATTTTATAATGGCTTAACCCATGAGTAATTAATTTGAAATATTTCTACCTATGTGTTCAAAGATATACACTAACAACCCTTTCATGCCACACCTCTACAAAATGTATCCAGTAAAAAGATCAGTGCTAAATTCTTTTGAAAAGGGGATCATGTCCCATACATAACAAAATAATAGGAATTATTAATTTTTTTTTTTTTTGAGTATGTGTTCTTCATTAAAGTAGAAAAATAGTTAACTTTTTTAATGTATGAAGTAACAGAATTACTGAAAATGTTTGAGATTAAACTTAAGATGTGAATATTAAGCATTCAATTTTATTTTAGAATTTGTTTCTTTTGGATCTGTGGAACTGTTTCCTTATACATATTAAAAGAAATTTCATCTCTTATATATTTTTTCCCTAAATTTTGAGAATTTATTAAATTGGTAAGAAGGCATATGTATTGGCTTTGCTGTAAATACTATCAATCACAAAGGAATAAATATAATAATTAAAAAGGTAAGTTGCATAACCTGTGTAAGATTTTAATGCAACAATGTTTTGATCATTATAATTTAGATTGTCAATTAGGCTTTTGTTTTACTTGATTACTACTCATGTTTACAAATATATACAGTTTTGAGGTTAAGAACCATGAATAACAAAATGTATTACCAGTGCTATAAAGGCATGTTTAAAATTAAACTGAGCTTTATTTATGGATGCTCTTTAACTGCTGTGGTCCTTAGCGTCCCATTTTATATTGGGCATGAAAGACTGGAAATTTTACTCAGAGGCCTGTTCATCAGGCTTGAGATTCTTTTACGTGCCGTAAATCTACGACACAGGACCACCGGCTTTACTTCCCTTCGGAAGGAAGTTATGCTACGGATTTTTACGACCTAAAAAATCCATCGCCCTATGTCAGATTTGAACCCACAACCTCGGGAGCTAGAGGCTAGCATGGTAACCACTACACCACGGAGGACAACATATATATATAAAGGCATGTGCAGTACTATATAACAATCATTGTCCACAGGTCAGCTATGGCTCCTGTTACTATTGCTACTATTGCACGAAGAGTAAGAAAACACGAAAAAAAAAAAAAAATCCAGAGCTTTGGTAAGCTGAAAAAATGAAAGAGAGTGATTGAAAGTATATACAAAACTTAAATGAAGTAAGATGAATAAGAAAGAGATTGATTGAGTAACGATATGGAAAGTGAGAGAAAGAAGAAATTCTGTGATACATTCACATGACGTTCTCTACCCTTATCGTTTATTAGTGGGTACACAAATTATTCTTACTGAAGCTTATTTTTCTAAGTACTTATTTTAATCCAAATAAACCTTTGCAGAAATAGCTACATTACACATTTCATCATAGATAAAAAGGAAATAGCAACAATCAAATGTTTAAGAACTGGACACTATATGCTGGTCTTAAAATTCCATACTGTTTCCAGGCAATCACAAGAAACAACTGAATGTTGAAAGGACTTTAAGAGAATGACCAAGAAATGAAGAATTTGAACCTTTAATAATGGATATCTCAGAAACGGCTTATGTCACAAAAAATATATTTTAAATAAATTGTGTGTTTTAAGGAGATCTACATTTTTTGTGTAGTACGTCTATCATTTAACGTTTACCAGTTATACAAAATTCCCTCCTAAATGAAGAGGACTTCATAGGCTATTTCCTGAAAATTCAAGATATACATTTTATTTGTCATGTAAATATCTTCAATATGTGGTATTTTTATCAAAATTGTTACAGCCATTTTTTATAAAATCAAAAATTTTGATTTGGGGTGGAGGGACTATGTTAAAAATATTTGTGTTGCATCTTTGGAAGATATTGAACCTAAACACCAAATTTGGTATTACTTATCCAACTTTTCATTCACAGACACATACACACAAGGACATGTTTCCAAAAATGCTTTATTTGGATTCAGAGTGCCTCAAAACATGTATTTCCGGTGAAATCTCGGTATCAAATTTTTGGGTGGAATGCAATACTTACTATAGGAAGTAGAGAAAGTAAAAAGGTGCAAGATATTCAGTTGAAATAACAGAGACATCAACTCTCCAGATTTCTCTGCAAGTGTTAAGCAAGTCTGTCAATCGAGTTAAATGCAATCTTCCAAACTCTCCATCAAAACAAGTTCATGTTATTTCCAATATAATCCAAAATCTGTCACCATCAAAGGTACAGACAATTTCCAAAGATCTTAAACTCCATTTGACAAATGATCTAAAAGAAAGGAACGAAATGATGCACTAAGTGAAGAACAAAAGTTTAAAGTGATGCAATTCTACATAAAGAGTTGACACAAGCAGAATAAGACCAGAGAAAAATGAATACATTTCTGTGAAAGATCTTGAAAGTGGAATCAAATACAAAAGTGTGTTTTAATCAGGAAAATACAAGAGGCATACAGTTTATTTAAAATGGAGTTCAGTTTCAAAATAGTATTAACCATGTTTAAAACATTCAGTCCTTCAGAAATATTTCCAATAACATGCAAAGATCATGATGTGTGTATGCGGTTTTATCATGAAGACACAGAACTACTTGTGAAAGGACTGAATAAGATAAATTCCAATTTCACGCTTCCACATGATGCTAAACAACTTGTCAAAGAAACAGTCTGTTCTTTAAACATATATGACAAGAAATCATTGAAGTATTCCATGCAATTGTGTGAGGAGTGTGGTCCTAAGAAGTGGGTTCAAAATAGATTTGATCCAGATACTGTGAACTATGATAACAAATTTGAAGTTAGCTTTTATCAGTGGTAGCGCATGCAAGAATCTTAAAAGAAATAAATTCCAAAGAGTTAAAGCAGGCCAAAGAAGAGTTAATTAGTAAATTGAAACCATTTTTTCTCCATGTGTATACAGCCCACTGCCAGCATTCTGAAATGAGGGCACTAAAGGAAAACTTGAGTGCTGCTGAGATTATAGTGCATGAAGGTTTTGCAGAAAATTATCAGCTCGTTATCAGTCTGAAATAATATCTGTGCATTGGAATTGCTCTCAAGTAACTTTATTCACATGTATTATAAGGAGCCAGAAAACAGTCTGAAGCATATTAATTATGTTAATGTATGTGATTCACTAGCACACTCAAAAGAAACTGTGTTTGTTTTTAATAATATTGTATTGTAGCATATTGTCATCTTTAGGTGTAAATATTGTGCATTATTGGTCTGATGGTTAGCGCCCACTTCAAAACAACATACAAAATTTTATGAGCATGAAATTGATAGCAACTTAAAGGCTGCCTGAAGGTTTTTCAAAACTGCACATGTCAAAGGAGCTATTGATGGACTGGGTACCACGGTGTATGGCTGACTGTATTAAATAAGAAATATGTGCTAATTACTGCTGAAGAATTTGCAGAAGCTGTTGCAAAAGAAGTAGGAGTTACATCAATTTTTGTAAGTTCAGATGGAATGGCAAAAACTGTTGAAGCAAAAAATTACAAGAACATTGGGGAAAGGCCCTCCAATTCAAAATATTCACAAATGCCATTATTTTGCATACCACTATCCAATGAAAACCTTGGTATGTACAGTGGAATCTCGTTAGCACGTTCCTCATTAACACGTTTTCCCGTGTATTACGTTGAATTATAAAAGTCCTGGTACCAAATATAATAAATAATGTTTGCTTAGTGCGTTTTCCCGGTCCCGCTTACTACGTTTGAAGTTTGACATCCTCATTCGCTGTTTTGGCCAATCCTTGATCGGTACAGTGTATGTAGGCGTTTAACACGTTTATAGTTTGACGTCCTCATTTGCTACTTTGGTCAATCCTTGGTCACGGGGTGGATATCGGCAGCCAATCACATACATGCATTTAAATATTTGTGTGACACGATTTCTGTGGGCGGGATAGAGAATGCTTTACCTTGGCATGGTAAACGCGGTAAACGCTAACGATAGTTTCTAATGTTGAGTGATGACCAAACAACCGTAGATTGTATTTTAACTTTTCATTTACAATGAAAAAAAGAAAGTGTAGTAGGTAAATAACCAACAGTGAAAAACTGAAAATCCTTGATGTAATACAATCCAAATATAAAACATGTCTATATAGTGCGGAAGTTAAACATTCCTCCGTCAACCTTAAACACGATTGTTAGCCAACCTAAATTGATTGAAACTGTTTTTAAAGAAGGGAAAAATACTAAAACAAAACTTTTCTCTTGGAAAATAGGATCAGAAGAGGACCGGAACGAAATTTGTTGCATGGAAACACTTCCGTGTTCAAATCGTCTTGTATACACCAAAGATAATATCGTCTATTGTACTCGTAACACGATGCACGCTCATAACTTTTTCTTTTTTAAGCAGAAATTGTTATCACGTGTGTAATAAAACACACAGCAAAACCACTATTGCCGCTTCCACAATTCGCAATTTATTTTCTCAAAAACATTCATAACCTAAAAAATCAAGTTGACCAAAATAAAAGCTTGAATTATTTATTCTCAGGCTTTGTGTATCCAAATCCATTTAAACATATTGAATTTAACATGGAAATGCAGATCGTATTCAGTATGAAATTGTACTCAAAATCGATTTAAATTGCCCATGGAGACGTAGTAATTATTAGATTTTTATTACCTACGTTCTTAAATTGCAGATTTTGCGTTTTCGTTAACACGTTTTCCCGCCTATGACGTCCAAATCCTTAGGTCCCTGCAAAAACGTACTAACGAGATTCTACTGTAGTTACATTCATGCTTCAGGGCACCAGAAATGTGCAATTATGAGGTGCAGGTGACAGTTAAGCATGTTACTGCTTCACCTGTGAGGACCACCAGCAATTCATCCTTACGGCCCATTCACAATGAAATGTAAGCGCAGACGCAGCATAAGCGCAAGACCTTGCATTCATGTTATTTAATGGAAGCATTCACATAGAGTCACGCAACGCACGAGTTTGCAAACTCCAAACTTTATGCTTACGTTGCGTGCATAGAGGAAGAATTCTGCATTTCTTTCTCTTTGCATTGCCTGCTGTTCAACAGCAGACAATTGCGATGCGAGACTTTAGCCGTCTAATGTACATGCATGCACTCTTCCATTAGGCCATGCCACACAAATTGTGGGTCACCATCCCTCATTTCTCTCAAGAGGTTATGGTAGTGTCCTTACTGAATCCTCTTTCATTTAGTGGATGAACCTGACATCTGTGCCTAGATTTCTTGGCTCAGGCACAAAGAGATAATGAACATTGCATTAATATAACTTGTGCAGCTGAATCATCACATGTATAGCTTGATGCAACTTCCGAACATTATTCCGTACGCGGGAAGGAGGTATGAAATTTTAAGGAACACGGAATCAGGTTTTTTTAATACACAGAGTTGATTGTGTAGTATCCTGGGTTCTTAAATTGTGTAGGAGTTGTTGCTTTATCGAAAACATTGGGCCCTTCTTGGCGACTGCTTAGCTTTTGAGGAAATCTTAAAGATGATCTTGCGAACGTGATGAAAAAAAAATATAAGGCTAACGGAATGTCGCGAGCAAGGAAAATGTAGCTAAAGTGGATTATTCGAGTTTAGACGCACAGATCCTATGGCTGTTCTGTGCCTACGGCTACGCCCATCGTCGCTCCGTAGCTGCGGCTTAAGGCCCATGATGTTACAATTTTGGCAGCAGAATGCCAACGACAGCAACGCTAACATGATGCAAGTACGTGTGTTACATATTAATAGCAAAAGTGCTGACTACCCACATATGGAATAATGGCTCTGCACAACTACTTTCAATGTTTTGAGCAAACAGTTAGTTTTACTCTACCGTTAAAGTGGTTTGGTACAATGTACATTCGCTATTGGACACGTCAAGCTATAAACACAAAAAATAATAGGTTTTTGCAATATATACAATATGTTTTTACATTATATACAATAGGTGTTTACATGCTAAATACTATGGTTCATGACACACATTTGTGTTCAAGGTAATCATTGATAGAATAAAAGGAATGGTTAATTAGATGTGCCTTGAGACTGGATTTCAGCTGGTTTACTTTTTTAATTGCCCTGATATTACTTGGTAAATTATTGTAAAGTTTAATGCCAGAGTATAAAATGCTTTTTGATAGAGTGAGCAGTCGTAATGTCACTAATGCTTCAGGCGGCTGTTGGACGTATATATATTTTTTCTGTGACCTACTTATTTATAAAATATTGAGTGAACTTTCTTATTTGGTATTGTTGGTTATATTATTCAATTTGAAACTTACGGTGCACTCGGAACATTTCCGCAATTAGTTTAAGGATCTAGAAGACTGTGCGTTACACCTACGGCTGCATTGTGAATGGTGTTCCCTCACGCCTGCGCTTATGCTGCATTACGTTAGCACTTACATTTCATTGTGAATGAAGCCTTACAAGAACTAATCTCTGAGGTTGTCCTGTATGAAAATGAATGGTGGCCTGGTATCACAGAAAATGTTAATAAAGATGATGTTACAATTCAGTTCATGAAGCCTATGGGTTTTAACAAATTTGCATGGCCTGCAAAGGTACAGAAGGATACAAGCTGGAATTTTATTAAAACTTAAATATGCTCCACATCCTGTAAATAATGGTGGACAATTTGCACTTTCACATGATGAAATTATGATTGAGACCACAATTCAAAATTTGGGGATTTAAGCTATACTTTGTAACATTCTTTCAATTATTGTTGGGCTAAGTTAATTTAATAGTGATGTGTCCCATGCATAACAAACCACTTGTCCCGTACATATCTTACACTTTTCAGAAATTTTATTTTTGTCACTGAAACATGTAAGAGAAAACCTTGAATCTGCTTTGCTATATATTTTTAATTGTGCCGAGTGTAAAAAGTGTTTTTAAACTATGATGGTTTCAGAAAAAGTTAAATAAAAATAAACCAACAAATTAATATATTAATAAAATTCATGTGGCAACACACACTAACTTCACTCTTACAAGATAATTACCTTGAACGTGTTTAGAAGACACCTTGTCTTCATCATCAGCTAAGAGCAACTAACAAGTCTGTCAGTTACGATGTAGAGGTCGCTGTTGAACTTCCTGACGTTAACGTCATTTCCAGCTTGATGTATTTAAACATGAGATCCTTTTCAGGAGGGAAATTTAAATTCATTAGACGGCTTTTGTTTTTTTGTATGAGTTTTCCCCATATCATCAATTCTATTGGATTTTGGATCAACTTGATTAGATTTATTTCACTATGGATGTTGTGGTTTGAATTCCAAAAATGATATGCAATGGTAGATTTTTTTAGTTTCTTTGTGTCTTATATTTCTAAAATGCTCTTTCAGTCTCACCCCTATGTTCCTTTTTGTTTTGCCTATATATTTTATTTGCCTATTTATACATATAAAATGGCTTTGCAAAAGAATTAGTATACAAGAAAATCCAAAAATTTAAAACAGATAAAGGAAGAAAGGAAATTACGACACTACAAAAAATAACAGAAGACAGTTTTAAAAAGTTCACATTTCATCCTTGGGCACATAAAAAATTCCAAAAGATATTCAAGCAGTAGAACATCAAACTAGCATCTATCAATAAACACAGTTTAAATAACATATTAAGAACAAACACAAAAGATAAAATTCCTAGAACTAAAATGCCAGACATTTACCAGATAAATTGTAGTGATTGCAAACTTAAATATATAGGCAAAACAAAAAGGAACATAGGGGTGAGACTGAAAGAGCATTTTAGAAATGTAAGACACAAAGAAACTGAAAAATCTGCCATCGCATATCATTTTTGGAATTCAAACCACAACATCCATAATGAAATAAATCTAATCAAGTCGATCCAAAATCCAATAGAATTGACGATATGGGAAAAACTCCTCATACAAAAAAACAAAAGCCATCTAATGAATTTAAATTTCCCTCCTGAAAAGGATCTCATCTTTAAATACATCAAGCCAGAAATGATGTTAACATCCGGAAGTTCAACGGCAACCTCTACATCGGAACCGATAGACTCGTTAGTGGCTCTTGGCTTATGATGAAGATAAGGTGTCTTCGAAACACGTTCAAGGTAATTATCTTGTAAGAGTGAAGTTAGTGTGTGTTGCCACATGAATTTTATTAATATTTTAATTACTTCACTGTGTTTCCCATTAATTGTTATGTTAAAACAACAAATTAATGTTGAATTTCTTCTGTCCCATACTTAACGGGTATTGATTTCTACATTATTGGACACTGAAATGAGATTTTGAATTTCTGATTTTGGTATAAAGTAAGGAAAAGCATTCTGCTGAATTGTATATACAAGTCTGCAGTTTTAAAAACTAAATTGCATTGCAGCTTAATTAAATTTATTGCAAAACGTCCCATATGTAACGTACAGAACTGTGGCTTTACTCTTATACATATGTCAAGCAACAACTATTACCTTATCAGCCTGAAGTGCACAGAATTTTAGAATTCAGTTCATTTCAGTCCCTTGCTTTGCCGAATGCAAAACCATAATGGTAACAGAATTGATAGATATGCTTACAATGTTTCAACAATGAATTCTTCTGTTGAGAATAGGAAGTATACACACTTTGTATAAAGTAACCATACCTTGACCATAGAGCACTGATTATGCTTGTTGAGCAAGTTATCATATAGTGTGAATGTGCTACAAATAACAGGAGAATCCAGCTCATCAGTTTCCGCTATTAGTAAATACTCATGTTTGAAATGTACGTCAGCCTGCTCCACGTAGATATCCCTCTTCAGCCAGAATCCTACAAAAATAACAATTTTCTGCATTTAGTATGCTAATAAAGGTTATGAAAACAAATTTGTTTTACCTCAAGGAAATTAAATTGAATTTCTAAATTAGCAACAAAATTAAGTTTATGCAAAAAACCATTTTTTGTGGTTTAACATGTATGTAGCTTGTGTCCAAGCCAAGGCAACATCTGAAAGCTGAGAATGTCTTCCATTATTGTACTTTTCAACCCATTAGTTTCTTAACATCATGACAGGAAAAATTAATTTGCTCTGTACAGCTCAGGAAATATAGTGCAGTCCAAACCTCCAATGTTTTACAAGAACTGATATAGTGCAACTGAATTGTGGCCAAACTTCATTCCGTTCTGATAGAATGTTCTGCATTTGTGGTAAATGTCATCACAACTTTATAAACACTAGAACAGAGTCTATCAACACACAACTGAACGGCAATATCATACCAAAGTTTAGCTCGCAACTGAAGTGCCTACAACCCTTCACTACTCATTTTGGTTTTTGCTATTGTGCACCAAACCTTAATTGCTTCAATCTAGAGGAAGTTATGGTCATAGATCTCTATCTACCTCATGTTCTACAGATGGACCACCAGAAGAAGGCAATTGAGAGGAATGTAAACATTTTCTGTCATATTTATGCACATAAAATACACAGTGTTGTCACATTACTCACCCATAGCTGAAGTGCAGCGGTTGCACAATATCAAGTCTGAGAAGTACTCAGCCACACACTATCTTCATCACCAGACTCCAGGCCTCCAAGTAATATAGGGTCTTTCAACAAGAGTGTCCTATCTTTGAACTTAAGTAAATAACGTTCTATAAATGATAGAGGTTTATTTCTTTTTTTATTTTGGAACATAATTAATGTCATTACGTGTGGAAGAGAACATCAGTTAAGTGACCGCCGCGAATTCGTTGGGTTGCGCGTATACAGTTGACCCAATTTTCAATGACAGAAGAACATAAATTAGGTCCAACTTCACGACTAACACGCGTGATGTTATTCATAAGATCATTTACTGTTTCTGGCTTGTTGAAATACACTCAAGATTTAACATAACCCCACAAGAAGTAATCCAACGGCGTTAAATCACATGACCTTGGGGGCCAGTTAACATCACCACCACGGGAAATGATGAAACCTCTGAACTTCTCCTTCAAAAGATTGATTGTTTCGAAAGCAGTATGACATGTGGCACCATCTTGCTGGAACCAGATGTTTCTGAGATTCATACCATCCAATTGAGGCCAAAAATAGTCCCTTATAAGAGCCCGGTATCTTTCTCCATGACAGTTAGACCTTCTCCATCTTCATCTTGGAAAAAATATGGACCAATGATTCCACCATACCAAAATCCACATGACACAGTAACCTTTTGGGGATAAAGTGGTCGTTCTTGAATCTGCATTGGATTGTGATTGCTCCAACAATGGCAATTTTGTTTGTTAACACAACCATCCATCCGAAAGTGGGCTTCGTCGCTGAAGATGATTGTTCGACAAAACTCCTGGTCAGCTTCCAATTGCTCCATAGCCCAGTCAGCGAATACATGGCGCAACCTATGGTCGTTGGGCTTTAGTTCTTGAGTTAACACCATTTTGTAAGCGCGAAACTTCAAGTCCAGATGCAGAATTCGCCAAGTTGTGGTCGGCAAATGCCCCAATTCTAGCACTCAACGAGCAATTGATTTGTTTCTGTTCTCGCGTACACTCTCACAAACGACGCCTATGTTTTCGTTGGAGCGCTTACATAGATTCTTTGATCGCTGACAGAACCACTTCTTTCAAATTTATTGATTAAACGCCAAATCGTTCTCTCACACCGTAAACTTCACGCAATACACGGAAGGTTTGGCGAACAGATGATCCATTTTGATAATAAATTTTCACAATTTCTACGCGTTGCTGAATGCTGTAACGTTCCATGGCTATTTGTCAATAACAACTGTAACAACATGACTGCTGTAACTCAATAACAACGGCAGCTATCACATGTTAAAGATAGGACACTCTTGTTGAAAGAGCCTTTATAACATTGTCTATTGCATCTTCTACCAGTCCATCCTTGAGCTTGAACTCATCCTCGAGTTTCTTAATATGCCTGATATAGCCCTCCCAATCAGCTGTTATATGTTCACACACTTGCTGTAGTGTTCACCTTTACATCATGCTCTCTTACATGTTGCTGCCCATACCGATTCTATGGCATTCAATTCGCACAAATAAAGAGGTAACCTAAGAACTGTGTGCCCATGCATGTCTATTGCTATGTTGATATGGTATACTTTTTCTTTAGGCTTATATATTTGAATCAAGTCATTAACTCAGCCTTCTGCATTGCAGCAGAACACAAAATATTATTGTTCTCCATTACTTTGATAGAGGCTGCTGTGATATGGAGCATTATCAAGCACAATGACCACCATGTGGGGTATATTAGGTGAAAGTTTCTCCTCCAATTATTTTTGAAAATTTGCTCCATACATTTGATAATCTGGGTATAAACCTTCATTGCTGCCTGCATTTACAAGAATCAGGCAGTTCTAAGAGCTGGTATTTGCCATTACCCCATAAATATCATCATTCTGCCAGCACTTTCCAAATGTCAAATTGTTGTCCACTCAGGACTCGTCAATCTAAATTATTTTTTCAGCATTTCTGTATCCATTTATAGCTTGATATCTTGCTCTCCTTTAAAGTATGTCTGGGTGTTCACTAAGTAATTTCCTTTTGCTTCCCCTATAGTTTCCATTTAAAGCCCATATCGCACAATAGCTTCCCCCATGGAAAATGTATAATTTCCCTAACTGCTGCAAGTAGCTTGGCAATAGTAGGCTGTTTTTTTTTTAACCAAATAAAAGTATTGAATTATGCTTCTAATTACTGTTCTATCAAAGTCATCACAATGAAATTTGCATTCCTCAGCACATGGTCTATTTTTCCCCAGAGTATGCAGTGATTTTTCACAAGCTTTAACACCTTTTGTCCTTATTCTTGACACAGTGCTTTCCAGTATCCCACAATAATTTGCCACACGTAAATTACTTTGCGAAATTACTCATTTCAATTGTCTTGATTTTGCTTCTTTGTCACATTCTTTGATCACTTTTCTCATTACCTCTCATGCTTTGCTGTGAACAGTTTGTCCCTTCTTTCAAACTGCAGCCATATGTAAACAAAAAACAAAAGAATAAAAGTAACAAAATATCATAAGTTGTATTGTAATGCGATTAGTAGTGAGAGCCAAATAATGCATAATACCGGCAGTTGCATACAAGTATTAAATCTGCAGGATGGGTGATTTGAATACACACACAGTTCAAGCCCCCTCTCGCCTTCTTCTGCTAGTCCAACAGTATATATCCTCTACCTGTTAAAGGATTGCTTCATATAATGTATGGCTTTTGTACAAAGAAATGTTTGTTAAACTAGGAACATTGAACACTTATTTCAGCAATTTGTAACATGTATCAGAGTACACATTATTTTGTGAAAAACACACAGATTTTGGTTCATCAAACTGCAAAACAACTGCCTATTGGGAACATTAGAAAAAACAAGTAACTTAATTTATTCCAGCAATATACTATTACATTACGAGCATAACTGTAACTATGAATGAATGGTTATTTATTACACTAAAAAAAAAAAAAGCATAACAATTTATATAAACCTTTACAAATGGAGTTGCTTTTCTTACATACCCCATTATACTTAATCCTAGGTTGTTTGTATAATGGGGTAAACATACAAGAACTTTTCTCCATCCTTATCAACATTGTCAACTCCATTAGCTAGCCTGCCTACCTCCCAAAACCATTTTTGCCGCCCATGTGTTTGCAAAGTTCTTTTTGTTTTCTGCTAATCTTAAATTCAAAATTCTTCCACCTCTTTTTTCATTTAGTAAGTTTTCCCACTTCTGCAGAAGGAATTGCTCCCTCCAAATCTTGGTATGTTCACATTCCAAAATACAATGCAAAATACTGTCTGGTTCTTTACACATTCGACATGGCCTTAATACAGCCATTCCATAACACACTTCAACATATTACTCCCATTCTAAACCACGCTGGTCCTTCCCTTCCTGCCTTTTCACAAATGTCAACATATTTTTCTCTTTCCCAATTATTTTTCAGTGATCTATATAAACTAAGAGATTTTTTGAAACAGAGGCTAGTCCACATTTCCTATTTTTCAATATCCTCAATTCTTGATTTTACCTCCTTCCAGAAACCTTCCCATTTTCTTTCCCTGTCTGACCAAGTCACTCCCATACCAACTTGTTGCAAATTATTCTGGATTAGCTATAACTAAAAGTCTAAAAGACAACTAAACTAATAAGCACAAAATTCAAACCACTGGATATAAAAATATGATTCTTTTTTATACTTGTTCAGAAGAATGTCACCTTTTATCTAGCTACCTTTTGCTCTTCTATAATATGAAACACATATGCCAACATATAATATTGGGCTATGAATTTTACAAACAGCAAACTGTACAGTCCAATGAAAGGCTTTTCTGCATTACTTTGGTATTCACTGAAAACGTTAACAAAAGTAACAGTTAATTGGCCCTTCTTATATAGTCGTTTTTGGCGACTTTTGGAAGGAATTGCTGCCAACATGAATCATTCGAGTTTTAGACACGCAGATCCCTCGACTACGCCCTGTTGTCAACTGCCACACTTCTCTCCTTCTAAAAAACACTCCTCGGCTACGCTTTGAAGCTGAGGGACCTCAATCCCTCGGCTACACTTTAAGGCTGAGGGTTCTCAATCGTGTTTACAGCTATGTTGGGATTTCAAATGTTGACTTTGAAGACCAATGTAATGCAAGTTACCAACATTTTCAATGAAGACCAAAGTAATGCAGAATGTCCCAATGAAGCAACATTGCACTGCTGCTGTTCATTAGTGCTGCTATTAGTGGACATGCCTCAAACATCAGGTTTGGACCTGATAATAAGGCAAGGTAGTCTCATTAATAAAGATTTGTTTGCTATTTTTTAAATAAAAGAACATGCACAACAGTAAACATCTTAGGACCACTGCTCCTTCACATTACTTATGTTGGGCGAGGTTTGGAAAACAAATCAGACTGGAAAAATTCAATGCCAAAGCCAAAGATCAATGGTCTGTTTTAACTGTGGCACTAAATTTTTCAAATTTAACTCAGCCTTGCAAACCAAGACTGCTTTTGCTCACTAGGGTATTACAGTTCAACATAATACCAACAGTCGTCTACTATGTGGGCATAACTTAGCCCACCGTGGTTCGGACTCCACACTAAACTGTAGGTTCCTCAATGTCCATTTGGATGCATTTCCAATAGTGCCCCTGCTAATATATGCCTTAAAAAGGGTGTAAATCACCTTAGCCACAAGGATGTAAATAATGCTGTCAATGCAGTACAAATTTACCTATAAGACCTGAGAATGAATCTGCACCTCCCTCCACACAGGGTATGAACCTGTTTTTGCTCTATGTCAAAATATCTTGAGAAAAGATGCAAGAAACTAGTCACTGAATACTATAGTTGGCATAGTAAGAGAAAGAAACTGGACCTGAGAAATTCAAAACAAAGGCAAGTCTATTTTAGTATTAGAAGTATGCTGTTTTCTTCATAAAAGTTCAGATTCCGTAGATCAATGTGTGATCACTATTATCTAGTAATGTTCTTTCATTCTCATAATTTTATGAAAACAATAATTGAGTATGATTCTGTGAAAGGAATGGGAGTTGAGACATGGTTTTGAAATGAATGTGATAAAATAAAACAGATGATTCATACTTCAGAATGTGTACCTAATTAAAACTATTCTCAGGCAAAACGGCCGCATTTTTAAAAGCACGGTTTGACAATTGTGCAGCATAGTGCGACTTTCTCAATCTTGGAAGACAACCAACCTTTTGCATAATCGCATTTTCTTTAAAATATAAGCCGCTTAGTTTGTACGAAAATGGTTTGGAAGATTTATTAATGAACAAAGGTTACAAACGTGATTTCTACTAACCAAAGACGTGAATATCAAATGTTGTAATAAAACAGACGTTTTCCTACCATTGCTCCTATACGCAATTAACAGTGGAAATAACACTGTTGCACATTTAATCAAGATAATGAATAACGTGGATTTGGAGCATATTGTAGTCTTGTAATTGTACAACACACATTCAGAATATGCTACATAAACCGCCATTCTTAAACAAAAGTGTTTAAACAGGCTTGCCAAATTTTAAATCATCTTTAGATTTGGTCACAAATTGGCATCGGGGTTCGGAAGCCTAGCTGGAGTTTGGAGACATGTTCAGATTGGTTCCCATATTTCTCTGGATATCTATTTTTTTTATTGTTATTTCGTTCGTGTATTTTCTTATTCTTTTCGATATTAGACTATTAATTAAGTATAATTAATTGTTTCTAACTTAAGCCCTTTAAAGAGCTTACATGAAACTGAATATCGGACCAGGGGGCCTTGCTAATCTTGGTAAATACAATCAAATTTCAATTTAACCTAATCCACCTCGGTGGTGGGGATCTGCCTCACAGGATGAGTTCCTCGGATAATTGTTTTTTACAGTTTTCCCTTATCCAGAAAGATGAATGACGGATAACTCTAAGCTCGATGAACCCCGGACTCATTTGAGCATCATTATACACCCATTCCATTCGTCGTCCGATATGACCTAAACGGTTAAAGGATGTTAAACCTTTAAAAACAAGTCTGATGAGATACATTCACATGGCTTTCACAACCTTCTATCCTTTATTACTGGGTATACAAATTATTCTTACTCAAACTTATTTTTCTATCTACTACATTTTAAAAACCTTTGCAGAAATAGCTACATTACACATTTCGTTATAGATACAAACAGACAGCGATAGTCAATTGTTTAAGACATCATATGGACGCTATATGCTGGCCTTAAAATTCCATACTGTTTCCTGCAATTGCGAGAAACAACTGAATGTTGACAGGACTTTAAAAGCAATGAACAATTCAAACCATTAATAACGGATATCTAAGAAAGGGCTTATACCACAAATAAACTTAATTTAAATAAACTGTGTGTTTTAAAGAGATCTACACTTTTTGTGTAGTGCGTTTCTCTTTATCAGGCTTGAGGTTCTTTTACGTGCCTTAAATCTACGACATGGGACCACCGGCTTTACTTCACTTACGAAGGAGCCCATGCTAAGGATTTTTATGTCAGAAAAAAATCCATCGCCCTCCGCGGGTTTGAACCCGCGATCTCGGGAACCACTACATCATGGAGGGTGACCCTTCCAAATGGAGAGGATTTCATAGACCAAGGGTGGCGAAAACGCCTTCCTTCCGCGAGTCACCAAATATGCAACACGCACTGCAACACTCAACAGCATGTGACAATCAAACGGACGGTTGCAGAGAGGGAACGTGCGCCTGCGAGTCAAAATAACTCGCGAGTCACGTTTTCGCCACCTCTGTCATAGACTATTCCCAGAAAATTCAAGTTATACATTTTATTTGCCATGTAAACATCTTTCATGGTGCCATTTTTTAGAAAATAAAAAATTTCGAAAAATGTTCCATGTAAAGCATAGTTTGGGGTGGGGATTTGTTGAAAACCTCCGTGTCGTATCTTTGGAAGATATTGAATCTAAGTACCAAGCTTGGTATTTATCCGACTTTTCGTTTTTGAGTTATGGTGTTCACAGATACATTCATTCGAAATGTTTTCAAAATGCTTTATTTAGTTCAGGGGGCCTCAGAACATGTATTTCCGGTGAAATCTCGGTATAGAATTTTTGGGTGGAATACAATACTTCCCCTACTTAATATACGTAGTACAGAAAGTAAAAATAAAATACACAATATCAACCTAAATACGTGTGCAACTTCTTTGTTGATATAAGGAGCAATAATGGCAATTTAAGCAGGATGCATTCTATGAAATATGGTAAAATGTTGTTTCAGAATCACTTTAAGGTTCAATCTGTAAAATCTCTGGTAAGAACAAATTGATTTTTATTTATTTATTCTTTCTCTGAGGCGAACACATTTCTTTCCTCTTACTTTGATCTAACTTTAATATGTCTTTCATCGGGATTTACATTACGACAAAAGTAACCATGAGAGGAGTATACTCTGATCTCCCTGAAGAAGTATAATATATGTCTCAAAAAGAGCTGGATGTGAAATAATAAATGTGCATAAGTTCCACCGTAAGGTAACTGATGAACAAAGCAATGATAACTATATTCCCACTCAGTATTATTAAAGTTCAGAGTCTCTGTAGTGCAAGGACTGTTTGCAATTTGGTCATTCATCAAAATTCTGCAAGAACTCGAAAAAAAATGCGTGACATGTGGAGACAACCATACAAACTCCATATAAGATATTACGTTAATTGTGGAGCTTCTCGTAAGCTCAATGATAAAACCTGCAGCAAATGTATAACAGAGCAAGAAGTTCTGAAAAAAGTTCGACAATTTAGAACCTTGTAGCAATACTTTTATTTTGTCGGACCCCACGTTTGGGAGCCAATTATTATGTAGCGGTCGTTCTGGTATTTATCAGGCCGCACGATTATGAGCTAATTATTATTATGCTGCAATTGTTTGTGACCGCTCGAATTACGAGGCTCGTGTCTTCTTGGCGTTAATGTTCTCTACGAAGTGGTGGAAGAATCTTTCTACGTTGACTTTGTTGCTTCTCTTCTGTTGTTGGCCTCGGCTGCTGTCGGAATCTGCTTATAAATTAGCATGAGACTGGTAATGGAGATCTCAAAGGTATAATGCGTAGGAAAGAATATTTGAAGATACGACCTGAATATATCTGAAGCATTTAATTATAATTAGGTCATGTAAAGAACAAATTTTTATATTCTTTGGCTTTACAGTACTTGTTGCTTGGTATTATGACGCGTTTCCACTTTTCAGATTAATAGTGATTGTCGGTGAAGAATTTACGTGTAAATGTTTCCAAGCACTGAATTTGCTTTGTTATATCACTCTCACACGCGCATACGATTCTTACATTTTTCTTTGTTAGATCTTTATCACTTTTGGCACGGATTTTTTTCTACGAAGTGATTTCACTTTACAATTTATAGAAAATTGTTGTGCATTATTTTCAGTCTGGACTAAGTATTTACTATTGACAATCATATAAAGAAAACATGATTATTTACTGATTACTGCATTCTACACCAAAAGTTGTGATTAATTAACATGAAAATCAAATATGAGGTATAAAAAGAAACTATAATAAATAAAAGCACCATTAAATTCTGCCAAGAAAGTGATGCAAGTTTGTCACACGATGAAATTCACTAAGCGACTCAATTTAGTGTTTTTCTCGCAGCTTATATAGTTTGGGTCCTCGGGGGTTTGAATTTTATTATGAATTTTCTCAGTGGTTAGTTAGAAACGCGAGTTACAAGTTTGAGAAGATTTGGAGGGTGTTTTCACTTCGTCCTCACTGAATCACGTGATTTAAAACAGTGTAGGAATCCTCTGTTTCCAGTATATTTTGGGGTCCCTTGGGAGTCGGTGGAATGAGGCTCTTTTGCACTACGCCCTAATGAAAAGATCTTTGTTTGCACTAAAACTTCTCCCTCGCCTTTGTACGTGCCTTGCTGAGTTTGTGCACAGAAGTGGAAATATTACGCATCTTGCACATTCGTAAAATAAATCCAATAAAATACGTATAACTTATTTATAAAATGACGTAATTATACCTTGATATCAATTATCACTCTCATTACATTCCATTAAAACGAGTCCATACTGACAGCTACGGCGTGGCTGCAACGTGCAGACCTGGTTGCGAGCTCCGTCAGCGCAAATAGAAGACAGCTACAAACACTTTACAAAACGTATATTCTAAATGCGCAAAACGTTAAATCGTGTCGTTTTCTAATACATAAAGAATAACCATACATCTTCCCGTAATTGAATAACTATGAGTATGGCAACTAAGGAAGGCTTAAAAACAACTTTTAGGCGAGGAAATGTGAGGGGTGCAGTGTAATAGCGGAATGTTGATTGGCGGAAGTGTTGGTTGCCATGGCAACTCTTTCAAGTGTCCGTCTGCACCTAGCTGTCAGAACAGACTAGTTTTAATGAAACTGTAATATATGCATTACTATAAACATAATATTATACTTGTTAAATATAGCAGAAAACACTGTTTCAATCTCCAAGTCTGAAATGATCACTAAACTTCATATGCGCACTTTGCTCCACAGGTAAAAGAGAAATCAATCGGCAGTCTCAACATTCTAAGTCAAGCAGCTTCACAATGTTTGAAAGTTTTTCAGACCAATGTTTCTCAGGTTATGGGTATTAAATCTGAAAATGTGAAAGGAAGTTGATTCACTCAAGTAATTAAAAAAAACCTGACTCTCGAGGTCACATGACACAAAAAAACCTATTAGAAAGGATATTGGTACCTCCAAATTCATAGTTTTTTCCTAATGTCAGATCAGAATCTTCAACTTGTCCTTTTTTTGTAAAAAACTAAAGCATTCTGCAAAATATAACATAGAAAAACCTATTTTTACTGCTCTTAATTTGGCTGATTTCAGTGAGGAGAGAGTTTTTGATCTTACAGAGCGATCGTACTAATATTAAGGTTGACTTAGTGAAACTGAGAGAAGTATCCTCATGATTTTAAAATCGCAAATATTGTTATCAAATAGTCAATCGAATATCATATATTTTCATGCTCTATTGGAATGCCAGAAGCGTTACAAACAAAAAATACATTAAAGAATTTAATTAATTGCAGTAAACATAAATTTGTTTTAATTACAGAAACTTGGTTAAGACAACTCCAAACTTTGATATCCCGCACTAAAAGGTGATTCACTCAGATTGCCCATTTAGAAGTGGTGATTTTGGTTGCAATAAAGAATGGCTTATATTTGACTCAAAATGAAAGTATTAACAGATTTTACTTTTCCGTTCAAGCTATACATTTTGCTATTGTTGATCTTTATTTATAAAGTTCCAAACACTAATGTTCCATTCTCATACTCGACAAACAATTTTCAGCTTACTTCATTTGATAAAGCACTGATTTCTGATAACTTCAATTACACCTTCACCGTTGATCCAATTTTATCTCGTGATTTTAACTCTCCTTTAGTTGAATATTTATTTGCATCCAACATTTTTGTTTTAAACGATGGATCTCGCACATGGTCAAAGTGATTCCTCTATTGATTTAGTGTTTGCTTCAGGATCATTATTAACTGTACTGAATGGGAAGTAGCCTCTGATACTCTAGGAAGTGACATTTTGCGATTAATGTCAGCATAAGAAGTAGTCGATTAAATATTCCTGAGAATGGCGTCAGATTTCGCTAGCTATATATAGATAGAAATCAATTCCGCGACTTTCTTTTGTCCGCTCTTCAGAATAAAGGAACTGTTGACGCTGAAGATTTCTTCCAGTTCGTCTATAATACTCTGCATTTATACCTGGACACCTTTCAGCCTCTAGTTCGGCGGTCAGGAGGATAACTTATTTAAAAAACCTATGGTGTGGATAGTGGATTGTAATAAAGCCATAACTATATGGAGAAAGGCCATTTGACCCCTTCAGAAGTGGAAATCCCTGTAAAATATTACTTCTAAAAAAAGAAGCTACAGCTGCTGCCAGCAGAATATTCAAAGATACCAAAAGATAAGGTTGGATCAACCTCTGCAATAAGTTATCCCCAGAGTTTCAACATATGGCACATATTTGGAACTCCATACGTTGGTTTACTAAAAGAGGCAATTCAAATGAATATCCGACTGATGATGATATTGAGCTTCATAATAATGTTTACACAATGTTATTCCAGATTCTTTAAATACGGCTCACTATATTTAAGATTATTAGCATGAACTTCCATTTGCCATGAACTCTAAATTTTTATTGAACCTTTCAGATTAGCAGAAACATAAAATATTATCAAAGGAATAAACATTTAGGTCTATGCCCTAATGAAATCACCCATTCAATGCTTCAGCTCTTAACTTCCGAGTATTTAGTTCTGCTGCCATTCAACAGCACCTGTTGCAGCTATGATTACCGTCCTATTGCACACTCCCGTGTCTTCAGAAGTATATTGATGATGCGATTACACTTCTTCCTTGAAAGATATAACACGTGGCTAAGGAGCAGTATGGGCTTAGACCATGATTGGAACAATTAACAACCTAGCCATCATCTCAATGGATATACGTATTCTCTGCCTTTCAGAAGAACCAAGTTTTAAGCACTGATAGATATTGGGTCTATCAGCTACCTATACTAATAAAAAAAACTAGTGTTTACGTGGAACTTCCTCCAAATGTAATCCATATAATCAGATACAGTCATCTGTTTTCATGCCAAATTCAAGAACTACATTAACAGACAAATCTTCTGTGGACTTCCCTAGGGATGAGCATCCCATTTGATATGTTATTTATATTTATCGCCTTCATATTTACTTTAACAAACCCTATAAAGGTTTGTCTTATGCGATGGAATCTGATTTTGAACACTCTTACTGAAACAAGTCATGCGTTTCTTTAATGAATTGTGTTTGAAAATAAATTTCTCTGAATCTGAGTGAATTATATTTAAAACAGGGAAACTCCTTTCTCATTTTACACTATCTTTTTTTTGTAAAAAAAAACTATTGTACTCAAAACGCCTATACAATTCTTGGACTACAAGCTCTCTTAGAAACCCCATTTTGAAAAAAAGTATTACTAAACTAAATAGCGGATTTAATATCTTCAAATTTCTTATTGGAAGAGTCATTAGTCCTGATGGCTCTTTTTTATAGCATTGTTCGTCCGATAATCGAATACGGCTGCATTATATTCCATAAATTGTTCCAATAAATAAAATGGGCTCGTCAGTATACAGAACTTCAAATTTAATCTTGGGAATATTTGTTAATTCAAAGAAACAAGCCACTATAAATTAAACTGGATTTATCCCATTATATGCTCGCCAAAAATGTCGAAGTTTATTCAACAAAGTAATGTTAAACTCTCAAGATAGCTCGTATATCACCTTCAAAATATTCGTCATTCCGAAATGGCAGCCTGCAATCAAGATAACTTGTATGACACACCTCTATTCTTCTCCTGGTACAAGCTGAACAATGTTCGGAATATTGCAACTATGTACTTCCCGCCACCCTCAGTTTTGTATAGACTGGATTATCCATTTCCATTACTTCAATATAGATATTGTGACGTAAGCCTGGCGACGATCTCATCGGTGTCCTTACCAGACCTCGTGTAAAGAATGGGGGAACGTGGCGCAGAATGGCCTCAAGAGAGTTAAGGTTGCGGTAGCTGGAAGGGTGAAAAAGGGTACATTATAAGACATGTAATTTTGTGTGTCCAATATTTCTAATGTTTAATTTATCTAATATAACCTAAATTACATTTCCGAAAAGAAAGAATTAAACCGCTAGCGGATTTACCTGCGTGGCAGAGGAGGCGCAGTGGTCCATCTCCGTAGTACCTAGTGCATACGTTGAGATTACTAATTAATACTAAATAAATTTGAGCAACTGACCAGCAGAGAGTTCGGCTAGGCACGTGATTGGTCGAGAGCGCACTGTCAAAAATCCCTAAGTTTAAATACCCCAAGATGCTGATTAGTGCCTAGCTCGTAACGTCGTCCTCTAGTTCCCGAGGTCGCAGGTTCAAACCCGGCGGAGGACGATGGATTTTTTCGGGCGTAAAAATCCTTAGCATAGTTCCTTCGGAAGGGAAGTAAAGCCGGTAGTCCCGTATCGTAGATTTACGGCACGAAACATAACCTCAAGTCTGATAAGGAGGCCTCTGAGCAAAATTACAGGTCCTTCACACCCAATAGAGAATGGGAACTAAGGACCACAGCAATTAAAGAGCGTCCATAAATAAAACTCAGTTCAATTCTAGCTGGTAACTGACGTAAGCGTATGTCAGCAGAAATTACGTAACTCACCCTGTCGGACAAGAAGTGATCTTTCATCCTAAACCGCGTGTCGCCCATTCTCTGTTTACTTCAACATCCGGAGATGACGCGCAAGAAATCTAAAGCCAAATTTCCTGGAGTTATTTAAACGAAGTTTGTCCTGAACATCTCAAACTGTATAAAATCAACATTATCAAAACCTGTTAAATTAAAATTATAACCGTCGTAACCTTTGCCGCGCCAGGAAAACCCAGCTGTCCACAGCTGTGATAAAACCTACTAAGAAAACAAAAGAATAAAAAGTAAGCGCTCCTAACCTGGGAGGAGAAAAAACAAATAACAGCACAAAATTATACTGACATTACTTATGATGGGACGGACAGAACGGATAACTGAGGATAGGGCAAGATTGGTGACGGGAGGGGCACAAAAATAACTATCACGCAGAGGAAAGGAAAACGAGAAAAAAGAAGGAAGAACACAAGTAAACACAGTAGTACACGCCATGAAAAAGTGAGAACAGTCTAGTCGCTGTTACAGTAAGCACATGTCCTGAGGAGCACACATAAACACACTAGTAACACTCTGTATGAAGAAGGGTGAGATTAAGCTTGTTACTTCTTCTGTAATCACTGTCCATCGACGTCTTTCTCACAAAAGCAATAACACAAGTTCTTCGATTAAATTGAAATTAAAATGAGTTTTATTTATGGACGCTCTTTAACTACTATGGTGCTCAGCGTCCCATTTTATATTGGGCGTGAAAGACCAGGAATTTTCCGCAGAGACCTCTTTATCAGGCTTAAGGTTCTTTTGCGTGCCGTAAATCTACGACACGGAACCACCGGCTTTACTTCCCTTCCGAAGAAAGCCATACTAAGGATGTTTATGCCCGAAAAAATCCATCGCCCTTCACCGGGTTTGAACCTGCAACCTCGGGAACTGGAGGCTAGCATGGTAACAACTACACCACCGAGGACAACAAGTTCGTCGATGAGGCACTGTATACAACACAAGATATATCTTGAAGGAAAGGTTCTAAGGTGCATTTCATACTTAACAGGTGGGTAAAAATATGGGCGCAATGACTGAAGCATCTGCGCAGACAGGAAGACGTAGTGGAGGTAGACCTGCTAAATAGTTTGATTACATGGTACGGGCCTAACTTCACCACAGAGAGACCCACACTCCGTTGACGACGTCCAATGGGCGCACTCGCAACATCGCACCCAATAATGTCCATGGGGGAAAAACAGTTCCCTCAGCGAATGACGCGAAGGTGAAAACAGTGCCGAAGAAGCATTCCGAGCGTGTTCTCAATAAGAACTCACCATAAGACACCTGAAGTGGGCGTATCCAGTGTCAGCGAGTATCCGTGCGGCATAGGGAGGAAGTCGGCCGGTGGCGCGACCCAGGGATAGCTCGGGATAAACAAGAAACAGATTAGTAAAATGTAGCAGGAAATAAGGGAAGGGGAATCGAAAGATGGGAGAGGTGTAGGGGACAAGGTAGCGGTACGAGCAGTAGCAACAAGGGTGCTGGCCAACAAATACAAAATGAATACAAGTAGAACACCTAAGTAGCAAAAGTTGATGGTGTTTAAAACCTATCGAACCAAGCAAATAAAATAGCATTGAGAAATGCTAGAGAGAGAGAGAGAGGGAGCGGGAGAGCAGGAAAGAGAAACAAAGAATTTGAAGAGAACAAAAAAAATGCAAGAGTTTTTCATCCTCTCTGATTAACCTAAAACACTTGTACCACAGAAGTTGTTGCTGAGTCATAAGTTGCATAACAAGATACGCGAGAAATGTGTTTTCACTACCTAGCATAAAGTTATAGTTTACAGTTGTGCAACCAAATTATGCCAAAAAAAGGGATGGAGCTAGCACACATAGTGTGAATTATCATACCAAAAAAGTAAATGACCAATATATGGTACCCCAAATTATTACAAATCCATAAGTTGACTTCCATTAACAATAAAACATATTTGAGTGTTAGCTGATTATAGTATATCTTTGTGTAATACTTCGCATAGAAAACAAAATTACGTAATAAAACAGGGCTCACACACAGTTCCCAAGTCACAGCACCTACGGGCTATCAGAGACGCCAACGTATATATTCACATACAAAAATGGCAAATATACTCAAAACTCAATAGCATCATAGTATCTGCTTCATATGGCTCAACATCAGATCAAAACAAGACCCTACGGTTTTAACTGGAGTGAACTGAAAAAAAACGTAGCACCACTTCCTTGAACACCACAAGAAGAATACGCGTACTCGTCACCACAAAACTTAATACAACAATAAATAACATCACCAGAGACCATTAGGTTTGACGCTCTGGGACAAAAGTTTAAAACTACAGCTTCTCAACAAACAATACGCATGGGCCATAAGGCTTCTACGCGCAAAAAAATTGAAACCTAGAAAAAACATAATAACATAGCCAAGAAGAGAAAAATACCTACAACCAGGCAGAGAGTTGTCCCATAAAATTCATAACTCTATAAAAGTGACGGGTGTGTGAAGAACGGAAAGCCAACGAAAATAAATTAAGAAAAGTAGTCAAACATAACTTGTAGGGCATACCAACTGTATTCTTGCTTACTGTTTTAGCTGTGTTTTTTCTGTTATGACGGTAAAAATGAAAAAAAATATTATCAGATAAATGACGTCTAGCAGGCGGTGACCGGAGTAGCAGCTGTAGCAGGTATTGTGTGCCGGATTGAGGTTGCTGCAGAGACGACGAAACCAAACTCAGGCCGTTTCTGGGCTGGGAGCCGGGATTGGCTGTAAGTAAAGATCCCGTATGCTCCTGAGCATATGTTCTTTAACCAGAACTTATAAAAGTTGACAAACAACTTCCAAAACAGTAAGAAGAAACAATATCAGAAAAAGAAGAAGCGAGGCTTCCAGAAGCTCATGGGGGATAGACACAGAGGCATTTACGTCAGGCACACGGTCACCACAATAAGCTCCGAACGACGAAAAATTATAAGGGCGAGAACCAATGTGAGCACAAAAGACCAAATGAGAAGCAAAAGACATACCGAAAACAAGCTCTCCGAATGGGTCGAGGGTGGCACAGGAAATGCCAAGAAGGGTCTATCGGATTAATTGAGATGAATATCCAGTTTCCAGTTAGCATTTAAACATTGGAATAAGTTCTAAAACTCAGCTGGTTCGATTGGGACAGGGGATCAACTTTGAGAGAGGTGAGGGAGCCGGAAGGAGATGAATTACTCGGGGTATGATTATGAGATGGGGTTTAAGGGTGCTAAACATCGAAGGTCATCAGCGCCCTTACAAGGTATAAAATTTAAAATCCAAAAACTAAAAAAACGGGACACAAACCCGCTTAGTCTAAAACACTAAAAAAACATGACAACAAATTTTAAAACAACCACACTAAAAACATGGCAATTAAAACAATAAAAGATTAAAACGTGTCAGGAATTGTAGAAGTCAAGGGACCAGAGCGCCATAGGTCTTATTTGGGGTATCCAACCAAGATCACGAAAACAGAGAAAACGCATGGGAATTTACAAGCGGTGGCCGGCATGCAACTCGCAGTAACAAGGAACGGTAACAACAACGGTGAGGGCAACCTCAGTAATAATCATCTTGTTAGAGCTGTGGCACTGAAAAGGGCAAAAGTCATTTAACTCTCGGACTGTAACACCCTGCAACATCTTCGTGGCACAAAAAGGGCTAATAATAAATCATTACTGAAACGAGGAATAAAGCATAGAGTAGATCGGGGGAAGATGCCTAACTTAAGGTTTGGAAGGTCAAATAATGGTAGGTTAAAATTGGGAGATTAGATTCGGCACTAAACTAGTGCTCACTGAGGAGATTCTCCTATACATAGGCCAGTTACCGTACCCTACTATTAGTAACGATATGTGTTTTTTAATTTTCTTATGAACTGTGTAGTTTAGGCATCTCACCCCGAGCATCGGGTGTGAGATGGCGATTATATCAGAAGCGGATTCAAGTACTAGTTTTGTGCATTTATGGTATAATTTAGCTAAATGTAAGATTTAGAAAGCAAATTTAATATGGTTGCAAAGAATAAAACACAAAATAAATGTATATAAAAGTAAACAAATGAAATCTTAGCTTCCATATGGAATCAGAGTTCTTTTGCACAGTTATTGCACACGCTTTCTTCCTCCGTGCAGGTTTCATGCAACCATTTAATGCAAATGACGCACTGAATCCACTCTACCTGTGGTCCATTCTTATCGTAGTAGCTCAGAGAACACTCAGCACAGTAGTCACTCTCACTGTCTGGTTCCCTAGTCCTAGATTGTCTCGGAATGGATTTCTTGTTTTTAATTCGCTCTCATCGAGCCTTTGCATCTTCTATTCGATGTTGTTCTGTGAGAACTGCAGCTGTTTTCTTCCTACGCTTAGATCGTAATAGATCCAAGATAGGCACAGGAGAAATTTTTTCAAATGATGTTCCTGGCATCGGCTCGCTTTGAATCCCTGCTCCAAGGTTGCTGTTGTCTTTCTCTAGGAGATGAGCTCGAGCACATTCGTTGTTGTCGGTTTGACCATTTGTGTCTGCCTCAGCAGTAGAGACCATATCAGAAACGTGGAACGCCTCCTCTGGAATTCTCTCCGGGTTGTATGGGTACAAGCCACAAGCTTCAAATCCAGATTGAGCATTGGGTGGAACTGCAGCTTTCTTCCACGCTTCAGTGAGGAAGACCGGGAACTGTGCTCTAGAGACTTTACCTCCGGGTTGAGACAATGTCCAGTTGCGCATAGCCCTGTAAAAACCTTGTTTCAGGGATTTAAAGACACACCTGTCAAGAGGCTGAAGGTAGTGTGTTTAATGCGGAGGTAAAAAAAATCATGATCACATCGTTTTCTGTAGCAAGATCTAACATATCTGGACTGTAGAGTGCGAGGTATGGCCATCTAGAAACAGAACCACTTTTCCCTGTTGTTTCCTGGAGATAAAGTGGTGTTTCATCCAGGTCATGAATATATCAGAGTTGACATATCCCGATTTCTCATTCATAAATACAGTCGAACCATTCGAAAGTCCATCCTCCCATTCAGGTTTCTTTCATTTACCTTTAAGGATGCATGCCGGAGGAATGAAGTTGCCTTCAGCGTTGCAGCAGGCGATAACCGTTATAGTTTTACCTTTTACTCCAGAAGTTACTTGGTACAAAGTAGGAGAACCTTTTTCTGCTATCACTTTGTCTGGCCTGGGATTCATCTGAAAACTGGTTTCATCCATGTTGTACAGGTGCCCAGGTTTATCCACTAAAGCGTTTGCTTTTAATACATCCAAAACTAAAGAAAAATACTTTGCAATTGCTTCCCTATTCATTGACATAGCCCTGTCAATAGAAAGTCCTTGTGGCTTTTTCGTAGCTAGAGTTGCGTAACGTTTGAGAAAAGACTGTAACCAATCCCAACCTGCCATTTCGTTTTCTTTACAAAATCGATGTGGAATTCCATTTCTTTCCGCAAACTGGAATAACAGCCTGCAAAGAGTTTCTCCAGTTGGCGGAAATCCACACATCTGCAACTTTCTTATGTAAGTCATCAACTGCTTCTCGATCTCTTCACCAAGGCTACCTAAAATAATAATAATAATAATAATAATAATAATAATAATAATAATAATAATAATAATAATAATAATAATAATAATAATAGTAATAATAATAATAATTTAATAATATAAACATTATGGCTATTTTTCAATAAATGAGAAAAAAGTTTGAATCGATTGGGAATGTGCAGTTCATGCATACACAATGTGGAACAACTTTGTCTTGAATTGCTATATTTTTATTTAACAAAATATTACAGTTAGAAATCATTCTCATTTTTCTCCATAATCAGAGAAAACATTATAATTAATAGACTACCACTTACTTTGTGAGTCCACGGCGTGCTTCCTATCATCGTTCTTCAGTAGACGTCGTTTCAGAGTTCTGTATGGGATACCATAATCTTGGGAAGCTCTAAAACAATTCATCCCACCAGTCCTTACATGCCCCATGGCCATTTGTAGAGATTCTTCAGACTACTGACCCCTATTTGATGTTCTAACATACGTTCGAGGCATTTTCCTAAGAAAATAAAAGGCGCATAAGTGGCGAGTAAAATTAGTCATCTTACCCCAAGAAAACAGTGGCATCTCTCCCAAAGATCGGGGTGAGATGCCACTTTCCGTGACTGGCACAATATGGCCGCAGCGGAACAACTGCAAATGGCAAGCTACGCTACAAAGTATCCACAATGCCCTACGTGTGGAACATTTGACTCTTCTAATTTATTTGTAAGCTCGTGCATACTTGAAAATAATGGTGCGCTATTAACAATGCATCAGTTTTAGTTCTTACCTTGTATTTGTTGGTTTCAAAGCGAAAAACAGCTAACACAGTGACGTACACATATGCCTTCATTTCACACTACCGCGAGCGAGTGCGGTACAGGTTGGTGTCGCGATCTGTTGCTACCCGACGGAACTGCAAGCTTTAGGCCAGGACCCTCTGGATAACGGACCTGACACTGACATTCAAAATGGCGGCCTATGTGGTGGGAATTTGGGAAATGCCTTAATCAGTTCTTGTCTACAAGTTATGACTCCTCACAGTAAAATACAATTAATGTGGTGCAGTGACATGTCTTTTGTGTAGATATATGCTGCTGTGCACAAAAACGCTGTCTTTAAAGTAAACTAAATGCATTTTAACATTAAATGAAATGTGTAACCTCAAACAACACGCTTTTCATTTATAAGTTTGCAATAATTATTCAAAACTATACCACTTAGCGACTTATAGCATCCTTTACTAGTTTTTGCAGAGAGTCCACACCGACAGAGTAATATAACAAATAAGTAGTCTTAAACCAGCACTGCAAGTGAAATATATGAAATACATAACCTTAAACAGCATTGCAAAACAACATTCATGCAGTCTACAGTATTGCATGCAACAACGTAACAGCATAAATACGATGGCTGAATTAAAACAAACTGTCAGAAATGCACCATTCTGCAGTTTAACCACTTTTTTGGAACCGTTATAAAAGAATCACCGTAATGGAATTTATCCTTTCTTATAACTAAGTCGGAAACAACGATGTATGCATACAGGTGAATCCTTCGAAGGCGTAAAGTGTTTACGATTTATGTATATTAACCGTTTTCTTTTAAATCTTTATATTTTGGAAATATGAATGGCAATACTCCGGTATAAGAGAATAACTGGGTCTCACTATGCACATACACACTCAAATACTCATAATTGTTTTATTGTATCTCACAAATATACATAATTTAATATATTTTATAACTCAAATTAACACTGTATATAGCATATTTTAAAATATTTATCACAATTATTTGCACCTCTATTCATTAGGAATCAAAGTTCGATTTACATCCGGAAACATAATGGCGTTGTAATGTTTTAGGTTAAGTATATTTACAACTATAACGTCCAAACTGTAACAATTTCTTTATTTCACCACAGCAACCGTGACACAAACTATATTCTCAAATAGATAAATTAAAAAATGTATAATTATACTTTATATTTAATGTAGCCATAATCTACATGTAATATATTAGTAAACATAAGTAACACTTGGAAAGCACAGGGCACTGAAAACGCATGACTGGGATTATTCCCGCTTCCCAGATTGCTCAAAGAAAGATTTTCAAACACTATTGCTTCGCTAATGTGATTACAAACTGCCGCAGTTACTAAAATACTATAAATCACAGGCATCGGAAACACAGCACAGCAGTTAGCGAGTGTAAACACCTCAGGGATCACCACCAACTACCGCCGCCATTTTTCTCAATTTCGAACCCAGTGTCAGGTCCGTTGTTTCTAGAGGGTCCTGTTTAGGCATCTCCCCCCGATAGGCATCTTACCCCGATCCATTCTAACTCTATCAAAGGGCTTACATTCGTGCAGGGCTCTCCCCGGGATTGGGCGAATTAAATCACTACTGACGGCCACCAGCATCGTATCGTGCAGAATGGTGAACGTGGAATTGCCCCAAGCAAAGGGGTACCAATAAAATCACATATAGATGAAGATGTCCCCTGCTTGAAACAGGGATTTTAATAGTGATCAGAATGTACTGCTGATTAAAGGAACAAGACGTGATTTCCAAATCAAAACAACGGTACACGTCATGGACATCGATAACCAGCTCCACAGTTGTGTTTATAAGGAGACTGCGAAGAGACTGACGCTTAGCAATAAAAAGATGCTAAGGAAAGACGGAAAGGGAAAACAGGTGGCTTCTGCACAGCAGGATAGCATCGACATGCTTAACAAGTGACACAGTTTGCACCGACCGTTGAGCATTTTGCAGCATTTCCCACAGCTTGAAAAACTCGTGGTCAGATACGTCCTTAATGCGAGTCTCAATTTACTTTAAATTGAGTCAGCCGCCACCGTAACGATTTATTGAAGACGCGTGTAAATTTTCGCAAGGTTGTTTTAACCTGAGAACTGTAGGCGTGTAGCGTCTCCTGTGTAGAAGCGAACCATGCCGGTCCTGGGAGAAAGCTTTATAATGGTCTAGCAATTCCCTATCAGTCACTGCAAGCGTGTGAATTTGGCTATTAGTGGCTACATCTCAAAACAATAATTAAGATGTCACCGAGAAAAGCAATGCACCGCCTTCGGCGAGACTCGTGCAGGTTGCTAAAGTTGAAAATAGAAGCATGTAATTTACTAAGCTCAGCGTCGAAGATGCTGCCAATAAAATCGATTTCATCCTTCAGTTTCGCAATTTGGTGCCCTGCAGAGCGTCTCTTTGCCGGGCTGGATGCTGTGAGATATGGAAAATCATTTTTAGTTCATTTGAAAAATATTTGATTTTCTTACTCCGAAGATATTCTCAGAATTTACTGAATATGTCTCATCAAAAACTGGAAGCCTTTTTACTTTCTCTACCACGTACATATAGGTAGAGAAGATATTGCATTCCATCCTAAAATTCTATACCGAGATTTCACCAGAAAAACATGTTTTGAGGCCCCTGAATCCAAATAAAGCATTTTTGGAAACATGCCTGTATGTGTCTGTGAACAACATAACTCAAAAACGAAAACTCGGATAGGTACCAAACTTGGTATTTAAGTTCAGTATCTTCCAAGGATGCGACACGAAGATTTTCAAGAAAATCCCCCACCTCACCTACCCTTTACATGTAACACATTTCGAAAATTTTGATTTTCTAAGAAATTGGTCTGACAATTTTGATTAAAATACAATATAAAGATATTTATATGAAAAATAAAATGTTTATGTTGAATTTATTGGGAATTGCCTTTGAAGACCTCTTCATTCGGAAAGAATTTTGCATAATCTTGCATAACTGGTAAACGTTAAGCGATAGACAAAAAGGTACTACACAAAAAACGTAGATCTCTTTAAAACACAATTTATTTCAAATATGTCCTTTTGTGGCATATACCGTTTCTGAGATATCCATTATTAATGGTTCGAATTGTTCGCTCCTTGACCATTCTCTAAAGTAAAGAAATAAACTGAGTTCTATTTATGGACGCTGTTTAACTACTGTCCTTTCAACGTTCAGTTGTTTCTCGCGATTGCATGAAAACGGTAGGTATACAATTTTAAGGCCAGCAAATAGCGTCTAGTTCTTAAACGTTTGCCTATCGCTGTTTTCTTTGTTCTTTACCGAAATGTATAATGTAGCTATTTCTGCAAAGGTTTATTTCGATTAAAATATGTAGAAGAAAATAAGCTTTAGTAGGAATACTTTGTATACCCACTAATAAGCGATAGAGAGTAGAGAAAGACATGTGAATGTAACACATCAGACTTTTTTAAACTAATGGATATAAAGACAAGTCCCATGGTCTTAGAGCTGCGTCATGGCATCAAAAACTTAAGGCCGCTGAATATCGATGTTTGTATGCAATGTGGCTAGATAACTAAGGTGAGCCACTCCGGGGTGGGAGCTGCCATTGGCTGCCCGCCTGTGACGCGAGAGTGAAGACGAGCGCGCGGAATACATACACAGCCCAGTGAACACACTAAATTCCTCCCGATTAACTCCCAATTGTTTATTATTAGCACGTTCTTCCAGTTT
This sequence comes from Deroplatys truncata, assembly GCA_030765065.1. Lineage (NCBI taxonomy): Eukaryota > Metazoa > Arthropoda > Insecta > Mantodea > Mantidae > Deroplatys > Deroplatys truncata. The sequence continues at coordinate 5,843,898 of CM060988.1, read as the reverse complement.
TTTTAAAGGTATGCTATTTAAGAGCTTTCTACAAACATTGTGGGCTAACCATAAAGCAAAACGAATGGAAACTGCATTACATTAGTAATATATTTACGTATAAACAAAACCACTGGAACACATCCAGTACTTCAACGTAAACTGTAGGCGCTACAAGAGATTCAAGCATACATTACTTTAGTACTAAAGGAAAATTTACAACTACTCTAAAGGAATCGCTAAATGGATATGCTGGTGTATTTTTTTTACCGTAAGAAATGAAAACAATAATTCCAGAATACATTATTCTGTTTCAGGATTTAAAAATGAAAAAGACATGCCTGCAACATTCCACTTGAACTTGGACCTTCACTAAGTGCATATCCATGCCAATTGGGAATGAACTGCTACGGAACTGCATCTGGGAGCAGAATTTTCTTAACCGGCAAACCTAAAAGTTCACTCTTCATATCCCGTTTATAGTCACTAGGAAGAAAGTGCACTGAACATACACGTGAATTATCAGCGTTAAATTTGTCAGTACGCTTACAGCGAGACACCCACACGCACTTTAATTGCTCATTTTTTGGAAATGTGTGATAATTCACACCAACCGTTTTAAAACCGTAATTACGGTATTGTGCTACCAATACATTCTACTCTTAACGTTCTCACTCATTGCACACCGACTTAAACACTTCACCAAAGTAGAGAAAACTGAATCTATATTCAAGATTCTAGTTTAAATTTGTGTTTGCAACTTATTTATTGAAGTGGGGGGGGGGGTATATGACTGAGTGATAAGGAACAATGCACTTTCGTACATCTGTTGTTAACAGCTAAAATATATTATACTTTCAAAATAAGCCAGAAGCATATATTCCCTTCCGATATATGAGTACATTTTGATTTATTGCATTTGTACGTGACTTTTAAAGCAAAGAGAAGCTCAGATTAATATCTGTTGCCTTTTAGCAGTTGAGCGGCATAATTATTTCAAAGGAAATGCTGTTTGCTCTTACAGCCAAAGTTTAACAACCTTTTTCCGTTCTGTAAAGGATTATATACCTGGAAAAGCTTGCCATTTTCAGGGAAGAATACCTTTGGCCCGCATTACATTTATTTTCATGTGCAGACTTATGAGTCGGCCTACCTGCCAAAAAGGAAGTTCTTTATATTCCTCAGGAATGCGTATTAAACAGTAATTATTGTGAGCAGAAGCTATTTGAAGACCAAGTATCATATAAGCATGATCCGGATTCTGATGACATGCCATCTTTTAATTCTTGCAATAAAGGTATTGCTTAAGTGTACATAAATCCGTATCATGGGTCCAATATTAAGAATATTAGGAATGAGAAGGTTAGTTTTCCCTTTTTTGCTTAATAAGTGCGTATTGCTTTTATTTATGTATGACATGGACTGTGAAATCCTCTTCATTCGCAATAAACATTGCATATTCTGAGTTCTCAAAGGAGTTAATGCTACACTTTTGTAAGACCTGTTTAAAAACACAATAAGTTAGAAAATTAATTGAAAATATATTTGTTCTATGTTCTTGTTTGGAGAATCTGAAAAGCAAAGAAAATAATTGTTCTTACTTGTTTGAAGAATCTGAAACGGAAGGTAAGAAAATGTTCTTTTCTTTTCAGATTCTTTGAACAAGAACATTTTCACTGCTCTTTTACTTATCTTTTCTTGTATAGGAGTTATATCAATATATAAATTAGTTTATAACTTTCTGTACACTAATTTTAGTAAATCAAATAAATCTCATTTTAGATACTTTTTTGTAATTACAAAGTCATTTTAAAACAAGTGTAGTCATTTAAAAAAAATTAGTTATCAAAATCCGCGCCCTGCTTATAAAACACCGCTCTGACCTTATTTCCTCTCATGTATTTACGTTCATCTCCCCTGTATTTGCTCACATAATATTGATTTGTTTCGTAAAGCCTCTCCTGCCAGTTTGGCGTGAAATGTGTCCATGTTTTATACAAAATAACGAAAACTAAGATACGAGTAAGTTATTGCACCTTCCTTGCATAAATACTAAATAATATAGGCACCTAATTACAATTGGCAAGTTCCTTAGATCTACCTCCTTTTAAAAAGATGAGTGTCATATGTTTCAATGATCGCCAGTGCAATACACTAATACACCTCCTTTTAACAACACCCACTTTCCCGTGGATGAAAGCATTACATTTGTGTGCTTTTAAGGGTATTGGTTGCAAGCGTATACTAAAGCATACAGGAAAGGTTGTTCTAAAATTAATATCTCGAAAATATTAAGGCTAGACGCATCCTTGTTCTTACTCTTTCAAGTAGGAAGGATCAAATGGGAACTATGTACAATTAATTGTTCATTAATTAAAAAATAAAACAACTTTATACTAGAAATAATTAAGAAACTAGGTTTATATAAGCACATTCTCAGCCTAGATAATGAAGCCAAAATATCCAAATTCTGAACACATCATTCGAATGTGCACTACTGTGTAAATTCGGTTTATTTGAAAATTGGAGGATATTTGCAAGACTTGCTGTGCAGATAACTGTTTTTCAGCATGTGGGCACAGTTTCATATGCATAAGTCGATTATTCATGTTTTACCTAGATGCGAAAAAAAAAGTCTCGGAAAAAATGCACATATATCAAGTTTTCAGCTATCATGACTTTTAAAGCTGCTATGTTTAAATCATATTACATAATAGCACGATCAACATACAGTTTCTCTCATTAAGCTGCGTTTTTCACAATCCATAAACAAACAATACAATTTAATTTCGAATCAAAGTTTAAGACCCGATAGCGTATAACGTTGAATTTTATATAGCGTAAAACGTATTTTATTTTCGTTGCTAAAATTGGCCGAATAATGTGTTATTGGTTTTCTTTAACATAGTATAATTAAAGTCAAGCAATAGCATAAACTAAGAAAATGGTTTTAAAGCTTACAACTTAGAGCTTCTGAACAACTTTAATATAACAAATATCTGCTTTATATCTTCATGTCTCTCTTTCTTTGAATAACATATATGCTGTAAGTCATCCCTCAAGACCAAATTTCATTATATCGACAGCTTTTTAGTGAATATTTCAAGGAGAAATGAAATTGGCGCCAGTTGGGTATTTAGCTGTAAAAACACACGTTTGTGTTTATTATTTCCAAGACTAAGTCTAGTTATAGATGCGATTTTGTTTCAAGTAGTATAGGGTCGAAACAGATCGTATAACGAGAATATTATCCGAACTTTCATGCCGAAAAGTACGGTGCAGAATACTGGCTAGCTAAAACTTCACTCTCGATGACGTCATACAGCAGGCGGACCGAAAGCAGTACAAGCGAAAACGGTGCGGAAAGAGACCCCCCTGGTTAGTATGAGTATGGCCAGGGAACGGAGGCGGCAATTTGTACTTCGACCCAACGCGGATCTTTTGCGCTTGCCACCCCCACGAGGAACGGATGAGGGGATGGAACTGTAAGGCCCGGTTTCACAGTATAAGCTTAAACTTTGAATCGGGCTTAACCAGAGAGTTAAGCTACAGCTGAGTTTTACAGTGCGTGGTTCAAGCGCTAAGCCGAGATTATACGGGACTCGACTTAAACCGTACTGAACTGCGGTTTAAGTTAAGGAGTCGCCATGTTATCTGAGGACGACGATTTTAGTGACGAGGAAATGCAAATTATTTTAAACAATATCCACAACAGAAGACGGCCTAAAGAGTTTAGAATGCGTCCAAATCATTTCCACATATGGAATGACCGAGAATTCTACGAGAGGTTTCGGTTAAGTAAACAGTCTGCAATGATGGTACTAGAGATTATTGGTGATGCAATTAAACATAAAACAGACTGGTAAGTAAAACTTAAAATAAATTTTATTCTTATGCCTTTATAATATACTTTATCGCTCATAAGGTATTATTACTTTATATTTCAGGAACAAAGCCCTCTCGTCAGAAGCAATGCTTCTTTTGACTTTGAGGTTATATGCAAGTGGAAGCATGCTAATTGCAGCTGGAGATTTTTCCGGCGTCTCAAAATCTACAGCATGCAGAGTTGTGAAAATTGTTTCACATCATATTGCTCTGTTGAGGGATAGATTTATAGAGTTCCCCATGACTCATGAGCAAAGACTTAAAATGAGGGAACATTTTTATAAAACAGCTAAATTTCCTCAAGTCATTGGAGCTCTTGACTGCACACGTCAAAATTGCATCACCAGGTATGCAATATTTCTATTTCTTTTTCTCAGCTCTCTATAAATAAATTCCCTCAGTTCAATATTTTAAACAAATACTGAATTATTGGCTTAATTTTATCTATGAACTTACAATTAAAGCAAATTGTGATCAAAGTAAATATCAAAACTTGCTCTGGTTAAATAATAGTTTAAGTAGGCTTTTATGGGCTGAAAGTACATAAAATAATACTATAAGGATAGACTAAAATACCTCAAAGCTGTATATTTAGAGATGCTCTTTGAAGCAAAAACAAGAGTGTGTAAATTGCAAAATAATGACATTTGAAATTAAAAGTGCTGCAGTACAGGAAATTGGAAAGCAGTTTAAGAAAGGCAAGCATTTGAACATAAAGGAGATCAAATACAGAGGAACTAATGGAATTAAAACTAATCTGAAATAGGTGGCCGAAGAAGTTGGCTCATATTTTAGTTCAGTATTCATACAAAATCTATCTATCAAGACTCACCTTTGGCTAGGAGTATCATTCTATATGCAATAAGTCATTAGAAATTAAAAGCATTATGTAAACAAAAATCTGTAGTTATTGGTAGTATAGATATCAATATATTTAAAAAAATATTCAAGCTCTATGGCTATTCCTCTTTGAAATAATAAACTTAGCTCTTACTATTGGGGTTTTTTCTGAGGTTCTGAAAATATCTAAAATTATACCGGTTTTAAGATTGGGGATAAACTGATCTATTGAACCGCAGACTTCAAGTTTTCTCAAAACAATATCTAAAACTGTTTAAAAAGTTACACTGTATATTTCATTAGCTGGTCTCCTTTAAAAAAGGAAAAAAATGTAGCTACCGCTTACACAGCAGTTTGGCTTCAGAAAAAAAACTGATCCAAACCTATACCTATTGTACAATTTGTTGACCACTAATTGAGGAATATAATATACATGTATTGGCATGTTTCTTGTTCTTCAAAAAGCTTTCAACTGCATAAACCTTCTTTTGGACAAATCTAGCATAACGCAAAAGAGGTAAAGAATATGGGTTATGTAAGTAATCTCCAACCAAAAGAAATCTATGTATGCATCAGATATACACATTCATAAGTTTACTCAAGGGGAAAATTGATAGCAATGGAGGACTGCATGCTTCGATATTAAGCCCTGTACTCTTTCTAATTTATTGATTTGTGTAGTACTGATGTACATGTAACATACAAGATAGTTTCTTATTATGCAGTAATACTGAGTTTTCTAAACTTGAAATACATACAAATATGTATGCAATCAAAATAGCACAGTACTATAATGCAAATTAGTACCTATAAATGTAAATAAACCTGTTTTAGCAGATACATTTTACATTAAGAAAAACGTATCTGACTCACCTTCTGTTGTTACAGTGAAGAAGTAGTATAAAATGTAAAAGTTAAATTATTTTAGCATTGAAAGTTCAGCGAACCTTAATGTGGAATAAATACATTGCATCTGTATGCTCCAAATTTGCAAAATGGCTGTTTGCAAATAAACACCTAACTTGGTGTAATGCAATAATACTTGAGTCTTATCTACTATTTACATATGTTTTGTCTACTCCCCTCATACATAAATATTCAGACTTGTCAAACGCAGCAGAGATTTAGTAACTCGATCTTTGTTGTTTGTTTAAAAAAAGAAACAAAAAAGAAAAACAGCATTGAGATGTATAGGACCACCGAATCAACTAATCTCCTTTAAACCATTGCTTGAAAATTTTCAAATCTTGACTGTGTGCAATATTTATTTATTAAAAATTAACCATCTCAACTTAATCTCCTGAAAAATAGGGATCAATCTAAATATTATACAGGAGAAAGGAAAAACATATTTAAGCATAGCCTCATAGCACTGCATTTGAGAAAAGCCCCTAGTATCAGGGAAGGTGGTTTTCTAAACTGCCCATACAGAAGCCTCAAAGATTTAAGAGGCAAAACACATGCACATAGCTCATATTAAGGATTAATAAATTATCATCATAGCATAAATTAATTTTCTGAAACAGCAAATTACTTAAATGAAATATTTCATGAAACTGTAAATGTATCTGTAATATTTAATACTGTCTCATTGTTACTAGTATTAAAATTTGTAATATTATTACATGAATTTGAGCCCATTCGAGGAAGAACTTTGTATGTGTGCAAGCACATATATGGGTCTTCCTTTCTGAAAATAAATGAATTAATGCAGTGTAAATCTTCACTCTGAAATTACTATGTGCTCTGCTCAACAGCTACAGATGAATGCTTTTGCCAAAAAGTACAGTCAACATAACCTCAAGGGTTGAAATATTAAGTTTCTAGCTTGTAAAGTTGCAAGCAAGCTATGGTTAGAGTCAATGTTAGTAGAACTAAGCTTTTAGGTTAGGTTAGCTTTTGATAGCGAGGTTAAATTTCTACTGTTGTGTGTGTATATATGAATGTAGTTTTTCTGTTCTGATTTATGTTTCATTTAACTCCAGTTATGTTACTGTCTCATTCTAGGAGGAGAGACTGCAGAGGTTTTCCGAAATAGAAAGGGAGTCTTTTCTATAAATGTGCAGACTTTATGTGATCCAGATTTAAAGATCACCGATATTGTTGCTCGATGGCCAGGTTCGACTCATGATTCAACCATTTTCAATAACTCTGCCTTAAGAGCTAGGTTTGAGAATGGTGTGATTAATGATGGCAGTCTAATCATTGCAGACAGTGGTTACCCAAATAGGCCATATTTAATAACACCACTAGCTGCACCCAATTTGCCTGAAGAGCATCTGTTCAATGAGTCGCACATTCGGACCAGGAACTGTGTAGAAAGGAGCTATGGTGTTTGGAAAAGAAGATTCCCAATACTCTCCACAGGCATACGACTGCACCTCAGCAAAGTTCAAAGTGTTATTGTAGCAACAGCTGTGCTCCACAACATATGCTGCCTTAACAATGAAATGAACTTACCAGCACTGGAGCCACGTATTGAAAATGCAATACAGTTTGCTAACAATGTTCCAAATGCTAGAGATGCTCAGCATTTCAATAATTTTGTGAGAAATGCAATTATAAATGATTATTTCAAAAATTTGAGATAAATTGAGTTAAATTGTACTTTAATTAGGTGTCCATATTATGTACATATGCTTTAGGTAAATTACAGGTTGTTTTGTTTTAAAAGCTCTATCTCATATTTCAATTTCTGTATTCTGAGATTGTGTTCCTCTTCGTTTTGTTGCAGTTTTTGTTGATAGCTTTTTCTCATTAGCTCTTGCTCTTCAGTTAATCGTCTCTCTTTTGATTCGTGTTCCTTAAGAGCAAGACTAGACTTTAAATGGACATGTTCTAGCTTGGCTTCTGCCAGGCACTCCCACTTCTCACTATTTAATCCTTTACCTGCAAGTGTAATAGCATATGTTAGAAAGCTGTTTGTTTAATTTTAATACATTTTATTTTAATGCATTGTCATCAGATTCATAACAATTTGAAAGGCAAAACATGTGGAAGTACAAATTGGAACATTTTTTAATATTTTTAGGGTCTGTTTTTTATCACTAGTAGTCTAATTAAAATAACCATACCTGGGCTCTTCTTTGTTGGGACTTTAATATTTATTTTTTTCTCTCCAGGTGATGTAATGGTACCTAGAAAATAAATTGAATTCATATTCAGAACTTACTTCTCAGTCTTTACAAACATTTCTTTTAGTGCATATACGTATGAATCCTAAGCAAATAATAATAATAATAATAATAATAATAATAATAATAATAATAATAATAATAATAATAATAATAATAATAATAATAATAATTTCCGGTGCAACAAGAGAAGAAAATCAGATGCGATTCAAATGTATACCACAGTCTCCTATATTGATAAAACTTAAAAAAAAACAGCTTTGTATACTAAAAGTCCATGTGCTCTTGTAATTGGTTCAGTAATTTTTGCCTTAAATTTTGCTTAAGTTTGGAGGTAATGGAGTTACATGGGTACAGAAGTTTCTTGTTAAAAACTAACAAGTGTTAGGTATAAATAAATACCAAATAATAAAATGCAACCTAACATTAATCTACATATTTTTATTACAGTAATCAGAGAAACAAACCAGACAAATAAGTATTCCATGACAAAACCTGAAACCCATGCTTATAAATTGAACGATTTTTCATGAATTACCCATTACTTTAGTGTCACTTGAAATGAAGTTGTCTTGTATATATGTACATACACTTACCAGAAGTAGCAGGTGCAGCAGATGAATTATTTGCTTCATCATCACCATCGTCGATCACAACAAATTGTAATTCATTGGACAATGGTTGCTTCAACATAGCTGGCACATACCTGCTCCAATTATTGTTTGGATTCCCTAAAATAATAATTATATTTTAATATTAATTAGATTTACCATAAGAACTTAAACTACAGAAATTTATGTAGATAATGTTGAAATATTTAAAGTTTAAAACATACTTTTCAAATACATATTGTGTGCACCAAGAATAGCACAATAAGATCAAATATAAACACCTACAATGTTTTTCAGATAAAATACTGATAACTGGCAAACAATGATGTTTTAAACAAATAGTATATTGGCCTTAAAATTTAAACATATGCATTCCTCTATAGCATTACAGCATTAATTATCTACATATTTTATATGCTGATGAAATGAAACCGTATTTCCTGTATACAAAATTACATTGAAGAATTAAAACGAAAATAAAAAGTAAACTTAATGTTTTACAAAGTCTTCACTAACCTGATACACAACTGTCTGTCCCAGTATTACTACATTTTGCACCAGTAGTATCAAGAGAATCTGAAATATCAACATAGGAATTAGGGCAGCTCACTGAACAATATTTGAATGACCAAGGTTGTTGATAGCAATAGGAAAATGTCTCAGGAAGCAGATAAATATACCTTAAAAAATTCATACTGGAAACACTTTTGCTTATTTTAATTGTTATGTCAAACAAGTTTCATAGTTCAACCAAATTTTCCTATTAGAAAAAATTGCAGCTCTAAAAATGTGGCCCCAGCTATTCATTACCACTTTTAAATATTCAGACAATGCATTATCCCAGGATTTCTATACTGGGATGGTATAGGTTACGGCAAATAAAAATTTAAGTGAAATCAGCAATGTGAAAAATGATATAAAACAACTTGTGAATAAATATAAAATGTGTGTACTAAATAAACCTAGATTATGTTACAGAAAAAGTCAACCAATACAATAAATAAAGGACGAATGATGCAGTTAAGTAGGTATTTAAAATTCCATGCAAAATGAAAGGGAGTTTATTTTTTTTTAATAAGCATTCTAACCTTTAAACACAACATGGAATCAAAATAAGAATAAAACATAAGTATTTTATATTATTCAGACTGGTAAACCAGAATATCACAGTTTTATCAGATATAAACATCAGAAAGTAAACCTAATTCTGCCCTATGAAAATGTTACAATGAACTTATCAATAAAATACTCACTTGGTAAACAGATGTTATCTCCATTGTTACTGCTTGCAGCAAGGACAATCTCACAAGAATCTGAAACTAACAATGAGAAATGGAGAATATTTCAGTAAATATATCGAAATATCCAGAAATTTATGTATACTTCCATAGTTCAATGTAGGTTATGTAGGCATAACTGTGGATGGATCACTGTGGTATCCTAACCACAACAGCAGCAAGCAAACAAACGAGGTATTGGCATACGTGATAAAGTCGGGTCCCTGCGCTTACCTTCCATATCCACCAAATTCCACCTTCCCCTCCACGCAACATGGTTCCCCCACCACTGCCTTATACACGCAACATGGTTCCCCCACCACTGCCTTATACTGCCTTACTGAAACTGACAATAATAGCGTGCAATAATGCAGCGAGGGGGTGAGCTGTTTATCATTATTGGAAACGTATTCATAATTTTCATTGGATATAAAAATAGACGCTAATGTTGGCGCGTTTTATTAGCCAATTGCAGTTCAGTTATAATGTTTAGGCATATCGGTGTGTAGGAGCACCACGCACTGATACGTGAAATTGTCGGGACCCTGTGCTTGCCTGCCATATCCACGTGAATGACATGCAATTTATTTTATTTCAAAGAATTGGGGCAAAGAAGGAATAGTTTGCACGCAAAAGAAATCTAATTGATTTTATTTCAAAGAATTGGGGCAAAGAAGGAATAGTTTGCACGCAAAAGAAATCTAATTGATTTTATTTCAAAGAATTGGGGCAAAGAAGGAATAGTTTGCACGCAAAAGAAATCTAATTGATTGACTGCACCTTCTATGGTAGCAAATTGACTTGTAACTTCGAAAAAATTCATGTCGAACGAACAGGTCTAAATGTGCTAGCAGAATGAGGCATTCGCGCTAAAGTTTTCAAACGCAGAGGTGGAGAACTAAATTAGGGGAAAAGGTAATCACGTGATCATTATGGTGGGGGCTATCATGTGGTTAAGAGTAGTGGGGGCACTCTTACCGTTCGTGCGAGGAGAATGACGGGTAAGCGCACGGGCCCGACTTTATCACTATTACCGAGGTATTTAGCAGGCATGTATTTATTTTCGTTTTATAATTACAATGTACTTACCCTGTAGCACCTTATCAGAGTCATAAATTGCTTCACATCCATCAATTTGGACACCAATCAATTCCTTGATTTCCTCGTCGATTGGCGTAATTAACGATGGCACAGCCGGACCTCCACCTGTACCCCGAATAGCACATTTCTCGTCGGCGTATTTCTTTTTTGCAACTTTCTTCAAATTGTCATATTTCTTCTTCAACACGGTAGCATCTCTGTATATTATTCCGCTCTTTGCATTGAATAGCTCCTCAATTTTCCCCCACGTTTGGATCTTCTTGCTCCACAGTACCTTATCAGACTGCTTGCATTCTATTATGTGTTTATACTGCTTTATAATTTCTAACAGAATGCTAACTTCTTGAGAAGTAAAGTTAGCAGTACGTTTTGGCTCTGGTTTTTCGGTCATTTTAGTGCGTGTGTGTCTGAATAACCTATAAAATCTTACTTTAGGAACAGCGCCACCATAAACAAATGATGGGAATTCGCTCGATGCGCATGCGCAAGCGTTACCAACTTTAAAGTTCCGAGGAGTTGTTCAACTCAGTAAAGCCAAACGTGGTTGCCCTACTGTGAAACTCACAAAGCTTTAACCAAAGCTTAAGTTTTGTTTAAGCTTCGTCCGTAGCTTAGTAAAGGTTCGACTTAAGCCTGAACTGTGAAACCGGCCCTAAGAGGCTAGAGGCCACAGGAGGCCGACATAGACGCACAGAGGTCCCTAACGATTCCAAGCTTGATCCAGTCTTATTGGCGGCTGATCATAGAAGGCTTCCCTCCGGCGGAATCCAAGACTCTATTGACATGTTTTCTTCAAATTTGAAGTGCTGGTTTAAATATGCAACCGAGCTGAAGTATACTTTCTTAAGGTTTTCTTCAATTAGACATGGTCGTGGAACATGTTAACTTACTTAAAACTTTGTAGGTTTCACTACAAAAAACGTTAGAACTAGTAATTCAAATGAGAAATGCGGGATCAATTATACAAAATACCAGACCGGAATTTGAATCCAAATAAACGTTGAAATACGGGATTTCCCGGAAAATACGGAATAATTGCAATCCTATTCAGAACTAAACAATGTCTAAGTCGCGGCCATCTTAGACACTCCAGAATAGGTGGTTTAGGCACTATTTAACCTTAAACCTTAAACGAGGTGCGAGCGAGCGTAGAGAAACAAAATGGAGTTCATGCAGTTGTTGGATATCCAGTAGGCCTCGTGGGTATACATTTTGGGTGTTCACAAAATTTTAGTCGGATAATCTTGAAAATGTGAAATAACATCGGGTGCACTATTGATTAGGAACAATTTGATACAACTGCAGCCGTTCTAACACAACAACAATGATAAGATATAAAATACTTTCTTTTGTATAATTAAGTACACCGTGTTAGGGCAAGAACGAAGTAATGTGCAAATCACATTGTAGTTGAGATTATGGATGGTATGGAGAAATCGGGAGAAGTTTCTGCGCTTCTTCTTCCTGCTTCTGCTACAGAGGCTCTTAACACCCGTCGTATTGTGCTACCACCTAGTGGCATTGACGTAAGTTTAATGACAGTATCGAAACAGAGTGCGGGAAAAGCTTCGCGCGCTAGTACACCTCTTCACATGTGCACGACTCGTATGCATTTGCCTCCGTAAGGTAATTACGTCATACCCGTTGCGCATGCGTAGAAGCTCTTTAAAACGTGCATAAGTCAAGATGTGTTAGCCATGTCTCGTCTAGTTTAGAGGAGTAGCGTAGTAGATTTAAATTACCGCATATGCATTACATTTAATGACATTCAAAGAAAAAATAACCAATAAATGCGCCAGGTGTCAAAGTTAGGGCGTTCACATACTCTTGTGCAGCAGCTGCCACTGTTGATATCGTGGCTCATTATGAAATACTATTACTCCCAGAAAAAGATGAAGGGTGGCACGACGGCACAGAGACCAGTCTCCTTCAGAACATTATACCGAAAGGTAATTCAAGGTTAGGTTTAGCTAATATCAAGAGGAGTAGAACTGAAAATAATTAGAGAAAATAAATTTTGAAAAAAAACTTTCCATCTAAAGGCTAGTATGGGATAGGGAAGTTTCTTTAAAAAATCTTCGTGTCGCATCCCTGGAAGATAGTAAACTTAAATATCAAGTTTCGTATTTATCAAACGTTTCGTTTTTGAGTTATACACGCGCACACACACGCGCGCGGACCGTCTTCTAAAAATGCCTTCTGTTTTTTATTCAGGAAGTCTCAAAACGCGTTCTCGACAATGAATTCTGGGATGGAATAAAATACAGTAGTAAATAAAGTAAAAAAATGTAATTTCGTGAGTTTTAAATATCGCAAAATCCTAGAGAAAAAAATGCGAGAAAAAGAGTTTTGAACTCGGTATGCTTAGCAGTAGCCATGAAGAAGCTGAATTTTGTGATTTCATCATGATTTTTAGTCAACTTCACACTTCAAGACATGAAAATATTTATACATTTGCTTTTTATTTTTATCTGTAATAATGGTAAAGTATTTCAGAGACCTTAAAAAGGCATTGCGTGTTCATTCTTAGGAATAAAACTTGCTTTTACTCAACGGTTTATGAATACCCAGGTAGGTCATAGGCAACGCTTAAGACCTTATTCATTGTTTCTGTAAACTGATATTGTCACTTGTCTCTTGTTTCGCGAGCAACTTGGGTTTCCATGAAGTTGCTCTCTGGAACTAAACGAGGAAAAATCGCTTCGAGTGGTGATACTAGAACAGCCAGAGAGAGTCAGAGAGGGGCAGAAAGAAAGAAATAGAGGAGAAGAAGAAGAAGAAGAAGAATGTAATGAAAACAATGAAACTGCGTTACGAATTTTAAACTTATTTCCGTTTACCTCTGGTAGACAAACGAATAATGATACTCCATTCAAAATTTCAATATTTTAGTGGTCCTCTTCAGTCCTTCAAAAAACATTTAGAACAACGCTCATTCTCATTCGCTCGTGCGTGTGTGTTTGAAAACAGCGTAGCTCAAAAACGAAAAGTTAGAAAAACCAATAATGTTCTTTGCCTCCATAGTCGAGTGGTCAGCGAGCTGACTTCTCACCCGGAGGCCGGGTGGGGATTTTTCTTTAATTAGGATTATTCCCTACTTCCAGAGATTCTGAAAGTGTGGATGTGAGAGTGAATGTGCGTGTGAAAATAGGTTAAAAACGACGAAAACTTACAGTAACCTAAAACTTCGAAGAGTAAAAACCCATCAAATGTTACAGTTACAGCCCCAATATGTTTACAGCAGTTAAATGGACTATAGAAATGAACCCCAAAAATAAATATTTTATTTAAGTCATATTTATACCTATATTAATATTATAAAGATAGAAAATTTGGCGCGCGCGCATGTGTGTAGTGTAATTTCAAAAATCACTCAGCCGATTTCGATAATTCTTTCCCAATTAAAAAGCTCAATTCGTCCTCACGAACATGAACTGTAAAACACCTTCTAATTTCATTTCATAAATTACTAAAAGACTGAAAAGGATTTACTAAGTCCTTGTACTTGGAATACGAATACATTGAAGTTATAAAGAACATGCATGCAAAGAAGGCTTCGACTTTTAGTTGAGAATGCCATGGAGTAGAAAATAGTTGTTACTCCACAGAAAACGCATATAAAAGAAAACAAATGCCGCACACATCTCAATCCAAGCATATATGTGTGTGCGTGTATGTGTAGGTGGTCACGATTTAGCACTAAAGACAGCAAAACAAAAGAGAGTCGAACCCGCTTATAACGATGCGATAACGCATGCTATGCCAACGCCCACATACTTTAATAACCCTCAAGTAAGAACCTTTTGTTCTAATCAGGTCGTTAGCAGGGTATGGTATGTTAAATAACTGCAAAACATTAATATATATGTCCAGCTTACTTAAAAATCAGTCAACCGATATTTTGTGATTAAGAACCCTGAATGTTATTTTTCTCGGTGGTTGCAGACTATGCGTCTTTTCCGAAGCGGTTAACTTGGGGGCCTGAGAGTGGGGAAACTTAATATTGACTTGCTTCATCTCTGTTTCGTTGTATATGTTAAGGTCTATGTATTATGTTGAAACTTATTATTAGTGGGCATGCAAACTATTATTACGAAAGCTTTTTTTCCCCCTATCTGTTTCCGTTTAATCGAGTTAAACCTTTGCGGAAGATTTACACATTTTGTTTTAGTTACCTACAAAGAGAACAGCGATAGTCAGATGTTCAATAACTGGACGCTGTACGCTGGCCTTAAAATTCCATACTGTTTCCATACAATCGCGAGAAACAACCGAATACTGACAGGACTTTAAAAGAATGACAAAATCATTTAACAGTGTGAACCATTAATAACGGATATCTCGGAAATGGCTTATGCTACTAAAAAGTTGTTTGACATAAATGGTGTGTCTTAAAGAGATCTACATTCTTTGTACGATTTGATCTATCACTCAACGTTTAGCAGTTAAACAAGATTATACAAAATTCCTTCCGAAAGAAGAGGACTTCACCGGCTATTCCCAGAAAATTCAAGACTTATGTTTTATTTATCATGTAAATATTTTAATATATGGTATTTTAATCCAACTCGTTTGAGGTACTTTTTTGAAAATAAAAAATTTTAAAAAATGTTCCATGTAAAGGATAGTTTGGTATGGGGGATTTTCTTGTCGTATTTTTTAAGGTGCTGAACCTAGATACCAAGTTGGCATCTATCCATTTTTCGTTTTTGAGTTATGCTGAACACACACACACAAACTCGCGCGCGCGGAGCGTTTTCTAAAAACACTTTTTTGTGGGGATTCAAGGTGCCTCAAACCACATATTTCCGGTGAAATCTCGGTATAGAATGTTTGGGTGGAATACAATACCTTCTCTACCTAATATGTTAGGTATGTGGTAGAGAAAATAAAAACAATTGGGATTCTGTGGACCACAAAACATGTCTTTTCAACGAAATATCGATATTGAATTTTTGGGTGGAATGCAAACACTTCTCTCCTCACTATGCACGTTGTACAGAAAGTAAAAAATCTTATGTGTTACATTCGCATGACTTTCTCTACCCTGTACCATTTATTATTGGGCACACAAATTATTCTTACAAAAGTTTATTTTACTATCTACTTCATATTAATCGAGATAAACCTTTTCGGAAATAGCTACATTACAAATTTCGTTATAGATACAAAGGGAATAGCGATGATCAAATGCTTTAAAACTGGGTGCTGGCCTTAAAATTCCAGTCTTTCCATGACTTCGCGAGAAAAAAAACCCTGAAAATTGACAGGACTTTAAAAAAATCTGATGTGTTACACTCACATAACTTTCTCTACTCTTGTACAACCTAATTTTACAAACGCCTATTCTCCATATGCTTCATGTTAATCGAGATGTCAATCTTATTGGTAATTTTCTTGTAGATGCAAGGAAAATATGGCAGCTTTTAAGCGATAGTCAAATATTTTAACGCTGGTTGCTATGTGACGCATTACATTCTCTTTGCATGTCCAGGACATAAAAAAAATGAATAACGCATTTGAGAAAAAGTATAAGTATTGGAAAATTTAAGGAAATAACAAGCAATATCTCTAAAACGGTTCACTCAACAAAAGAAATGTATATGACATAAGTTGTGTATTTTAACGCGATCTACATTTTTTGTGTAGTAAAATTTTGTCTATCTCTTATGGTTTACCAGTTATGCAAAAGTCGTTCACAATGAAGAATACTTTTGGAGACATTTCCAGAAAATTCGAGATATACATTTCATTTCTCATGACATTACCCTAAACATATGATATTTTCATCAAAATCGTTAGAGCCATTTTTGAGAAAATTAAAATTTTCGAAAAATCTTCCATGTAAAGGGTAGTCTGGGGTGGGGGGATTTTCTTGAAAACCTTCGTGTCGCATCTCTGGAAGATACTGAACCTAAATACCAGTTTGGTGCTTATCCGATTGTTCGTTTTTGAGTTATGCTGTTCACAGACACACACACACACACACACACACACAGACACACATACGGACATGTTTCCAAACATGCTTTTTTTGGATTCAGGAGGTCTCAAAACGTGTATTTCCGGTGAAATCTCGGTATCGAATTTTTGGGTGGAATGCAATACTTCCCCTACTTACTATACGTAGTAGAGAAAGTAAAAAGGCTAAGTATTGAACAAACATCAGTATGGAATATCGCTTATTAAGCGCTGTTGCTCTTAACTACTACTTTGGAATATTGCTAATAAAGAGCTGTTGCTCTTATATACTACTATGAAATATTGCGTATTAAGAGATGTTGTTCTCAAATACTAGTATGGAATATTGCTTATTAAGATAATTTACTGCTAACTACTAGTATGGCTTATTGCTGATTAAGAGCTCCTGCTCTTAACTACTAATTTAGAATATGATACGGTAATTTGTATCACAAATTACTCAGACGTAAATAATGATTGTAATATGAATATGTATTTTTATGTGACATTGATTTCAGAGGTTTATTAATTGTAATTATTATTGGTAAATAATAATATACGGCTTTACTGAAACTGTCAATAATAACGCAATAATGCAGCGATGGGGTGAGTTGTTTATCGTTATTGGGAACCAGGAAGTTATGTAATGTTTCGCGCCTTTTCGGTAGAAGCTTCTAGAACATTTCCTAAAGCATAGTATTCGTGGTTTTCATTGGATATTAAAATAGACGCTAATGTTGGCGCGTTTTATTAGCCAATAGCAGTTCATTTATAATCTTTAGGCATGTCGAGGAGTGGGAGTATATAAGCCAGGTCCGAGGTAAATTGCCCCGCAGTTCAACAAAATTCTCAATACCTTGCACGTCGGTCGCCCAGTTCATCAAAATTTCGTGTACACTACACGTCGTCAGTAAGTCCTTCATTTCGTCAAGTTACGCGCAGCAGAATTACGAGAATTATTATAAAGTTAATTCTACACAAAGTTGAAATACAGAGTTAAAAGTGATAAGTAAGAAGTTATTACAAACAGTTTCAGTTTGGCGAGTATCCAGATCAATATGTAAAAGTGTTTGTGAACGTGTTCGGCAATAAAAGTTATAAAACCAATTTCTTCATTAAGTATAATTTCTGGATAAAAGATTCCTTTCCGATTCACACCCTGCAAGAGATACAAGTTCTACCAAGATAAGATGATAGCTAGCCGGAGGACAATATACTAAACTTAAATTCTTTCGAACACTAATTCATGCAAATTGCTAACGCCAGAGGGAGCTACGAACTAGACAAAGGAGTGACGTCACAAGATGGCAACGCGTGAAGCAAACACATACATAAACATCACAAGCATCAACATTATTTGTAATATCGTTACAAATTGGCACCCAGAACGTGGGGCACGATAACCAGGAAAGGAACACGATGACCAGGAAAGTAGCAGAATTAACCATGACGTGGAACGAATGCAGCAGTGAAATGATCTACAAGACGCAGATTCCAGAAACAACAAAAGGAACGACAGACTGCATGGATGATTGGACATCGTAATTCCGAGATTACGAGGCAACTGGGAAATTCAAACTACAGGACAAGAAGACTACGCAGTTTCATCGAAGCGACATACAAACCTAGGAGAATGGGGCAGAACGCTGGACATCAAAGCTACATCAACAGACAGCATCACAAAGGTCAGGTGATTGTAATTTTTTTTAGAAAACAAAAACAATGGCTACCAATAATACAGAAGAAATAATTATGGAGGGAGATAATGTAACAGTTAGTTGTAATTCAATACAGGTTGCAGAAAATAGCCCAGATTTTTTAGGATTTGAGGATGAAAATGTTAGTGCAGAAGGTGAGAATAGAATAGCAGGAAATGTTAATCTTGATACTATTATGATGATGGAAATGCTGAGAAATATGAGTAGGGAATTAAGGGAAGATATGGAAAAATTAACTCAGAGTAATGAGAAATTAAGGGAAGATATGGAAAAGAATAAGAAAGAATTGAGGGAAGATCTTAGTAAGAAAATAGATCAAAACAGGGAAGATATGCAAAAGAATAATGAGAAATTAGAAAAGAAAATAGATCAAAATAGGGAAGATATTAGTAAGAGTATTACAGATCAATTAAGGGAAGATATGCAAAAGAATAATAGGGAATTGAGGGAAGATATTGGTAAAAGCTTAGAACAAAACAGGGAAGAAATTGAAAAGAAATTCATGGAGCTAGATAGTAGTATGATTAAAATGAAAAATGAAAATCAAGAAATGATAGCAAATGAAATAGGTGAAGTTTCAAAGAAAATGTTAGACATGAGCAGGGAAATATCTAACCAAAAAAGTGAGGTTAATAATAAAATAGAGCATGTTAATGTAAAATGTACAGAGCTAGGTAGCCGAATGAGTAGCATTTCAAGTGAGTTAAGAGAAATGATGGAGGCTACAAATGCAGATTTAATACAGGTGCAAGTTAATTTCAGAGGGGAAATATCTGAAATTCAGAAGGAGTCAGAAACACAGAGAAATAAATTGTCTGATGAAGTTAAAGATTTGTCTAAAGATTTGAATCAAAAGCTAACTTCTGAAATTAACAAACACCAAAATGTTCAAAATGAGAATAATAGAAAATTGGAACAGACAATAGAAAATCTGCAAGGTACTGTAAATAGATTAGAATTGAATTCAAGGGCAAATATATGTGATGTGAATGTATCAGATGTACAACATAATGATAAAGCTAGTTCCTCAGGTATAACAAATAATGTGAGTGATGCGGCAGCTTCATCTATAGCTAATGCTGAAACTCAGAGTGCACAAGTTACACTAGAGAATTTAAATATGGGAGTAGGGAATTTGCAAAATTACAATCATATCTTAAGTGATTTTCCACTTCCAAAATTTAATGAAAACTCCAGTCCAGTACAGTTCATTGCAGAATTATCAGAGTATTTTCAAATTAAAAAGATACCTGAAGCATTGAAAATGATAGTTGTCAAAAGATGTTTGGACCAGAAAACCTTAGATTGGTTACAAATGGTATCAAGGGGTGAAATTTCATATGAATCCTTTAAGAGATTATTCATGAACAGATTTTGGAATGTTACGGTCCAGCAAAGAATTCGAGCAATGCTTAGTCATGGTCAATTTAATCCACGAGAGGGAATATCAATGACTGATTACTTACTAAAACATGCAAGTCAGGTTAGAAACTTGTCACCTCCAATCAGTGAGGAAGATTTTGTGAGTTTGCTCTCAAGGCATTATCCTATAAGGATACAAAATTACTTATTAATTGCAAAACCACGGAACATCTATGAGATGACAGAATTAATAACAGCTTTGGAACAACAGGAAGAAGATATGTCTCGGGAGTGGGAACATAGATTTTTAGATGTACGAGATAGAAGAAATTACCAAGGTAGTTATCAACAAATAAGAGGACAAGACAGACATCATGAAATTAATACCAGACAACGGTATCAATCATATGTTCCACAATTTGAAAGATCAAGGATAGATAGGAGACCAGGTCGACAGGAACAAATAAATTATGTCAGGACAGAAAGATTGCCTGAAAGAGGGCAAAATTATGGAAGGAGGTACATTAGACAAAGGGGAAATTTCACTCACTGGAGGGAAAATAATAACCGGGAAAGATCTGAGGAACGGCAAGAAAATTACGTGCCAAGGGGGCATAATGTCAGAAATCGAGGATTTCGAACTCGAGGAAGGGGAACTCAAAACAATGGTAGCGACAATGAGATAGATTTAGCGCCTGTTAGGAATGGCAGTCCCGTACGTGAACAGGGAAATAACCAGGAAAACTGTTAGCAGACTCCTGTGCAGTAGGTTCTCAGGACGTCTTTAATAATTCAGTATCCATTACCAATACAAATCATACGCCTACACATATACCCTGTAATAAGATTACAGCAACAAAAGATAAGGGAGAAAATTTTGAGTCACCTCATGTTAGGATGGAAATTGCGAAGAAAGAGATCATAGCAACTATAGATTCTGGTTCATCAGCTTCAATTTGCTCACAGAAATTTTACATAAATTTGATTAATGAAGGTAACAAAATTATGGCTCTTCCCACTAGTAATTTAGTTTGTCGTGTCGCAATCGGAAGAACGACACAGGTCATAAATACACAAGCTCTACTCCACATACTTATCGGCGGAGAGAATTTTGAGGTTATGTTTCTAATTGTAAACCATCTGATTTGTGACATAATTATAGGATGTGACTTCCTACATGAATATGAAGCATGTATAGATTTTAAACATGAAGAGTTAAAAATAACAAAAGAAGATAGAGAAATAAAGGTACCATTTATAAAAGAAAAAGTTTCTGTAATCGAGATGACAAAGGATGAGAAAAATATTTGTGACCAAGAGTTTTTTATGCAAATAACAGAAACTGATAGAAATAATCAAATAAAGCAGGTAGTCACAGAATATGAAGGGAATACCACGCCATATTTTCAACAGCTAGCAGAAATGCCAGAGAAAGTAGAGGAATTTGCAACCCAAACAAAAGACGACCATGTGAGCGAGACAGACAACAGCTGGAAAGAGAAGAGAAATGAGGAAATAATACACAAGTGTGAAGAAGCTTATAATATTACGATAATGCAAAAACAAATCCTTCATGATGTTTTGATGAACAATAGTTCAGTATTTAGTAATATCCCAGGCAGATGTAATGTATATCAGCATACATTTCAAGTAGAAGACGTACCACCATATAGGCACAAGTATGACAATTTACCTATAAGTCTTCGAGACAAAGCTAGACAATTAATAAATAGCATGTTAGAAAATGGGATTATTGAGCAAAGTAATTCTCAGTATATAAATTCAATCTGCTGGAGTATTAAACGAGATGGTAGTTTGAGATTAACTTTAGACGGTAGATATGTCAACAAGTATATGAAACCAGATCATTTTCAAAGTGAGGGAATTGAACAACTAATTACAAAACTTTCAAGAGGGAGATTTTTGACATCCATCGACCTCACTGCATCATATTGGCAAGTGGAATTAGATCCGCAAGTGCGTGACTACACTTCATTTCAGTACTCAGGGATCCAGTATCGCTTTTGTGTAAATCCTTTTGGTTTAAAAAACTCAGGAAGTGGATTTTTGAGAGCCATTCACAGTATCTTTGGAAATTCTGCAGATGACTTTTTAATAAAGTATATTGATGACTTCCTAATTATTAGTCAAACATTTGAAGAACACATGAATAATGTCCATTATGTGTTAAATAAACTACAACAACATGGTATGACTGTGAACATACTAAAATCAAAATTTTGTGTCAAGGAAATAAATTTTCTGGGTTATGCAGTGGATGAACGAGGTATAAGACCTGATCAGAAAAGAATAGAAGCAATAATGAGAATTCCGCCACCCAGGAACGTAAAACAAATTAGACGTCTCTTAGGGGTATTGAACTTTCAGAGTAAGTTCGTACCAAGATATTCGGCTGAAATAGAACCACTGCGGCAGCTACTCCGAAAGAACAATAAGTGGAAATGGACAGAGGATCATCAAAAATGTTTTGAGAGAGTAAAGGAACTCTTTGCTAAGTCCATATTACTCGAGAGGCCCAGAGAAGATTTGGAATATGAGATTTATGTCGACGCATCAATGCAAGGATACGCCGGAATTTTAGGACAGCGAGACTTCAACAATGACTTTCACGTCATTAGTACAGCTTCTAGAGGACTTACAAATATTGAACGGAATTCTTCAGTGACTCAGCTAGAAATTGGAGCACTATATTTCTCATTAATTCGTTTTAAAACCTATATTTATCAGCAAAAGGTGAAAGTATATTCAGACCACATCAGCTTAACTTTCATACAACGGTGTAGATTATGTAGCGGAAAACTTGCTAGATATATTCATGCAATATCTGCATTCGATATTGAGATTATCCACATTCCTGGCAAAAATAATACCTTCAGTGATTTGCTATCAAGATTGAACTACAACCCACAAATTCCTGAAAATATTGAAAGGCCTAGAAATGAAGTCAAAATATTGACAATTGAAATTCCTTTAAGCAAAGAAATGATTAGAAAATTGAAAAATATGGCGGAAATTCAAAATGAGGATGCAAAATTATTTGAACTTAAAGAAAATGCACCATTGATTGAGGAGGCAAAGAAAGAAATTATAGCAATTCGAGATGGTACATTATACAAGAAGCATGGAAAAGAAATGCCTAGTTGGAAGGTAATGGTTCCGAAAAGCATGGAAAAGGAACTAATTAAGAATTTTCATGAAGGGTTAGCACACTCAGGGACGGACCGAACAACTTCTATGATTTTAGAGAATTTATACATATCCAAATTGCGTCAGAAAGTTCGGAAAGTTATATCGTGCTGCAACCTGTGTCAGAAGGCAAAGCAAATAAATGCAGCATATGCATTTGAAACTAATTCGGTTATAAGGGATAAGCCGAGATGTGTAATTAGTATTGATATTCATGGTCCGATGCCTCCAAGTCAATTTGGAAACAAATATATATTTGTCTGTTATGATATATCCAGCAAATATGTAAGAATTTACCCTTTGAGAAAACCTACAGGTTTAGCATGTTTGAATAGACTACTTAAGTCATATGTGATAGAAGAAGGACCTATTCAATCTGTATTGAGCGACAATGCTTCGTACTTCACAGGAAAAAAAATTATGGATGGACTGAAAGAAAATGGCATTAAACAATATTTTTCGTCAAGATACAGACCGAACTCCAACCCAGTGGAGAGGGAAATTAAGGAATTTCAAATTATTTAAGAGTGTTATGTTATCGAAAACACACCCAATGGTATGGATACGTGAACTTCGTTCAGAATCTACTAAATGAAACCGTAAACAATGTGACAGGATACAAACCATGTGAACTTAAGTTAGGAAAGAAGATCAATACAATGTGTAAAAAAATTCCAGAAGCCATTCCAGATGCGCATTCGATACCACCAACAGAAGAAGAGATGTTCCAAAAAGGAATTCGAGAGGATGAAGAAAAAGGCCATAAAAAGAAAAATTAAACATGAAGAAAAGAAGAGAAAGGAATGGAGGATCAAAATAGGAGATTTAGTTTTGGTTAAAACCAAGAAATTGTCAGATAAAGTAAATAAACTTTATTGGCGAATGTTTCTCAAATACCATGGACCATATGAAGTTGTTGAAGTATATGGAACTAATACATATGAGTTATGTAATCCAACAACTCGAAAAAGCATAGGAAAGTTCCATATTGAGATGCTTAAACCATACAACCATGAAGATCATGGTGAAATAAAAGACAAAGATGATAAATAGTAAATGCTGGATAGTTAAAGGCGAAATGCAGAGCAATGTATTGGAACGTAAGAGGGTTAAATAAAAATGTACGTCATGTGAAAGGAGAAATAAATTGTGGTCATGACTAAATGTTTGAGAGGAAAATAACATTTTATTAATAACTGAACATGTGAAATAAAGCATGATGTTATATTAAAGTAAAGTACATAAATACTATTACAAGAGTATTGTTAAGATAAAGTACAAAATAACAAAAAATGGGTAAAAATAATTAAAACAAATATTTATTTAATAAATAGAACATGTGAAACAGTGCCTAGATTTAAGAGATGTAAATATTTGTGTAGAGGGTAAATATTTTGGTAAATATGTGTAATAATTACAAAAATCTTAAATGTATAAATTTTTGTCAACAACTTAAAGTAAACAATTTGGTAACAGTAAATAAATAATTTAGGGTAAAGTATTTGCTATAAAAAATTTTGTGATGTCAGATTAATATCTAAATTAATTAAACCAGAGCCAGTAAGTAGTGGCGAGATAAAAAAAAAAATATGTCGTGTGTTAAATGCGTGTGAAGTGTTTAGTGAAAGTGATAGCGTGTGTTCCAAGATTTAGGAGACTAAAAACACAATTATAAAATTTCCAGACAAGTTATAAATATTTATAATTATGTTTCTAGTGGGGCATATGATACGGTAATTTGTATCACAAATTACTCAGACGTAAATAATGATTGTAATATGAATATGTATTTTTATGTGACATTGATTTCAGAGGTTTATTAATTGTAATTATTATTGGTAAATAATAATATACGGCTTTACTGAAACTGTCAATAATAACGCAATAATGCAGCGATGGGGTGAGTTGTTTATCGTTATTGGGAACCAGGAAGTTATGTAATGTTTCGCGCCTTTTCGGTAGAAGTTTCAGTAAAGCCGTATATTATTATTTACCAATAATAATTACAATTAATAAACCTCTGAAATCAATGTCACATAAAAATACATATTCATATTACAATCATTATTTACGTCTGAGTAATTTGTGATACAAATTACCAAACATTTCCTAAAGCATATGTATTCGTGGTTTTCATTGGATATTAAAATAGACGCTAATGTTGGCGCGTTTTATTAGCCAATAGCAGTTCATTTATAATCTTTAGGCATGTCGAGGAGTGGGAGTATATAAGCCAGGTCCGAGGTAAATTGCCCCGCAGTTCAACAAAATTCTCAATACCTTGCACGTCGGTCGCCCAGTTCATCAAAATTTCGTGTACACTACACGTCGTCAGTAAGTCCTTCATTTCGTCAAGTTACGCGCAGCAGAATTACGAGAATTATTATAAAGTTAATTCTACACAAAGTTGAAATACAGAGTTAAAAGTGATAAGTAAGAAGTTATTACAAACAGTTTCAGTTTGGCGAGTATCCAGATCAATATGTAAAAGTGTTTGTGAACGTGTTCGGCAATAAAAGTTATAAAACCAATTTCTTCATTAAGTATAATTTCTGGATAAAAGATTCCTTTCCGATTCACACCCTGCAAGAGATACAAGTTCTACCAAGATAAGATGATAGCTAGCCGGAGGACAATATACTAAACTTAAATTCTTTCGAACACTAATTCATGCAAATTGCTAACGCCAGAGGGAGCTACG
The DNA here is from genome assembly GCA_030765065.1 of Deroplatys truncata. Taxonomy (NCBI): domain Eukaryota; kingdom Metazoa; phylum Arthropoda; class Insecta; order Mantodea; family Mantidae; genus Deroplatys; species Deroplatys truncata. The sequence goes on along the minus strand of CM060988.1, from coordinate 5,818,122 downwards.
AACTAGACAAAGGAGTGACGTCACAAGATGGCAACGCGTGAAGCAAACACATACATAAACATCACAAGCATCAACATTATTTGTAATGTCGTTACAAATATTGCTTTTTGAGCGCTGCTGATTTTAACTTCTAGTTTGGAATATTGCTTATTAAGAGCTGTTGCTCTGAAATACTAGTATGGAATATTGCTTACTAAGAGCTGTTGCTCCCAAATACTAGTATGGAATATTGCTTATTAAGGGCTGTTGCTCCCAAATACTAGTAGAAATATTGCTTATTAAGGGTTGTTGCTCTCAAATACTAGTATGAAATATTGCTTACTAAGAGCTGTTGCTCCCAAATACTAGTATGGAATATTGCTTACTAAGAGCTGTTGCTCTGAAATACTAGTATGGAATATTGCTTACTAAGAGCTGTTGCTCCCAAATACTAGTATGGAATATTGCTTATTAAGGGCTGTTGCTCCCAAATACTAGTAGAAATATTGCTTATTAAGGGCTGTTGCTCTCAAATACTAGTATGGAATATTGCTTACTAAGAGCTGTTGCTCCCAAATACTAGTATGGAATATTGCTTACTAAGAGCTGTTGCTCTGAAATACTAGTATGGAATATTGCTTATTAAGGGCTGTTGCTCCCAAATACTAGTAGAAATATTGCTTATTAAGGGCTGTTGCTCTCAAATACTAGTATGGAATATTGCTTACTAAGAGCTGTTGCTCTGAAATACTAGTATGGAATATTGCTTACTAAGAGCTGTTGCTCCCAAATACTAGTATGGAATATTGCTTATTAAGGGCTGTTGCTCCCAAATACTAGTAGAAATATTGCTTATTAAGGGCTGTTGCTCTCAAATACTAGTATGGAATATTGCTTACTAAGAGCTGTTGCTCCCAAATACTAGTATGGAATATTGCTTACTAAGAGCTGTTGCTCTGAAATACTAGTATGGAATATTGCTTACTAAGAGCTGTTGCTCCCAAATACTAGTATGGAATATTGCTTATTAAGGGCTGTTGCTCCCAAATACTAGTAGAAATATTGCTTATTAAGGGCTGTTGCTCTCAAATACTAGTATGGAATATTGCTTACTAAGAGCTGTTGCTCCCAAATACTAGTATGGAATATTGCTTACTAAGAGCTGTTGCTCTGAAATACTAGTATGGAATATTGCTTACTAAGAGCTGTTGCTCCCAAATACTAGTATGGAATATTGCTTATTAAGGGCTGTTGCTCTCAAATACTACTAGAAATATTGCTTATTAAGGGCTGTTGCTCCTAAATACTATAGGAAATACTGTTTATAACTTTTAAGACTTTATTTTAAGTGAATAATGTTAAATACTGAAGCTAACGAGGATATGTTTCTTGATATTATGCACATAGTTTGGAAAACTAGTTTTTTCACGTGTATAGGATATGACACTAAATATATTTTTTTATGGGCATGCATATTTATTATTACGTTTTCGGACTCTGCTCAGAATTCTATGTATGAATATTAATTTTGATTTTTATAATTACGACTCAATGATCGTTGTTTTGCTTTATTTACGATGTTACTCATGTGATTGTTTTATTAATGTATTTGTTAGATAACCACCGATATTTAGACATCCTTTTTGGTATCCTTTGGTATTGGTATTTGGTAGGGGTTGGCATCCTTAATTTCACAACAAATGTTCAAAGTGAACACTGTTAACTGCCAAACAATGGCCCATACTGTCACGGAAATTGTCTAATGCCTTTTGCACTGTTTTTAGTCTAATCAGACACATCTCGTCTCTGATCTTTTGTTTTAGATCTAATAAATTGTTTGGTCTATTGCGGTACTCTTTGGATTTCAATTAGCCCCATAAATAAATGATGCCGTTTTGCAACAGTTGGAGATAAATATCGAAATTTAAGTTTCCCTCTATAAAAATGGTCAAATTTTGTTATTACCAAACAAATCTGGCCATACATTAACTTTCTATAGTTGTTGAGTGTGCTGTTGGACCATCCAATGTGGGTTTTCCGGAGACCAATAATGGCAATTATGACGTACACTGTACCATTAAGAGGGAAAGTGCTCTTCTTGAAATTATGATGTGTCTTACAAACTCTAAACTTTTTTTTTGGCAGCTCTATTTCACTAATTTCATTAAATTGCAAACAGAAGCTTGACTACATTGTAACCCCTTGTCAGTTAACTTGTGGATGTGTGTGGATCTTCTTGGACAGATAATAACAAATTGAGAGCATTTTCTTCACTCGTAGCACATTTTGGTCCTCCTAATTTAGTCTTATTCTCCACACCTCCTGTGTCGTTTTACTTCTTTGCAAGTTTTGACACCGTGGACTGAGTTACGTTTGTTTGTATTGAACTCATTAAATAAATCACACATCTCTTTTAGTACCTTTCCTATCGTCATAACCAATCATCATGATTCTTGTATTATTTCCCTTTCAGTGAGATTAGCCGTGATATGTGTGTAAAATTTCAATGAAGAATTATTTATTTGAAAATAAATAAACCCATTGTTGTGTAGTTGCTAGGCCTTTTTTGATTCTCAAATGATTACAAGCTTAGAGGATAAACGTGATTAAGTATGTTAAATAAAATTTCAATACCCTATAAATTCTCAAGTGTTTATTTTAGAAAAAAATGTTTTAAACAAAAGTTTCTTAATTTATTAAGGACTAATATCAGAAGACCTCAAACTTATACCATGATTCCATTTACAATTCTGAAGTTCACCCCTTTGCCCCACTTGGGGCCCACTGGGACGCTGCCCCTTATGCTGTTTGGATGGTCCTTACCTTCCATGAGAATAAAAAATTTCAGTACTTAACGTAATTGATCAATTTAGAGGTTATAGCCACACTTTTGTTCACCCTGTATAACGAAATGTGTGATGTGGTTATTTGTGCAAAAGTTTAAAATGAAGTAGATATAATAATAATTTTTTGTGAGACTAGTTTGTATACCCACTAATAAACGATAGAGGGTAGAGAAAGTCATGTGACTGTATCACATCAGATTTTTTTCTGCTGGTCATGCAAAGAGAATGGAATTTCAAAGTCATCACATAAAGACCAGCTCAGGTCTACTGTATTACCCTATTCCCATTGTACCTACAAAATCATTTCTTCAAATGTTTATTTCGATTAACATGAATTAGGTAGAGAATAACATTTTGTAACTATGAAGACAAACGATAGTGGGTATACAACGTGATGATGCAAGGAGCGTGGAATTTCAAAGTCGTCACACAGCGACCTGCGTCTATCATTCAGCCTACTGTATAACTGCAAGGAACGTGTAAATGTGTAGTGGAAGTTTATCTCGATTAACAAGAAGTAGGCAGAAGAATAGCTTGTAGAAGAGTGAGTAGAGAAGGTCGTGTGTGAATGTGACATTAGATATTTTTGGGGGACTAAATAATTGTAGCAGCAGTACCGAGTGGGATGGCTCGGTTACGTCTGTGGCCCGCATTCGGGAGGTCCCATTATCGATCCCCGGCGACTGCCCACTCTGGCCCACGGGCTTTTCGTAGTTTCCCCGGGTCGTCAGGCGAATACTGGGGTGGTTCATCTTCTACCACGACTCTCCTTTCTCTCATTTCCTGTATCTTCCTCGTCATCTGTTTAAGGGTTGTAGGACCAGGCGACGGTATTCGGGGTGTTGCGGCTGGGCGGTGACTTACGCTCTCTAAAGGTTTCTTCCCTGGTGTCGCTGCGGTACCGCACAGTTAGGTCTCTCCTTATTGTGGGGCTCCGCCCCGCGGTACCCTGGAGGTTGGTGGCTTGTGGACAGGGACCGTGCGGCGTCGAATGCATTCTGTCTGGAAACGTTAGAGACCCGTCTATTCTTGCGTCCGTTGACATCCGGATCTGGTCGCAATTCAGGTCTCTCCCCTCATCCTTCCTTCCCAGAGGTCACGTTGAAAGCAAAAATGGCTATTGACCGATTTGCGGTGCTCTGTCCGTGATACGTGTTGTAAAATTGTAAAAGTAGAAATAGCAGTAGTAGCAATAATAGTAATAGTAGTAGTGGTAGTAGTAGTGGTGATTGTAGTACTAGTAGTAGTGGTGGTTGTAGTAATAGTAGTGGTAGTATTAACAGTAGTAGTGATAGTAGTAGTGGTAATAGTAGTTGTAGTTGTAGTAGTAGTAGTGGTGGTTGTAATAGTAGTAGTAGTAGTAGTAGTAGTAGTAGTAGTAGTAGTAGTAGTAGTTGTAGTGGTAGTAGTAATAAGTTCTAAGGACGCAAAAATACAACGGTCATTAGCTCTGTAGATATTTATGGCTTATAATAATTATTCTTTCACATTGGCCGTCTAAGCTTAAACAACTGAATTAGGTTTTAAAACTCGTCGCTACCACTGGAATCGAACCACGATCTTTTACTTCTGTGCCAGCTCTACAGCTTTTTTTTCAATAATGTTTAACGCTACTATATATGGCACCACAGACGGTAGGCTGATGATGCATACATGAAATGCAGGAAATTTAACAAGAAAATGTTCCAGGCCCATGTTTAGGGTACCTCCCCGGCATTTGGCACTTATGGGGACTGAGGAAAACCTGAAAAAAGTTGTAGTCAGGGAGAGCAGTGCTGGCGGGATTTGAATCACAGCTCTCCCGTTCACGAGTCTGTGCCTTAACGACCTCGCCTTCCCCTGGCGTTAACCCTAACGCTGAACTACTTCTCTTTCTAATTATAAACTACTTAACTCCCTGTTTAGTGATCCTAAAGCAGCATAAAATTGCAAACCAAAAGAACGACGAATTTAGGAAGTCCCTTAAAAAGATCGAGAAGCGGAACAGGCGCTTTGCCTTGGCAGGAAGCGGTGGGTGGTGGAGGAGATGAAAAAAAAGAAGAGGAGAGAGTATTATGCTTGTTTGATTAGAGGATCTCATAGAACCAAAGCTCATCCCAACTAACTTCATTTTTTTTTCATTTTTATAAGGTTTGTTTTAAAGAATTAATTGCGGAACAACACCCAACTAGACTGTTTCTACCCACAAACCTCAGTTTTTGAAAGAAAGTTTACTCAAGTTGCAGCTACGAATAAAAGATGAGGTATCATAGCACTTATACTTCTTTGCATAGCATTGTCTGCTGAGGAGGTGAAGGCCAACTGCTGTAATCTGAGCTTTCCATGCTCCGGTAAATATCTTCGATATATCTCGATTAAATCGACAGTATTCCGCTTCAACAATGGTATGCGCCTGATTCGTGTCTCTGGAATGGTTCCTATTAATTTACAGTGCAATAATCGAATGCAGATCTTCAATTACGGTTTTATGCGTTGGAAGAGAGGGGGAGGTATTTAAACATTGAGTCACGCTATTCTGTGCTCAGTCTGTGTGTACTCTTGCAGCTCGCAATAGCAAAGTGTGGTCCGCGTGTTTGCTACCTTCAACATCAATACTACGGTAAATGTAACAACTTACATCTAAGTTCCATGGTGTCTTTATTTAGTGTCTCTTTGAAAATGTTCACTGCCTGAAGCAATTTTCTAGGCATGTTACGCTCAGTTTTCTATATTTTACAGAAAGCAGAAAGACACAGTTGTTCTGTTTCTGTCAAAATATACCCCAAATCCTACAACGTCTTAAAAGAATTTGTGTCGGAATATTAACATTAAGATACATGAAGAATTGGGGTTTGCAAAGTTAGCGATTAAAATGCATGTATGTCTAACGAAAAACAAAACTGTCATGCTTTGTTTTATTTTGTTTTTAATTTCAGGCATTTTCATAAAATATACCTTGTTTTATAAACGTGTTTACTAAAATCTATATGACCGAGTGTTAACTCAGATTTCAACGCATCCTCTTTAATTTTATTAGTCCTTCATTTGTTTAAATGCCGAGAAAATAATTATTCTTGGCCGCCTCTCTGGTGAAACTTCAATGTTCTGGCAAGCGAGCAATGTTCCCGTGTTCGATTGCCGGCTGTAGCGGTCCCTATTCTCCGCTGACTCCGAAGTGAGAATGTGTGTGTGTGTGTGTGTGTGTGTCATAGAAAAAATCTGATGTGTTACACTCACATGACTTTCTCTACTCTTGTACAATCTAATTTTACAAACGCCTATTCTCCATATGCTTCATGTTAATCGAGATATCGAGATGTCAATCTTATTGCTAATTTTCTTGTAGATGCAAGGGGAATATGGTAGCTTTTAAGCGATAGTCAAATATTTTAACACTGGTATGTGCTGCTATGTGCCGCATTCCATTCTCTTTGCATGTCCAGGACATAAAAAAAATGAATAACGCATTTGAGAAAAAGTATAAGTATAGGAAAATTTAAGGAAATAACAAGCAATATCTCGAAAACGGTTCACTCAACAAAAGAAATGTATATGACATAAGTTGTGTATTTTAACGCGATCTACATTATTTGTGTAGTAAAATTTTGTCTATCTCTTATGGTTTACCAGTTATGCAAAAGTCGTTCACAATGAAGAATACTTTTGGAGACATTCCCAGAAAATTCGAGATATACATTTCATTTCTCATGACATTATGTTAAACATATGATTTTTCATCAAAATCGTTAGAGCCATTTTTGAGAAAATTAAAATTTTCGAAAAATCTTCCATGTAAAGGGTAGTCTGGGGTGGGGGATTTTCTTGAAAACTTTCGTGTCGCATCTCTGGAAGATATTGAACCTAAATACCAAGTTTGGTGCTTATCCGACTGTTCGTTTTTGAGTTATGCTGTTCACAGACACACAGACACACACACACACACAGACACACACACACAGACACACACACACACGGACATGTTTCCAAAAATGCTTTTTTTGGTTTCAGGAGGTCTCAAAACATGTATTTCCGGCGAAATCTCGGTATCGAATTTTTGGGTGGAATGCAATACTTCCCCTACTTACTATACGTAGTAGAGAAAGTAAAAACGCATAAAACAGCATTAATAATCTACAGCTGATTCAGTTACAAATGTCAAAGCCTCCAATAGAAGGGGGGTACAGATGAAACAATAAACAAGTCTGATGTGTTGCATTCACATTACTTTCTCTGCTCACTGTTCTACAAATTATTCTTACTTTGCGATGGTTATTACTTATAATGTTTGTGTATTTGTGTTTACTTCACGCGTTGAAGCCATCTTGTGACGTCATTCATTTGTTCGGTTTGTAGCTCCATCTGGTGTTAGCAATTTGCGGCAGTATTAGTTTTTGTTTGAAAGAATTTTAAACTTTTATTTTTTATTTAATTCTGTTTCACTGTCCTCCGGCTAGCTATTATTTTATTTTGGGTCGAGCACTTCTCTTTATACAGGTTGTGTAAACGGAAAGGAATCTTTTATCCAAATATAACACTGATGAAGAAATTTGTTTTACACTTTTATTGTCGAACACGTTAACTATCACATTTATACATTGATCTTAACACTCGCCAAACTGAAACTGTTATAACAACTTCTTACTAATCACTTTTAATCCACGTACTTCAACCTTTTGTATAATTAACTTTACCATACTTGAGAATTTTCATAACTCTGTTACGCGTAACCTGCAAATTGATATCCGAAGTGTGCCGTACAAATACTTTCGACGAACTGACGGGAATGCGACATGTAGTGTACAAAGAATTTTGATGAACTGGCCGACTGAAGGACTTTACCTCTAACCTAGCTCTATTTATACTCCCACTCCCCGATATGCCTAAAGATTATAACTGAGCTGCAATTGGCTAATAAAACGCGCCAACATTAGCGTCTATTTTTATATCCAATGAAAATTATGAATACATATGCTCTAGGGAAACGTTCCAGAAGATTCTCAAGGAAAAACGCGCTAATATTACGTAACTTCCTCGTTTCCAATAATGATAAACAGCTCACCCCCTCGCTGCATTATTGCGCGCTATTATTGTCAGTTTCAGTAAGGCAGTATAAACTTACTTCCCAACAATAATTACAATCAATAAACATCTCAAATCAATGTCACATAAAAATGCATATTCATATTACAATCATTATTTACATTTAAGTAACTGCATCAACTTACTATCTACTTTTTGCTATTCTAGATAAACTTTCATTGCACATTTACACAATTTGTAGTAGATATAAGAAGCATACAGTAAGCTAAAGCGATAGTCAGGTTTTTAAAAAGCGTGTCGCTTTGAAATTCCATGCACTTTCGGACCACCAGAAAAAACGAATAGCGAACATAAAGTATTTTATAAATTCAAACCAATAACAAAAATATCTCGACAATGGTTAATACACACAAAAAATTGTAATGATTTAACAAGACCTACATTTTATGTCTATTAAGAAGTTGTCTATCTCTTACAGTTTACAAATTGTACAAAAGTCATTCAGAATGAAGAGGACTTCACAGGCTATTCGCAGAAAATTTAAGATATACATTTTGCTTGTCATGCAAATATCTTAAACATAACATTGTAATAAAAATCTTTGGAGTCATTTTGAGAAAATAATAAATTACGATAAATTGGCCATGTAAAGGGTAGTATGGGGTGAGGGATTTTCTTGAAACTTTCGTGTCGCATTTTTGGAAACGCTAAACTTGAATATTGCGTTTCTTATTTAAACGACTGTCCATGTTTGTATTATGCTGTTCACACACACACACACACACACACACACACACACACACACTCACACACACACACATGGACGTTTTAAATAAAATGACTTTTTAAGATTCAGGGGGCCTCAAAATGTGTATTTCCGGTGAAATCCCTATATGTAAGTTTTGGATGGAATACAATACTTCCTCTATGAGTAATTGGTACGTGGTAAAGAAACTATAAATTGTGGTTACATTTAGTGCAAATCATTCCAATGTTTAAATGAGGCTGCATTTTATTCTGAAACACGTATTTTAAAACAACATAATAATAAACTATTTTGTCAAATTGGAAACTGGATAATGTTTTGAATTTAAATTGCTTATCGATTGGATATTGAATAAAAGCTTATTCTATGAATTAATACAATTTTCACCTTTTTACTTTCTCTGCCCAAAAATTCGATGTCGATATTTCACCGAAAACACTTATTTAAGGCCCCAAAAGAAAAGCATTGTTAAAGGTGACATCTGTGTCTGAACTCTAAAATGAAATGCTCGATAAATACCAAACTTGGTGTTTAAGTTTAGTAACTTCCAAAACGCGACAAGAAGATTTTCAAGAAAAAAAAAAACTATCACAAACTACCCTTTACATGAAAAATTGTTCGACCTTTTTTTATTTTATAAAAATGGCTGTAACGATTTAGATTAAAATACCATACCTATATTTAACTTATTTACACTACAAATAAAATGTATGTCCTGAATGTTCTAGGAATAGCCTGTGAAGTCCTCTTCATTCGGAAGGAGTTTTATATATATTCGAACAAAAAATGATGTGTTCCACTCCCACGACATTCTCTACTCACTCCTCGACGTTACATAGAAAAGCTTTGCTTCTATGTACTCCTTGTTAATCGAAACAAACTTTCATTACACATTTCTTTGTAGGCATAAGTAAATTACAGTAGGCTAAAGCGATAGTCAGATTTTTAAAAAGTGGATCGCTAAGAAATGTCATGCATTGCCACGAGGAAAAAGAAAGAATAGCAATTAACCGCTTTGAAAAGTGTATCAGGTATTTGAAAATTCAAACCAATAAAAAAGAATAGCTACCGAGTGGGATGGCTCAGGCGGTAACGCTGTGACTCGCATTCGGGAGGTCTCGGGTTCAAATTTCGTGGGCTGGTCAATCTCATCTGATTCTCTTTGTGGATTCCCTCAGACGCCAAGGTAAATACTTAATTGGATATTTAATACCACGATCCAAAGTTCCAGCTCAAGTAGAACTAAAACAATAATAACAAATCTGATATGTTACACTCACATGACTTTCTCTACTCTTGTACAAACTATTTTTACAAACGCTTATTCTCCATATGCTTCATGTTAATCGAAACTCTATCTTATTGCTAATTTTCTTGTAGATGTAAGGGGAATATATATTTACAAGGGCAATATAGAAATACAGTAGCCTTTAAACATAGACATTACTCTTAATAGCTGGTTGCTATGTGTAGCACCATTCTCTTTACCACAGGTTAATACTCTTTGCATATCCAAGACAAAAAAATGAATAACGAATTCCCATTTGAGAAAAGTATTGGAAAATTTAAGAGAATAACAAGCAATATCTCGAAAATGCTTCATTCAACAACAAAAAATGTATATGACATAAGTTGTGTATTTTAACGCGATCTACATTTTTTGCGTAGTAAAATTTTGTCTATCTCTTATGGTTTACCAGTTATGCAAAAGTCGTTCACAATGAAGAATACTTTTGGAGACATTTCCAGAAAATTCAAGATATACATTTTATTTGTCATGAAAATATCTTAAACATATGATATTTTAATCAGAATCGTTAGAGCCATTTTTGAGAAAATTAACATTTTCGAAAAATGTTCCATGTAAAGGGTAATCTGGGGTGGGGGATTTTCTTGAAAACCTTCGTGTCGCATCTCTGGAAGATACTGAACCTAAATACCAAGTTTGGTGTTTATCCGACTGTTCGTTTCTGAGTTATGCCTGTTCACAGACACACACACGGACATGTTTCCAAAAATGCTTTTTTTGGATTCAGGGGGTCTCAAAACATATATTTCCGGTGAAATCTCGGTATCGAATTTTTGGGTGGAATACAATACTTCCCATACGTAATAGAGAAAGTAAAAGAAATGAAAATAAATAGTAAAAGCGAATGCGCTGTCATCTATCCACAGATAATGAAAACAGGGAGACTGGATGTCACCCTAATGCCGTCTGCCCAGCAAGTGTAGAAAGAGAGATACAGATGCCTAGCGCTAAGGTCAGTGGACACGTGTCGAAGCTGCCATCTGCCCGTCACGGAAGCTGAGGTACTTGCCTAGCATAAGGCCTCTGTGAACACGTGACGAAGATGGTCTGGTGCAGGGATGAGACTAGAAGGCTAACTGTCTGCCACACACCGAGCCACAAGGTATACCTCCTAACAGATCCGTCGCGATATGACCACGCAGTGCCATAAAATAAATGGAGAGAAAAAATGTAATGTGTAACATTTAAATGACTTTCTCTACCATCTACCACTTATTAGTGCACATATAAATTATTCTTACGAGAGTTTATTTTCCCGTCTAGTTCATTTGAATCCAGATAAACTTTTCCGGAAATAACTACACTGCACATTTCGTAATAGATACAAAGGGAACAGTGATAGTCAAATGTTTAACAACTGGACGCTATATGTTGCCTTAAAATTCCATACTGTTTCCATGGCATCGCGAGAAACAGCTGAAAATCGACAGGACTTGTAAAGAATTACAAAGTATTGAATAATGCGAACCGTTAATCTCAGAAATGGCTGTGCCACAAACATGTTATTTGAAATAAAATGTGTTCTAAATATATCTGCATTACTTGTGTACATTTTCGTCTATCGCTTAACGTGCACTTATACAAGATTATACAAAATTCCTTCTGGATAAAGAGAGCTATTCCCAGAAAATTCAAGATATGGGTATATTTTATTTGACATATAAATACCTTTAATATGTGGTATTTTAATCAAAATCGTTAGAGTCCTTTTTCAGAACATCAAAAAATTCGAAGAATGTTCCATGTAAAGGGTATTTTGAGGTGGGGGATTATCTTGAAAATATTCGTGTCACATCACTAGAAGGTACTGAACATACCGAGTTTGGTATTTATACGACATTTCGTCTTTGAGTTATGCTGTACACAGACACACATACCGGACATTTTTCTAAAAATGCCTATTTTATTCACGGGGCCTTAAAACATATTTCCGGTTAAATCCCGGTATCGAATTTTTGGGTGGAATGCCATACCTTCTCTACCTATTATGTACTAGTGGAGAATGTAAAAAAGACTGTCTCAGAAATGGAATAACGCCACAAGAATGTTTCACATAAATTGTGTGTGTTAACGAGTACTTAGGCCTGGAACGTTTCCTTTCCCATCTCATTGCGTTTATCCTTAGTGTCCACTGTTTGTGATAACTGTGTTAAATTCATTTTAGAAAAACAAAAGTTTTAATTAAAGTTGCTTAGTTTGTTGGAGGGAACCAGAATATAAAATGTATCATGATTCTGTTTAAAATTCTGAGCTTGAGCCCCCTGTGTCCCATAAGGGGCTCTTTGGAAATATTTTCATATCACAACTTCGAAGCCCCCTGCGTTAATAAGATTTGGAACTTTTTGTGTTTGGTGTTTTCTGTTCATTTAAGAGATATTCGCCTGTAACACTTTATGTGGGCCACCCTGTATAACTGGTAAACCATAAAAGATGTGTATGAAAAAAAGAAATTTGATTTGTTACATTCACATTACTTTCTCTACCCAAACTCCTTAGGAAAGCTTATTTTGATCGAGATAAACCTTTGCACAGTGTTTAATTACACATTTAGTTGTGGGATGGCTCAGGCGGAAACGTCTGTGGCCCGCATTCAGGAGGTCCTGGGATCGATCCCCGGCGACCATGGGCTTTTCTGGGAGGTCAGACGAATGTAGGAGTGGTTTCTTTCAGACACCGAATTTCCTGTCCCTCCATTCTTCATTTCCTTCATCCCGTTGGTCTCTTTCAAGGTCGGAAGTGTCGATGGTTTCTTTTTATTTTATTTATGGACGCTCTTTAACTGCTGTGGTCTTTATATTGGGTGTGAAGGACCGATAATTTTGCTCAGAGGCCTCTTTATCAGGCTCGAGGTTCTTTTACGTACTGTAAATCTATGACGATGGTGTTTCGGTGCAGCGTTTCAGGGGAAAACGTTGCTCTTTGTAACTCTTTCCGTCCCTCGGATTTCGGCTGGCTGCCGGGGAGTCCGAATCCTCTTGAGGGGCATGGACCCCCTCTGTGTGGGGCGGGGTCCCGGTCTGCCTGTTCGTCTGCCAGGGTGTCTATATCTGGAAACTTAGGGACTCTGTAATTGCTGTACCATCGCTCCCTCTTCCTCATCCTTCCTCCCAGGGACGCCTCCTCGTGGCGTAGGTACAATATCTCCTCTGGATAGGTGCCGAGACGCTTCCGTAAATGAAGATGTAGATATAAGGGAAATACAGAAAACCGAATGAATAGTTAGATGTTTAAAAGCCGGTCGCTATATGTTGGTCTTGAAATTCCATACTCTTTACATGGCATCGCGAGAAACAACTGAATGTTTTTGAGAAAAAAAATCAATATTAACGCATATCTCCGAAATTGCGGCTGTCACAAAAAACATTATTTGAAATAAACTGTGCGTTTTAAAGAGATATACACTTTGTTGTGTAGTAAACTTTTGTTTATCTGTTCTTTCCAAACAAGGAGAACTGCGCAGGCTATTCCCACAAAATTCAATATACACATTTTATTTGTCATACAATATTTATATCAATAACGTTAGAACTGTTTTTACGAAAATCAAAAATATTTACTTTTTTTAATATTAAAGGGTAGTTTGAGTGAGGGGGCTTATCTTGATAAATCTTCGTATCGCAGCTTTGTAAGATGCTGAACTGAAATGCCAAGTTTGATATTTATCTCACATTTTGTTTTTTGAGTTATACTGTTCACAGTCTCATATACGTCACGGGTGGCCGAAGTCATTAAAGACACGGTCTCGTGAACAACGAGAGGTAGGTGGTTCAATCAAACTGTCCTCCCTCACTGTCCTCAACTGGCAAATGCCGGGGGCGCTTGGACGTTTCCTTCCCTAACTTCCTTTCCCAAATATAAGGGGCGCAGCCTAACTCACGTTACTAAAAAATAAAGATGCCGCATATCAAGGCGGTCAACGTTCTACGAGAGTTGGCCAACAATTTATTTTGCAGTGAAAAACATTTTTGAGAAATGTACAAATTTAGGTGCGAGTTACTTGAAGTTTACCGCGTGTTTATGCAAAGTTTCAGTTTCTTCCGACAGATAGCATAGGTGTAGGAATGTTTTAAAATGGCGTCTGTAAGTGTCAGCCGTCACAAACAACGTGCTGTGATAGAATTTTTCGTGATAGGGAAAGAAACAGTGGGGAATATTCATAAACGTTTGTGCAAAGTCTACGGAACATCTACAGTCGATAGGAGTAGACATGTTGCAGCAGGCTGATGTCATTAGAGGTGTTCGACGCATTACGACTCGGCAATTGGCACTGAAGCTGTCGGTAAGTAGAGGAAGTGTGGATGCGATTATCAATGCACTCGGATACAGAAAAGTGTGTGCAAGATGGGTGCCTCGGTGTCTTACTGTCGATCACAAATCCCAAAGAAAAGAAATTGCGTCCGATTTGTTGCAACGCTTTGAAGCTGACGGGGAGGCCTTCTTGTCCCAGATTGTGACAGGTGAAGAAACGTGGGTGCATCACTTTGAGCCTGAGACAAAAAGACAATCGAAGGAGTGACGCCATGTTGACTTTCCACAGAAGAAAAAATTCAAAACAGTTCCTTCAGCCGGAAAAGTCATGATCATAGTGTTCTGGGATTCTGAGGGCTCAATTCTCATTGATGTGATGCCAAAAGGCACCAGCATTAATTCAGAAAGTTACGTCAAAACATTGGACAAACTTAAGCAGCGCTTCCGGCGACTGCAGCGCCATGTCAACCCAGGGGAGGTTTTCATTCAGCACGATAACGCTCGTCCTCACACAAGTTTGAGGACTTCTGCTCACATTGCCAAACAGGGGCGGACAGTGGTACCCCATCCCCCCTATACTCCCGATTTGGCTCCCTCAGATTTCCACTTGTTGAGCCGCTGAAGAATGCCATTCGTGGAAGACATTTCGAAGACGACGACGACGACGAAGTGATCCACGCAGTGAAAACCTGGTTCTGCTGTCAGAGTAAAGATTTTTACCGACAGGGAATACATGCCCTCGTGTCTCGCTGGAGAAAGGCCGTTGAACTTGAAAGCGATTGTGTAGAAAAATAAAGTGAACAGACAAAATATTAATCTTTCATGTATGTAAATTTCAATTTTGTGGAATAAATACTTTTGGAGAACAAAAATATGGGACATTATTTATTGGGCAACCCTCGTAGCTTGAGTCACCAGATATATAACCAGAGAAATCACCAGACAACCTGTTTACAAAAGACGCACTGTTTCGGTCTTTTGCTAGTATCATGAATGATTGTCATACACTGCTCTGTAATATTCTGTTCTTTGGTACAAACGTTTGGTATCACCTTCCTTCCCCGCCATAATCGTTGACCTGGATGGTCCCTTAAGTGTTAAATTAAGCACTCAACTGTGCTAAAACATAATTTATGTAACATGTGTATCTTATCAAATGTTGCAAATGATTGTACTGTAACAATATGAAGAACAACGACTTATAGAGGTTTTAATATGATTTCGGCGTATCTACCTAATCTAAACAATTAAACTTCTTGATTTTATACTACGCAGATTGCCTTCCTCTAAAAATAAAACTTGACATAAATAGACAATGCTTACACCAAATATTTGCAAAAACAAATTATTCAAAATTCTAGTTAACTGCAAAGGTAAGACGTAATAATTAATAATAACCTAATAAGAATTAGTAATTAAATGCTCGTATAATTAGCGTAATTATTATAACTATAACTAATTTAACATAAATAGTAATATAATTAATATTGTAAACAGTACGTCAGTTGCTGACTAAATTCGCGGCGAGCAAAGTATAAAAACAGGCGCCAACGTAACAGTTACAACAGGTATAACTAACCATTCCAATACATTAACAGGTGCGTGTTTGTGGAGGAGTTGCCGGTTATGAAGAACATAACAACCCAAATGTCACCAGATCTTAGTGACTTTCGCATGAGTTTCTCTATTCACATGCCTTTGCAAAAGCAGTTTTATTCAACATTTCGTTATCCAATTTTTAGCGCCACTCGACGTGTCTCACTATTTCGTATAAACTTACAGGGATCTTATTGGTCCAAGTTTAACATAAATCGCGGCTTTTCCTAAATTTACCGTTAAGCTAGCTATCTCTCTCACTTGGCCACGGCGAATTATCGAATAAAGCAACAAAGACTTTACACCCTCGTTGTATGAACAATGCCCCTGCGACCAGAGAGACGTTGTAAAACTAGATTTTCTGCCTTCGAAGACACTGTTCCTGTAGCTAAAACATTTTGTCGTGGACAGTATTTTAACATTACGCTTAAATTATTTACATTAATCCATTTATAACTCTTCTAATGTTAGTAGCCTAGATACATACATAACGTTAAATCACCCTTCTTAAACTATACAAGCAGTATAAGAAAATGATATGTACATAGTATGATTTAACATCAATAAAAATTAATTAATAAATTATCTATAATTACAGTTCTCGGGCTCGGCCTAGAGTTGCCGTTTTATATTCCAAAAAGTTTAATTTTATGTGCCAATCAGATATATTAATTATAACGCATTTTAATCATAAACTAAGAACTATTGTTGAAAATGTAATTTTTGTAATGTAGTGGGTAGTTTGGACTATTGAGATACTGAACTTAAGTACCAACATTAGTATTTATCTGATTCTTCTTTTTGTGGATTGCTGTTCACAGATGTACACATACACACCTATGTTTATGTAAACATGCTTTTTTTATAGATTCAGGGCCTCAAAACATGAATTTCTAGTGAAACCTAACTATCGAATTTTTGGTTGGAATGGAATACTCAGTCTACCTATTAGGTACGTGTAGAAGGAGTAAAAAGCTTTCATAAGAATAGTTGGCAACTCATGCAAAAATTGTTCGTATGTGTGTGTGAGAGTAAGAGAGAGAGAGAGAGAGAGAGAGAGAGAGAGAGAGAGAGAGAGAGAGAGAGAGAGAGAACAGCATAACTACAAAAGAAACTTCGGATAAATACCAGACTTGATATTTAAGTTCGGTGGCTTCCAAAGTTGCGACACGAAGATTTTCAAGAAAATACCCCCCAAACTGCCCTTTACATGAAATGTTTTTCGTTGTTTTTTATTTTCTCAAAACGACTCTAACGATTTCTATCAAATAACATAGTTAAAATGTATATCCTGAATTTTCTGGAAATAGCCCGCCCGTGTACTCCTCTTTATTGTTTGTTTTTACTATAAACATATTATTTTTTGTGTTTTGTCTATCGGCAAACAATAAGAGACAGGAAAAACGTACTTCTCAGAAAATGTACATCTCTTTAAGATACACATTTTCTATCAAACGTTTTTGTAGCATCAGCCATTTCCGAAATATTCGTTATTGTTGGTTTGAATGTTTCAGTACTTCTTTTTTGAAGTGGTCATTATTTATTTCTCGCGAAGAGTATTGAATTTTAAGGGCAAAATATAACGATCCACTTTTAAACATTTGACTTTAATTGTTATGGCTTTCGGCATCTCCCTTGTGCATAGGAACAAGAAATGTTCATGAAAGTATTTCTGCAAACGCTTATGTCGATTAATATGAAGTAGATAGAAACGCAAGCTTTTGTAAGAATAGTTTGTAGAAGCTGCATAACAATAAATGTGGTGGGTAGAGAAAGTTATGTGATTGTTACAAATTCGATTTTTCTTGCATTTTAGAAATGACAATTAATACAAGGGGCGTTTCGTGTGTCACAGCACGGTATATACGTTTGAAAACCTGTGTCATAAGCAGGCCTCGGTTTTGGGTCACGGAATTAGCAGACTGAAGTTGGGAGCGAATGGGGTTGAGTTGAGGGGGGTGCGGTAGCACTTTCAACCTACAGGTGGTTCCTTAGCCAAGGTCACTGTGGACATTCATATTGCTGCTTGGCACCGGTTAATGCAGTCCCTTACCTATTCGAGATCCAGTGAGCAAAGAACTATAGTTTCATGGTATTTACATCTTCATTGATATTTTGTTAGTGTTAATTGCTCTCACATGAAACATGTCGAAGAATACGAGTACCAAGCGTTCCCTTCAGGATGCACTTATATAGAAGTTTGGAAAGGAACATTTCCTCATCAAAGGAAACAACACTGCATATTGCAAACGCTGCAAAAAATACATCTTGACAGACAGATCTCGATTCTTTCAAAAACACTGCAATAGCAAAATACATACAAAAAATGTTAAATTCAACAATCTACAGAGATCTTCAACGTCACAATCAAAACAGAAAATCAGAAAGAATTTTATAGATTTGTGTAGGATGTTGGCACATGCCAACTTCCATTTCAACAAGATCGAAAATAAATATATTAAACATTTTCTAGAAAAAGATATGGGTTCGTAATTGCAATGCTTCGAAAACTGAATGAGTCAAAATCAGACTCTGTTATTGCAAGTATGAACACCAAATTAAAAAATCCCTTTTGGCTTTGCAGATATGTGTGCCATTAAGGACGTTTTATTGCACTCAAACAATGGATACAAATCCACAAAATTTGATTTGTGTGATATCCCATTCTTTCGTTATGCACCTGTCACATCATGTGACGAAGAAAGAAGTTTTTCTAGCTATAAACTCATTTTAAGTGAAAATAGGAGAAGTTTTTATTTGATACATTATGTATGCACCTTGTAATTCGCTGCAATGACGTGTAAAGAAGTGTATTGTATTCATTTGCATTATTTGGGTTATTACTTTATGTATTTATTTATTTTAAATATTTATGTACATGGTGAAATGAAGTTGTGAAGAAATCTATGTTGTGATATGTATATTGTTTGCACTTTTTTTTCTGTCATGGAAAATGACAATTTCAGAATGTTAAAACAGTCGTGCAAAACTCTTATGTTAGGCTATTAGTTTCCGTATTCGATACGCACTGCAAAATGTGACGTTTATTTTGTGCCCTACTGTGAGTATATGTTTACATGTTGAGGCAAGAGCTGCCTGCACGCGTTACCTGCCATTCCACTCGAACTAAACAACACAGTGGTTCGTGTGCTCCTAACTTCATGCGTCTCGGAACCCTACAACGAGGCCTGATCATAAGCTACAGCTGTGGCTGGTTAACAGGACATAATAGTATATTATGCAACAAGACTATAATTGCAGTAATTAAGACACGAGTATGTTTATGAAAGGAGCGGTAGCGAGCTCATGTGAGTGTCTTACTTACCATTATAGTCAAGTCGCTTTATCTCACTATAATTTCAAAACTTTGAGTTTTTACGAAAGGATCTTACCTTGTTAATTGTGTGTAATTAAATGCTGACGAATTGCAGCACCTTGAGCATGTTTGCGAGTAGTGCAACAGATGGCAGCACTATTGAGTACACTCTGTAGATACTGGTTGAGTTTTTTGCAGATAGTGCGATAGCAATACATGTTGAAGCAAATGAAATGAACTCAATTTGTTAGAATATTAAAATTACAATGAACAAAATTTATTTTATTTTAAATGCACATATTTCATTGTTTATTCAGGGAATGAGTACCAGTGGATTGCTGCTTTGAAGGTGTTATAAGGTATGGGCGATAGGGGAGCTGCGCGCACCGCCGAGTAACATCATAATGAGTCGCTGAAGTATTATGGATGCCATAACAGTTCTTTTTACGTCACATATAACCAGCATATTATAGTGTGGTCGACCAAATGGCAGAGTTTATGCAAATCTATCATTGTAAACATGTTACTGTATTCCATATCATGCATCATTGGTCATTTATGGCACGTGTGTCAACAATAGCAATGATAATACCGGTATTCCAAGTTGCTGTGAACTATAGAGAGATGATGAAACCATTTTGTGATATTCTTTTCTCTAAGTAACGAAGATGCGAAAACATCTGTACATACATTAAAAATAGAATAATTAAGATATCAATTTATAATTATTTACCTTGCTCTGCTGTTAATAGGCTACATCACAGTCCGCAACTTCTGTTCACTTCTCACAGAAAGGGAAAGCAAGCAAATGGTTGTCTTTCTTATCGGTTCAACACACCAGGTAATAAAAAATGAAATGCAGGGAGAGAACCTAACGTTTCATTTACGAACATACGAAGACGCTCCCACTTATTTCATGATTTATGTCGTACAGTTATGTAATGCTAAGATTGCGTAAAGTGTTGTATTAAACTCGTGGATATCCTTAAAACCATACTCGTGAAAATTGTTGCACGATCGACAGTGTGTGCTACAAACATTCACTAGTGCCGTACTCATCAATATTACCCACTTGCTGCATCAATTATTATTGTGGTATTACTGCAGTGCTCACACGTAAATACTGAAGGTTTCCTGGAGGCAATACACAGAATCATTGGGTGGTAGTGCGCGCAACATATTTCTCTATACTTGTACAGCTCTCGCTGCACATTCCGTAAAGGACTCTTTAAAATGGACACACATTATTGCAAATAATAAAACAATTATTTATTTCGCCTGTCTCCTGTCGTAAACCACAATAACAACCGAAATAAATGTGCTGCTAGCATTACGAAGTGCGTTAAAATGACCTTCAGATGCATATAATGGATTTCCACTGTTGCAGCTACGACACAGTATCGGAAGATATACCCGAGGTGTGAAACAATCCTCGTTTACCATAATTCGAAGTAATGTTAACATTGTTTAATGTTAAATTTTACACAATAGTTTTGTGTTTGTTTCTAATTGTATTAAGGATAGCATACGGTAAGACTAGTTAACGGAGAGGACACCTAGCACCTCAAGACCCAATGGATCTTTTGTGCGTACACCCCCAGGAGGAATGGATGAGGTGAGGGAACCGCAGGAGACGTATGTGCTGCAGAGCGAGGCCGGTGCAGCGCAGAGTTCCCTAACAGTTTCAGCCTTGCCCATCCGGCCACGTAGGGTCGCTCGGAGAGCCCCTCTAGTGGGACCGGTAAATACGACCCAGCACTGGAGGTTCGACAGGCTTTCCTCTAACAGGGCGGAGAAGTTCCAAATCGCAAGCCTCTGCGCCTTCTGCCCGACACCGACCGAACCACAACCCCGGAGTCAACCTGAAACATGAAAGGAAAATGAAATTAGTGGAAATGGAGGAGAGAGGAAATCCGTGGTAGAATATACCACTCCAACATTCGGCTATGTCAACCAGGGAAAACCACGAAAAACCCGTGGTCAGAGTGTGCTCGAATACGAGCTTACACGTTACCGCGGAGTCATCTCGCTCGGTTAATTGTATTATTTAGTAATTAACGAAAAACACCTTAATTAATGGTATTTACTTTCCCCTATAATATCAAGCAACCTTCTTAAAGACATTTCTTTCTACAACGCTTAGTTTTGGAGATGTTGTACAGTCTCAACTTAAATGGTATATGTATGTATGTGTATATATACACACATACACACTGCCGTTTGTGAAAATTGTAACACCAAAAAGGAAACCCATGAACTCAATGAATTTAATACCACAGGTTGCGTACATGACAAGTAACAAATGATAAACTTTTCAAATCTATACATGACCTTTGAGCCCTAATATTTAGTATTTGGTGTGACCTTCATGCGCTGCAATTAGAGCTGCTATACACCGTGGCATTGAATCAAAAAGGTTCTGAATAAGTTCCTGAGGGATTTCCCTCCACGCAGTTTGTATTCGAGCCCACAAATCCATGACACTGGTTATTGGAGGACCGTGACGCGCCATGTGCCGACCAACCATATCCCAGACATGTTCGATGGGCGACATGTCAGGCGAAGGTGCAGGCCAGGGAAGCAATGGTACCCGTCGCTCTTCGAAGAAGGCTTGTACATTCCTCGCACTATGTGGCGGGGCATTGTCCTGTTGAAATGTGGCCTGTGGAGATGTCTGAAACAGGGGAAGTATTTCAGGCTCTACAACAACCGTTAGGTACCGGTTGCTGTTCAAAGTGCCCTCAATTCGTAGGAGGCGAGATCGGTTGTTGTAACCAGTGGCGCCCCAAACCACCACACCTGGTGTTTGTGTCCGCTATGCCGCTCTACAATGCAGCCCTCCAGGTTGCACTCACCACGGTACTGCCGGACACGTATGCGGCCATCACTGTAGGACAGGTTGAAGCGGGACTCGTCCGAAAAGACTACATTTTGCCACTCAGCACCCCAGTGACGGTGTTCACGTGCCCATTGCAGTCGGAGGAGCTTGTGGTTTCTGAACAATGGAAGCCAACGTAATGGTATGCATGCAATCAGTCCAACCTGCAGCAGACGGCGAAGAACCGTTGATGCAGACAAGTTCATACCTGTTGCAGTGCTCCAGGGTCGAGCCAACACTGTGGATGAAGCGTACGGTCCGTTATGACCATGCGGACAAGATGAGGGTCATCCCGTGCAGTGGTCATGTTCCGTGGCCCAGCACCCGCTCTTCGCTGCGTACGACCTTCATCTATCCACTGCTTCCACACACGCATCACTGTCGTATCAGCATGCCCTGTACGAGCCGAAATGTCACGGTATGACAAACCCGCTTCCCGGAGACCGATCATTCTGCCCCGTTCGAACTCACTCACACACCGATATGGCTCCCTTTGACGTCGACGAGGCATACTGGCACTCACTTTATTGTTTCCACCTTGTTTGACAGCTCTGCACTGACTACACTGGGCGCAACACTGACCTTATCGGACCGACACGAGAGGGCTCTGCTCGGCCTCTCTGCAAACCTAATCATTTATTGCTTGCACACTCTTCTACACTTCCACCAAGTTTGGAGTTATCCGGGAAATTCTTTCTTGGTGTTGCAATTTTCACAAACGGGAGTGTATAAATGGACCTTTCTCTTTCTTTTTTCTCAGGGAATCTATTTCCGGTGAAATCTCGGTATCAAATTTTTGGGTGGAACACAACACTTCCTCTATTATAGGTAGGTGACAATTTTACTTTCTCTACTACGTATAGTAGCAGTAAGGAAGTATTGTATTCCACCCAAAAGTTCGATACCGAAATTTCACCGGAAATACACGTTTTGAGACCTCCTGGATAAAAAATAAAGTATTTTTAGAAAATGTTTCTGTGTCTGTATATATCTGTTTATGTATGTGTGTGTCTGTGAACATCATAACTCAAAAACGAAAAGTCGGAGAAAAACCAAACTTGGTATTTAAGTTCAATATCTTCCAAAGATACGAACAAAGATTTTCAAGAAAACCCTTCCTTCCGAAACTACGCTTTACATGGAAGATTTTTCGGAAGTTTTGATTTCCTAAACAATTGCTCTAATATTTTGATTAAAATACCATATATTAAAGATATTTCCATGACAAAACAATGTATATCTTAAATTTTCTGCGAATAGCCTGTGAAGTCCTCTTCATTCGGAAGGAACTTTATATAATCTTAACTGGTAAACGCTAAGCGATAGACGAAAACGTACTTCAAAAGAAATGTAGAGATCATTAAAGCACACAATTTGTTTTAGATGACTTTTTGGTGGCATCAGCCATTTACGAGATATCCGTAATTAATGGTTCGGACTGTTCAATACTTAGCCATTGTTTTAAAGTCCTCTCAACATTCAGTTGTTTCTCGCGATGTCATGGAAACAGTATGGAATTTTAAGGCCAGTATATAGCGTCCAGTTGTTAAACATTTGACTATCGCTTGTATCTATAACGAAATGTGTAATGTAGCTATTTCTGCACAGGTTTATTTAGATTTAAACAGAAAAATAAGCTTTAGTAAGAATAGCAGGCACACCCACCAATATACGATAGAGTGTATCACATCAGAATTGTTATTTATTGAATTGGGGGAGTAAACATTGGTTTAGCTGATCATGCGTTGCTACCGAGTATTTTGTGCAATACGCTAAGTGTGTTGTAATTCTTGTTTTTTCACCAAGCAAAATGTTTCAACGTGGTGTCGAATATCAGTATCATAAGAGCTCCTTTAAGAAATTATGCCCAGAGTTGTGTTAGTTATATTTAGGGCTCGGAAGTTGAAGATCTATAAATTTCCTAAAAGACCTTTAAATAGACCTAAAGATATCCTAAAAAGGACCTAAAGACAAGAAAAACGGACGTAAAAAGATGATCCAACTTATTTTGTAATTTCAGTTTGAATTGTATATTTAACGAATATAATGTTTCAAAAATACAAAATTATATATAGAATGAAAAAAACTACATGAAGAAATGTTTCTTCTGAATATAGCGAACCCTGATTGGATATCCTGGAGAAAGAAATTGAAATAAGTATAGCTAGCTTAACCACACAGGGTTATAGAAATTGGGATTTCGGAAACCTTACCCCAGTTGGCGTGTCATCTCCAGGATCGTCGGTTTTCTGACAGCACGTTACGAAACATTGAAAAACTTCTCTCCACATCAACGGAAGTCGTTGGTGCTTATTTGAAGCTAGTGAGATCTCGTGGAGAAAATTCCTCTTCAACAACACTCACATCACAATTTTCTCCTTTCAATATTTCACTTATCTTGCGCATGGCTTCATATCCCCGGTTTTCTTTCAAGCATTAGTTTCATCTTCTGGCTGACGGTTTTCCACCTTCACCTTCACATTGTTCCAATTGTTTTTGTACATCACTCACCTTTGAGAGCACTGAATGTTTTTCAAGGTAGTTTATGGCTGTCACTAAATGAGCAAAATTGCTGTTACTCTACGCCAGGCTGCCCTTCAGCTGAGGTTTAGCCCTTAGATCTTGCGACATGGCATCTTCTCTATCCAAGCTATCAATCACATCAAAATGAGTGCAGTAAAACATGCACCGTGTCAGCACTGGTTCTGGAGGTAGAGGTATGCCAGGGCCATTCTCGCGAAAATGTCGCACTCTAGATGGGGATTTTAAGAACACTTACTAACACTGGACTCAAGTATGTCGGATCTGGAAAACTTTTTCTCACTTCTTCGCTCACTCAATGTGCGATGCAGGTTACATGAACCAACTTTGGATAAAACGTTTTAATTGCCTTTGCTGCATCGGTGAGAAAACTCAGAACATTGTCGTGCTTTATTCCCTGTGGCCACAAGAGAAACAGGCTTTTGTCAAACAGCTGCCAAATAATTTGGTGATTCACTCTCTCTAGGATTTCCATTGCGAGGTGAAAGTTTGTCCTTTAACGTACCAACAATCACATTTGCAACGGAGCGACCGACTTCATCACTTGTTTCGTCAGTAGACACAAATATTGACTTATCTGCAACGCAGTCGCGGATTTCTTCAACCGTGTCTTCATAGCAGCATAGCAGGGTAGACTCGTCAGAAATGTTCCGATTAGTATACCGTTCTAGAAATGTTTTGAAGGATTCATTGCGTGTCTTTCCTAATAGAATATTAGCGCTAAGGCACTGCAGAAGTCTTTGTAAAACGGAGACGACTTAAAACATTCACTACCACTTTGTCCTAACAGAAGTTGCGAGGCCGGGGAGGCTACTCTCGCGTGTCTCTCACGCCCAATATGCCGTTGGAACCGCTTTTCCGCACTTACCTTTACCTCGCAATATTTACAGAGAAGAATACTTCCATCAGTGGAAAATACTCAGATGGAAGTTGCCGCAAAAATGAAGTTTTACTAGGCTTAGATTTAGGCATGTTTACGCTCCTGATTTCTTCCACAAACTCTGAAACTGCAGTCAAACATAAGATGTGAATACAATCAACCCCTGCTTTAGGCCATTGTCACGATGCTGGTCAAAAATAACGGGATATTGAGCGAGGTTGCACTAGTTTCTCGCAGGAAGTCACCCTCCCTGGAGCTAATGAAATGAATACAATAGAAACGGTCCTCTCAGTATACTGTTAGAGAAAAATACTTGCTGTTGCCAGTCTTAACAGTTCTGCATACAACTTTAGTGTGTAGGAACTGAGACTAGACTAGATTCTACTGGGCAGAAAAAAATGCAGTTGAAAGAGATAAAGTTACAAAAAAACCCGCTAAAGGCCCCCCCAAAAGGACCCGTAAGCCAAAAAAAGGTCAAAAAAGGCAAAAACGACAAATAAAACTCAACATTTTCTGGCTTACAATGACTCATAATGAAGATATTTTCTGCTGCTGGGCCTCGTCTGCGGACACTGAATAAAAAAAAGGATTTGTCCTCAACTTTGTAACCCTAGTTATATTACAGTATATCGCCAGGCATTCTGGGATATTTACAGGAAAACATCACCAAAAGATAAGAAACACAAAGGAACGGTAAATTTAATCCGTAAGCTCAATTGATTCCAGATCTAACAGTGCAAGTGCGCGCGCATACAAAACGCTTATTTAGGATACGACAGTTATGGAACCGAGCGGGATGGCGCAGGCGGTAAAGTCTGTGGCCCTCATTCGGGAGGTCCCGCGTTCAAATCCCGTGGGCCGACCAATCTGTCGCATTGGATATTTAATACAACGACCCATCTTAAGTCTAAAACAATAGTAAAATGAAAAATAAGAGGTAATATCGAATGCTATTGCCATCTATCTACAGACAATGTAAGCAGTTAGACTGGACGGCACCCTAATGCCATCTGCACGGCATGAAGCAGGGGTTACAGGGATGAGACCTTGAAGGCTAACTGTCCGACTTTCTGTGTGAGGGCGGCGGTTAGACTGGACGGCACCCTAATGCCATCTGCACGGCATGAAGCACGGATTACAGGGATGAGACCTAGAAGGCTAACTGTCCGCCTTTCTGTGCGAGGGCGGCGGTTAGACTGGACGGCACCCTAATGCCATCTGCACGGCACGAAGCAGGTGGTTACAGGGATGAGACCTAGAAGGCTAACTGTCCGCCTTTCTGTGCGAGGGCGGCGGTTAGACTGGACGGCACCCTAATGCCATCTGCACGGCATGAAGCAGGGGTTACAGGAATGAGACCTAGAAGGCTAACTGTCCGCCTTTCTGTGCGAGGGCGGCGGTTAGACTGGACGGCACCCTAATGCCATCTGCACGGCATGAAGCAGGGGTTACAGGAATGAGACCTAGAAGGCTAACTGTCCGCCTTTCTGTGCGAAGGTGGCGGTTGGACTGGACGGCACCCTAATTCCATCTGCACGGCACGAAGCAGGTGGTTACAGGGATGAGACCTAGAAGGCTAACTGTCCGCCTTTCTGTGCGAAGGTGGCGGTTGGACTGGACGGCACCCTAATTCCATCTGCACGGCACGAAGCAGGTGGTTACAGGGATGAGACCTAGAAGGCTAACTGTCCGCCTTTCTGTGCGAGGGCAGCGGTTAGACTGGACGGCACCCTAATGCCATCTGCACGGCATGAAGCACGGATTACAGGGATGAGACCTAGAAGGCTAACTGTCCGCCTTTCTGTGTGGGAGGGAGGCGGTTAGACTGGACGGCACCCTAATGCCATCTGCACGGCATGAAGCACGGATTACAGGGATGAGACCTAGAAGGCTAACTGTCCGCCTTTCTGTGTGGGAGGGAGGCGGTTAGACTGGACGGCACCCTAATGCCATCTGCACGGCATGAAGCACGGATTACAGGGATGAGACCTAGAAGGCTAACTGTCCGCCTTTCTGTGTGGGAGGGAGGCGGTTAGACTGGACGGCACCCTAATGCCATCTGCACGGCATGAAGCACGGATTACAGGGATGAGACCTAGAAGGCTAACTGTCCATCAGATATCGTTCAAAGAGATATATCAACCAACAGATCCGTCGCGATATGACCAAGGAGTTAAAGCGACGTAAAATAAAATAGAATAAAACGGAGGGGACACCTAGCACCTCGACTTTGTACGTACATCCCCGGGAGGAACGGGTGAGGTGAGGGAACGCAATTCGACAGAGTTCTAGGCTTGACCATCCGCCACTGGAGGGTTGCTCGGAAACATTCCTCTTGTGGAAACACGACCCAGCCGTGGAGGCTCGACAGGCTTCTCTCAAGACGCTGCGCCATCTGCCCGACACCGACCGAACCGAAGTCAATCTGAAACATGAAAGGGATATGAAACGAGAGGAAAGGGGGAGAAAGAAAATCCGTGGTAGAATACACCACTCCAGCATTCGTCTTTGCCAACCAGGAAAAACTCGTGGTCAGAGTGGGCAGTCGACGAGAATCGACGAAGCTCACACGTTACCACGGAGCCATCGCTTATTTACTTCGTGCATTTAATCTCTTGTTGTGTTTATCAAAACAAATAGCTTATGTTAGATTTGTTGCTGAATGTGATTTTCTCATTTTAATTTTACTTTGAATTATTTAAGCCAGATTTGATTGGTTTTTGCAGCAAGATGCCGGAGTATCGGAATTATGTCCGTGATATGCTGAGCAACTTCAGTGCGCAATACATCCGGCGCAGGCAACTGGAGAATACGCTGGGAGAACAACCTGGTAAGTATACAGCGTTATACCGTATCAACCACTTCACTGAGTTTCTTTATGATCTCAGCTATTCAATTTATTACAGACAACAATCATGCAGGTTGATATTTTCGGGAGTTTATTACTCATTTCAAAATAAATTTCTTCTTATTGTTATTTTTATAGACACCTTTGGAATACTTTGTTCCATTTAGCGTCTGATTATCAACCAGTTTTGCTTCTTTCACAACCTGAGATAGACAGGATTGATTTACAGTCTAACTTAGTAATATTTTATTTATTTAAATATTTAGATTATTTTTCTTTTATTCAATGATCCACCATTTTATTACGCTTCAGTCACATAAATTATATTTCTTTCTTTATTTCTTTTACCACTTCTTCCTGTTCTTATAAGTCTAAGTTTTTCTCTTCTTACAGAAACATATATTTTCGTTGTTAACGACGCCTTTTGTTTCATTTGTCCTGAATGGGTAAATGATTTCACTGAATATATTTTCACCTTTTAAAAACGTTAACTTCAATCATCAATAATCGTATCACCTCCAAGCATTGACACTTTATTTTTGCTTTTCTTAATAGTACTCACTGAAATAAAAATATATATTTTTGAATCCAAACATTTCTTATTTTTCCTCCTTGAGTACAAGCAATCTCGTAATTTTATGAAAGTCAACTTCTATTCTCTTAACCGAGCGGGATGGCTCAGGCGGCAAAATCTTGAAGCCGGAATTATAAAGGCAATAATTATCATAATAATCTGAGAACGATAGTGATATAACATAAGTAATAATATATTTAAAATCAGTGTATGTATGAAAAGGAGAAGCATTGTGAAAATTGTTGACTGTTATAAGCGACAGAAAGACCAGACAGACACAGTTTTGTTAATTAGGGACCAGCATCAGGTAGAAAGGGAAAATACCATTGAAGCAAGTGTTTCCTGGTAAACAGCCGAGTACAGCTGCACTTAGTCTGGTGAATGCCACTCTAAGTATCATGACGCCAAGTTTGAGGAAAGCGTTTGAGGGGAGAGAGGGAAAGTTTAGGCGTTGGTTTTCCTTGTATTAGCGTGGGTAGATCAGTCTGCCTGAGTGCCTGGTGAGTGCAGGACGACTTTCTCGTCGTGTGGAGAAGATTGGCTGCGAAACATGCTAGAGGGTAGAACGCTTAGCCGTCGTTAATATTCTTCGGTCTTGGTAAAGACAAACTATCATCGTATGCATTTACAAGTGATCGGCAAACCGCAGTATTATTTTAAATAGGAATAAAGGTGTTCTAAGACAGCGTTCGTGTTTCTCTGTACACACCCACGCATACCCCGAGGTTAAGGTTTCATGCTGGAGCAGCCGTGGCAAAAGAAGAACCATCTAGGAGGAGACAAGCAGCAACCGTGAGGCAAATGTATTGCTTCTGTGGTTGGAGGACGGAGCGTGACTGCGTCATATTGCGCCTAAACTTGAAGCTGAAATAATTACCTGCGTCAATCTGTAGCCCGCATTCGGGAGGTCCCGGTTTCGATACCGACTGACCATGGTGTTTATCGTGGCTTTCCTCTGGTCGCCTAGGCGAATGCTGGGGTGGTGTATTCTACCACGATTTCTCCTTTCCCTCATTTCCTGACATTTTATCTTTCTCGTCTGCCTGCGGAACTGCGACCTCCTGTGGCTCCTTCACTTCGTCCCTGCCTCCGGGGGACGTAGCCCAATGGATCTAGTTGGTCGCAGTGGCGAGGTGTTCCCTTCCGGTAAATACCTCACACCTCTATTTTCTTAGTTTTGATTTTAAAATTTTGGTCCATTTTTCTTACGATTTCAATATTCACTTTTTGGATAGCCAAATAATCCATTTCGTCCCTTTTTGATTTCAAAATTAATAATCACCCCAAACTAAGCCATTTTTCAACCCGAACTAATGGATGATATAACAAATTTCATTGATGATAAATATTTCACCACTTAGTAGCTACTTAAATTAGCTCTGGTGGGTTAGCTTTAACAAGTTTATCTGATCACCTCGTAACATCGAATGGAGTTTATTAATACTATTCTACAAATAAAACCTAATAGTTTACACAAATACTAATGAATTTCTAATTGTGTTGTTCCAAATCAAATAGCCATTGTGTCAGCTGTCAGATAGCGGCATACTTTATTATAGAATCAAACGTGTTACGGAATATTAACTCTTATTACCAAGACAGTGTATACACCGCGGCGGCCTCTCTGAACGTCGAGAAAGCCTTCTCCACGACCTGGCATGCGGATCTCCTGTTCAAGCTCATTCATCTGGAGCTCCCAACGCACATAATACATCTACCACACACGCATGCCTAAAGCACCGATCTTTTGTTGTTTCAGTTGCGGGTAACAAATCAACACAAAGGCCAAGGAGAGGCGGAGTCCCCGAGGGCTCTGTACTAACTCCCACGCTATTCAGCGTCTTTGTGATCGACCTTCCAACAGAGCAGCACGTAAACAGCACAATATGCTGACGACGTGCTTTTGTGCTGCACCAGCAAGAGCTCACGCAGAGCCTTCAACCCCATTCAGAGACATCTCCTCTCTTCCAAGAGTGGCGCAACTGTTGGCGATTGTCCATAAATCCGGAGAAAAGCCACGCCATTATGTTCACTAAACGCCACTTTCCCGCAAACCTCCCCTCATTCACAGGAGAAGGATTTAATGGACAGATACCATCACTTACTTAGGAGTAAGGCTAGATAAAGGCGTAAATTTGGGGAAAAACATCATTAACCTGTTGTATCGGGCCACGGGGGCTGCGCCTCTTTATATGCCATACTAAGGTCCGGGATGCTTCAGCTTTTCAGAGCACCCATGGTTCCCGTTCTATTGTACGTCTGTGAGATCTAGGACATGGTCGTAGACTTCAGTCTACTGCTTCTGCAACAATAGCTGCCTTTGGGCTACCTAATCTGTATGCCACTTTTCCCTGAGACTACTTCATCATGCTCATATCTTCCATACATGGAGGATCAAATTAGGCACCGGTTTGCAAAATGTTACAACCAGTTGCCATCCATCGGAGCTTCCTTATTTGGACTCTTGGAGATTTAACCCCATAAACGCTGCTTGAGGGGTATAACACGCGGGCACATCCGGTAACAACGGAGCAATTCCGCCGGTGGGCTAAGCTCCTATACAATCATCCAAGAGATGCGTGGACTTCAAAATTCTTCAATAACAACCCCAACAAATTAAACTTTTTGCAACTACGTTACACCAACGATGCACAAGGGTGTTGCACCATGATCGGTAACCGTTGAGCAGCAAATCTTGCTACCTCCTTTCACCCCCTACCTAAATACACCCGCCACCCTGCAAACCTCACATCCCATCTTAACATGGTTAAGCCCTATTCACGGGCAGGCACAGCCTCAGCTTGCCAACAAGTCGTCATCGTCTCAAGACAAAGAGTTTTCCCTACTTCACCTTCGGCTTGGATAAGGCCCATCATCTATACAGTCCCCACAGACTTCTTTTGGATACCTCGGTCCTCACCCGCCTGGTGAAGTAGCTCACCAGACCCACTCCAAATGGGTAAGACCTCAAACCGCCCCCTCTTCCTTGTAGGTGGAGCGGCCCGGAGGCCAGGATAGATGGAGTCACTTCCTATGGGTTCACATAGAACTATCCAACGGCTCTGGAAATCAAAGTTAAATTGAGTTTATTTATGGACGCTCTTTAACTACTATGGTCCATTCTATATTGGGCGTGAAAGACCGGTAATTTTTGCTCAGAAGCCTCTTTGTCAGGCTTGAGGTTCTTTTACATGCCGTAAATCTACGACACGGGACCACAGCTTTACTTCCTTTCCGAAGGAAGCCATGCTAGGGATTTTTACGCCGGAGAAAATCCGTCGCCCTCTTCCGGGTTTGAACCCATGACCCCAGGAACTAGAGGCTAGCATGGTAACCACTACACCACGAAGTCGACACTTAAAGGCTCTGGCCTGAATACCACCGGTGTCTGCGGTTCAATTACTCCTGTCATTCCTGCTACCGCAACCTGTATTGCTTAAGGTGCGGCGACTCTCACCCCAAAGATGTCTGTTCGTGTACTGAACGGCTTCATATCACGACTGCAGGCAGAGAGAGCCGAATGACCCTGAAAGCGAAGAACGGTGTTGGACAAAGAATCATTACTTTTTCCAGACTTCTCTTTGCATTACCCTACTGCCACACCTACACTAGAGGAAATATTTCATTTAACCCAAAAATTTGATATGTGGATCTGATTTGAAATGCACGCTATTTAAGGTTTTTCTGTATAAAAAAGAACATTTCTGTAAATAAAGGTCCAGCCAAAAGCTAGTTCCTTTGTTTACAGACTAATGTATGAGATGAGTGTAATTAATGTGTAATTAAATGAGCCTAGGTTCAGAGAGCTAGGGGTTACTTAATTTTTTCTTTTTAGGATAAGAGAAAAATCAGAAGGGGAAAAAACATTTCGCTGATTCGTTCTGAGTTATCCAAACTAGGAACCTTCAGATTAGGAGGCAAGAGTCTCTAAAACCAGACAAGGGTAGGCAATTAGATAATTCAGTTTCATGAATAAGGGAACCAAGTACGAGGGCGGATCGAAAAGTATCGTACAATAATGTTTTTTACAAAAAAGTGTTTAATAGTTAAAAGAACAACAAAAAAATCACAAATGAACTTACACCTTTTACCTACTTTTCGACATAGTCACCAAATTTCTCAACACATTTCTCCCATCGTGATATCAGTTTCGGTATGCCCCGTTCGTAGAAGTATAGCCATCTGCGGACTGCTGATTTCACTTCCGCATCTGTCGCAAAGCGTTGGCCGGCCAGCAATTTCTTCATGGGACCAAACAGACGAAAGTCCGACGGTGCAAGGTCCGGGCTGTATGGTGGATGCTGGAGCACCTCCCAACCAAATTTGGTGATTTTCTGACAAACAGCAGCAACAACATGGGGCGATCATTGTCATGAATAATTTTGACATCGTCAGCATTCATGTTGTGTCGTTTGTCACGAAGAGCACGACGCAACTTCACCAAAGTTTTCATGTAGGCTGCAGCATTCACAGTGGTCCCGTGTTCACCAATACAACACCATGCATATCCCAGAACACCGTCACAAGCACTTTTCTATCACTTTGAGCTTTTTCTTCACTGGGGAACCAGCATGTTTCTACTCTATACTTGCCTGCTTGGTTTCGGGCGTGTAGTGGTATGCCCACGACTCATTATCACTGACGATTCCTTTCAGAAAGGCATGCCCTTCTGCGGTGTACCGCGTTAGGTGATCCAAGCCCGTCATCATTCGCTGGCCCTTGGTGTTGTCTGTCAGGTTCTTGGGCACCCAGCGAGCACTAAATTTACGAAATTTCAACGTGTCATGAACAATATCGTACACTGCACCATACGAAATGTGGAACTGTTGCGATAAAGTTCGCAGTTGCACACGCCGGTCGTTCAAAATTGCCACCTCAATGCCTCTGACATTCTGCGGGGTTGCAGCTGTTACCGGCCTCCAGGAGCGTGGCGAAACACTAAGGTTCACACGGCCCTCTAGGAAGAATGCACACCACCTGGAGACACTGCTATGGTCCATACAATCGTCCCCATACACGCCACGCATGTCCCTGTGAATATCACTCGGTTTATACCTTTTGGCTCATAAATATCGAACCACACCTCTCTGCTCTTCACACGTGGACGACAGTAACATGCGTGCTCGCTAGAGCTGCACATGAAACAAAAACTACCCTTTGTAGTGAAAACTTCAAACTATATCTGTGTGAAATTGCAACATTCCAGCTGCAATACCAAAGCAGAAAAAAATTATTGTGCATTACTTTTTGATCTGCCCTCGTAGAATGAAGAGGAGCACACACGCACATACATGTGCATGCTGATATTTTAATGTTACATAATGTTACTTGTTTAGCACCACACAGGGGGACATGTACAGCTTAAGCTGTTCTGCAGACATGAATAATATCATCCCTTATAGAAGACTTTGAAACCAAACAATAATTAAGCATGAAGAGAAATATAGTTCAAGATACTTAATTGAATACAAATGGTAATTCTTTAAAGACTGCAAATCATAATTACGGGGATAAAAACAAAACTTAAACCAGCAAAAACAAAAGAAGAATAGAAAGAGGTTTTAGCAAAGTTCCCAACAAAAAAAAAAAGTAAGGTGAAAAAAAAATCTTAAATTTTATTCCAGAGTTGGGCAAAGAGTAATTTTATCCAGTCACAAAAATTCCAAAACAAACCACAAAGACAAAACAAAGAAATGACTACACGCTATGCCAGGTTCACCTTGAGGTATTGCTCAAATTGTAGCATTAAATTTGCTTAGAGTTTCTAATTGCTACACACCATAAAACTAAAAAACGTAAATAATACAGCACTGTAAAATACAAAACAGGGCAGATAACTATGAGTAAATGAAGATAATGAAAGCAACAACAGTATGAAAGGAATGTTACATAGTTTATAAAGGCTACAATGCAAGACACAAAAATTAGAAACAAAATATGTGCAATTGTTGGCATATAACCATCCAGGAACAGTTATTAATTAAAATAAGCTCTACAATAAAATCAGCAAGGCAATGAAATGCATTTGCAATACTAACAGAATCAGATGAATTGAGTACACATTCCTTAACATGGAAAGGGGTCCTCAGAAGTTATTTCCTGGGCCAAAAGGAACCTGGAGCTCATGAAGCAGGGGTTACTCAAATACCCATAGTAGAGTTTCCATCCACTACCCATCATAAGATTACAAACTGAAAGTATAATACAGCACCTGAATATGAAAACTGGTTAGTAGATATCCAAAAGAACAGGATAAAAGCATCTGTACTGATATATTTTCATAGTATGAAAGAAATGTTCTATAAAGGCAGAGAGAGTACATATGTAGATTAAGAACAACGGTGATAAATACTTACATAGAGTATAATTAACAAATGCCACCCAGTAATGCACTAGCAGTTTTAAAGCAGTAGGAAACCATCCATTAAGATGCACATACACTACAAGAGTTGCTCAGTAACATCCCAGAAACAGGATGCAGTGACAGTTGTAGTAAACTGGGAGGTATCATAAATATTTTTGGAGAAACAATGTTAATAAATCCCATTCACTAATCCAGCTCCAACAGAATAAAGTTAAATCCTACATATACACCAAAGGTACCAAAAATAATGCAATACACGTTTACATAGGAACAAAAAACAAACCCGATCCTGTAATCTAACACCAGGGAGTGATAAGAAAATCTCAGGTGTAAATTCTACATACACTAGCTCTTTTGCATCAACTGCTATGTACACTTATTGAAATAAATCATCATGCTCACCCTAACTGGAGTTTGCATATTTTGCAACAAAGACACTGCAATATTTTGAGATTCTATTGAATTTGGTTTCTCAAGAATGGATGTGGTTAGATAGCTTCTTCTTTTTTGTGCAGAAGAATCTTCTTTGTGGAATGATGTATCTTTTCAGAGAAATTTCATAGTTTGGACTTGTTCATTTTGGTTGTGAACTGCAGTTAATGTTGCCTTTAAGGATGCTGTATGTTTCTTCGGTATAGGTTATACAATGAAGGGGGACACCTCATGCACTGTGGCCTACATAGATCTATTGTGGTTACCACCACTCAGGAGAAAGGGATGAAGTGAAGGAAAGCTACAGGCAGACAGGCCACAGAGATGCACAGAAGTCCCTAACAATTCCAGGCTCGAAGACCCGTCCCACTGCTGGAGCTACCTAGAGGGGGAAAAGAACAAACTGTCGAACAAGCAGCCCTCTAGTGTCCACAGGGAGTACTCTTTCCTTTGAGCAAGTATTCATGCAAAGTGCCTGACACTGCCATACTCCACAAAACCTAGAAGCACACCTGAAAGATAAGAAGGAGATGGAATGGGAGGAAAATGATGGAAAGGAAATCGTGATAGATGAGAAACCACTCAGCATTTGCCTACCGACCAGGTAAAACCACAAAAAACCTAAGGTCAGAATGCGTGGTTGATGGGAATTGAACCTGGGACCTCCAGAATGCAAGTCTCATGTTGGCTCATATCCCAGAGCCATCTTGCTTGGTTGTTTCTTCAGTATTCTTCATCTGTGCTAATTTCCTTGATTAAATCCATAAGTTTAGATGCAACTACATTCTTTTCTTCTAATAGAGACATGGAACTATTGGAACCTTACTGTTTGCTGACTTGTGTATGTTCTCTTTTTCATCAAGAATATAGGATCCTGACTGTCCTAGAAGAACATAAACCATGAGCAATTATTATAACAAAAGTTATATAAAATCGCCAAACATTTAATGTTATTAAGGATTAGTTGATCCTATTTGATGGAGAAAAAGTAGGTGGACTATAAGTGTAGCTATATCAAGTTCTTGGTTTCTTCAGGATTTTTTCAAGTTGTTCTTCATTAAGCTGAATCTGGCAAACACTACAAATATGCTTACATATGTTCCATTTAATATCGGAATCGATACATGTGCATGCATATTTGTGAATGTGAATCCCATTCACTACACATTAATCTGCATTTGCATTGAACTCCAGTTAGGTAAACCAAATACGCTTTTACCATTTTTAACACTGATGGTATGTTCCAGCCACAGCTTTCTTTTACAATGGGATCTTTGTTTATTTCTGTAGTTGATTTATGCCTGCAGTTATTATCCTTTAATATTCTTGTAAGTTTCCCTTTGTAAAAATTTTTCTTTAATAAAGCACATTAGAGCAAATGTTGTCTTATCTAATTATTTTACATCTTTTCCATTCAGGTAGACATATTTAAGTGTATGGTGCATTCTCTCTATATGCATGTTTGTATTAAACCTGCTTGAAGCCTTTTAAAGTCCAGTATTGTGTATTCATCAGGTAATTTTCCTTAAAATATAAGCCAAATTGAGCAATCTCAAGGCCAGAAAGTATGTTATATTGTTGTAGTAAGCATAATTTCAAATGCAGTGGCAGGTGTAACAAGTTTGTACACCTCTGCTTGTTTTTCAGAGTCTTACTTTACTTGCTTATATTTTCCCTCCATGCTCTATCCACATGTGATGTGCAATATAAACTTGCATTGGGGTTACCATTATTGTAATACAAGCATTAAAGAAGGCCTCAGCCAACTGTGACATGAAAACCTTTGGAGAAATTTGTCCCACAGTACTTTCTGCTTGATACAAGGAATGACATGGAAACTCTCATCTCATGTTATTTGGTGCTATAATGTTGTCAGTTTGAAAGTATGCTTTATAGAAATGCTCTCTTTCTTCTTACAGCAGTTGAATCAGGAACCTTACCATTGAAAGTGGAACTGAGTGAATTCTATCCTAGAGATAATGCAAAGCAGCATCACACAGATCCCTACGACATTGTGCTGGACCCTGTACCCAGTCCTGTGCTCCGTAGAGGAATTCCATTCTTCTATGCCGTCCGTTTTAATCGACCTTATGATCCAAACAATGATGTCATTTTACTGCATTTAGATTTTGGTAAGTATTTCCACTACATATTTAGCAATTTACATACAAGTATAAGCAAAACATAAGAATTATGCATTATATTATGTACTAGTACTATGTATGATGAAAATAACAGCTTTTGAATAATCCATAAATCAGCTAATTGTATATTTGGAAAAGCATATGATAACATATCATGGACCAAACTATAGAAATCCTTACGGCATGACAACATAAATTTAATTAAATCATTATGCATATACAAGCACTTGTAAGCCTTTTATGCAATAATTCTTTACAAAAATAAAAATGTACACTAAGATTTCATTAAAACTTTGTAACAAGGATGTGCTATATAACCTAATTTATTTAAAATATATCTTCAAAATGCTCTATGACAGGAAAAAAGAAAGCTTTTTAATGGAATTATTACTGACAGGTGAAGCATATATTTATTTTTATTTTCTAATCCTTAATTGACATTATTTAATGATTAGTGAAGTTAATACATGGTTTTCAAATAATGGCTTTGTAATCAATTGACAAGACAACTCCCACATTAAAACGTGTAAATGATGATTTATTTGAAGAGCCTGTAAAACTTTTAGGCTTGACCAAACTTGACCAAAACATGGCAAGCTCATAAATATTATATCTGTAAAAATTGTCAAGGGTAATATATTTGTTAAGAAATGTTATAAATAAGTTAACCAAACATTATGTGAAGCAGGCTTATTTTACTTACTTTGAAAGTATAATCAGGTATGGTTCTGGCCTAAAAAATATATTATCTATTACTGTAAAAAAATGTCATAGGGATACTCAGTAGATCTTTTCCTGATTCTTTCTGCAGAGCTTTATTTGTCAGAGAAGGAATTTTAACTGTATAATTTACGTATTCTTGATCTTTGAATGTTTTTAAACAAAAATATCTTTAACTATGAACTCAGAAGAAATTTTCTTCCCACAATACAAGGCACAATACAAACACCAATTTCAAGATTAAGTAAAATACATAATACTCATGTTTTCAATGCAATCAGTGTATATAATATGCTTCCCGAAAGAATAAGAATTTTAAATTTAAGACAGCATATGACTAAAGTAAGTTAAAGGCTAAAGGAAAACCCATTTTAAGATATGCTTGAATGATTTAGTACCATTTCCAAGTTCTAATTTATTCTTCATTTATTTTATAAACAGTTTGTTGTTCATTTTCCTAGCTTAATTTAAATGTTCAGATCACTTGAGGTTACCAATTGTAGTTCAATTTGCTCTCATGATGGTAATAAGGCCCACATAATACTTAAAAGCACATAACCATAACTCTATTTATCATTCCCTGGTAACACGATTACAAACCAAACAAATATAACAATTGACAGGAGACATGCACCTCAGTATTTTTTCTATGACATGGCCAATGGTATTTTATACTTAAAAGGTCAAAAAATACTATTATTATCATCATCATTATCATTAGTATTCATATAAAAAGTGATCCTTATATCCACATTATGTTGCTTACAACATATTTTTGCTTTGGAATGATTTCAAATTAAACAAGATGTGCTTAGTTACAACATGCAGACACAAAATTCTCAAATGTTTATTCGTGGTAACAAGCTCTCATGTTCGAAAGAAAAGAAAGGGGAGAAAGAAAGCAAGAATCACAAACATTCAAGCATGTGCACAAAGTGAATGTCTAAATATAAATTCAAGGGCTGTTCAACAATACTGAGTCTGGTCCTCGCCCTTACCCAAATATTCATTACTCTGGGTCAACATCAACAAGCTTCTATACAAGTAGTGTCCATTTGTTTCATTATACTTTTGACAACATTTGTACCTGTCCTCATTGTTACTCTTTGCAGTGATTGCTACACATCTCCTTAACATTACTTTTGAGTTCTGAAATCAATGGCCATGCAACCATCTTTACACTGTGAAGAAGACAAACAGGGGTCAGATGAGGGTTGTAGGGAAGTGAAACACATGCACTAGCTCAGAGTATGTGTTCATTTGAAGAACCTAGGTCAACAGACAGGGCACCCTCAATAAACACCCCAGGCCATGTTATGCTGATGATGGCAATTATATTGTTGTCCTCCATGGTCATGGGGTACATTGCTAGCCTCTGATTCCTGAGGTTGTGGGTTCAAACCCAGCAGAGGGCAATGGATTTTTTCAGGTGTAAAAATCCTTATCATGACTTTCCTCAGAAGGGAAGTAAAGTTGGTGGTCTTGTGTAATAGATTTACGGCATGTAAAAGAACCTCAAGCCTGATAAAGAGACCTCTAAGCAAAATTTCTGGTCTTTCACGCCTAATATAGAATGGGAAGCTAAGGCCATAGTTGTTAAAGAGGTCCATAAGTAAAACTCAATTTCTATGGTGCTATTGGTTGATATTTCTGAGCTTTTGCGTAGCTGTCATACTGTTACAGATCTTAACAGACAAACAGCATATGTGTTGGTAACTGTATCTTCTGAAAGACTGCATCTCCCTCAGGTTCTACTTAGTTTAAATTCTTTAAACCATCCAAAAACAGTAAATAAGGTAGTGCATGTTTGCCAAATATGTAGTTGATGAATGGATGGATGAGTAGATGGAATGGGAAGGAATGGGATGGCTGGAAGGATTACATTCCGTGGGTTCATGTACCAAAGTACTTGGAACAACTCAGCCATGTATTACACTAGACTATATTGGTTATATTTATTGTGTTAAGAGTTTTACAATTTGATTGTCTACTGCACTTTAACCCTATGTATTACACAACCAAATCCATCAAAATAGGATTTCATACTATACTGGTTTCACTCTGGACAGTCCAGTCAAGGTCACACATGGTAATACCCACTCTCACTTTATATATCTATCTCTTTGTACAGTTTCCCCTCCAGTCCCTCCCTTCCTCACAGTGAGACCAGAGTTACAACAATACTCTACTGCTACACAACAATACTACTGCTACTGCAAGAGGGGAACTGAGCAGAGTGGGGGGATGGTTGCAAAGTGGGAAAAAATGGATGGGCTAGCAAACACAGAATCATGTAGAAATGTATTTACAGATAACAAAATTCTTACAGTGGTTATATGAATATAAGGTAAT
Organism: Deroplatys truncata; assembly: GCA_030765065.1. NCBI lineage: Eukaryota > Metazoa > Arthropoda > Insecta > Mantodea > Mantidae > Deroplatys > Deroplatys truncata. Next base: position 5,777,310 of record CM060988.1, on the reverse strand, counting down.
AGTCATTGCAACAGAAAAGGTAAATAATGCGCTAAGTAACAGTGTACTGTACACTTATCATACTAGAAGTAAGGACAAATATCACAGGATACACGTTAACCTTAAATCTACTTACAAGGACACCCATTGATCAAGGGATTGATACTATTCATTAAATTACCATTGGAGGTTAAATAACATAAAGGAAACATTTAAAAATAAGCTAAACGCACATTCAACTCAAAAATGTTTATATAGGGTGGATGAACTGTGATGTTTATGTTAGTAGGAGTTAATTACAGTGGATACAGATATGTAAAAATGTTATGTTATATAAATGAAAGAGATTGAAACATATGTAACTCAAAACTGTTATATGTAAATAACAATTAAACATAAGTGACCAAGACTTTTTTAATGTTAAACTGCACAAAGGAAATAGTATGTATGTAAATTAATGAGTACTTAATGTAATTTGATAATGTAGAATGTATAACAATGTCCAAAACTTGTATGAAGGTCTATGGACAATAAATATTATTATTATTATTATTATTATTATTATTATTATTATTATTATTATTTATTATTATTTATTATTATTATTATTATTATTATTATTATTATTATTATTATTATTATTATTATTATTATTATTATTATTATTATTACAATAGTGCAAGGTTTTATATACTGTGTCAATGAAAATACAACAAATAGCACACAAAATACATGTTCTCATTAAATACTTACTTAAGTCAAGGGTCAACTAGTAGTGCTACAGTAGTGCAGGATTTGAAACACAATGCCAGAAAAAATAAAATAAAATCACTTATTTACTTATATGGTGAATTAGTTTCAAAGAATAGTGGTGTACCTGAGATACATTGTGTCATTGTATCTTAAATCACTTATTCATATTGTTCATCTATAAATTCTTTTATAGAGTAATAAGCTTTGTTTTACAAATATTCTATAAGAGTATTTATTTTTATCACTAGATGAAAATCTGTTAAGGAGAGAATTAAACAGTTTAACATCTCTTTAGTAACAAGTCAGGTTAGCATTGGGTCTATGCAGCTTGCTTAAGGGAGACTAAATGGCAATAATGACAAAAAAAAATTACAGTTTTAGTTCTTTATGCAGCATTATTAATTGGAATTTCTTATTTAATGTGATACAATATATTTTATCATTGTAAGCACAATACATGTATTTTAAATATATTTTTACTTTCTCTATTATTAATAGTAAAAAGGCAAAGTATTGCATTCCATGCCAAAATTCGATTATAAGGATGTCACTGGCAATATATGTTTTGAGCCCCCAAACCTCAAAAAATCATTCTTAGAAAAAAGTGTGTGTGTGTGTGAACAGCATAATTCAAAAACAAAAGGTTTGGTTTTTTGGAAACCAAACTTGGTATGTAAGTTCAGCACAGTGACAAAGATTTTCAAGAAAATCCATTCACCTCAAACTACCTTTACGCAAAACAATTTTTAATTTTTTCAAAATTGGCTCTAAGGATTTTGATTAAAATACCATATGTTTAAGATATTTTCATGGAAAAATGTACATCTTGAATTTTCTGGAAGCCCTCTTCATTCTGTATGACTTTTGTAAAACTGATAAACCATAGAGATTCGACAAAATCTTGCTATACAAAAAATGTAGATCTCATTAAAGCACACAATTTAGTCAGATACATTTTTTTTAAAAGTTAACCATTTCTAAATGTTCCTTGTTATTGATTTACGCTTTAAAATACATGTACATTTCTGAAATTGGAAGTGATTCTTTTACTTTTTCTCTTGGCCATGCAAGGGGAGTGGAATTTCAAAGCCATCACATAGCAACCCACTCTTAAAAGATTTGGCTATCACTTAAAGCCTACTGTACTTCACAAATCTCATTGTACGTACAAGGAATTTGTGCAATGAAACAATTTCTGCAAATGTTTAACTTGATTAACCTCAAGTAGATAGAAGAATAAGTGTTTGTAAGAATAGTTTTACAAGAGTGTGACACATCAGATTTTTAAAAATGTACTCATCTGCTATTTTGTAATATGAATTCTGCACCACTTCACAGAAAAAAAAATTATAACTCCTGCATACCTTGGAATAGAGGTAAACTTAGGGAAAGTTTTGCTTCTACAAATTGGTACTACTGTTAAGCATGTCAAGTGTTTAGTGTTCAAGCCATGTGGTTGCTTGCTTTGCAAAAATATGGGAGTTCGTTTTCTCCAATTTTGCTTTAAACAGCTTTTTCTGTCAATTACATTTCCTGGTATAAAAGGCCAGTTTTCTCAGAAACTATTGAAGAAATTTTAGAATGATAAAAACAAGCCTTAAGTGTTATTGATAATCTATTTTGAAGTTAATAAGAGTTTTTTAAAAAAATAATTGCTGATGAATTTTAATCAAAAGATGGTATAATTGAGAACAAAATCCTATTCTTCCTTAATAAAAAAAACTTATTGTATAAAAGTGGATCAGTGAACTTAGAAGGCACACATCCATATCCTGTAAACATTTCAGTCTGATATCTTAAACATTTTCCGAGGTAATGGGTCAAGAATTTAGCAAAATTAACATTGGCAGTCTCCCCTTAAGTTGTTGAGTAAACTTCTATAGAGTATGGTTCAACAAGAAACTGAATTGTACAGCTGCATTATGCTTATTTGTCTTGCTTTAATGTCAAATGAACAATAACAACAATGAAATAAAGGAACATGCTAACAAATGAAGACATATGTGCTTGTGCCATTAATAGGTAGCACGTGAGAATGCACATCCTTTTCAAATATAGTAATTGAAAAGTATGTATATATGATGAAACTTGAAGAAAAGTTCAGTTTCTTTAAACAATCTTCATATCTTCTTTTTCTTTCTCTGTAGTACTTATGCTGGAACTTGGGGATGGAATAAGCTGCAATCAGAAACACGTTATTGGTCACTTGTTATACTATCTGAATTAGATAAGAAACTCCTATCTCAACATTATGTTCTAATGAAACATTGAACATTTAATACAGGGCCTGCTCCATCTGTACTAAAGGGCACCAGTGTAGTTCTGCCATTGACAGAGCTTTCCTGTGAAAGAACCAAGTGGTCTGCTAGAATACACCAATTTGATGGCAGCACAATAACATTTCAGGTAACTTACTATTACATTAGCATTGAGATTTCCATTTATGGGACATAAATTGTATAAATTATCTTACTTGCTTGCGTACCCCAATAGAATACATGAGAACCAAAAAAAGCAATTTTCCGTAAGTAATACTCTTAGGATTGATGGTGATGATGATGATGATGATGATGATGATGATATTTACTTCTAGGATCACATCAAGCTTCTAAAAGCCTACATATAACTGTTATGAACTGAATTACTAATATTTTTTGAGTAACGGATCATTTTTACTTTCTGTAATTGAAATTAAATTTTATTTATGGACACTTTTTATCTACTATAGTTCTTAGTGTCCCATTCTATATTGGGTGTGAAATACTGGAAATTTTGCTTAGAGGTCTCTTTATCAGGCTTGAGGTTATTTTACATGCCATAAATCTATGACATGGGACCACCAACTTTATTTCCCTTCCAAAAGAAGCCATGCTAAGGATTTTTACCCCCCAAAAAATCCATCACCCTCCACCAGGCTTGAACCTGCAACTTCAAGAACTAGTCATGTGAACTGAAAAATTCAATGCCATAGCCAGGATTCGAACCATAGATTTCTTGGTTTCCGTTTGGTTGCTCTGAGTTACCATGGCATCAATTGCCTGATTCTACCTTTCCAACCTTGTTCTACACACAGCTTGTGTGGAAGAACAGTTAATTACCATTGATTGACCTAATAATTGGTTAAACAATGAAGCCTTGGACTTAAACTACTTACAGCATTGTAAGTCACCATTGGGGTTTGTCATCCCAAAATAATTTGAGATCTCCTTGTGATTTACCAGGGAAAATGCAAGTTAGTTGGGGAATTTAATGTTGTATCAGCATGTTGTCATGGTAGCTCAGTAAGTTAGAGCAATTGGACGGGAACTGGAAGATTTTAGGAATAAGCAATAAAGTCCTGGCTATGGCATTGAATTTTTCAGTTATCTGATTCTACTTTTCCTACTTTATATATAAATTACAAACTAGGTAATAATTTCTGACTTATCAAAGTGTGATAGAAAGGACATTTCTGCCTTACTCCAATAAGTTTGACTATAATGGAATTCCTTTTTCAGGTACAAATACCAGTCTCGGCTCAGGTTGGAATCTGGAAATGCACTGTTGAAACTAAACGAGGAACTACAAAAGAGGAATTTCATTGTAAGGAAGATATTTATGTACTCTTCAATCCATGGTGTGAAGGTAAGAATATTGATTGGTTCACATAGTAGCAAGCTGGCAATAAAACTAAGGTGAACAGTACAATAGAAAAATCTAAACTGGCAGTTATCAACGGAAACAAAAGAAATGGTACAAAGAAAAAATCTAAAGCCTCTGCCTGGCATACAGTAGCAATGGACAGCGATAAGAAAGAAAATAAAGAAGATCTAACTCCACAGATACATCTACTCAGCCAGACAATCAGAAAGGAGAGTCTACCAAACTTCTTGGCCTTTGTATTCAAAGCAATTTAAAATGGCATACCCACTTAAATTACATTTAAAAAACTAAGTACAGCATGCTATATGATAAGGGTACTAGCAGGGTGTACAAGGGAGGTGACCATTAAAATATTTCCACTCTAAAGTGGGAGTTAATTGAAACCAAATTAATTCAAAAGCTACACTAAAGTAATAGAATACTTAGTAAGAAACTTATAAAAATTGGCAAAGCCAAAATAATGCTAAAAGGAAAGAAATCAAATAATTATATTGAGTTACAGCAAGAAAAGAAGAAGAGAAAGTAAAAAAAAATGAATGTAAATGAATGATATTGTATTTAAGTATTGTAAAATGTAATGAAGGTAATAATAGTAATACCGAACAAAATACCAAGAAAAGATATAGGAAAATAATAATAGGAAAGATTTTAAAAGTATAACGTGTAAATAAAATATGTAGAGAAATAAATGTAAACAAAAGACTAACACTACCAATATGTTATATGTTGTCAAAGATGTGATGAAAATCAACAAGTGAAGAGAAAGAATGCCATAGTAAAAAGTTTTAAAGCAGATGCAAGAACTACGCAGAAGAGAAAGAGGAAATAAGAAGATAGAAGTAGTAGTGTGTAATTATTTGGAGGATGGTAGAACATAAATTCCATGGAATCTACAAATAGTTAACGTGGGAAGACTCCGTGTTAAGATAAATAATTAATAACCTCTGCAGGCCGCATTGAGAAATATATTGTATCCACATGTATGAGTGGTACCTGAACTCAGATTTTCCATTTTTCATATTTTTATTTAGCTCTCCACAAATTGGAAGGAATAACAACTGTGCACCAGTAATTAACAACATCCAAATCCAGGACTTCTTTTTGCAGATGATCTAGTGGTGGGATCTATTACAGTAAGTGGTTTAAAACAATCATTACAAGCAATTGATGTATATTTAAAGAATGGAGGTTAAAAGTAAATCAAGAGAAAACACAGATTGTGGTATTCAAAAAGGGGGGAAAATTAAGCAAATATGAAAAGTGGAAGGAAGAGAATAAAGATTACAGGGTGGTATGTGACTGTATTTATTTAGGAGTAAAAATAGATGGAGGTAATAAATGGGAGAAACAAAAAAGTTTGCATTGGCAAAAGGTAAAGGGGCGATAGCAGCAATTAGAAGCTGCAAATATAGAGTATCTAATATAAATGTTAAATGGCTGGAAAAAGTTTGAGATGGTTGTGGAGGCAAAAATGATGTATGGTATAGAAATATGGGGATTAGATGGAGGATGGGAAAGTATAGATGAGGTGCACAGGATGTTTTGTAGAGAAATACCAGGGTTACCAAAGTCAATTGTAAGACAGGTAGCACAATTACAGATGGGCAGGGTGACAACTAAGGGGAAGATAATGGAAAGAGCTTTGAAGTTTTAGTTTAAAACTTTAAATTTAGGAAAAAGTAATGTGTTAAGACAATTAATAGAATATCAAGAGAATAGTTTAATGAATGATGAATGGCTAAGTAATTTATGGAACATTTTGGAGAAAAATGGGTTAGGAGGCGTGTGGAGAAGGAGAGAAAATAACGTGAAAAATATTTGGAAAAAGGCCAGGAAAAGACTGGAAGATATAGAAATACAAAGCATGTTCAGTGAGATTGCCGAAAAGAGCTCATTAGTTTGTTATAGGCCAATGAAAAATACATGGGGTAGGGAAAAATATATAGACATAGTAAATAAAGAAGAGAGAGAATCTATTGCATGGGTAAGAACAGGAGCATGGAGGCTAAGAGGGTTAAGACAGGGTATTCCTCAGAACCAATGTCCGATATGTGGTGGTAATGAAGACATTGAACACATAGTATTTAAGTGCCAAGGAACAGAAAATTGGAGAAAAGAATTTATTAAAAAGAAGTGGTTGAAGGGGGATAGAAATGCACTTATAATCGAAATGATGTGTAAGAATGCTAGAAGCATTGGACAGTTTCTGTGTAAAGTCAAAAATAAACGACTCTGGACAGTGGAAAGAGAAAAGTAAGAGGTAACGTATCTTACTTTGAATGGAAAACTATAAAGAATGTGTGATGGTAAAGTAATCAATAAATGAAAAGTGAAAAACAAGTGGAAATGGGACATGAAAAACTGAAACAAGATAATTTATTGACGGGAAATTGTAAAATGTAGATAAAATGTAGTGATTGTCTACAGAATGAGTGCCCAGGGTCAAAATTCAGTAGACAATCAAATTGTAAATCTCTTAGCTCAATAAAACAATATAGAAGCAGTTGTTTAAAGAAAGGACACACACACACACACGCACACGCACATACACACATATATTTATTTGCATTCTGTAGATCCTACAATTTGTCTTTACAAAAGAATGTGATACATGTCAATGTGTGTAAAAAATATTTACAATGATATTACAAGATTAATATTATGTACAGAGATAGTCTATTAATTTCATCAGGTGTTTTATGTAGTTAAACATATTAAGTTTGTAACAAATTATTTTATTAATTTGAAGATTGGGAAGGTAGTAACAGTGATGTGTCATAATTTAAAATAATCAGAGTTGGAAGTTGTTACACTGCATCACTCTTTTTATTTTAAATTATTTTATATTGCAAACAGAATCCGGAAGGTAGCTAAACAATAAAGATTGTACTTGAGATTTTGTAAGGAAAGAAACAATTTGAAAGAGAAAGAAATTAAAATTTATATCAATGAATAACAATGCAAAAGAGGAAATTTGGAACAATTGCAATTCATAAGAATTGAACACAAAAAGAGTCCCACAGCTCTCAAGCAAAACACATTATAAAACAAGTTATTAATAAATAATTTATCTTTAAAAGAAAACCTGTTTATTTATTTAAGCAGTATATAGTAAAAATCATATAGCAAGACCCTGTATTCCCCAAGCGTCACAAAGCTAATAGCTCCTAATTAGCATACAACATTCATAATCTGCTGCAGCTCTTTGTTGAGGTATGGCATAATACTCTGGGGGAGTCAGCTGCAAGTAAGATATGATTCATAATGCAAAAGAAAATAGTGTGAGTTATGGTAAAGCAAGTCCAAGAACATCATGCAAACCTCTGTCCAAAAAGTTAGGCATTCTTCCTGTGTACCTATATACATGAAATAACTAACTGCCCGACATTGCAAGGATAGCTTTTTAAACTCAAATGTTGAATTAGTTAATTTTATTTATCTAATATAAAATTTCTCTTTATGAAATGAATACAATTTATCCTTAAGATTACAGGTGAATCCTCCCCTCTACCCCTTATACAGTATTACATCAGTACATTCTATAAGTAGGGTTGAAAATAAAGATGGGGTGATATTTTACTGTCATGAGTAGTCTGTAAAGCATAAGTTCCAAAGTGGTCAAATATTGAGAATTTGCACATAAGGGATTGAAAAACATGGGTATGGTGAGCTTTTTTTTAAGTTGCATGGTATCCTATAATTTCCACCAAGTCCTGTGTACAAATTTGTGCCCTGGTTGATCAAGCAGTAGGTACAGTTTTCTGTACCTATAAAACATTAAAAATAAACTAGTTTTTAAAAACTTTGAGTAGTATATAATTCAAAATAAGAATTAGGTTTTTGGGAGTTTTAATGTAACCTATGATTTTTGCAAACTCTATTGTATAATAATAATTGTGCAACATTTTGTGGTTTAAACAGTGCAGATTTCTACATAAGGTGTTGAAAATATGGTATTTGTAGTTTTTTAGAGTTGTAAGGTAGCTTATTGTTTTTATTGGGTCCTATAATATAAGTGTTCAAAGTTTCATCTAGATAGGCCAAAGAATGTTGATTTGTTTGTTAGGGACTGAAAATAGGGATTGAATGTAAGTATAGCTTATTCTTTTTGTTAATTTCTAGAATAATCCAAATGTATCTGTCAAAATTATACCAAAAATATTGTTCTTGATAACACTACAGTGAAATATGAGGGAAATGTGGTGATATGGATGATATACAACCCTCCCTTCCCCCTTAAAATAACTCAATTTTTAAATATTTTAAGACTCCCCATTTACACCTTTGGGCTCGAAGTCGTTAAAAATCTGCCATATTTGCAATAAAGTGCCAAAAGTAGCCTCTGATATCTATATTCAGTGAAACAGGATTGAAAGTTGGTGACATGAATATGAAAAAGAAACCCCTCAAATTTTTGGAAACATTATATAACCTGTGACTATCTGGAAGAACAGAGCTTTTCAATGGTGAAATAATTATCAAAATTGGTTGAGTGGTTTTTGAGATTACCCTGCACACACATTTTCTGTCTTTATAATATTAATACCATAAGCAGTAAAATTCACCTTTTATAAAGAATGATGCAGTGCAGTACCAGGCAAAACACAAATCTGCATTTACGTAAGCATAATACCTCCTTGTACCAAAGCAGCATACTGCACTCTGGTATAAACATATATAATAATCTTTCGAAACTAATAAAGTAAACACAGCAAGATAAAAAAAATGTTTTAAATAAAGGCACATCTGATTAACCACTGCTTCTGTTCAGTTCAAAACTTCCTTGTAAATGATTAAAATAACTACTGCAATTTTCTGTTGTGATGGTAGCATACAACATCATATGGGTACTGTGTAAATAATAAGCCTGTTGGTATTATGTAAAATAACAAAAAAAGAGGAAAAATGGTGGTACACTATGCTAACAGATGCCAAAATAAAAGCCAAGAAAGGAAACATTGTTTTCTTAATGTGCTTCTTTTTTATAAGCCATCCTGTAACAATGAAAGTTATAATAAATCAACAAAGAACAATAATAATAATAAAACTCTCATCTTTCATGTACATACTGTTTCCTCCCCTCCCCATTAATATGCCACCTTTAACATCTAAGGTCATATTGGTGACTTTGCCTTTGGAATAATTGTTCACTGTCAATAATGTTTGCTCGTTAACTTTTGTGTTCAGCTAAGGGTTATTTTCTTTATAAGCATTAAATTTACACGTACATTTATACCCTTACTCCTACTGACAGACTCTAGGGGGGATAAATTAAACTAAATTGAGTTTTAATTATGGATTCTCTATAAATACCATGATTCTTAGCATCCCATTCTATATAGGGCATGAAAGGCTGGAAATTTTGCTCAGAGGTCTCTTTATCAGGCTTGAGGTTTTTTTAAGTGCTGTAAATCTACAACATGGGGACCACAGGTTTCACTTTCCTTCCAAAGGAAACCATTCTAACTATTTTTATGCCTGAAAAAAACCCACCACCCTCCACTGGATTTGAACCCGCGACCTTGAGAACCAGAGGCTAGCATGGTATCTTTGGATCACAGAGGAGGGTTTTCTCTAGGGAGGATGGGAAATAATTCTGGCTAAAGAAAAATTCCCATCCTCTGGCTGGTAATTGAATGCGGGACCTCTGGATTTGGAAGCTAGCATGGTAACCACCAGACCACAGAGGCAGTCTTTGACATTCTTATAATCTTGTTTCCTGTATACATTGCAACAATCTTGCTTTTGATATTCTTGTATACATTATGTTATACACTTCATTGTGACATATCCAACATCAATAAGTACTTCTTCATGCTAAAATGACTAACTGGATGAACAAACTACAAGGTAGTTCTCACAAGTGCATATAATTAACCAATTTTTTAACAAATTTAGAAAGCTTGTATGACTTTATTCACCAAGATTTATAATACAGAAATATAAGCTTCATCAGCTAAAAGATGTCATGATATGATCCTATAAGTTAAAGCAGCATTAAATAAGTGCAAAAAAACAAACAAACAAATTCCTCTTGAGAAGGTGAGATATGGAGGAAAAACACAGTTCACTGAATTTGTGTCTACTGTATGAGAACTGCTATAATGTATTCTGTTTATTTTAAATTTTGTGTTTGTAGTACTTATGAAGCTGCTTGCAAGACAGCTGTGAATCTGTCAAGTTCCTGAACTTTGCAAGAAATAAAATAAAACAAATGAACGAATAAAAATCCTATGTTGTACAATTATACAACTCTCTCTACCCACTAGAGCTTATGTTCATAGCTATTTTATTAATTATCCATAAAAAATTCCTGTCTACTTCCTGTTAAACATGAATGTTGGATGAAATGTTTGAATTATATATAGGGTCTTTCAACAAGTGTCCTATCTTTGAACTTAAATAAAACACGTTCTATAAATGATAGAGGTTTATTTTGGAACATAATTAATGTCATTATGGGTGGAAGAGAACATCAGTTAACTGACCGTCGCAACTTCGTTGGGTTGTGCCTATACGGTTGACCCAATTTTCAATGACAGAAGAACGTAAATTAGGTCCAACTTCACGAATAACATACATGATGTTATTCATAAGATCATTTACTGTTTCTGGCTTGTTGATATAAACTCAAGGTTTAACATAACCCACAAGAAGTAATCCAACAGCGTTAAATCACATGACCTCGGGGCCAGTTAACATCATCACCACTACGCGAAATGATGAAAACTCTGAACTTCTCCTTCAAAAGATCGATTGTTTTGAGAGCAGTATGACATGTGGCACCATCTTGCTGGAATCAGATGTTTCTGAGATCCATACCATCCAATTAAGGCCAAAAATAGTCCCTTATAAAAGCCCGGTGTCTTTCTCCATTGACAGTTAGAGCTTCTCTATCTTCATCTTGGAAAAAATATGGACCAATGATTCCACCATACCAAAATCCACACCACAGTAACCTTTTGGGGATGAAGTGGTCGTTCTTGAATCTGCATTGGATTGTGATTGCTCCAATAGCGGCAATTCTATTTGTTAACACAACCATCCATCCAAAAGTGGGCTTTGTCGCTGAAGATGATTTTTCGACAAAAATCCGGGTCAGCTTCCAATTGCTCCATAGCCAGTCAGCGAATACACGGCGCAACCTATGGTCGTTGGGCTTTAGTTCTGGAGTTAACACCATTTTGTAAGCGTGAAACTTCAAGTCCAGATGCAGAATTCGCAAAGTTGTGGTTGGCGAAAGCCCCAATTCTTGCGCTCGACGAGCAATTGATTTGTTTCCGTTTTCTCGTACACTTTCACGAACGGCGCCTATGTTTTCGTTCGAGCGCTTACGTACAGGCGTTCTTTGATCTCTGACAGAACCACTTCTTTCAAATTTATCGATCAAACGCCGAATCGTTCTCTCGCAGGGACGATTTTGCACACCGTAAACCTCCGCAATACACGGAAGATTTGGCGAACAGATGATCCATTTTGATAATAAATTTTCACAAGTTTTAGGCGTTGCTGAATGCTGTAACGTTACATGGCTATTTGTCAATAACAACTGTAACCACATGAAAAAAATTACTGCTGTAACTCAATAACAACGGCAGCTATCACATCATAGGACACTCTTGTTGAAAGACCCTTTATTTTGTTGTTGTTGTTGATACACAGTGCATACAGGAGGTTAGGACAATAGTCAAACGTTTAAATAGCACTCACTATACGCTGGCTCTGGTAATGTACACTTGATGTATAACCACACGAAACAAAAAAAGAATGGTGATTTAGCATTTCAAAAAATGTATAACAAAATTCAATCTAAAACAGCCAATGTCTTGGAAACGATTAATCTAACAAAAATTGTTATCCTACATAATGATTTATTTTAACCCTAGAACACTAACTTGCTGTTACAGATGCACATCATAATAACATACCACTAACACATCATAAATTGTACAATTTTCATTATTATAGTTTTAGCAGTAATCTTTTTTTTGATTATCAATAAGACAAGTTGTGAGCTTTTTTAAAGTGTGTACTATTCAAAACTACTGTCATTTTGAGCAAAAATAGCTTTCATAATTGAAAACATTTAACTGTATCCACGAGGCCATTGTCAAAAAATAAGTTGAAGCAGTCCAAGAGTTTAACACAATGTTGTACACTGCTCTTTAGGTCTGAATGAAATGAAGCACATTTCATTTTGGAGTGTGTGAGTTGGTGGATCTGATGACCACATATGTTCATTTTTCCCTCGTAATGCTGGTTTAGCTGGATACACTATAAAATCATATGATATTGCATTTTCACGCATTGGTTTTCCAGTCAGTTGTTCTTTTTCAGTGTCACAGTCACTTTCACTAACAGTGCCATTAGAAATAGATTCTTCTTTGACCCTGTTTTGTGTTTCACTGTCCTCATTCTAGGAATTCTTGCCATGGGATTCTTCTTCGCTTTCTACCTCCGCAAAAATGTTCAGTTGTTTTGATTCGAGGAGTTGACACCATCCTAAGTTAAAATTGTATTCTGCTGTGGTAATTTATAGTTACTTTATTACAAAATAAACCAAAAAAAACGAGAAATGTATTAGCCTCACCTTCAAGAAAATATTGCACACTAATGACATAAAATTCACGACTGACTTGCCGATGCTTGGCTCTGTTGCCAAACCAACAAAGAAATGGTAGGAAAAAGTTCACCACTCGATTAATCATGTCCAACAATGAAGCTAATAAAAGCTACAGCAGTAAGAAAGTGTGGGAGATAATTCTGTGAGCACTTTTACCAACTGTCAATGTAAAAATCATGATGCATTAGTGTTTTAGGGTTAATGACATTGCTTTCCTGTAATAAGCTTTTGTCTATTTATTATGATTTTCCAGATATTTCACACTGTACAAAATTCAACCAGAATGAACAGAACTTCATAAGGTATTTACAGAAAATTAATGAAATACCGTTTATTCATATCATTATCTCAAATGTTTTATACTTTCAACAAAATTGTTATAGCCCTTTTTAATAAAATAAGAAATAGTGAAGCACTTTCAACTTAAGGTTTAGTTTGGGCTGGAGGAATTTTGTGAAAACCTTTGTGTTGGATCCTTAGAAGATTCCTGGACTAAATACAAAGTTTAATTATGTATACACAGACAGACAGATGTAGCTACTTTTAAAATGTTTCTTTAGGTTCAGAGGGCATAAAATTGTGTATTTGCAGTAAACTCTCAATATGTAATTTTTAGAGGAATATAATACTTCCTTTGCCATAGGTCAGTGATAAAGTAAAAAGTCTTATGTGTTATATTCACATGACTTTCTCTACCCTATATCACTTAGTGATTATATAAATTACTCTTAGGTTTATTTTCCTATCTACTTCATTTTAATCGAGATAAACCTTTTCAGAAATAGCTGCATTACACATTTCTTTATAGATACAAAGGGAATAACGATAGTCAAATGTTTTAGAACTGAGTGCTATATGCTGGCCTTAATATTCCATACTTTTTGCATGACAATGCAAGAAACAACTAAAAATCGACAGGACTTTCATTAATAATGGATACCTTAGAAATGGCTGATGCCACAAAAAAGTTTATTGAAATACATTGTGTATTTGAAAGAGATCTACATTTTTTTTTTTTTTTTTTTTTTTTTTTTTTTTGCATTTTATGTTTTTGTTTATTGCTTAACATTTGCCAGTTATACAAGATTATACAAAATTCCTTCTAAATGAAAAAACTTCAGAGGCTATTCCCAGAAAATTCAAGATATACATTTTATTTATCATGTAAATATTTTTAATATACAGTATTTTAAACAAAATCGTTAAAGCCATTTATTTAGAAAATCAAACATTTTGAAAAATGTTCTATGTAAAGCCAAGTTTGGGGTGAGTGAATTTTCTTTAAAACTTGTGTCGCATCTTTGGAAAGTACTGAATGAGGAGCAACTAATCAAAATGTATAATGTTCACCGGTGATCAAAATTGAGTTATATATGTTTTTGTATACTTTTGCATATACCCTATACGATGATATGCACAAAATGCTTCAAACCATTTCTTATTCAAACAGTGCTTTGCAATTCAATGAACACATAAAATTGTATAATGTCCATCAGTGTAAGTGAATCAAAGAATACAAACTCTATCACTAGTGCTGTAATAGCCAGTCGTGTGTTTAAATTATGTAATTTTCTATTTTGGTATTAATGAGGATTGCAAATAAAGTGGGAATTTGCTGCTGACAAATTACTGTTGACATACCATGAGGTATCCATTATTGTTGTTTGTTCTCATCATATTACAGCGTTGTTGGCAAAATTTTGTTCTTACTGTGGTGATGTGTAGTGCTATTTAAACTGGAGTTAGAACAGGAAAGTAATATTATAGTAGGGGAGGATATAATAAATAGAGGTGCCAGAAAAAAATATAAGAGGAAAACAAAGAGAGAACTTGAATATGAAAGAAGGTAAGTTCACAGAAATATTAAAGCATAGCCTTTTGCCACTGAAAATACTTTCACATTATATTTAACATTTGATTCATAGTAATTTGTAATGTTTATAGACATTGTAACAAGGATCCACACCTGATGACTTTTCAGCCTCCTTGCCAGCACAGGGGTAGCCATTTTCAATGCTGTTCCATACCATTAAAAGCTCTTTACAAATCCAGAATTGCAGTATTTTCCAAACCAGTTAAACATCTACAAGATGCAAAATTGTCATTTCTTATGGATGTCAGCTTAGATGCATGTGTGGAAAGAATGCCAAAGTAAAACCAAATGTCTTCTCAGTAAAATATCATATAAGTAATTGTTTAATACTTTAATAACATTCATTGCAATGCTTTATTTTATATATTTTTTGTTTTTCAAGAAACTTAAAATACTTCTTTTTTCTTTCCATATAAAATCATGTGCTGAGAAGCTTCCTGTATGTGCAGCATTTTTCAGGACATTATTTGGCATCAGTCAAATGGGCAAATACAATTGAGGAGGGGATAGCATTAGGAAAACGAGTGATTGATAAGACAAGAGGTGATCATAAATTTGAAAAATATGGAGAGAAAAAAGGAAACAGGCAATACACTTATATGAGATTAGAAGCCAAAGAAAGTCATTATAACACAGCAGGCTTTACCTTCCTCGTGAATCGAGCATAAACAAGCTGTTTAAGCTTAATGTAAAGAAGTCTTTCTTTGCTGAAGCTTTTAATACTAAGTTTAATTTGAGATGTGGTACTCCTGCAAGTGATACACGCAACTATTGCCTAAGGGTGCACCGTGAAATACAAAATGCTACAGGAGTTAATGTTAAAACAGGTTGTAGGTGCACATAGATTAAAAGCAAAGTCCATTCATAACTTAATGAAACAAAAGCCCTATAGAAGTAAGTCTTATGTTTTTGAAATGCAGCAGGTTCTGAAATTAAATATCAGTGAAGCTTGCCAAATTTCAAATTACACTTTATGTGTAACAAACATAGAAGACACAGAACCTACATTCTATGTGTGGCAGAAAACCCCTCTTACTGATTTCTTAAGTAAAGAGAGTTTGATGAATCCATTACAAACATCCAATTTTTCTCTCATGGTTGTGGTGGACAAAATAAGAACCAGCAGCAGCAGCAGCAGCATTTTGGCTCCATCACATGTGAGTGAAGTATGTTTCTTTCTCCCAATTCATGGGCATTCCTTTCTGCCTGCGGATAGAGTTGTTGGGCAAATTCCTGAAATACTGACACCTGCAAAGTATCGGGAAATTTACTCAGAATTTGGAGAAACAAAGATACTAGGAACACATTGGAAGCTGAAGAATTACAAAGAATTGACAAGCATTTTAAATAAGATTGAAGGCATAAGTGAAGTGAAAAGAAATATTTTAAAGAAACTCAATATAACCAGCAGTAATAAAATATATGTGAAATTTAAAACAGAGCTCTTCTATTTTTTTGATGATCCTTCCAAGCATTTTGCAAAATTGATCATACAGATTCTAAAGAGATGCTAGAGCTGTAGTACCTTTATCAAGTCAAATTAAAGACTGGAAAAAAAGAAGATGTAAACAAGTTGTTGACACTGAGATTTGGAGATAATTGGAAAGAAATGGAGGCACTTAGATTCTTCATAGAAGCTTTAATTCTCCCATTGATCAAAGTGAACAAAGATGGTTCTCATGAATGTGACTGTTTAGAGGAGGCACCTGGATAGTAACCATGTATAACATTTCTATGTGAAGAAAGAATGGAGGTTTTTATTTGTGTGTATTCAGAAAAGAAACATTATCAGAAAATATAAAACAAAATTGCCAAATAGTTTAAGAACCTAACAGTTAAACTAAGGAAAACTTCAATATTTTTATCTAAAATAATTATATTTCCTTAGGTACAATATTTAATTGAAGTATGTATGTAATAGAAAATTCATTTTTACTTTCTGTACTAGTGCAGTAAGTAGAGGAAGTATTGTATTCCACCCAAAAATTCAATACCGAGATTTCACCGGAAATACATGTTTTGAGACCCCCTGAATCCAAAAAAAGCATTTTTGGAAACATGTCCATGTGTGTGTCTGTGTGTCTGTCTGTCTGTGTGTGTGTGTGTGTCTGTGTGCCTGTCTGTGTGTGTGTCTGTCTGTGAACAGCATAACTCAGAAACGAACAGTCGGATAAACACCAAACTTGGTATTTAGGTTCAGTATCTTCCAGAGATGCGACACAAAGGTTTTCAAGAAAATCCCCCACCCCAGATTACCCTTTACATGGAACATTTTTCGAAAATTTTAATTTTCTCAAAAATGGCTCTAACGATTTTGATTAAAATATCACATGTTTAAGATATTTTCATGACAAATAAAATGTATATCTTGAATTTTCTGGGAATGTCTCCAAAAGTATTCTCCATTGTGAACGACTTTTGCATAACTGGTAATCCACAAGAGATAGACAAAATTTTACTGCACAAAAAGTGTAGACCGCATTAAAATACACAATTTGTCATATACATTTTTTTTGTTGAGTGAACCATTTTTGAGATATTGCTTGTTATTCCCTTAAATTTTTCAATACTTATTTTCTAAAATGGGAATTCATTATTCATTTTTTTGTCTTGGATATGCAAAGATTATTAATCTGTGGCAAAGGGAATGGTGCTGCACCTAGCAATCAGCTATTAAGAGATATGTATGTGCTTAAAGGCTACTGTATTTCTATATTGCCCTTGTAAATATATATTCCCCTTACATCTACAAGAAAATTAGCAATAAGATAGAGTCTGCAAATGTTTATCTTGATTAACATGAAGTAGATGGAGAATAAGCGTTTGTAAAAATATTTTGTACAAGAGTAGAGAAAGTCATGTGAGTGTAACACATCAGATTTTTTTGTATGTCCTGGACATACAAAGAGAATGGAATGCGCCATATAGCAACCAGCTCTTAAAAGATTTGACTATCGCTTAAAGCCTACCATATTCCCCTTACACCTACAAGAAAATTAGCAATAAGATTAACATCTCGATTAACATGAAGCATATGGAGAATAAGCTTTTGTAAAAATAGTTTTTGCAAGAGTAGAGAAAGTCATGTGAGTGTAACACATCAGATTTTTCATGTAATAAACATATTAGACCTAATAAAATTTATTCAATAGAAACGTGACTGCATCAAAATGTATTAAGTCCAAAATGTACACATCAAAACATATAATGCCTGATGTGTCAAATCAAATTATATTAAGTCCAAATTAAAACATTAAATTTGGGTGTTATTTTAAAATAAATGATCTAATACAATACAGTTCAACAATTAGCATATTAAAATAAAGCATTATGTGCACAATAGTAAAACTTTTCCACTATTACTTTTCTAGTTATCAGTTTATCACTTTTTTTGATTAGTTGCTCCTCAAATACCAAATTGGTATTTATCCGATTTTTAATGTTTGAGTTATGCTCTACACACATACACACATACACACATGGACCTTTTATAAAAATAATTTTTTCGGATTTAGGGTGCCTCAAAACATGTATTTATGTTGAAATCTTGGTATTACATTTTTGGGTGAAATGCAAGAACTACTCTACTTAATAGGTATGTGTTAGAGAAAGGAAAAGGGAAATATTTTAAAAGTTTTACTTATTTTGTAAATAAGTATAAGTTTATTTCATTCTGTATTACTTACATCAAGTATAGGATATGTCACTTTATACAAAAAATTAAACAGCAATAATACAATGTGCTGAAAATATTTATGTATACAATAATTATAACTTAAAGAAAACATTTAACTAAATATTCAATAAATTCATTAATGGAGTAGAAACAATGTTCTAATAAACATTTGGTGCTTAAATTTGGCTTCTGAGGTAGTGTGTTTAAGCTTACTGTAATAGGTACTGATAAAAGGAGTCTATGCAATAATTTACTTGTCTATAACATTTCTGATAATGTTCTATGGAGTTAGCTGAATCAAATACACAAATAAAATTTAAATGCAGATATAACTTTTTGAAAAGCATAAAAGAGGTATAACAATGCATAAAATTAGCAAGAAATCATAGGAACTATTAAAGCACAGAAGCCTCAAATAAAGTAATAAAATACCTGTGGCTTTAGATGAAATGTGGTCAGCAACCTCCTACCAAATGGGTAAACCTAACCTGCAAAACATTTTTGAATGAGGCTAATTTCCAGTTTTTAAAAAAAGAAAAGAACTCACCTTAGAGATAACTATGTTACAGGATAGTCTAACCCTGGAACCTAAAAGATTAAGCTGAGAAATAAGAGTATATTATGGTTCAAAAAACTGGTGCCATAAGCATGTCAGAAAGTTGAATATATTATGACTTTGTCCAGTTTCTCTGCTGTCACTCCTTTTTATTCTATCAGGAACACAAGTTCAAAAACTATCTTAAAGACTGTAAACAGGGGGTAATTCCAAACAATTCTATAGGAGCAGTGCAGTCTAATTGGAAAAAAATAAAAACAGGTGTTCCTCAAGGGAGTGTGTTAGGTCCTCTGCTCTATATATTGTATATAAAGGATCTCCCAAACTGTGTAAATTGTAAACAGTAATGTATCAGACGATACATCTATTTTACTGAAAGGCATAAACAATGAAGAGTTGTTATATAATGCAACAGAAACCCTGACCCTTTTAAAGAAATAGTTTAACAGCAATGGATTAAAACTAAACACCTCAAAAACATGCATTATGCATCTCCGTACTCAAGACAAACTGCATGTAGATAACATACCAATAAACCAGACAGACACTGCAAAAATATTAGGAATGCATGTAAATAAACAGCTAAAATGGGATGATCACATTCATTACATAAACAAAAAATTAAACAGTGCTTGTTTTTATATGTGCTGCATAGCTCAAATTACCAACTTGGAAACTAGAAAGTCTATTTTAGTTTCTTTCACTCTATAATGACATATGGTGTCATACTGTGTGGCAATGCAGAGAATCCAGAAAAAACTTATATGCATAATGTCACAGGTTGGACCAAAAGAATCGTGCAGAAATCTATTAAAAAATCATAAAATACTAACATTACCAGCACAATACCTATATGAGTTAAAAAAATACATTCCTGCAAATTTTGATAAACTGT
Organism: Deroplatys truncata; assembly: GCA_030765065.1. Classification (NCBI taxonomy): domain Eukaryota; kingdom Metazoa; phylum Arthropoda; class Insecta; order Mantodea; family Mantidae; genus Deroplatys; species Deroplatys truncata. The sequence continues at coordinate 5,757,313 of CM060988.1, read as the reverse complement.
ATGATTCGCAACCTCAACAGTGTCATGGAACCAGAACAAAAAGTAATTTTAAACCACCCATGCATAGGTTAACATTAAAGTCCACTTTGTGCAGGAATAAAGTGCATGCCAACCCACAGCAACACTATAAAGGATCAAAGACTATTTAACAAGCAACTGAAGAACCTACTATTAGACAAGGCCTACTACTCAGTAGCTGAATACATGTGATAATAATATATAACCTTATATTCATTATGTAAATAGTAGTATGTATCAAGACACAAGTACAAAATGGTTATCAATGTATTGTATTCTCACTTACACTGAATTTCTGTAAATATTTTATTGTAAATTTATCTTATAACCTTAGTCTAACTTTCTGTTCAAATGTATTTTTACTTTCTCTACTACGTATAGTAAGTAGGGGAAGTATTATATTCCACCCAAAATTTCGATACCGAGATTTCACCGGAAATGTATGTTTTGAGACCCCCTGAATCCAAAAAAAAGCATTTTTGGAAACATGTCCGTGTGTGTGTCTGTGTGTCTGTCTGTGAACAGCATAACTCAGAAATGAACAGTCAGATAAACACCAAACTTGGTATTTAGGTTCAGTATCTTCCAGAGATGTGACACGAAGGTTTTCAAGAAAATACCCCCACCCCTTACATGGAACATTTTTCGAAAAGTTTAAATTTCTCAAAAATACCTCTAACAATTTTGATTAAAATATCATATATTTAAGATATTTTTATGACAAATAAAATGTATATCTTGAATTTTCTGGGAATGTCTCCAAAAGTATTCTTCATTGTGAACGACTTTTGCATAACTGATAAACCATAAGAGATAGACAAAATTTTACTACACAAAAAATGTAGATTGCATTAAAATACACAATTTATGTCATATACATTTTTGTTGTTGAGTGAACCATTTTCAAGATATTGCTTGTTATTCCCTTAAGTTTTTCAATACTTATTTTCTCAAATGGGAATTCGTTATTCATTTTTTTGTCTTGTATATGCAAAGAGTATTAATCTGTGGCAAAGGAAATGGCGCTGCACCTAGCAACCAGCTATTAAGAGCTATGTATGCACTTAAAGGCTACTGTATTTGTATATTGCCCTTGTAAATATATATTCCCCTTACATCCACAAGAAAATTAGTAATACGATAGAGTCTGCAAAAGTTTATCTCCATTAACATGAAGTAGATGGAGAATAAGTGTTTGTAAAAATAGTTTGTACAAGAGTAGAGAAAGTCATGTGAGTGTAACACATCAGATTTTTCTTGTTTGTTTACAACCTGACAAGTTACCTGTTTACAGAGCTTTTGCTCAAACTTAAATGTAAGTGCTTTGTGACAATAAAGCATCTTATCTTATCTTATTTTAAGTGCTCAATGTCACTTCACTGTTTTTATCCAGTTCAACTTCACTGGGACTTCACTTAGTCCAAACTGTCACTTCACTAATGTGAACTACTTCAATTCTGTTGTCCTCCATGATGTAGTGTTTATCATGATAGCCTCTAGTTCCCGAGGTTATGGGTTCAAACCCGGCAGAGGGCAATGAATGTTTTCGGGCGTAAAAATTCTTAGCAAGGCTTCCTTTGGAAGGGAAGTAAAGCCGGTGTTCCCATGTTGTAGATTTATGGCACATAAAAGAACCTCAAGCCTGATAAAGAGTCTCTGAGCAAAATTATCGGTTTTTCATGCCCAATATAGAATGGGGCTCTAAGGATCACAGCAGTTAAAGAGTGTCCATAAATAAAAAAAAATAAAATTACTTCAATTCTCCCATAACTTTACTTCCTTTGTGACGTAGCTTCTTCTTCCTGACAGTTCACTTGCTGGGGAGTGGAGCACAAGACTTCTAAAATCTCTTGCTCTGCAGTAGCACTCACTGCCTGTCGCAGCAATCATCACCAACTTGCTCAGAGAATGGCACTTTTTGTCATTTAGGAACCACTTGCTAACTCATCTCTCATTGACTGACTCCTGTGAGAATGCTCACTTATATAGGCAATGGAATCTTCCACAGAACATTCTAGAACTATCTTGATACATGTTCTGGAGGAGGGGGAAAAGAAACTTCCAGAAGGTTCTGGTTATCTGCTAGTAGCTCTCCCAGTGTTTATGAATGCTACTTATTGTTGTTTACTCCAATTGCCTGATGCCAACCTTCCAATAATCTTGAGCCACTGCTGTTGCATCCCAATATACTAATTTTATAATTTTTCTTCTCTACATTGAATTAATTGTTCTTTCACACAAGCCGTGTGTTGGACAGGGTTGGAAAGGTCATCTGATTCTACCTTTCTTCTCTACAGTTCAGTTTTCATTATGTTAAATGCAACATTTTCTTTTACCTATGAATAATATTTTACTTATATTCTTTTATTTTCAGAGGATGAAGTGTTTCTAGCCTCAGAAGAATTAAGAAATGAGTATGTTTTGAATGAAAATGGCAAAGTATGGACAGGATCCAGCAGAATTCCCAAAAGTCATCGATGGATTTTTGGTCAGTTTGATGATGTAGTTCTTCCTGCTGTAATGTATCTGCTGGAAGTGTCTGGATTAAAACATGAAGACCGTGGAAAGGCTTATTGTGTTGCTCGAGCAATCTCTTCAGTTGTAAGTAAGAAAGTTTAACATATTCTAGAACATGCTAAAACTAATGAATTCTGAAGTAATGACTTTCATATAAGCAATATACTTAATAAATATAATTGTTACCCTTGTTAGCCATTGCTTAGCCCTTAGCTGCAGCACAGGATGGACTGTAAGTCACAATTGGTCACTATATTAGTTTATTAAACAATAAAATGCCACAAGCCACTGAAAAACTTATATTGAACTCACCAATTTAATGACTGAACATATTAAATCATAACTAACACAGGATTATAAAGCCGGGATAGTGACGAACTTAATGTAATGTGACATAAGTTAATGTGGCATAACATGAAATTAACACATTGTAATACATTGCAGCTATTTAGGGTTCACTTAACGTAACTTAAATTATTGCAATGTAACTTAAGAGTTTCACAATATCAAACTTTTCCTTCCCAGTACATCAAGTTTGATGTAACATGGTAATCAGAACCAATCAGCATAAAGCAGTAGCATGTAGCAATAAAAGAACTACCAATAAAGAATCATTCCCATTGTGGCAAGTTAAGTGCATCCTACTTAGATCTTTAATTTAGCAACATTTCTTAACTTCACATTACATCCCATCACATTAAGTAAAGGGCATCCTCATTCTGGCATTAATCTCATAGGTCTAACTTCTTGGTATGTTGTCCATTTTCTGTGCACAGTTGGAACTGCTGCCATGTGTGTCTGTGTGCTTGCCTGAGCATTTTGGGAATAATCGTTGTGAAGACACGGAAAAGTTCTCCTTTTGATTCTTCAACAGACATCTGAATTGCCACAAGATTTTCCTTTACGAAAAACCACAACCAGTTGTCACAAGCTATGAGGTCGAGATTTCTTGAAGGCTATGTGAGACTTCTACCTGTACCAATGATTCATGCATATCGTCATTGAGTACATACTTGTGATAGTTTTTGAGGTCTTCCACTGTGTTTAGCATCCAATACGGAACCACTTGCAAACATCTTCCTCTACAGCTTCTGTAAATAGCTTCAATAGGGACTGTTTTATTGAAGCATGAAAGAAGTTTTATCTGATTTCTTCATATATTTTGTTAGTTCAGTTATTACTCACTCTACCATGTACTTAGTAGGTAGAGAAGGTATTGCAAAAAATTTGATACTGAGATTTCATCGGAAATACATATTTTTAGGTCCCCTGGATAAATGAATAAAATAAATAAATAAAAAACAAAGCATTTTTAGAAAAAGTGTGTGTGTGTGTGTGTGTGTGAGAGAGAGAGAGAGAGAGAGAGAGAGAGAGAGGGACAGAACAGCATAACTCAGTCACGGAATATTGAATTTCAGCACCTTGCAAGCTGTGACATTAAGATTTTCAAGAAAATCCCTTCACTTCAAACTACACTTAATATAGAACTTTTCTGAAAATTTGTGATTTTCTAAAAAATGACTCATAACAATTTTGATTAAAACACCATACATTAAAGATATTTACATAAAAAATCAAAATGTATATCTTGAATTTTCTGGAATAGCCTATGAAGTCATCTTCATTCAGAAAGAATTTTGTATAATCTTGTATAACTGGTAAACATTAAATGATAGACAAAAATGTACTACACAAAAAATGTAGATCTCTTTAAAACACACAGTTTATTTAAATAAGTATTTTGTAGCATAAGCATTTTCCAAAATATTTGTTACTAATGCTTTGATTTATTCAATACTTGGTCATTCTTTTAAAATCCGGTCAATATTCAGTTGTTACCTACGATGTCAGGGAAAGAGTATGGAATTTTAAGGCAGTCCAGTTCTTAAACATTTGACTGTTGCTGTTCCTTTTGTGTGTATAATGAAAAAATATAATGTAGCTATTTCTGCAAAGGTTTATTTGAATTAAAAATGTAGTAGATAGAAAAATCAGCTTTAGTAAGAATAGTTTGTATACCACAAATAAATGATAAAAGGTAGAAAAGCATGTGAATATATCACATCAGGTATTTTTTATGAAACTACTCCTTTACAATTAGATGTTTCTCAAATGAGTATCTGCTTGTATCCATTATTGCTTAAGAAAAAAGACGAAACAGTGTAGTGTAATAGTTCGACTGAGAAATGTGCCTTTGGCTTGTAAAACAACATTGACGTTTGCTGAACTCTATCAGGAAATAGACTATTATCACCCACAGTATATGAAGGCATATAATATTCTTCTCAGCCTAGAAATAGTTTTAAGTTAGTTTGCATTTGTGATAGATGTATTATTTCAATATAAAGTCTATCTGATCATGATAGACCCAGTAACTACATTGCACATAAAGCAGATTTTACCCTTGCTGTTTCTTGACTGTTTGTCAGTACTGCCTTGAAATGTGCTCAACTGTCTACATTAAATAAATTTGTAAATGAGGATAACAGTGGCTGCACCAAATTTCATAAAATCTTATCTTAAAAAGAAAGCCAGTTTTCAAGGTAATGTTACAAATAAAGTGAGGATTTACATCAAAATAATAAAGAATGCATTTTTCAATATTCTAACCATTTAACATAATGTAAATGCTGGAAATAAGTAACATTCTTGTTTATACCTTCTGCTAATACCTTTCTATTTTTACTTTCTCTACTACGTATAGTAAGTAGGGGAAGTATTGTATTCCACCCAAAAATTTGATAGCGAGATTTCACTGGAAATACATTTTTTGAGGTGCACTGAATGCTTATAAAGCATTTTTGGAAACATGTCCATGTATGTGTCTGTGAACAGCATAACTCAGAAACGAACAGTCGAATAAACACTAAACTTGGTATTTAGGTTCAGTATCTTCCATAGATGCGACACGAAGGTTTACAAGAAAATCCCATCACCCCAGATTACACTTTACATGGAACATTTTTCGAAAATTTTAATTTTCTCAAAAATGGCTTTAACGATTTTTAATAAAATACCATAAGTTTAAGACATTTTTATGGCAAATGAAATGTATATTTTGAATTTTCCAAAAGTATTGTTCATTGTGAACGACTTTTGCATAACTGGTAAACTATAAGAGATAGACAAAATTTTACTACACAAAAAATGTAGATCGTGTTAAAATACACAATTTAGGTCATATACTTTTTTGTTGAGTGAAGCATTTTCGAGATATTGCTTGTTATTCCCTTAAATTTTCCAATACTTATACATTTTCTCAAATGGGAATTCGTTATTCTTTTTTTTTTTTGTGGTCCTGGTAATACAAAGAGAATGGAATACTCCACATAGCAACCAGCTCTTAAAATATTTGACTATCACTTAAAGCCTACCAATTTCCCTTGCATCTACAAGAAAATTAGCAATAAGATTAACATCTCGATATCTCGATTAACACAAAGCATATGGAGAATAAGCGTTTGTAAAAATAGTTTGTACAAGAGTAGAGAAATTCATGTGAGTGTAACACATCAGATTTTTTCTACTATGTATAGTAAGTAGGGGAAGTACTGTATTCCACCCAAAATTTGATTTTGAGATTTCAAATATATGTTTTATGGCACCCTGAACCTAAAAAAAGCACTTTGTAAAAAGGTGTGTGTGTCTGTGAATAGCATAACTGAAAAACAAAAAGTCGGTTAAACATCAAACTGGGTATTTAACTTCAGCACCTTTCAAAGATGCAACACAAAGATTTTAAAGAAAATTTCCGTGCCACAAACTACCCTTTACATGAAAACTTTTTCAAAACTTTTGTTTTTCTAAAACAAGACTCTAACAATTTTGATTATAATACCATATATTGAAGATATGTACATGACAAATCTCTTTAAAACAACAATTTACTTCAAATAATTTATTTGTAGCATCAGCTATTTCTGACATATCTGTTATTAATGGTTCAAATTGTTCAATACTTTGACATTATTTTAAAGTCCTGTCAACATTCAGTAATTTCTTGTGATTGCATGGAAAGAGTATGGAATTTTAAGGTGAGTATATAGCGTCAATTCTAAAACATTTGTCTATCATTATACCCTTTGTAACTATAACAAAACATGTAATGTAGCTATTTGTGCAAAGTTTACCTTGACTAAAATGAAGTAGCTAGAAAAATAAACTTTCATAAGAATACCTGTATAATAAATGATAGAGGGTAGAGAAAGTCATGTGAATGTAACACATTAGGTTTTTCTTTAATGCTCAATTTTGTAGATCTAAAAATGTCAGAAGAATGTATATAATTTCTAAAAGTTACTTAAAGTAGGTGTTTCTCAAAAACACATTCAGTGCAGCCTAAAATGTTTCAGAGCAAAGAACGAAATGGTACATTGAAGGATTAAATATGGAAATACTTTAGAGGCAACTGCTTCACTGCAGAGTGAAGACTGACTGTTTGAGGGGGCATTTTATTTCCTCAAGGCCAATGACATTTTGCTATAGGTACCATAAATGAGCTTTCACTATATCATCCTAATGCAACAAATGCATCACCCCATCATTAAAAGAAATTAGTAAAAGATTTGGTGAATAAATTGTGATTATTTAAGTGATTAACTTGAAATTCTTCGTATAGCATCAAACAGCCTGGAGGCTTCCTACATATAAATAAATGTGTTATATTCACATGGTTTTTCCCTATCCATTATCATTCATTTCTATATATCTTCTGCAAAGTATTCTTATGAAAGCTTATTTTTCTATCTACTTCATGTTAAATCTTTACAGATGTAGTTTCACTACACACTTTGTTGTAAGTACAAGGGGGATAGATGGTAGTCAGATGTATAAAGGCAAGTAAATTATTGCAATTCACCAAAAGCCAACTTGACATATTTACCCCATTATAGTACTCTCTGTTTACTTTCAGTGACATTTTGCTTATTCAGTTGACGTCAATATCACCAACTGCTCCTAAAGTATATGCATGGTAAAGAAATGGCTGCAGTTGGTGATAATTACAGTTGTTACATTGGTGGTACAGAAGACATTATCTTGCAGGATGTCAACTGTTGAGTTTAAAGCAAATAATCCTTTGTTGGGTAGAGGCCATTGTTTTTCTTGTGTATGTTTATTTGGAATTGTTTTACTGCTCACATAAGTGTTCCACACTTTTTAACTGTTGTTTTTATAACACAATTTCCCATTAAATATAATACTATGCAATATTTAGCGCTGGGAAGTGATTTAATCAACATATGTTATTTCAAAGGAAGATTTAATTTGGTGACTGACTTGAAACTAGTAATTCTCATTGTACTTCAGTTTAGTGTAAAGTCATCCACTGAATTCTTGGGAACGGCCATTAAATTGTTTTCCCTTGTATGCTGACCTTAAATTCCATGATTTCATGAGAAACATCTAGTAGGTACATTAAAAAAGATGAAGTATTAGCAAATTCAAACCAATAATAACAGTATCTCGGAAATGTCTGATGCTACAAAACATTTATTTGAAATAAATTGTGTGTTTTAAAGAGATCTACCTTTTTTGTGTGGTATGTCCATCTCTAAGTGTTTACCAATTATATAAAATTATTCGGACTAAGGAGGACTTCACAGTTTATATCATGCTCCATGGTCTAAGGGTACCATACTAGCCTCTAGTTCCTGAGGTTGTGAGTTCAAACCCGGCAGAATGCACTGGATTTTTTTCAGGCATAAAAATCTTTAGCATGGCTTCCTTTGGAAGGGAAGTAAAGCCAGTAGTCCTATGTCATAGATTTATGGCACGTAAAAAACCTCAAGCCTGATAAAGAAAAATTAAATTAAATTGAGTTTCATTTATGGATGCTGCTTAACTACTATGGTTCTTAGCGTCCCATTCTATATTGGGCGTGAAAGACCCGAAACTTTGCTCAGAGACCTCTTTATCAGACTTATCCCTTCCAAAGTAAGCCATACTAAGGATTTTTATACCTAAAAAAATACATCACCTTCCGCCAGTTTTGAACCTGTGACCTCAGAAACTAGAGGCTAGCATGGTACTCCTAGAGCATGAAGGATGACGCCTGATAAAGAGGCCTCTGGGAAAAATTTCCAGTCTTTCACGCCCAATACAGAATGGGATGCTAAGGGCCATAGTAGTTAAAGAGCATCCATAAATAAAATTCAGTTTAATTTAATTTAATTTCCACAGTTTATTACTAGAAAATTCAAGATATACAGTTTATTTGTCATATAAATATTTTAAATATACAGTATTATAATCAAAATTGCTAGACCCATTTTTTAGAAAATCAGACATTTTGAAACATTTTCCATATAAACGATAGTTTTGGACAGGGCAACTTTATTGAAAATCTTTATGTTGAATCTTTGAAAGATATTGAACTTAAGTACCAAGTTTGGTATTTATTCAACATTTGTTTTAGAGTTATGCTGTTCACACATACAGAACTTTATCTAAAAATGCTGTTTTTGGATTCATAGTTAAAGCATATATTTCTGGTGAAATCTCAAAATCAATTTCAATGGAATGCAATATATTCTCTATTAGGTATGTGGTAGCGAAAGTAAAAAAGGCAGATTATTTTATATATTGGACTATTTGAGCGAATTGACTAAAGACTGAGTTCCTGTGGAAAAGCTCTCATAATTACTTTCTTTACCACGCACCTAGTAGGCAGAAAGGTATTGCATTCCACCCAAAAATTTGATAATGAGATTTCACTGGAAATACATATTTTGAGGCTTGTAAATAAAACATAAGCATTTTTAGAAAAAGGTCAATGTGTGTGTGTATATCTGTGAACAGTATAACTCAAAAACAAAAAGTCTGATGAATACCAAAGTTACTACTTGAGTTCAAAATTCTTCCAAAGATGCGACATGAAATTTTTCAAGAAAATCCCCCATCCCCAACTACCTTTTTCATGAGATTTTTTTTGGAATTTTTGATTTTCTGAAAAATGCATCTAATAATTTTGATTAAAATACCATAAATTAAATATATTTACATGGCAAATAAAATGTATATCTTGACGTATGTATTGTAATGAAAAGAAGCTAGAAACAGTGATGTGTATTGAATTCATTTAAAGGTGAGTCGAAATTGTTACACTAACATCACTTAAGTTTACTCACTTAACATGTTTCGGGAAACCGTTGTTCCCATCCTCAGAAGGTTAACTCGACTGGCCCGTGTTGTTGGTGTTTCCGTTTTTTGGACTGGATCCTGTGGTGGCATCTTGTGGTGGAGAAATGTACTTCCAGAGAGGATTTGGTGGCGGCAAATCAAAATTCATTAGATGTGTGTTGTGTTTTAGAATGGTGATCTTCTCCCATGCATCTAATTCGGCTGCAAATTTGGCTGGTTTGACTAATGTAATATTGGGTTTGATGTTGTGATTAGTGATCCAAAAATGGTGTGAAACTGCAGATTTGTCCATTTGTTTGTATTTAATACATCTCATGTGCTCCTTTAGCCTAGTTTCTAAGTTTCTTTTTGTCTTACCAATGTATACTTTATTGCAATCTGAACAATTGATTTTATAGATTCCAGATTATAGCTGGAATCTATAAAATCAATTGTTCAGATTGCAATAAAGTATACATTGGTAAGACAAAAAGAAACTTAGAAACTAGGCTAAAGGAGCACATGAGATGTATTAAATACAAACAAATGGACAAATCTGCAGTTTCACACCATTTTTGGATCACTAATCACAACATCAAACCCAATATTACATTAGTCAAACCAGCCAAATTTGCAGCCGAATTAGATGCATGGGAGAAGATCACCATTCTAAAACACAACACACATCTAATGAATTTTGATTTGCCGCCACCAAATCCTCTCTGGAAGTACATTTCTCCACCACAAGATGCCACCACAGGATCCAGTCCAAAAAACGGAAACACCAACAACACGGGCCAGTCGAGTTAACCTTCTGAGGATGGGAACAACGGTTTCCCGAAACATGTTAAGTGAGTAAACTTAAGTGATGTTAGTGTAACAATTTCGACTCACCTTTAAATGAATGTATATCTTGAATTTTCTGGGAATAGCCTCCAAAATCCTCTTCTTTGGAAAGGAATTTTGTATAATCTTGTATAACTAGTAAACCTTAAGCAATAGATGAAAATGTACTACACAAAAATTATAAATCTCTTTAAAACACACAATTTATTCCAAATAACTTCTTTGTGGCATAAGTTGTTGCCAAGCTATCATTTATTAATAGTTCGCGTTTTTCAATATTTTGTCATTTTTTTAAGTCCTGTTGGCGTTCAGTTGTTTTTCATGATTATTTGGAAAGAGTAATGAATTTTAAAGCTAGCATATAGTGTCTTGTTCTTAAACATTTGAACATTACAGTTCCCTTTGTAACTATAAGGAAAAGTGTAATTTACCTATTTCTGCAGAGGTTTATCTTGATTAAAATGACGTAGATAGAAACAGAAGATTTTGTAAGAATAATTAATATAACCAGTAATAAACAATAGAGGGTAGAGAAAGTCATGTGATTGTAACACATCAGATTTGTTTTCTGAGAGAGCCTACATCCCTCTAAAGTCTAAAGCATAATAACCATCTGGAGATTCCTGTGAACTTAATTAACAGCAAAACAAGTACAATATTGTTTGTACCAGAACTTGAAAAACCCTCTATGCCATGAATAAGCCATCACTGGAGTTTACTTCTCACACTGCAGGCCCATATTCAAATCTCAGTTGGGTCAAGCTGCCTAGCTGAGGTTTATATTCAGAATTTTTCCTTGGTCCCTATGTTGAATATCAGGGTCTTTAGCACTCTATTTGAACATTTATTCCATATATTCATTCAACATCTGATATGATCTGGCTGATTAAAGTTAATAAATAAAAACAAAATGGTTGAGCTGCTGAAAGCTGATGAATAGCCAGTTCTGTAGTATACATCGAACTCTTGTTATCTAATATCCAGTATGTGTTTTGTTATAAGTATAACATTTTTAAGTAATTTATTTCATTTACATGCCACCTTTAACACCTATGGTCAAACAAGCAGTGGCTTTGACTTTAAAAACAATTGCTCATCAGCAATTCTGCTTTTACAGTTTACTTCAATCTGGGGCTTTATTGTTTTCAGTAGGTACTTGCTATTTTTTAAGCATTACGTAGGCCTTTTTCCCTAGTAGTGGCTCATGAACTTTTAAATTGGAGGGTCACATAGTATTGGGTCATAAAAAAGAACATAAACAAAGAAAAAGCCCATGCAACATACTGCATAAATGGAAAATAATAGAAAATATAATACATGCACCTGGAAACTTAAGGGAACACTTTGGTATCAAATGGACTTTCTTCCCTAATCAACCACTTTTAATGAAATGTTTAGGTTAAATTGCACCTGCCATGATATATTGTTGGTAACTTTCATTGCTCTAGATTGAATAGTTTTGTAATTAATTATTATGTGTTTTTGCAAATAATTGGGTAGTAATAAGAGCCACACTTTATGCAATTTAGAATTAAAATAGAGGTCTGAAATTTGGTATGCTAATTGTTCTATTCCTATGCAATAAATTTGTGTATTTGTTTTCCAAAATATTATTTTTTTTCTATTTAGAACAACAAAATAAAATATATTACTAATAATTACCACAATAAAAAATCTGATGTGTTGCACTCACATGACTTTCTCTACTCTTGTAGAAACTATTTTTACAAACGCTTATGCTCCATCTGCTTTATGTTAATCAAGGTAAACATTTGCAGAAATTATCTTATTGTTAATTTTCTTATAGTTGCAAGGGGAATATGAAAATACAGTAGGCTTTATGTGATGGTTAAATCCTTTAAGAGATAGTTGCTATGTGGAATATTCCATTCTCTACGCTTGTCCAGGACATATAAAAAAAAAAAAAAAAAAAAAATTAAAAAACAACAATAACGAATTCCCATTTGAGAAAAACTAAAAGCATTGGAAAATTTAAACAAATAACAAGGAATATCATAGAAATGGTTCACTCGATAGAAAAAATGTATATGACATAAATTTTGTGTTTCAGTGAGATATAAATTTTTTGTGTAGTAAACTTTTGTCTATCTCTTGCAGTTTACCACTTATATAAAAGTCATTCAGATGAACAGGACTTTTGGGTACATTCCCAGAAAATTCAAGATATACAATTCATTTGCCAAGGAAATATCTTAAATATATGATATTTTAATCAAAATCGTTAGACCCATTTTTGAGAAAATCAAAATTTTTAAAAAATGCTCCATGTAAAGGGTAGTCTGACATGGGGGATTTTCTAGAAAATCTTTGTGTCGCATCCTTGGAAGGTGCTAAACCTAAATACTAAGTTTGATATTTATCCAAATTTTCTTTTTTGAGTTATGCTGTTCACAGACAAAAAAAAAAACACGCACGCACGCGCACACACACACACACACACACACACACACACACACACACACACACACACCTTTTTCTAAAAATGCTTTCTTTGGATTCAGGGGGCCTCAAAACATGTATTTGGTGAAATCTCGGTATTTAATTTTTTGGGTGGAATACAATACTTCCGCTATTTAATATACATAGTAGTAGGGAAAGTAAAAAGCACGTACTTGTATGTATGACAGTAATCAACAAATCAATGCACAGTTTTTTTAATAAGTTATATTGTACATGTCCTGAAAATTTCATCCTGATTCATCAATATGTACCCCCAAAAAATATACTTAAGAACAAAAATTGCTGTATGGAGAAAAAGCTACTTAAAGTTTGGAACACAATTGTTGGAGGTATTGCTCTTCACTTAACATTTGGATTACTCCAATTTCCAGATGAATTTCAAACATAATATTTACTGGGTGTATTCTAGACATGTTGAAGATACTGTTTCTTTTAAAAATGGTTTTTCTTAAGAAATAACGTTTCTTGCCATTTTGGTACTACAGTGTCCCCCTAAGAACTCTCTTCTCTTTAGGTGTGGCAAACACACACATATACATTCACTGCATTCATTCGTTGAGACTCTAGCTAAGCAAAAGAATAATATTAATTAAAGAAAATTTCTGCATCCACCTAGAAACTGAACCCAAATTCTCTGGAAAGGCTAGCATGCTAACCATTAGACTGCTGAATCAGTCGCTATATAATTCTGTAACCTTATTTTTTACTTTTTGCAGTTGAAAAGGCAGCTGAATTTTGGTGCAGAGCATTCTCACAAGATGTCCATTACATCAGCAAAATTTCAAAATAAATATTGATAAGAATACATTGTCATTGACAAAAACAGATTTATTACAAGCCAATCTCTCACATAATTTTTACATATTCCCAATAAAAAATATTTACTATTAAATGAGAAAGATAACTGATTAAAGTGATGTCCGCTATAACATATTCTAGATTGATGGTGAATTACTGGTCGCTAACTGGGATGGTCACTACCTTGGAGGAATTCAGCCAACCGCATGGACAGGCAGCATAGCCATCATTGAAAAGTTTTTGAAGGAAGGTGGCGCACCTGTGAAGTATGGACAATGTTGGGTTTATTCTGCCACTGTAGTGACAGGTATATGAATAAGATTACATTCTCTTTCATGTTAAAAAACCTGAATAAAAAATTAATTCCTAATCTGATTCCTACTTAGAATAAAGCTACAAGGATAAATAAAGAGGCAACAAACAATGAATACTCATAGAACCTTTTGTTTATCTCAGTTTCTCAAAGTGTTCTCCCTGACACTTTATGCAGTGTTCCATCCTTTGGAACCACTTCTGGAAGCATCCACACCACTCAGTTTCCAGCACTGTAAATAACTTCTCCTCGTATGCTGGAATTTCTTCTTCAGGGCTAGAAAATCAGTGATCTCAAAGTTGGTTCTTCACATTAGGCAGGAAGAAATCGCATAATACAAGGTTGGGACAATAAGATGAATGAGTCAATAGTTTTCCCTCAGTTCCTTGTGGAAACTGCTTTGTTTCATTAATGGTCTGAACTGATACATTGTCATGGTGCAACAAAATGCCCCTTGGATACCGTTCCTGGAATTTCTGCAACACTTCTGTGTGCCATTTTGCAGTAACAGTTCTCTGGTTTTCGAGTACAATAGTTGGCATCTGACCACTTGTAGGGAAGAAAGAAGCAACCATTTTCTTTCCTGCACTCCTTGGCCTCTTACGTTTGGTAGTTGGTCATCAGAGAAAACCCAAATGGAGGATTGGCATTTTTTCTGGATCAACTTGATATATCCATCTTTCATCACCCATAACAATATCTGAAACACAGTAAGACTTTCCACACTTAAATCTTTGCAGCATTTCTTGGTACCATTTCACCCTGTGGAGCTTCTGTGTTTCAGACAAATTATGGTGCACTCATCTTGAAGAAGTTCTTTTTACAAAAGGTGCCCATGAAGGATGGTTGAAACACTCTGCAAACTAATTGCTAATGCCAGCTCAACATTCTTGCAGGTTAATCTTGAATCTTCCCTGATCATTGTTTCCAAAGAGGCGACGTTTTTCTCAGTCTGCCACACTTCTATTAATCTTTAAGAGATTGCTGCCCCCTCTTAAATTCTCCAAACCAGTGGAACACAGTAGCACCTGAAGGAGAAAAGTCCCTGAAAGCCCTTCTAATGCTCAAGTGACTGCATTTCATTTAACCCACATTTGAAAACATCAAGATCATCACACAAAATGCTCTCTGTGATTCTCCATTGTACTTGCAAGGATATTCACCTTTCCAGACTTAACCCATCTGGATCATATGATGAGCTGTACTTGCATAAGGTAGTAATGGTGTTTGAATTGCATTATGAGCACAACTCGCAAGTTTTCACTGACCAATAAGACTACAGGTATATTGCATTTATAACTCAAAGGTAGCATTCAAAGGATCTCCAGATCTCTTTAGGTGACTTATGGGCAGAAAAACTAAAGCTGCTGATACTGTCAGGGCAAATTGGGAGGATATGCCATCTGATAACGCTCATACTGAAACATGGTGAGTATGAAACATGGTCTGCAATAAATGTGCTATGTGAAGTGGATGGATAAAAAAGATGTTTATTTCCTGTCAGCGAAACACAAAGCTGCTGACATTATAGGAGTAGGTAAGCTGAGAAGAAGGAAAGGTCAGACATCCAGAGAGGAGGTAAAGAAACCAAAGTGTGCCATTGAGTACCAGAAGGGAGTGGAAGGTGTTGATTTGCTAGATCAGGTAACAGCTTTGTAGGATAGGATAGGACTTGTCAACAAAGGGGACACCTAGCACCTTGACCCCCAATAGATCTTTTGTGTGTACACCTCTAGGAGAATAGATGAGGTGAGGGAACTGCAAGGGATGTATGGTTTGGAGAGCGAGTCTGTCATAAGTCAACAGAGACATGTAGAGTTCCCTAACAGTTCCAGATTGGACCACTTGGCCATGGGAGGGTCACTCGGGGACATCCCTCTAGTGGAACCAGGGAAACACGATCCCGCAGTGGAGGCTTGACAGGCTTCCTTCTAGCAGGGCAAGAAGAAGTTTTAAATTGCAAGCCTCTGTGCCATCTGCCTGACAGTGACTGAACACAGCCCTGAAATCAACCTGAAACATGAAAAGGAAATAAAATGACAGGAAATGGAGGACAGAGGAAATCCATGGTAGAATACACCACTACAGCATTCGGCTTAGCCAGCCAGGGAAAACCATGAAAAACCTATGTTCAGAGTGGGCATCCACTGGGAATCGAACGCGGGACCTCCCAAATGCAAGCCTCACATGTTAACAGGAGCCATCTTGCTTGGTAGGTGACAGCTTTGTTTCCTATAATGCGACACACAGCTAGGCATGTATGTATTCAATTGTTTCATTGGTTATGCAAGATGACTGATAGGATAAAGATCAACTTCACAGACTTCAGAATTACTATCACTCATCATCTGCTTCAAAGTGTAACACTGTCAGAGTACAATGTTAGAGGTTGACATCCAGCTGGAGATACCCTATTGTGACCTGAAGCAGAAATAATGAATCCCCATACAAATAATGAATGACAACAAAAACAATGTTATTCAGAAACTCTAAATTCCATGAGCTAAGAATAATTACATAAACTTGTAAATATTATTTTCTTTATAATTTCAAATGTTTCCACAAAATTTTATTCATTTATTGAGGTAAATAAAAGTATAATATAATAATATTAGTATAATTTCAACAATTTATGCAGACTGTTTAGATTATAAGTCTGATAATTACAATAAAGTCATGGAAAGTCAGCACATTTGGCACTGCCAAATACAGTAATGTTTTCATGCACTTCGGTTGAAATTTTATGTTAAAGTTTGCAGAGCTTTGGGGCTGCCTTGTCGTTCTATTACCAACTATGTGTCTGCACATGGAGTAAACTCTGTCAACAAACTGCTGAACAAAGAAGGAGAGGAAGTGTGTGGTAGTGGAGAATGCTGGAGCTTCCATACTTGGAATGAGGTGTGGACTGCCAGGTCTGATTTACCTGCTGGACATGGAGGGTGGCAAGCTCTTGATGCAACTCCACATGAAGAAAATGGCAAAGGTACAGCACATTTTCAGCTCTCCAGGGTTTATGTTTAATTTATAATGTAATTGGTAATTATTTTGTAACTGGACTGAATGCATCATAAAGCTGTACAGAGCTCCATTAATAATAAACATTATTGTTGTAGTGGTTGTTATTATTATTGTTGTTATTATTATTATTATTACCAGCTGTGAAAAGATGTGGTCCTGCATCTGTAGAAGCTGTAAGACAAGGTGAAGTTGGCTTCTCATATGACACACCTTACGTGTTTTCTGAAGTGAATGCTGCCTTGAATCACTTTCAGGAAGATGAGTCTTCTATAACTGGCTACATCAAACTCCAAGTTAGCAACAACTAGTAAGTTCAGTTATTTTCAGCTATTGTTATTTATTTCAGTAATGCATTTGGGAGAATGAAAGAAGATAACTTTGTTTACTTTCTCTACCATGTACCTGGTAAGTAGAGAAAGTATTACATTCCACACAAAAATTCAATAGCAAGATTTCACTAGAAATATATGTTTTGAGTCCCCCTGAATCCAGAAAAAAGCATTTTTAGAAAAAGGCCTTTGTGTGTGTATGTGTCTGTGAACAGCATACCTAACTCAATAATGAAAAGTTGGATAAATACCAAACTTGGTGCTTAGGCTCAGTACTGTCCAAAAATGTGATACAAAGATTTTCAGAAAATCCCCCATGCAAAACTACTCTTTACATGGAACACTTTTCAAAATTTGTTACTTTCTAATAAAGTGGCTCCAACGATTTTGACTAAAATACCATATATTAAAGATATTTGCATGATAAATAAAATGTATACCTTGAATTTTCTGGGAATAGCCTGTGAAGTCCTCTTTATACAGAAGGAATATTGTATACTTGGTAAACATTAAGTGAAGACGAAAATGTAGAAATCTTTAAAACATACAATATACTTCAAATAACCTTTTTTGTTGCATCAGCCATTATTAAGGTTCGAATTGTTCAATACTTAGTCATTCTTTTAAGGTACTGTCAATTTTTAGTTGTTTCTTGCAATGCCCTGTCGTTTTAAGGCCAGCATGCAGCATCCAGTTCTAAAACATTTGACTATCGCTATTCTGTTCGTATCTATAATAAAATGTATAATGTAGCTATTTCTGAAAAGGTTTATCTGATTAAAATGAAGTAGTTAGGAAAGTAAATTTGTGTAAGAATAATTTGTATACATACTAGTACACATGGTGGTAGAGAAAATATGTGAATATAACACATCAGATATGTGTTTTCTTAATGCCATTCATTCATTCTAAACCTAACAGAGACACCACACTTACCACAATACAAATCTTGACATTACAGGAAGCAGGTAATAAAAACTACAAATACTGACTTTAAACTCTTTTATTTCTACTATTCTTTACAGTTAGCAAACGATATGGCTCCACAGTAATGTGAAGGATCACTTTTCGGAGATCCTGGGTTCAATTTCTGGGTTGGCCACTCTGACCACGGGCTTTTCGTGGTTTTCCCTGGTTGGCATGATGAATGCTGGGATGGTTTCTCTTTTCTTTCCTTCATTTCCTATCATTTCACTTCCCCTGTCATATTTCTGGTATACTTAGGGTCTGTGTGCAGTGTCAGACAAATAGTGCATATGTTTGGTCGTTGTAAAGTTCCTCTCAGCCCTGCCAGATGGTAGCCTTCTCTTCCCCAGTCTCTAATTCCCGAAGTCATGGGTTCAAATCCGGTAGAGTGCAATGCACTTTTTTGGGCATAAAAATCCTTAGCATGGCTTCCTTCAGAACAGAAGTAAAGGTGGTGCTGTGTCATAGGTTTACGGCATGTAAAAGAACCTCAAACATGATAAAGAGGCCTCAGCAAAATTTCCAGTCTTTCATGCCCAATATAGAATGGGACACCAAGGACCATAGTAGTTAAAGAGCGTCCATAAATAAAACTCAATTTCAATTTCTCCCCAGTTCTGCCAGAGGGAAGCCTTCTCTGAACAGTCTGCCGGTGTGATCAGGTCACCAAGCTTGGAAACATTAGGGACCTCTGTGTGTCTCTGTCGGTCTGCCTGCAGTTCCTTAACCTCATCCATCCCCCTGTGGGAGGTGAGCATTGGGTCCAAGTGTGAGTGGTCCTCTTCATTCCTGGTCATTTATTCATTCTTTACAACTGGTACTTGGTAATATTCCCCTTAATTTGTATCACTTTTAGTATTGAGTTCATCAAATTTTCAAAATATTTTTATCCTTTTCCACCCAACACCTCTTGCAGCTCCTTAATATTTAATGGTTGCATCTTTTTAATCTTATCTCTCACCACATTATATGGTTTATTTCAGGGGAGTTGCATGGCAGTTCAAGTACAGATATACAGGATGTATCTTTATTGGTGTCATATATTTGAGGGACATGTTCCTGACATCAAAACAGTAAAAAAAAAATCTGATGTGTTACACTCACATGACTTTCTCTACTCTTGTACAATCTAATTTTACAAAGGCTTATTCTCCATATACTTCGTGTTAATCGAGATATCGAGATGTCAATCTTATTGGTAATATTCATGTAGATACAAGGGGAATATGGTAGCTTTTAAGCGATAGTCAAATATTTTAACGCTGGTTGCTATGTGGCACATTCTCTTTGCATGTCCAGGACATAAAAAAATGAACAACGAATTTGAGAAAAAGTATAAGTATTGGAAAATTTAAGGAAATAACAAGCAATATCTCGAAAACGGTTCACTCAACAAAAGAAAAGTATATGATATAAGTTGTGTATTTTAACGTGATCTACATTTTTTGTGTAGTAACATTTTGTCTATCTCTTATGGTTTACCAGTTATGCAAAAGTCGTTCACAATGAAGAATACTTTTGGAGACATTCCCAGAAAATTCGAGATATACATTTCATTTCTCATGGCATTATCTTAAACATATGATATTTTCATCAAAATCGTTAGAGCCATTTTTGAGAAAATTAAAATTTTCGAAAAATCTTCCATGTAAAGGGTAGTCTGGGGTGGAGGGATTTTCTTGAAAACCTTCGTGTCGCATCTCTGGAAGATACTGAACTTAAATACCAAGTTTGGTGCTTATCCAACTGTTCGTTTTTGAGTTATGCTGTTCACAGACACACAGACACACACACACAGACACACACACAGACACACACACACACACACACACACACAGACACACACACGGACATGTTTCCAAAAATGCTTTTTTTGGATTCAGGAGGTCTCAAAACATGTATTTCCGGTAAAATCTCGCTATCGAATTTTTGGGTGGAATGCAATACTTTCCCTACTTACTATACGTAGTAGAGAAAGTAAAAAGTTCATATGAACATGAGTCTGAAAATCATTTATTTCAGAGTTACAACACAAAATCAAAAGTTACAAAAATTGCTTGAAGTTGCTTCCTCTTGCTTCGATGCATGCAGTAAGCTGCGTTCCATGCTCTGTTGAAAATTCCTGGTGTGTTAAAGATTAAAAACAGAAGTGTTATTAACAGTGAAGTATTCATCATGATTTATATTGAGTCACACTTTTTTTACACTCACCTTCACTAATTAAAGTTACATAAAACAGGAAACGTTTTCAAGGGCATTCGTCCTCATCGTCAGCGACTGGGTGAGTAAGGGTCGCTTTCTCCCGTGTCCTCTTCTTCCTCATCCTGCGAATTGTGACCCTGTTGCCATCTGGTGTTGGGGGCACAAAGTTTTAACACATTGTTTACAAGTGGGATTTCAAAATTAATGATGTTGTTGCTGTTTTTGACGATGTGTATTTTTTCCCAGATGTTCAATTCTATTGGTGTGGTGAGGGGTTTTAACAACTTTATACTTTGGCCAATGTTGTGGTTTTCAGTCCAAAAATGGTGTGATACAGCGGATTTCTCTTCCTGGTGTGTTTCGTATTTGGTCAAATCCAGTTTGGATACGTCCTCTCAAAATGTCAACATCAGGTACAGGAGTCACATAAAGCAAGGACTTCAAATGTCCCCAGACGAAGAAATCCATTGGATTCAAATCAGGTGATCAAGCAGGCCATACAATGGGTCCCCCTCAACCAATCCATATTTGCAGAAATCGATCATTCAAAAACTTACGAACTATTATACTGAAATGAGCTGGAGCAGCATCGTGTAAAATACACATTCGCTGGATGATGTCCAGAGGCACATTATCAGTTATGTGATACAATTTATTTCTGAGAAACTAGAGATAGGTTTGTCCATTCAGACCAAGTAGGGACCAATAAGGTGATCATGAATGATTCCACCCCAAACACTGAGAGAGAACCTCTGTTGATGGTTGTCCTGTCGTACTTCATTAGGATTTTCAAATGTCCAGTTATGAGTGTTATGAAAATTGAAAATAGTGTCGCAAGTAAAACCAGCCTCATCCATGAATAAGATACAGGCTAGGAACACATAGCACTGCTGTAACATGCATTGACAAAAACGTCTTCTTGGCTCAAAGTCCGCCTCATTTAATCCTTGCACACATTGAAGGTGATACGGGTACAGAAGATTTTCATGCAGAATTCTCCAGATAGTCATATGACCAACTCTTTCCCTTACAGCCATACGTCTTGTGCTTTGTGATGGGTCTGCATCCACAGCACGAAGAACTGTTCTTCAAGCTCAATGCCTCGTACCGCTCTTGGTCTCCCAACATCCCTAGTACTCCTCTCAAATGCACCATTCTCTCTCAAGTGTTGGTGAGTTCGTGCGAATGTCATTGCACACGGTAACTGCCTGTCAGGGTATCTTTCTGCATAAAGTTCACGTGCTCGTGCTGCATTGCCGTCTGCACAGCCATACATGTAGTGTATATCCGTCTGTTCACTCATGGAATACATCTTCTTTGACATATAACAACAAAACGGTTGATCTTCAGACCCATGTACATATGAACTTTTTTTTACTGTTTTGATGTCGGGAACATCTCCCCCAGATGTATGACACCAATAAAGATACACTCTGTATTATTATCTTTCAGGAACTTCCAAACTACCTTTGTTCTATGGGCAGGGGCACCACCATACATAAAGTACTGACACTGAAGAACTTCCCAAAATGTTAGCAAATGCTGTTGCATCACTTCTAAGTAGTTACTTCCCTTCATTGTCACATTCTTGGGGAGAAAATATAAGCCCCTCTATCACAGTTACTACTAAAACTACCACATCAAACTTTCTGGATGTTTAATGGTTAAGCTTTAGATCATACCATGACACATTTCTTGGTAGGTAGAGAAGGCATTGTTATACCAAGATTTCAATGGAAATATGTTTTGAGGTCCCCTGATCCAAAAAAAAAATTTAATTTCTCTACCCTGATCCCAAAAAAGCATTTTTAGAAAACGGTCCATGTGTGTGTGTGTGTGTGTGTGTGTGTGTGTGTGTATGTGTGTGTGTGTGTATGTGTGTGTGTGTTTGTGTGTAACAGCATAACTCAAAAACAAAAAGTAGCATAAATACCAAACTTGGTATTCAAGTTCAGTACCTTCCAAAGATGTGATACAAAGTTTCTGAAGAAAATCCCCCCAAGCAAACTATCCTTTACATCGCACAGTTTTTGAAATTTTTTATTTTCTAAAAATAGCTCTAACAATTTTGATTAAAATACCATATACGAGGGCGGATTGATAAGTCAGTGACTTTTTAAAGAAAATAACAATTTTTTCCAAAAAATCAATTTATTTCTCAATTCAATGCACTTTGTCCAAAGTTTCTCCAATTTTTTTAGCCCTTCCAAAAAATATAATTTTTTGAAGTCTGCAAAATATGAGATTGTTTCTGCCATGATGTGTTCACTGGATGTGAATATCTTTCCAGTGAACCAACTTTTCAGTTTGCAAAGAGGAAGAAGTCACTCAGAGCCAAATCCGGAGAATATGGTGGGTGAGGTAGCAGTTTGTAGCCCAATTCCATGAATTTTGCGATTGCGATGGCTGACTTGTGTGCATGTGCATTAACCTGGTGAAAGAGAACCTTTTTCTTCACCAAATGGGGTCGTTTCTTTAACAATTCATTATGAAACTGACCCAGCATTGTGGCATAATATAAACCTGTGATCGTTTTCCAGGTAGTGGATGTCTATCACCCCTTGTGAATCCCAAAAGACAGCTGCCATGATTTTTCCTGCCAATGGAATGGTTTTTCTTTGGAGCAGATTCGCCAAAAGAAATCCACTGCTTTGATTGTTGTTTGGTTTCAGGTTGATAGTAATGGATCCAAGTTTCATCAACCGTGATATAACGCAGCAAAAACTCATTTGGGTTGTGCTGGAACATGTTCAAACATCCCTATGAAATGGTCACACGATTCCGCTTGTTCTCAACCGTGAGCAGTCGCAGCACCCATCTTGCTTGCAACTTTCTCATATCCAAAAATTCGTGCAGAATGTTATACACCCGTTCACTTGAGATGTTTACTGTCTTGGCTATCTCACAGATTTTCACATGACGGTCTTCCAACACAATATCGTGAACTTTGTTCATCATTTCTTCTGTTGTGACCTTAACCGGCCGTCCTGTGTGCACGGCATATCTTGTGCTCGAACGGCCACATCAAAATGCTGTGAACCACTTGTGAGCCATGGCATGTGATGGAGCAGAGTCCCCATAATACTTGTTCAGCTTTTCTTCCATTTCCTTCACCGTCTTACCATGCAAAAAGTAGTGCTTTATCAGAACACGAAATTCATTTTTCTCCATTTTCTATGAAGCAACACACCTCTGCTTATTTTAGACCATCTCAACAATGTTCTAAGAAACAAATAACGACAAATTTCTGCAATTATACCCAGAATAGATGTAAGACTTGGGTGCAAACAAGAAACCTGTGATTAGAACGCTATATCTTGTCAAAGTCATGGATCCGCCCTCGATTAGATATTTACATAACAAATAAAATAAATATCTTGCATTTTTCAGGAATAGCCTGTGAAATTCTCTTCATTCAGAAGGAATTTTGTTAATTTCTATAACTGGTAAACTGGACAGAAGCTTAGTTCGCCAAAAAGTAGATATCTTTAAAACACACAATTTATTTCAAATAACCTTTATGTGGTATCAGTCATTTCCAAGATTTCCATTATTACTGATTCAAATTATTCAATGCTTGGCCATTCTTTTCAAGTCCTGTTGATTTTCACTTCTGAGACATCATTGAAAGAATATGAAATTAAAATAGCATTCAGCTCTTAAACATTTGACTATTGCTATTCCCTTTGTATCTGTAATGAAATGCGTAATGCAGTTATTTTTGGGAAAATTTATCTTAATTAAAACAAAATAGATAGGAAAATAAACTTTCCTAAGAATAATTTGTATACTCACTAAGTGATAGAAGATAGAAAAAGTCATGTGGGTGTAGCATATCAGATTTTAGAAAAAGATCCATGTGTATGTTCATGTGTGCATCTGTGAACAGCATAACTCAAAAACAAGTCGGATAAATACCAAACTTGGTATTTAAGTTCAGTACCTTCAAAAGATGTTACAAAAAGCTTTTCAAAAAATCTCCCCCAACCCAACTACCCTTTACATGGAACATTTTTCAACATTTTTTATTTTCTTAAAAATGGCTCTTAACGATTTTGATTTAAATACAATATATTAAAGATGTTTACATGATAAATAAAATGTGTGTCTTTAATGTTCTGGGAATAGCCTGTGAAGTCCTCTTCATCTGTAGGAATTTTGTATTATTTTGTATAACTGGTAAATGTTAAGTGATAGATGAGAATGCACTAAACAAAAAAATGCACAGTTACTTCAAATAACTTTTTTGTGGCAGCAGTCATTTCCAAGGTATCCAGTATTAATGGTTTGATTGTTAAATATCCTGTACCTCTTTTAAATTCCTATTGACATTCAGTTGTTTCCTAGAATTTCACAGAAAGAGTGTGGCCAACATATAGCTTCCAGTTCTTAAACATTTGACTATTGCTATTCCGTTTGCATTTATAACAAAATGTGTAAATTAGCTACTTCTGAATTAAAATGAAATAGATAGGAAAATAAACTTTTGTATGAATAATTTGTGCACCCAGTAATAAGGATGGAGGGTAGAGAAAGTTGTGTAAATGCAATACATCAGATGTGTGATACCACATGGCAATGGTACTGCTGCTTTGTTTAGGTCTTAAATAGGCTATCTTGAAAGCAGTTATATGCATTACAGATGTGCCTACTTCCAACAGAATCAAAGCACAAGTCTTCTGCTCGGCATTGAGCTTCTTATATTCATTTATTTGCATTAGAAATACACAGATCCAAAAACAATACTCAATAAAACTCCTGATGACTACTACAATATGTAAATGTACATAATATTTACTCTCTGTACAAATACCAAGCAGACTAAGAACTGGCCTGCTAATGCTGCTGCTCTGAACTCGAGAATCATGTGATTTGCAGCTCCAACATGGTTTGGATAGTGATGGCAGAATTGCATTATTCATGTAAAGATTTCCCTTGCATAAAAAATGTAGATTTCAATTGTGGCGAAGGTAGTAATAATATAGTATACAAGATGGGAGATTATAAATGAAACTATTTACTGCACTGCTTCGGAATGTTTAATATGTGTGTGTATATAAAACTTTTAAGTGTTAGAAGGTTGTGTTCATAAGTTTTTGAAACTGTTAATATCCCTCATAGAAAGATTGCTTCACCTTCCTCCTTCTCTTGCATGTGTGATAAGTTAGCACACAAGATTAGTGATTCCCAATTCACTTGCACACATTTTAATACTATGGCCAGTCCAACACATTAGCTGCTGAAATTTGAGACCTATTTAGGGTACAACTAATAACACAAAGCAACAGTTACACATTTTTCCCTGTAGGGAAGAGGTTCCGACACCTTCAGCTGCTGTAGTGCGGCCGTTGTGGAACCCTAGCACTCATGGTACTTCTGACGTTACTAGAAGTACGTCGGGCCGAACATTCAAGCCCCTCCCATTGGGAGCTGTTCGGATTGGGTTGGTCTCGACGTGGCAGTGGCTCCCAATACCCATGGGAGATTGGGTACGTCTGTATGGGTTTCCATAGACCCCTCAATGTCCTCCGGTACCGACCTGGATAGTCGGTAGATGGCTTGCTAGAATGCTGTCGGCCCTACCGAGGTTATCGGTAGTCTTCCTTTTGGGATGACGCGCGTAAGTGGCATATCCACTTCCACCTCCGCGGAAGCGGGGGGGGGCCTTTTTAGGAAACAAGATATTGGAGAGCCACTCGGTTGGCACTGGACCCTGGGTATAGAAGGGGGACTTGGGCTCCAGCTCTTGTCCTGGTAGACCTTTGCTCAGCATTCACTTTTCATTAGCAAACGCCGTATTAATGCCACCTATATTTCAACCACTCTCTAGAGAGAAAGCATATTTTTATCCTTAAGGAGATATACTTTCACACAAAATATTGACATTATTGACAAGAGTTTGAAAAATTGTATTTATACATTTCAAATTTAGTCGAAATTGGTAAAAAAATAAGGATAGGCTGGCCCCATAGCTCAGTTGGTAGAGCACCTGTGTGAGGGGTCCCAGGTTCAATTCCTGGCTGGGAGTAGGAATTTTTCTCTAGCCAAGATAGTGTGCGTGAGAGAGAGAGAGAGATCTAATATATAAAACCCAAAGAAAAACCAGAAATCTAGAGACAACTGTATATGAAAGGCAATATGTTTCACCAATATGATCCTTGCAGTTAAAGGTGGGGTATAAATGGAACATAACAAAATTTCTTTCAGATACTCCGATAAGGAGGACACACTCAGTACACATGTGTGAGGAAGATTCTGTGTGCCCTTCATGAACCCTCCCTTCTACACCTCCAATATCCCCCTGCCCATCATAAAAACTCCTTTTAAACCAAAGCATTCTGCCCTTAGCAGAACACAAGGAGAACGTGCCCTGTCACACATACACACACACACCAAGTTATCTGCAAGCATGCTTCTCTCAATACTACAATGCAGGTGCTCACATGCACAGTTTGTGTTTACAATCCTATAATCTTGTTCTGAGTTGACAACATATGCAGAAATTATTTAAAATTTAAAATTAAAGGAGGAAATGTGTCCTTGTGCCCCTTATTCCAAGCCACCATCTTCAACCCTATGTGTCATTTAGGAACTGTATCTACTTTATTTTTATATTAACTGCACATAATAGTTACAACAACCTTCATAGTTTACTTACATGCAGTGATTTAACTAAGTTATTATAGGTAGAAATAAAGCACTCCAAATTAAATAGTATGTGTAATTTTCCATCCTGCTTACTCACATTATAGCTGCACCTGCTCCAGTACTGAAAACCATGTTAAAACATTTCCCCAGAGTAATCTAGTGTCATCAGCATTAAGTCTGATAAATTGGATACAGATTACACATAATGAACTCTTTATAAGGATAGCAATGTGAAGCAATTGTTCTTTGTTTACAGTGTCGGAAAACGCCTCATTACAAAGGATGCTAAGAAAGAAGATGATGAAGGTGAAGCTGATTTGGAAGACATAACCCATCTCTACAAGACAACAACACCAGGTTAGTATTAAAATTATGATCCTGGATATGTTAGCATAAAGATCGCTTTTATGATTACCTATATTCATAAACTACTCCTTTGATTCATAGTACGGCAATGCTACACACAAACTGATATTCAAAAAACAAAAACAAAAAAATTCTGATGTGTTATATTCACATGACTTTCTCTACCCTCTATCACTTAAATTATTCTTTTGAAAGTTTATTTTCCAATCTACTTCATTTTAATTGAGATAAATGTTTCCAGAAATAGCTGCATTACACATCATAGTTCTTATCAAGTTATTTAAGTCTTAAGAGTTCTTTTATGCTTTAAGTAATAACTAATAATAAAGAACAGGTTATGATGTTAGGATTATAACTTAAATAACTACCAAAATTTATGTTTTCAGTTCAAGGTAAAGCCACATGAAATAAATAGCACTTTATTACTGTCATTTAAATATAATTTTTACTTTCTCTAGTGCTTACCTATAGCCAGTAGAAGAAGTATTGCCTTCCACCCAAAAACATTATATGGAGATTTCACTAGAAATACATGTTTTGAGGTCCTGAATCCTAAAAAGTAATATTTAGAAAAAGGTCTGTGTGTATCTGTATGTATGTGAACAGCAGCAAACAGTGAACAGAACAGCATCCCCAGCTATTCCTAATAATGGTTGAAATGGTTCCTGATACTCAGGAAAACGATGTGAAACATCAGCAGAATGTCTGACTTCCTTAATCTTCCCCCAATAGTCTTCTAAGTGATGCATAGTCTATGATTACTCTTTAGTGGTGGAACAATTATCATTTTGAATGGTCAAGTAAGTTTCTAGATCATCACAGTATGTGAAATTTTAAACCTTTGTACCTTCTCTTTGGTTCCATAATTATTTAATAACATAAATGCTATACATCTTTCACATAATACAGAGATCCTTCGCATATACAACATAACAGAGATGAAGCTGGCTAATATGAAATTCGCCACTCCCGGAACACCAAAGTTAACCTCTTTGGAAAAGACACATAATCTCCAACTATCGAGATAGATAATCTTCTCAGTTGTTTATTATAAAATATCAGCTGACTGGTTTCTAATGTTGGCAATTTTCTCTCCTTATACAATTACTTAACATATCCTACTAATGAACTTGATTACAATATAAGCATGAAGAAGATAAAGCAAAACTTTCTTACATGACGGTTATTAAAATATTGTGATGCAGCAGCTATGGCTCAAGGTTATCAGGAGGTTCAGTGCTGGGCAGTCGGAATAAAAAACAATAAGTAGTGCTCACCAGCGTAAACACTGGGAGTGCTATTGGCAGATAACCAGAGTTTTTGGGAGTTTCTTTCCCCCTCCTCCAAAATGTACATTGAGATAGTTCTAGAATGTTCTGTGGGAGATTTCATTTCCTATACAGGATGTTTCAGGACCTCTGCAACAAACCCTGAGGGGAACACTTTTTGGCAAGCAACCTCCATCCTCCAATGCTTTGTTATTCGCTCCTGTTTGAAGCACATCCAGTAGAATAGGTTTGAGAAGCACAGCCAGCACACTTTGACTCCCTATTTGTTTACAACCATAAATCAAGTGACATTGCCTCTTTCTTGTCCCTTACATCTGGTTAGGTTTGATAGGTCTGAGACACACAGCCCAATTCAACTCAGTGTTTGTGAACAACAGCTCCACACATACAGGGTCTGGGGCCGAATGACTTTGCACCTCGTGTTCAGTTTGTCCAGTGGTTTCTGCAACGAAGTATTGCAGATCCTACATTTCCTGCACATGTCTTATTTACTGATGATTTACTTCACACGTGATGGATACTTCAGCAACAAGAACAGCCACATTTGGGATGTTGAGAACTCTCACGCAGTGTTCGTTAGACATCACCAACAAAAGTATTCCATAAACATTTCATTTCATTTCATTCATTTATCTGCCAATTAATATAACACAATTCATGACACTGTCAAGAAAATGCTAAGTAGGTACAAAAGAAGTTACATTATACAAAACAATACATTAAGTTCTAATTATATACAATCCTACTCTTACAAGCTGCTACAAAGTTTGTCCTTGAGCTGATATGTACAATTCTGTCTAATAGAAAAATGTATACTAAAAAAGCATAACACTAAAATGTAATCATTTATAAACCTGTTTATTGAATAATAATATCTTTGAACCATATATTTTTTCAGTTCCCTTTTAAATTGTTTTATAACTTTTATTTGTAGCATGTGTGTTAGCACTTATTAAAAACATACAAGTGGCAACAATGGGTTTCATCTTGAACAGTTGTAATCTATGTGAAGTTATATGGAAATGTGTGTTGGTGATCATCTGCTGGGACCTGGGGGCTGTGCATCTCCGACCTACCAAACCTAACCAGTGTAAGGGACAAGCAAGGGATGATGTCACTTGATTCAGTGGTTGTAAACAAACAGAGAGTCAAAGTGTGCCTCTCAAACCACTGTATATGCTTCAAACAGAGTGAATAACATCGGAGGATGGTGGTTGCTTGACAAAAATGTTCCCCTCTGTGAGATCTATCATTCCTCAGAGTTTCCTGCAGAGGTCCTGAAACATAAACTGTATAAGTGAGTGTTCTCGTGAGTTGAATGAGTCAGTAAGTGAGGAAGAATGGTGGGTGAGTTTCCTGTGAGAGAGTTTGTGACAACTACTGTAGCACACAGCAGGTACTGCTGCGGAATGAGAGATTGTGTTTGACTCCCCAACAAAGGAACCATTCTGAAAGAAGAGGCTATTTCATAAAAGAAATGAAGTGATGGAGAATTTAACTGTTCATCTTAGTGAAGTGAACTCCCAGTTAAGTTGAATTAGATAAGAACAGTGAAGTGACATTGAGGAGTGATGTCAAGAAAAACTGGAAAAAGTCACAATATTTTGGTATCACTGTTGTAAGCAGATTCAATTCTCTTTTGTTTTGCTGTGTCTTAGTTGGTAAAAAGTGTCCATATACTGCTTCAATTAAATATCTACAGTATTTGTCTTATTTTACATGCATTTTCTTTGGACTAACAATAACTCTTTTCAACTCAATGATATTCTCAACAAAAAGTCAAGCCCACTTCACAAGTATGTCCTTTTGTAACTCCAATGCATTCTAGTACATAAACTTGTAAATCCCTTTTAGTCCTTTAGTAATTTATGAATTGAAATTAGAAGTTGTTTTATAGCCAATGTCCATCAGAAAGAATACAGCTTTTCAATAGTGATAAAATTATTAAAATTGGTTGAGTGGTTAAGTTACCAAGATCAAGAAGTATATCATTTATTTCTCTTTATATTAACTGTTTTAAATGGGATTAATGTGTTGTTTTTGCATTAAATGCTTGTGTTTTGTTGTAAAATTTCCTTCCTTCCTTCCTACCTCCCTCTCTCCCTCCAAACCTTTAGTAGCTTATATAAACTTTATAATTCAGGGAGGTGATGAGCAAAATTTCAGCCATTTTTGGTCAAAATATGCTTCATATGGTTTATTGTGTGGGAAAATACTATAGACATTAAACAATATGTATGCAAAATTTCAAAGACTTATGATGTTTGCAAGTTGTCTTAATTACATCATATTTAAAGGTCTGTACTATTTAAATACTGTGGTGGGCATGGTAGGCACTGTTGGTGTGTTATATTGTATAAAACTACTGTAATTTTGGCAATTTTTGTAAGGCTTTTTGCACTAATTCAGAGTCCCAATTTTTCCATACAGTCATTGTGGTCTGTATTCTGTAACAATGGCAAATCATTATTAGGTAGCAGCATAAAGAGAAAATTATCCTCTTTGTTTTTCCCATAATGAAACAAGGAAAATATTCTCTTTCGCTAGGATACTGTTTACTTTCTCTGCTCAAAAGCACATGGTTATTTTAGCATTGCAGTTTGCAGTTAAATCTTTCTCAATAATATAAAAAACATTGAGGTTTAGTTTTATTTTTGTATTGTTCATAGTTGTAAATTAGTGAAGTATAGTTTTATATGCCTGTCATTTTATTCTAAATATTCCTGCATAGTTCTCGGTGTTACCTAGTAAAAGTAAGTTGTAAATAAATCCATTTTTCACTATCAAAATGCAAAGGAACCACCTATAAAGCTGGACACTTCTAAAGAAGTCTATAAGTCAAATTTCCTATACAAACTGCATGCAAACTTTAAATGCTTTTTTGCCAAACTTAAATCTTTATAACCTTTCTGCACTTAATGTAATCCACAAAATACACACTAGCAAGCTGAAAATTTTACTGCCTTTTTCCAAAACTGTTAACAAAACTAAACATGTAATTTTTATTAGAGTCAAATAAAATACAAGAATATAATTACAACAAATATAATTACAACAGAGGTCACAAGTCCAATAGAATATATTGATATACAATACCAGAATGACCTGATATATACAATACACAAACAAAGCAATATACCAGATGAAATGAGAGCCATAGCAATAGCTATGGAAAATGAAACATACCCAGAAAAAGAATGGCTCCGAATGTATACAGATGGATCCCTCATCAATAAAAAATGTGCTGGTGCAGGAGTATATTGTAAACATTTTTCACAGTATCTAACATTAGATGAAATGTCAAACCACTATGATGGAGAATTAACAGCTATAAAAGCAGCATTACAGAACATTTTATATAGACCATACATCAAAAAAAAAAGTCATAAAGACCCAAAATCAATTACAATAATAAAACAACAAGAAATATTAAAGAAATAAGAAGCCTAATTAAAGCAGTTGAAACTAGAAATCATGTCACTCTACAATAGATCCCAGCTCATGTCAGACTTTTGGGTAATGAATATGCAGATCAATTAGCAAAGAAAGGTGTAATACTGCAAATAAAACCTGTAGGACAAATAGAAATAAATAAACAATTAAATAATATTAAACAACATTTCAAAAGATAGCGGAGACTTAATGAAGAAGATAAATTAAAGGATAAAGATTATAAGAATATTAAAGATAGAGTTGATATACAAAAAATGCCAAGGAAGACTGCAGTGGCCTTATTTAGGATGGTAACTGGCCATGATTGCCTCGCAGAGCGTTACAAAATACGATGCCTACCTACACCCAAGTGCACTCTCTGTGGAGAACATGTCATCCTGAACAAACAACATCTCACCAAATGCAAAGGCCTTAAAAGTGATAACTTACAGAAGCCAGAGGGAAAATGATGCAGATCAATTAATCCCCAGTGCCATTGGTCAACAACAACAACAATATTTTTATTAAAGTAAAACTTTTTTAAATAAAACATAAAAGTATACAGAAACAGAAAAAGTTTTAGAAATTTTGCTTTTAGGTATAGGTTATTAACAGAGGGGGATATCTTGTGCACTGCAACCTATAGAGATCTATTGTGGCTATCAGCCCCCAGGAGGAAGGGATGAGGTGAAGAGGCTATAGGCTGTAGGCAGACAGACCACAGAGCTGTGTGGAAGTCTCTAACATTTCCAAGCTCACAGATCCATCCCACTGCTGGAGCCACTGAGAGAGAGAGAGTGATTCAGATTCAGATTTATTCACCAATTGTAAAAATGTACAAGGTTTCATCAAGTAAAATTTAAAGAAATATACATTATTAGCCATTAATAATGGAGAGGTACTAATCTATATGTACAATTTTAAAGATAACGATTTGTTTTTCCAGTTTTGTACTCTTCCACTGTATAGAATGCATTCTTAATTAGATATAACTTAATTTGTTCGATTTTTGTTCATTCTTCATCAGTTACTTTAATCTAGTGAGGTAAATGATTATACAGATCTTTTGCCTTACTTTCAATACTTTTATTTTCAAGAAAGCCTCTCAATCTATTTCTAAAGTAATTTTACTTTGTTCTAGTATTATGTTAGTTAGTTAGTTAGTTAGTTTATTCATCCGTTAAAGTGGTTTGGTACAATGTACATTCACTATTGGACACGTCAAGCTATAAACATAAACAATAATAGGTTTTTGCAATATATACAATATGTTT
Source organism: Deroplatys truncata (assembly GCA_030765065.1). Lineage (NCBI taxonomy): Eukaryota > Metazoa > Arthropoda > Insecta > Mantodea > Mantidae > Deroplatys > Deroplatys truncata. The sequence continues at coordinate 5,723,697 of CM060988.1, read as the reverse complement.
TTACATTATACAATAGGTATTTACATGCTAAATACTATGGTTCATGATATACATTTGTGTTCAAGGAAATCATTAATAGAATAAAAGGAGTGTTCATGAGTATTTGTATTTTTGTCTTCTTTATAGGATTTTATAACATATTTTAGACATTCATATATATATATATATATATATATAGACAAGGCAGTGTTAGTATACCGAGTTTTTTAAAAGCAGATTTGCATGAGTTTCTCTTTTGGATATTTTTAAGGATTCTAATTGCTCTTTTCTGCAGCCTAAATATTTTTAATATGTGTTTCTTACCTGTTGATCCCCATAATATGATGCCATAACTCAAGTGTGAGTGCATAAATGCATAACATACTTGTGTTGTGCTATCTTCATCCATGATTTGTTTGACCTGTTTTAGAATATATGTGTGTGTGCGTGCGTGTGTGCATGTGTGTGTGTGTGTGTGTGTGTGTGTGTGTGTGTGTGTGTGTGTGTGTGTGTGTGTGGAAACGAACAATCGGATAAACACCAAACTTGGTATTTAGGTTCAGTATCTTCCAAGGATGCGACACAAAGGCTTTCAAGAAAATCCCCCCACCCCAGATTACCCTTTACATGCAACATTTTTCGAAAATTTTAATTTTCTCAAAAATGGCTCTAACGATTTTGATTAAAATATTATATGTTTAAGATATTTTTATGATAAATAAAATTATATCTTGAATTTCCTGGGAATGTCTCCAAAAGTATTCTTCATTGTGAACGACTTTTGAATAACTGGTAAACCATAAGAGATAGACAAAATTTTACTGCACAAAAAATGTATATCGCATTAAAATACACAATTTATGTCATATACATTTTTTTGTTGAGTGAACCTTTTCGATATATTACCTGTTATTCCCTTAAATTTTTCAATACTTATTTTCTCAAATGGGAATTTGTTATTCATTTTTTTGTCTTGGATATGCAAAGAGTATTAATCTGTGGGAAAGGGAATGGTGCTGCACCTAGCAACCGCTATTAAGAGATATGTATGTGCTTAAAGGCTACTGTATTTTCAAATTGCACTTGTAAATATATATTCCCCTTACATCTACAACAAAATTAGCAATAAGATAGACTCTGCAAATGTTTATCTCGATTAACATGAAGTAGTTGGAGAATAAGTGTTTGTAAAAATAGTTTGTACAAGAGTAGAGAAAGTCATGTGAGTGTAACACATCAGATTTTTTTTGTACTGGTAATGCAAAGAGAATGGATTACTCCACATAGCAACCAGCTCTTAAAATGTTTGACTATCGCTTAAAGCCTACCAATTTCCCTTGCATCTACAAGAAAATTAGCAATAAGATTAACATCTCGATTAACATGAAGCATATGGAGAATAAGCTTTTGTAAAAATAGATTGTACAAGAGTAGAATAAGTCATGTGAGTGTAACACATCAGATTTTTTTTGTGTGGCATTTGTTATTAATGGTTTGCATTGTTCAATACTTAAGCCAATCTCTTAAAGTTCTGTCAGCATTCAGTTGTTCCTCGCGATTCCATTGAAACAGTATAGAATTTTAAGGCTGGCATATAGCATCCAGTTCTAAATCATTTGACTATCGCTTTTCCTGTATCTAAAACGAAATGTGCAGTGTAGCTCTTTCGCAAAAGTTTATTTGGATTAAAATGCAGTAGATATAAACTGTGCTTTAGTAAGACTGGTTTGCATAACCACTAATAAATGACAGAGGGTAGAGAAAGTCATGTGAATGTATCACATCAGATTTTTATTACTTTCTCTACTACGTATAGTAAGTAGGGGAAGTATTGTATTCCACGCAAAAATTTGATACCGAGATTTCACCGGAAATACATGTTTTGAGACCCCCTGAATCCAAAAAAAAGCATTTTTGGAAACATGTCCGTGTGTGTGTCTGTCTGTGTGTGTCTGTCCTGTGTGTGTGTGTGTGTGTGTGTGTGTGTGTGTGTGTGTGTGTGTGTGTGTCTGTGAACAGCATAACTCAGAAATGAACAATCGAATAAACACCAAACTTGGTATTTAGGTTCAGTATTATCCAAGGATGCGACACGAAGGTTTTCAAGAAAATTCCCCCACCCCAGATTACCCTTTGCATGGAAGATTTTTCGAAAATTTTTATTTTCTCAAAAATGGCTCTAACGATTTTTATTAAAATATCATATGTTTAAGATATTTTTATGACAAATAAAACGTATATCTTGAATTTCCTGGGAATGTCTCCAAAAGTATTCTTCATTGTGAACGACTTTTGCATAACTGGTAAACCATAAGAGATAGACAAAATTTTAGTACACAAAAAATGTAGATCGCATTAAAATACACAATTTATGTCATATACTTTTTTTTGTTGAGTGAACCATTTTCGAGATATTACTTGTTATTCCCTTAAATTTTTCAATACTTATTTTCTCAAATTGGAATTCGTTATTCATTTTTTTGTCTTGGATATGCAAAGAGTATTAATCTGTGGGAAAGGGAATGGTGCTGCACCTAGCAACCAGCTATTAAGAGATATGTATGTGCTTAAAGGCTACTGTATTTCCAAATTGCCCTTGTAAATATATATTCCCCTTACATCTACAAGAAAATTAGCAATAAGATAGAGTCTGCAAATGTTTATCTCGTGTAACATGAAGTAGATGGAGAATAAGCGTTTGTAAAAATAGTTTGTACAAGAGTAGAGAAAGTCATGTGAGTGTGATACATCAGATTTTATCTAAAGATAAGCTTGCTTGTGTTTTGTTGTTTATAGTGATTTGCATCCATTCCATTTTTTTTGTATTCAATGCCATTCCTAATTCTTCCAGGTATGTAACAACTGTCTCCAACAATGTATTTGCATTTTCTTGTAATTCTGCCCCTGTTTTGCCTGAACCACCCACCAATCAAGCAGCCCTCTGGTGTTCTATAGGGAATATCTTTCCATTGAGATATAATTCCCAACATGGATATCAAGAAAAATGCTCAACAATATCCGCTTTAATAAATCTTATCACTGTTGTTTCAAAAATGATGAATGAAAAACAACATACAGCTGTTCTTATATATGATAATTCAAAAGATTTCAACTGTGTGAGTCATGACATACTATTAAACAAATTAGAATTTTACGGTATCAGGTGTATAGAGTTAGACAAGTTCAAGTACTATCTTAAAGGCCATAAACAGAGGGAAATTCTAAACAATTCTATAGGAGTGGTGCAGTCTAAATGGAAAAGAATAAAAACAGGTGTCCCTCAAGGGAGTGTGTTAGGTTCTCTGCTCTATATATTGTATACAAATGTTCTCCCAAACTGTGTAAACCGTAAAACAGTAATGTATGCAGACGATACATCTATTTTTTTGAAAGGCATAAACAATGAAGAGTTGTATGATGCAATAGAAACCCTGACCCATTAAAGAAAAAGTTAAACACCTCAAAAATGTGCATTATGGATCTTGTACTCAAGACAAACTGCATGTAAAGAGCATACCAATAAACCAGACAGACACTGAAAAAATATTCACATTCATTACATAAACAAAAAATTAAACAGTGCTTGCTTTAATATGCACTGCATAGCTCAAATTATCAACTTGGAAACTAGAACGATAGTCTATTTTAGTTTCTTTTGCTCTAGAATGACATATGGTATCATACTGTGTGGCAAATCAGAGGATGGGATACTAACTTCAAGCACCAGAAAAAACTTATATGCATAATGTCACAGGTTGGACCAAAATAATCGTGCAGGAATCTATTCAAAAATCATAAAATACTAACATTACCAACACAGTACCTATATGAGTTAAATAAATGCATTCATGCAAATTTTGACAAACTGTACAGTTCACAACCTCAGCATTGTCATGGAACCAGGATAAAAAGTAATTTTAAACCACCCATGCATATGTTAACATTAAAGTCCACTTTGTGCTTATAGCAAACTGCCAACCCAAATCAAGACTATAAAGGATCAAAGACTATTTAACAAACAACTAAAGAACCTACTATTAGACAAGGCCTACTCTGTAAATATGTTGTTGTAAATGATGATCTTATAACCTTAGTCTAACTTTCTGTTCAAATAAATTTTTCTTTTTTGTTTACAACATGACGAGTTACCTGTTTACAGAGCTTTTGCTCAAACTTAAATGTAAGTGTTTTATGACAATAAAGTATCTTATCGTATCTGTCGGCACCACTAAACAGCACGAAACCTAGAAGCACATTTAAACAATGAGAAGGAAATGGAATGAAAGGATGGACAGGAAATCATGATAGAGAAGAAACCACACCAAGATTCACCTGCTGACCCTGGGGAAACCACAAAAAATCCATGCGTCATAGTGGGCTGTCACTGGGGATCGAACCCGGGACCTCCCAAATGCGAGTTGTACGTGACAGCACCACCTCATTCGGTTAATTTTGATTTTACAGTGGTTATGAATTTTTTCGCCATTTGTAATGAAGATATTGAAAATCTGATGCTAAAGCTTTTCTATATGCCTCTATGGTATTGTCAAAAAAAGTTCTCAAATACTGTATGAGAAGATAGATTTTGAAAAATGCTCTTTTTAAACCAACATTTTTAATAACTCAAAAACTATTGGGCTTAGAGAAATGAAATTCAGCAAAACAACGTCCTTTTATTCCACTGATGTGTACAAAAAATGAAGGATCTAGCATCAAAATTGTGAAAAATCAGTTAATTTGGAGGACTAATATAACTAGAATTTACTTATACTGTTTGTTTCCATCATGAGTTGACACATGTTAATAATATAGACAAAGGTTCTCTTTATTTACCTGTTCCTAGTCTTCAGCTATATAGTAATAAATTTTATAATATTATACATAGCTGTAAATGATGAATGTAAAATAAATTAGAAATAAGGTTTTATACACATCCAAACATTTGCTTTTCAGAACTGGTTACTACAGAAACAAAACATGAAGATGTTCATTTTGATCTTGTGGAAATAGAGAAGGTTCCTATTGGTCAAAGTTTCAGTGTCACCATACACATACAGGTAATTCTATAAAAGTTTCTATTTTTAACTTCTATGGGTAATTTTTCATGCATGTTTTACACTCTATGTCTCGTAAATATGTTGCAGAACTTGTCATTTCTACTAGACTGTGACAGTGTTGCTACTCAGTAGCACCTCTCAGTATATATTTTGGGTGTTCAACAAATTGTAGTCAGACAGCCCTGAAAATGTGAAATAGCATCTGTTGCATAATAATTATGATTATGAACAAATTGATACAACTGCAGCTGCCTGTTGTGTACCTACATAATTAAGTATACCATGTTATGACAAGGACAAAGTAGTGTGTAAATTAAATTGTAGTTGAGATTATGGATGGTATGAAGAAACAGGGAGAAGTTTTCGTGTTTGCACTTGCACTTTACCTACTTCTGACAGTAACTATAACTTCTGCTGTAGTGTGCTACCACCTAGTGACATTGATGTAAAATTGTAGTGATAGTGGAAATAGAGTGTGGGAAAAGTTTTGTGAGCTAGTACACTTCTTTACGTGTGCATGACTCATACGTATTTAGTCCCATAAGGTAATTACGTCATACCAGTTGCACATGCACAGAAGCTCCTTAAAACATGCACAAGTCAGGATATGCTAGAGACCTTGTTGTCATATCTCGAGTTTAGAGAAGTAGCATGTACATTTTAATGCCATTGATTTTAAGTTACCACATATACATCACATTTAATAGCATTCAAAGAAAAAATAGCCAATAAACGTTCAAGGTCTCAAAAATTAGTGTTTCATGTGCTCTTGTGTTCTTTGCAGAGCCGCCATGGTTCTTACTGTTTAAAATACTTAGAAAGTAAGCATTTTGCTTATTTGCTTCTTACATGTCTTTGCACACCCATAACTGCAATATTATTGTACTAGAACAACACAGTAAGAAGGAGGGATGCATCAGAAAATGAAATAAGAAACTCAGGGAAGATCTTGGCATGATTTGGATTATAAAAGAATAAGGAGAACAAGATACATGCAGCTGTAAGGTGAAAGAAAATGCCTTGTGTATTGTTTGAATGGTGATAGAAGATTGGTTAAGGTTACCAATGATGAAACATTTTGAAATCAGTCTTAAAACTGAGATTTAGAGGAACATAGACTAACATGAGTAGCCAAAGTTGTTAAAGGCATAGTCTCATGAACAGGAGCACTCTAGTTCAAATCCCATCAGGGTGTCCCCCTGACTGAGATTTTTTTTTCCAGGTTTTCCTCAGTTCCTCATAACTGACAAAGGTCAGGGAGGTACCGCAAACTTAGACCTGGAACATTTTCTTCCCAATTATCATTCCATTTCATGTATCATCAGTATCACAGCCTGTGATACCATATGAAGCAACACTGGGCATTAGATACTATTAAAATAAAAAAGATTATACAGGCTGAACCAGATCATCCATAAGAGCAATTTATTTTGGAAATTTTCAAAACAAAAGTATTTATAACTAAAGCACGTGTGAACTTTCACTTGAGCTTGATTTCATTCAACCATAACCAGGAGTGGGGTCAGTGGTGTATCACTTTAAAATGTCAAATACAGGAAGTCAAATAGGGTACCATTAAATAGCAAACAACTTTTGTAGGGAATGTTTTCATTATTATTTTGGATCTGCCACTGAATTCAACTCCTCAATTTACAAAAGTCTGAGTCTTACATTGAAAGGCAAAGTGGTTATCCTTGACAATATTAGTACAAAACAGACTGACTTCTATAATTAGATATGCAGCTGTTGCTACACTCTCTTTTATTAATTACTGGGTTAAACTAAATATATATATAATATAAAAAATTTGAGTCAGAGCTGAAACACTTAACGTCATTTACATGTTTTACAACTTGATCGGTATAGAGAGCTAATTGCTCCCATCATCTGGTTCATTATGGTGTTGTCCGGTATGAGACTATGTGTGGTGCAATCTGGTGTGTTGATGAAACTCCATAGTGGGTTCAGTGGTGGCAATTTCAAATTCACATCACTGTTACTAGCTTATCCATATTTTATATATATATTAAATGAGTTCTAAAGGAATGAATTCTGTATTTAAATAATTTTTGGGTTTTTTTTGTTGTTCTTTTTCCCAGAACAAATCTATCAGCTCTCGCACAATTTCCACTGTACTCACAGCAGCAACAGTGTTCTATAACGGAGTCCATACACATAGACTGAAGAAGGTACAAGGAGAGTTTACAGTTCCAAGTGGCCACAGTAAGTCTCATTATTTACCCATTACTACAAATAAAAGTTGTGATATAAAAGTCATAAAGCAGTAAGCATAAAACCAAATGACACTCAAGTGTTAGTCAGTGGCACTGGTACAGAATGTGTTCAAAGTATGTACCATCATGTGCCACACATTGTTCACATTTCTGAAGATTACTGAACATGTTGATGAATAAAGGTTATTGTTAAGGACACAAACAATGATGTTATCTTCTCGTGTATTTCAAGTATATTTGTAAGTTAGTCATTTATTTTGAAAGATGATTCCTTCAACATGCCCATATGTAGATATTAGGGGCTATGAGCAAGCAGAATACAGGAATGGAGTTCCAAAAAAACTGGCAGTTTCCAAAGTGTCATAGCAGAAGGGCAAGTGACTCCCCTAAAATGTGGGCTGTTGCTCGTTCATCCCTTCCTGTTAGACACTGAGCCACTTGAATCGGGTATGCAAATCCACCCAGTTCTTTAAACATCTATCGCTCAAACCAAGTTTCACTGATATTCCTCATAGACATTTGGCTACTCTATGGAGAAGTATTCCCTGATTATTGTTTGTTGTGAGGCTTCCTGGGTGACCTGTTGTCCCTTTGTTAATATAGGATTGATCCTATATGACAGAACTTGCCAAAGACAGCTAACATAATTTTGTTATTTGTGCCTCTTTATTAAATCTCCCCTTGTACTGTCCATTTTGACATCCTACTCCGTATGACCAGATATAATGTTCCACAACAAACACCTTCTCTTCTGTTGTGAGAACCATGATTGCATAAATCAACACAAAACTGAATTCACAATGTGTCAAACTGTTATATACAAGAAATAAATACTTCATTGCTATGAAAACTTGGACAGAAAATGATTGATAATTTCAGTGTCATTTGTTTTGCTGATACTGCACATTAAATGGCAAACATTTTAAATATTTTTATATTTGAAAAGTTTAATGCAGACAAATATGCTGTAAAGTCAATACTACTGAGCATTGCTGAGAAGTAACAATTATGCCATCTAATAGGACAAAATTTTGACGGCTTTGTCCTGGCGTGCGACTTGTGGAAGTAAATACAGTGACTTCTGCTTGTTAGGTAAATCAGAAGAAATAGAAAAGCAAGGAAAAACTGCAGTCATTATTTTAATAATGTATTTAATTAATAGTACCAAATCACAAAATTATTACAACCATGTTGAGAGGAGATATGTATGAACAAAATTCCATTGTTTAAAACTCAGTTAGCCATAACTTTAATAGCCTTCCTACTCCATTGTGTTTTCTTGGTGACTGTTTATTCCATCAAGTTCTTTACATACTTAATGAACCAATGGGCACAAAATGGAAATGTTAACAGGATATATATTTTATCGCATATCTCTATGTATTATTCCCTGGCCCATTCTATTTTTACCTCCCTGTAGAGGGACATAAGAACTCTTTTCTCTCATACTATTAGATATTTCCTGTATTTCAGTATCCTTCAGTCTTAAGCTTACTTTTTTTCCAGAAACTTTTGTTATGATACTTCCTATTAATCCATAAGTTTCCCATGCATGTTCCAGAACTTGCGGAACTTTAAGAAACCATCGTCTCCACTTGGAGTTTGTCTGGTTACTGAAGTACTTTTTAATAATATCACTCTCTTTCAGAGATAATTCTAAATGCAGTATAATTGCAGTTATACATTTTCAAAGGGAGATGGCTAAAGTAATGTATAAATGAGAAAACATAAAAGTGAATTTTCTTATAGAACTAAAACTGTTTTATTGGAATATTGCTCAAACTAATTATGTATTATTTAATATAAGAAAGCAATAAATGAAACAAGCATGTAAATAATAAACATAATGCATTATTTAGAGTGCTTACATGCATACTGCTAATGATATTCAATTAGAAACTTTAAAAAGAATTTCAGAGTACTTGTGCTTTATACTGATTTTAAAAGATCATCAGTTTTAATTTGCTTGTTTGATTTTTCCACACAGTCATACACTAGTCGATTGTATGTACTGTCACAGAAATGTTATCATAATTTATGCTTTGTGATGATAGAAATGTTGTGCAATTTCTAGAACTCGAATTGCCTCATGCACACTGGGAACACTTTCATTATTTAGACCTACTTCATCATCATCACATCAATATCATTAAATGCAATCTGGGGAAGAATAACCTTACCCAACATATTGTTTCCAGTGTGCAGCAATAATGTAGACAATATTGTTGCCTCAACCAGAATGCTACTGTTTTGTGCAGAATGCAATATACAGAAATCACGTATAATATATCTTAACACAACATTAACATAATATATAAAAGAGTAAGCAAATTAATATATTTTGTACATGAGGATCAGAAAAATATGACGTATTAATAACAAAACATATAACTGAAAAACATGTAATTGAGCTAAATACAAATAGACAAGGTTTGATGCCTAAAAATCATTTAGTGTATATCTACAAAAAATATAGAAGTGATTCAGTTAATAAGTTTGTACGAAACTTAGAAAGTCAAACTGTATATTTTACTTTAAATACTTCAGTTATGCCCAAAATGTCACTTACCATGCTTTACAAATTAACAATTGTATGGAACTTAAAAAATAAAAGAAAACTTGATATTTTACTTTAAATATGTACTTCAGTTCTACCAGTTATCAAGATTTAGTCCCATGTATCTCAATTTTAAAAACAAATCAACCTGAGTTTCAAGCTATGCTTGTCAATATGGCAAGATCTATATTTTTTTTTATGCTATTTAACTTATTTCAGGGGAAACACTTCAGATGACAGTGACTCCATCAGAATATCTGGACAAGGTAGTAGATCAAGGCTTGCTGAAAGTTCATGCCATTGCAAGAGTGAAGGAAACAAAACAAACTTGGAGTGAAGAAGATGAGTTTCCTTTCAATAAGCCAAGACTCAACATCCAGGTACACTAGCTGTTTGGAAAGTTTTAACTCTTGAAATCATGTCACCTCATTCTACAGACTTTTTTTGTGTTATGTGAGTAGTTTTTTATAGTTCAGAAACAAATTATTTGGATCTAAATCTTTATATTCCCTTGACTTGACTTAGTCGGCTTACCCTTCTCATATGTAGGGCCTATACTCGTGCCTAAGGCCAGAGGCCTGTAGAGGAGCAGAAGAACATTAAATCAAAGAAGGAAGAACAGGGATCAGCCCATAGAAGGTGAGGGCATAAGATTATATAAATGATGGCAAAATTGATGAAAGGAAAGGCAATGATGGAGCAATTGGTGGAATAAATCTGGAGAAAGCCTTCTTCGTCCACCATAAATCCCACATGTGGGCCCCTGGGATCGAACCAGGCTGCCTTGGTGAGAGGCAAGTGTCTAAACTTCTATATTCCCTTATGTTAGGAAATATCTTTTATCTTGAGGCCTATTAAATTAAATCATTTACCAATTCATATATTTCACGTGTTTTCTAATCTACATAGTTATGTCAGAACTAGGAAACAGAAAGATTATATTATTTACTCTCTCTACCATGTATACATAGTAGGTAGAAAAGGTATTGCATTACACCCAAAAATTTGATACTGAGATTTCACCAGAAACACATATTTTAATCCAAAACAAAAGCATTTTTAGAAAAAAGTCCATGTGTGTTTGTGAACAGCATAACTCAAAAACAAAAACTCGAATATGTACCAAACTTGGCATTCAGGGCCAGCATATAACATCCAGTTCTTGAGACGGTAATTTGTATCACAAATTACTCAGATGTAATTAATGATAATAATATGAATATGTATTTTTATGTGACATTGATTTCAGAGGTTTATTAATTGTAAATATTATTGGTAAATAATAATATACGGCTCTACTGAAACTGTTAACAATAACGCAATAATACAGCAATGGGTGAGTTGTTTATCGTTACCGGGAACCAGGAAGTTACGTAATGTTTCGCGCCTTTTCGGTAAAAGCTTCTAGAATTTTCCCTAAAAGTAATATGTATTAGTGGTTTTCATTGGATAGTAAAATAGACGCTAATGTTGGCGCGTTTTATTAGCCAATGGTAACTCATATATAATCTTTAGGCGTATCTTGAGGTAAGCGCATAAATAGCCAGGCTCGAAGTCGGTCGCCCCGCAGTTCAACAAGATTCCCAGTACACTACACGTCGACCCCCAGTTCAACGGAATTCTCAGTACACTACATGTCGCCAATCAGTCCTTCATTTCGTCATAAGTTACGCGCAGCAGAATTACGAGAATCTAAAATATTATACAGTTAAATATATAAAGTTGAAGTACGTGAGTTAAAAGTGATAAGAAGTTATTACAAACAGTTTCAGTTTGGCGAGTATTTACATCAATATGTAAATGTGTTAGTGCACGTGTTCGACAATAAAACATTATAAAACACATTTCTTCACTAGTAATTTTTGGATAAAAGATTCCTTTCCGCTTCATAACCTGTAAGAAATACATGCCTACCAAGATCAGATGATAGCTAGCCGGTGGACATTTAAAACTGATACAAATTGCTACGCCAGAGGGAGCTACAAACAGAACAAATGAACCAACCAACGTATGACGTCACAAGAATGGCTTCTACCAACACTGAGGTAAACAAACATGGTAACTAATTCCGTCGCATATTGGCTTCCACAACGTGGGGCTACAAATACACAAATACAACATTAATTCTACTTCATAATGGCTTCCACAACGTGGTGCTATAAACATATATACAAATTTGCTATTGCAAATTGGCTCCCAAACGTGGAGCTAAAATAATGTTACAATAAATACAACATTAATACAGTCGCAAATTGGCGCATCAACGTGGGGCGAAGTGACCAGGAAAGGAAGGCAAAGCGACCAGGAAAGGAACGCGAAGATGACCAGGAAAGGATCAAAATAACCAGGAAGTAGCAGAATTAACCAGGAAAGGATCAGCATAATCAGGACGTGGAAGGAAAGCAGCAGTAAAATGATCTACAAGACGCAGATTCCAGAAACAAAAGGAACGACAGACTATACGGATGATTGGACATCGTAATTCCGAGATCAACTACAAGACGACGTAGATTCATCACAAAACAACGCAGAAGTGACATCAAATTTAGGAGAATGGGGCAGAACGCTGGACATCAAAGCTACATCAACAGAAAGCATCACAAAGGTATCGTAATTTTTTTTTAGAAAACAAAAAAACAATGGCTGCTAGTGAAACAAAAAAAAACAATGATGGAAGGAGATAGTGTAACAGTTAGCTGTAAGTCAATACAGGTTACAAAAAAAAGTTCAAACAATGTAGTTTTTGAGGAAGGAAATGTTAGTGCAGAAAGTAAGAATAGAATAGCAGGATATATTACTATTGATGCTGGTACGATGATGGAAATTATGGAAATGTTTAGAAATTTTGGTAAAAAACTAGATCAGCATAAGAGAGAATTGAGGGAAGAATTAAGGGAAGATTTTGATAGGATTTTTGAACAAAACAGGAAATCAATTGAAAATATTGGTAGGAGTAATGAGGTATTAGAGCAAAAAGTAAATCAAAGCAGTGGAGAAATTGAAAGGAAAGTTATGAAGTTAGATAGTAGTATGCCAGAAATGAGAGATGAAAATGAGGAAGTAATAGTAAGTGAGATAGGAGAAATTTCAAAGAAAATGCTAGACATGAGCAAGGAAATAGGTAACAAAGAAAGTGAGGTTAATACTAAAAGTGAGGTTAATGTAGAATGCACAGAGTTAGGAAGTCAAATGAGTAGTATTTCAAGCGAAATAAGAGAGATAAATGAGGTTATGAATGTAGATGTAAATGAGGCGCAGGTTAATTTCAGAGGGGAGATATCAGAAATACAGAATGAGACAGTAATGCAAAGAAATAAATTGTACCAAAATGTTCGAAATGAAAACTCCAGTCCAGTACAGTTTAGTACAGATTTGTCAGAGTATTCTCAAATTAAAAAGATAGCAGATGAATTGAAAATGAAAGTTGTTAAAAGATGTATTGTTCAGGAAGCTGTAGATTGTTTTCAAATGTTATCATATGACGAAATTTCATATGAATACAAGAGGTTATTCATGAACAAATTTTGGAAGGTTAGGTTACGGCTACGAGTAATGTTTAGCCACACACAATTTGATCCAGGAGGGTAAATAGCAATGTGATGTAAAGTAAATGCTGGATAGTTAAAGATGACTTGCAGAGAAATGTATTGGAACGTAAGACATATATATATATATATATATATATATATATATATATATATATATATATATATATGTCATGAGAAATGAGAAATAAATTATAAAAAAAAAAAAAAAAAAAAAAGAAAAGAGAAATGTTTAAATTTTTAGTAACTGTAACAACATTTAAAAATTAAGAATGCAAAGATTGAAACTTAATATGATATTAAATTAAAAGTACGTAAATACAATTCCAAGAATTAAAAATTAAGAATGTAAAAATTGAAACTTAATATGATATTAATTTAAGTACAATTCAAAGAGTATTGTTAAAATAAAATTCAAAATAACAAAAATGGTAAAAATAATTCAAAACAAATACTTATGTAGCAAACATAAAAGGTGAAACATTGTCTAGATTTAAGAGATGTAAATAGATGTAGAGGGTGAATATTTTGGTAAATCTGTGTAACAATTACAAAAATCTTAAATGTATAAATTTTTGTCAACAATGTAAGAGGGTAAACAATTTTGAAACAGTGATTAAATAATTTAGGGTAAAGTATTTGCTATAAAAAAAAAAAATTTGTGATGTCAGATTAATATCTAAATTAATTAAACCAGAGCCAGTAAGTAGTGGCGAGATAAAACATATATCGTGTGCTAAATGCGTGTGAAGTGTTTAGTGAAAGTGATAGCGTGTGTTCCAAGATTTAGGAGACTAAAAACACAATTTTAAAATTTCTAAACAAGTTATAAATATTTATAATTATGTTTCTAGTGGGGCATATGAGACGGTAATTTGTATCACAAATTACTCAGATGTAATTAATGATAATAATATGAATATGTATTTTTATGTGACATTGATTTCAGAGGTTTATTAATTGTAAATATTATTGGTAAATAATAATATACGGCTCTACTGAAACTGTTAACAATAACGCAATAATACAGCAATGGGTGAGTTGTTTATCGTTACCGGGAACCAGGAAGTTACGTAATGTTTCACGCCTTTTCGGTAAAAGCTTCTAGAATTTTCCCTAAAAGTAATATGTATTAGTGGTTTTCATTGGATAGTAAAATAGACGCTAATGTTGGCGCGTTTTATTAGCCAATGGTAACTCATATATAATCTTTAGGCGTATCTTGAGGTAAGCGCATAAATAGCCAGGCTCGAAGTCGGTCGCCCCGCAGTTCAACAAGATTCTCAGTACACTACACGTCGACCCCCAGTTCAACGGAATTCTCAGTACACTACATGTCGCCAATCAGTCCTTCATTTCGTCATAAGTTACGCGCAGCAGAATTACGAGAATCTAAAATATTATACAGTTAAATATATAAAGTTGAAGTACGTGAGTTAAAAGTGATAAGAAGTTATTACAAACAGTTTCAGTTTGGCGAGTATTTACATCAATATGTAAATGTGTTAGTGCACGTGTTCGACAATAAAACATTATAAAACACATTTCTTCACTAGTAATTTTTGGATAAAAGATTCCTTTCCGCTTCATAACCTGTAAGAAATACATGCCTACCAAGATCAGATGATAGCTAGCCGGTGGACATTTAAAACTGATACAAATTGCTACGCCAGATGGAGTTAAACGAACCAACAAGGAGTGACGTCACACAAGATGGCTTCGCGTGAAGTAAACACATATTTGCTCTCGTAAATTGGCCCACAACGTGGTGCTATAATAATGTTAAACACATTGTAACATTAATACCGTCGCATTCTTAAACATAAGACTATCACTGTTCTCTTTGTATCCTAACAAAATGTGTAATGTAGCTATTTCTGCAACGATGTATATTGATTAAAATGAAGTACCTACCTACATAGAAAAATAAACTTTTGTAAGAATAATTTGTATACCCACTAATAAATGACAGAGGGTAAAGAAAGTCATGCACAGCATTAAGTGCAACATGAATATTGCTGACTTGATGGTGGACACTTTTAGGCTTAGAAACGCCTTTGGAACAGTCCTTCAAGGAAAACCTGTATATCTATACTGCATATAAACAAAAAAAGGATGACATTAGGAATAACTTCAGACTTCATCCCTTGATATAAGATGCAGTTTTAGAATTCAATAATATAATGATATCTTGTGATGAAGATAACTGAGTTATTTAACATTCCAAGATTCAGAAATATTTTAAAAGCAATGAATGCATAATACAGTAAAATAAATTTGTGTAGCATTACATTTTAAGAAATTTATTTAACCCAAATATTAATTCCAGAATCCAAGTTACTGCAGAAAGGGAACATGTCCAATACTGAAAAAAAATTCTATCCCATACTGCTGATGTCACAAAAACACTTTTAAATGTGTATACTAAGCAAGTATACCTTTATTAGGAAAGAAAAATACACATAAGAGAAAAACTGTCGAAAACTAGTTTAATTCAGTTTTTTTGTCTCTACTGTACTGTAAAATTTTGAAATGGGAACATGTTGCCTTTCTGCAGTAAACAGTTCATGTAGGAATGATTCTTTCCAAGTAAAGGGTATACAAAGTTTTCTCAAGTGAATATAGAAATTTCTGATGTTTAAAAGTTAACCTTATTTAAAATGTCAATAATATAAAAATCTCTATATACTCAATGTAAATGCAAGAAAATTACTAAAGATGTAATCGGCAAGAATATGCATCGGGCCAATTCCCTATTCGCATAAAAGCTACACTACCCATAGGCTAAGACAGGAATTAACTGCATATAGCTCTAAAAGCTGATAACAATAGCACCTTCACTAGGACAACAAGTTATGACACAATAACAATTGGTACATGAAATGTCCAAGATAGTGGACCAAAGACAGATGAGGTAGTGAAGAGACAACATTGTAGAAGAAATTAAATGGTATTGATGCAAGTGGAAAGAGCACATTCAAAGGACGGAACCTCCAAGATTACCACTGCAAGCACTGTTTTATAAATCTCTGGGACGAAGAGACATTGGATGACCCTGTAGGAGGTGGGCACAGCTGATTAGCCTTGTAACTGGTACATAAAATTACCTAATAAATATGCATTTTCATAATCTGGGATCCATTATAAGGATTTATGTTCATGTTAGCAATGCAACACTTAAAAGATGACATGTCATCAGAATTGGGCCCTGTGTGCCTCTGTGGTGTGGGGATAGTGTGTCTACCTCACATTCAAGAGGTCTGAATCTCAGTTAGAGTGAGTTACCAGCATAAGACTTTTTTCAGGAGTTTTCCCTCATCCTGTCAGGTAAATTTAAGATCTATGGATCTTGGGCTCATTTGAGCACAATTTCATTCATTTGTCGCTTGATATGACCTAACCAGTTAAAGGACACTAAATTAGGAAAAATTAGCCCACTACTATGCTCAAGAGCTTTGGCAAATTTCAGATCCTTATGGGACTAAGTGAATGGAAGTAGTTTTTGGTTGCTAACAGTAGAGGTGCTAATCACCAACTATTCAGTTCATTGCTCTTTTGGTGTTATAGTATAAGTAAGTGGTGATGATCCAGCTTTGCTTTGGATTATTAGGAAGTAATTGGCAGCTGCTTTTAACATGCATTAGGTAGAGGAGAAAAGGCATTAAATATAAATTTACCTGATCACAATATAGGACAATATCCCTAGCAGTCACAATTACTTTTATGTCTGTTTCTAGATGGCCCATTGTTATGTGCCGTTTTATAACAATGTGAAGGGCAAATCAAAAGGAGTTGGTTATTATGAATTTCCTTCAATCAAAGGACTTCAAACCAAACAATACATTCCAATTCATCTGTAATTAGTAGCACACACTTTAATGAAACCAATTACAAACCAGACCATAAAATAAGAATACTTAAGGTTGGAGGAGTATCAGCTATTTTCCCTAATGATCCAGCTCATAACCATAGTAGTAACCCAAGGAAAGAAATTGTAAAAGAAAAGAAAGAAAGAAACAGAGTTGTCATCATATACTAGAAAAGTGTAGCCCAGATGTAGTTCGCAGTAAAAAAACCTTGCAACATACCAATACTCATTTGCCAGAGAAAATTTTATGACCTTCGTGACATTCAACCTCTCAATGTTCTTAGATTTATTGGAATATTTTGATAAAACCCTGCTTTTAGAAGAATTTTCTTCTATAACATCACTCAAACCCATTCTCTAGTTAATTAATCAATCACTGCATTATTATCCAAACAATAGAGGAATTGTCTTTACTATCGTATTGCTCTTAAAGATTAGCATTAAAATTATGAGTTAAAACATGTATTCAAATAATCTAGAATGCATACATGTATTATTTATCTATGTGTGCATTCATTCATTCATTCATTCATTCATTCATTTGTTTATTTAGGTATGATGCACATAAAAATAATGTTGGACATAATGATTCTATATTGGCAAAAGCAGAATTTCCTCAAATCAGGTATTTTAAATTTAATTTCCTAAATATTATTATTATTATCGTTATTATATGTTTTATCTGGATGTAAACATGTCACTTTTCTTTTATATCTTCAAATGATATATCAATAGAATTCGTCTTTGATCCCTGGTTTATATAGTAGGATTTATAGAGAGGAAAATAAGTGTAGAAATTACATGCCACTGTGTAGTGATAATGTAGAGCAATTCTTCTCTCTTAAGCCTTGAATACAAATTGGATGTAAGATTCCATTACCCTTTTCCAAGATTTATAATAGTTAGGCCAGTATTAAAAAAGTTTAATGTGAATGTTATGCCAAAACGTCCATAAGTCTGTGTCAGAAAGACCCTGAAGGTATATGCAAAACCAGTACTATCTGTTACAAATTTTCTTGCGTGAAAAAAGTCAGATCATTCACAGGCAATTAATGAACTTTATGTAGACATTTCATTCCTGTGATTCTGAGCAACATTACTGCTACAACAGAAATGTTGAAGAAGCCAAAACACTTGAATTTCTAGCCTCAAAGTCAGAAAGTTCTGCGATGTTATAGCAGTAAGCCACTGGACGGACAATAGTCAGTAGTCGGTACTGATAGCCAATCAGTAAATAGCGGAACTGTTACCTATAACAAGAGAGCAGCCAAACTGCCAAGGCTCTTAAGCATACTGGTGAGCTATAGTTGGGCAAACAGTGGGGTTTTGTTTTTATGCAATTTAAGGAACATATCCACCATTCTGTTATTCAATGTACACCTTTTTTTCTGTGACACCATAAACGCAATTTGCAATAATGTCTTGGAAAATTAGCAATTTCTTGTAAGATAGTTTCCTTTAATTGTGATTAGGTTGTTAGAGATGTTAATTTCTTAAAGAAACTACCTCTAAAATTGTATCCTTTGAATAAAATCCTCCTTGCTTAGTTCAACACGACCATCTCTAAGAATTATTCCATTTAACATTCTACAAATTTCCCCCTTAATGGGGATTTGCTATATCAGGAGCTCCTAGTATTAAATGTACTAATCAGTTACCAAATCCACCAATTATAATTGGTATAATGAAAAAGAAAATTATAAAACTTATTCTTTAAGGTAACCACACAAGCAAAAGTTGTCTGGATTGAAATCGGAGATCACAGAGACTACCATTAAAAGCAAATAAACCACTGGACAATCTTGTAGATTTACAAAACACTCTCTCTCTCTCTTACACATGCACATAACCTTTTTAAAAATGGTTTCTTCTGTTTGTTCAGCAGACCTCAAAACATGTATTTTCAATATTGATATCAAATACTTACTACTTTCTATAGGTAAGAGCAATAGAGTTGTCTTCTTTATCTCTCCTTTGATGGGCAAAGTGAGAGTATAGTTGCTCTAAAAACCCTGAGCATGTCCTGTGTTTCTAATGCAAACTTACATTTCAGGAATTTTTGTTTTAAATAAATAAAAGTGTACATTGTTTCCAGATCCGAGGAAATGCTGAATTGGGACAGGTTTGCCAGGCTACTTTCTCCTTCCAGAACCCTTTGCCACTGACACTTACTGAATGTGCATTTAGCACAGAAGGCAGCGGACTCCTACGTCCTAAGATTACTCGTCACAGGTACACATTGTAACAAAATAATACCCTCTTTACTCATTTTATTCATCCTTTAAATACATTGCTAAAGTAGACATCAAGGTTTACAAGTCTGTACCTAAAGTATATCCAGCCTTAGTTTAATCCTGGTGTCAACAAAATCAAGTGCTTGCAGTCCTCTGTTATTGGCTGCAAGCCTAAAAGCATCCTTTAGAGTGTGTTTCCCTATTGAAATATAGTTCCCAGTATAATACTTTATTAAGTAATACCAATTGAATATGATCACAAAATCTAATATTAATCTACTTATAGATTGAGATTGATAAAAATAGTCCAACTATTAGCCTAAAGTATCTCTGAATTTATACAGTTTGTTTAACTTTTAGCACCATGTGATTGTAAAGTTCAGCATCTGCTATACTTCCATTTGCTCACAGTTTAATATACAATTATGACGATGCTAGTGATTAGTCCGTTAGCAAGAAATCATCCAAGGGGTAAACCTTTGAAAAGTGAAGAGAATAATAAATTTGTTTTTATGTGAAGAAAGGGCTATGTACGTGGAGTTTAAAAATGTTAACAATACGTGTTTGTGTTCAGTTCTCTATTTTGAATGGGATGGGAAGCAACAATGATAGCAGACTTCTGGCAGATGGGCACAGTGTGTTTATTGACATCAGATTAAACTAAGGCTGGATCCAGTATACATATCAACTTAGTTCCATACTTATCTTCACTGATTAGTTTATGGGTTCAGCCATTAGTGGGCTATGATAATTCATGGAGTACATTCTGAAGGGCTGCCAACATTTGAGCAAATAATATGACTTAACTCATATGAGGCATCAGGCCATATCGAGCCATAGTGAAACCAGAGTCCAGTGATTTAGAGGTGTACCCAAGGTAAGGTTAGTGTGTGTGTGTATGTACAAAATGGATTCAAATGATGGGTATAATATTAGTAACTGGGCATTTGCCACCTCTACATCGCTATTCTTGTGGATTACACTAATATGGTTAGGTTGGCAGTTTCCTCTGTGCATGTACAGTATTAACAAAATGGAGTAATTTGTTGACATTGCAATGATTTTACTATTTAAGTTTTTTTTTTTTTTTTTTTTCCGTGGGGGGAAAAATGCATTGCTGCATTCGACCCCCAGCCGGTGTGCAATGGCTGAGGGGATATGTGGGGCTCGCCGCTCAAAGCGTGGAATACCCACTAAAAAACCCCACCACGTGTTAATCTATGAAAGCTGGAAATAATTTCGTGCAATTTTAGTCGGGTCCCGCATAGCACCCCGGTTAGTCAATGAAAGGTGTGTAGCTGGCATGCAATGCATGCGAGCGCGTCAATAGTTAGTTACCCGGAATTACACATGACAAATGCCCTGAGTAACCCCGGGTGATTAATCGTGCATTATACTAGGTAATTGTGATATTATACTAATTGGATACATTCTATGGTATTACTAGGGTTTACTTTCTTGCAGATTAGTGCAATCGTTATTATTGTATGTCTAATCGATGTTAGAGCAAAAAGTTGTATGGAAATACTCTTAGGCTATGGGCATAGCCTGTCGTCATGAGTGCTTCTGAGTT
The DNA here is from genome assembly GCA_030765065.1 of Deroplatys truncata. Taxonomy (NCBI): domain Eukaryota; kingdom Metazoa; phylum Arthropoda; class Insecta; order Mantodea; family Mantidae; genus Deroplatys; species Deroplatys truncata. The sequence continues at coordinate 5,702,650 of CM060988.1, read as the reverse complement.
CCTTCCCTTGGGAAGGTCGTCAAGTATTTCAGCCAGGAGGATGTCCTGGGTCGTCCGATTTGCAAGGCTGTCTTGCTCGTCTTCTCTTGGTCCTTGGATGAAGCCGTTCGTCGTTGTGCCCACACAGATAAGCAGCCAACCCATCTCGGCGCAGCTGCACGAGTGTGTCACGTGGGAAGGCCTTCTTCTCCCGGAGCCGCCTTGGCTGGGTAGCGCAAGGACTTGAAGGCTTCTGCATGGACTGGAACTCTGTAACAGTGAGAAGGTCATGAAGTGATATTAGTTTTAGTCCGTTTTGTGGTATTTAGGGGAGTCTTAGGAGGTTCTCTAGGAATTCTTGGATGTTAGGCTCTATCTCGTAGTGGAACAATGTTCGATCGAAAATTGAAAGAGGACGCCTATGTTTATTCGCTTCTGTCGTGTAGTTGCCTAAGTTGTGAACATGAGCGTTGTGATGTGTAGGAAGCTTTTTGTATGTGTCAAACGTGAGTTTCTTAATAAATTCCTCGATTGTGTGCATTTTTAATTCATTGTGTAGTATGTCAGCTGGAGCTATCCTTGGTACTTTTGATACTAGACGTAAGATTTTGTTTTGGCAATTTTGTATTCGTTTGATGTGTGTTTTAGCGGCGTATCCCCACACAGGCGCCGCATAGGTTAGAATGGGGCGAATTAATGTTTTGTAGAGGGTTAGGCCTAATTTAAGGTTTAGTTGATTGTTTAGGTTTATTAGAGGGTATAATTTGCCCAATTGGGCATTTGCTTTTCCCCTGACTTGATTTATGTGTGGTTTCCAGGTTAATCCTTGGTCCATTTTAAGCCCTAGCCATGTTACATTCGATGTCCAGTTTATGTTCTCACCAAAGAGTGTGAGTGGTTGTAAACTGTGTCTTGGTAATCTGTGATTTGTTCGTTTCGTGAAGATTATTGCTTGGGTTTTTGGGGCATTTACTTTGATTCGCCAGTTCGTGAGCCAACTCTCCAGCTCTCGGAGAGCATTTTGGAGACGGGTGTGTATGGCTTGTGGTTGAAACGATTGCGCCATTATTGTTGTATCGTCTGCGTATATGTAGAGGGTGGTGTTTGCAGTTTTCGGGATGTCGTTAATGTATAAGTTGAACAGTGTGGGCCCGAGTATGCTTCCTTGAGGGACACCCGCTTTGATAGGTCTAATGGAGGACCGGCTGTTGTTCACAGAAGAACTATTTAAGAATGTTTCTTATAATGGGTGGGTGGGATAGAGCTTTTTTAAGTATTCGCATCCCCTCTTAAAGTCACTATTATACCTACACATTTCCCTACCCTAAGTCACTATAGTTTATCAAATCAACCAAAAGGTAAGTATGGAACTATTGCCAGAATACAATAGATACTTCCTTTACCTACTAGAAAAAGTAAAATAATGCATGATATGAATAATTTGTAGAATAGCTGTGAAAATAAATTATATTAAGATAGCTGTTTAAGACAATTATGCGTAATTTTGTTTTTTGCAGAGATGTTAAGCCTGGAGAGCTGGTAACTTTCACAGAATCATTCCTGCCAAGAAAAACAGGCATGAGGAAACTTGTGGGAACATTCAATTCTAAGCAACTTACAGAAGTAATTGGCTCTATCACAGTGAATGTTGGGAACCAGTAATTGCTATGTTATCACAGCTCACTTAATCATTTCATAAGAATATCTGCAGCTGGTCTTATTTGCACACTTTTTGCCTCATTTTACACTCTCAATATAATGGAATAATGCTAGAAATGCAAGCTAAGTGTTTGATATTCAAAGAGAAAGGCAGGGTTAATGTCAAATGAAAGTAAACAACAGTGCATTGTTGGCTACCTAAATAGTGCATTCTTTAGCTAAAACTATTCACCATAAATAACATACTTTGCTATTAAAAACTTAAAAGTTTCTTGGTATTGATTATGCATATGGTTCATGGGCTATGAGTACAGTATAATAATTTTCTTCTGCCAAACTTTTGGCCATAGTTGTATTAAAAATAAAATGATGACATGATTAATCACATATTGGTTTTTCTAGCACAGCTATTGCGAGGTTTTATTTTGAGTCCAAATATGGACATAGAATGCATGGAATTTTAGTACCCTGAGGGAGGCCATGCTAGTTAAAATGATTAAAAGTTTGGCAGAAGAAAATTACTACACTTAGTTGATAGTCTGTGAAACCATCATTCATAACATAGTTTGCTTTTAAAAATGCAGATTTTCTTGATGTCTTTTATGTATATGTGTAGTTATTCTGTGGGGAATAAGAAGATTTTACATTAGATATTAACGATAATTAAATTTTAACTTTTATAACTTATGTTGCAATCAGTTGACAGCTTTTATTAAATGCTTTTTTTTTTTAATTGACAAATTGATTGGTAAGCACCAGACACAGAAGAGGCTGAAAGAAATCACACTTTAGAGAAATTAGAGAAACTTAAATTGAAATACAGAAATTCTCCTTTCATCCAGAATTTTTTTTAAAAATCTGAGATTTTCAAGGAATTCAATATAAAATTATTGCCACAAAAAAGTATAGCTTCAAGAATCTATTAAACCACCCACTCAAAAATAGCATGCCAAAAACCAAATTATAAGGTATCTATAAAATGGAATGCCAAGATTGCAAAAAAATATACATAGAAAAAACCAAAACAAGTTTGGAGAACAGGAAAATAGAACATTTAAGGAATGTCAAATTCAAGTACGAGGGTCACTTCAAAAGTTTTGAGAATGGACGCAATAAAATATTAAAAATTTAGATCTGATCATTGCATCTTTTCAAAATATTCTCCATTGCATTCTCATCCTTTTTCAAATGCTGATCACCACTCTTCTTTGGAGAGAGTGCAAATACATTCTTTGTAAACAGCTGCTGTGGCTTCAGATGTCTCAAATCGTTGACCTCGAATTTTTTCTTTCATTTTGGGGAATAGAAAAAGGTCGCATGGGACCAGATCTGGATTGTAGGGAGGATGGGACAAAAGTCTGACTCCTGCAGAAATTGGATAGTTTCCTGTGCAATGTGGACAGACGTAGTGTCATGGTGCAACAAAATTCTATGCAGACCAGTGTTAGGATGCTTTTCTCTCAGTTCATTGAACACTTGTGGCAGACATTTTGTAGTGTACCAGTCTTTTATCCCTCAAGTGGAATCGTCACAATGTGGCCTCTTGCTGAGAAGAAAGAACAGATCATCTTCTTGCCAACACTTCTTATTCTCTTCACTTTTGTTGGGGGATCTTCTCTTGGGAAGACCCAGATCAGTGAATGTCATTTAGTTTCTAGATCATACTGGTAAATCCAGCTTTCGTCATCTGTTACAATGTTAAATATGTTTTTGGATCTTGATCCATTGCATTTTTCAATCCTTTCCTGGTATCATCGCACACGTGCTTGTTAGTAAAGTCGTGGGAGATCCAGTAACTGAAGAGCTTCTTGACATCAAGTTTTTCTTTCATGATTGTTTTCACTGCTGCTGGTCCAATATTTAGTGCTTCTTGAATCTGACCATATGTGCAACGATGATCTTCCTGCAGCATGCGCTCTGCTTTCACCCATTGTTGCTCTTCTAACTCTCATACCATCAATAAATGGTGGATTGCAAAGGCAAAAGATTCCCAAATGCACAATGCATTTTCTCTCCCCTAAACTGACTTTAAAGTTATAGAAAACCATAGCATGGAAATGCTGTTGCTTGAGATCCATCCATATGGCACAGCAACACATACAGTGCTGATGATGCACATTGTTGGAGCGCACCCAGACTTGCACATGTTGCTACCTGAAGTTAGCAAAAGCTGCTTTGGTTACCACTACTCATTGTTGCCCATTCTCAAAACTTTCAGAGTGACACTTCTGCTGTAGTAAATCACTTTTGGTCATTAAATCACAACATAAAACATGTGAAACATGTAAAGAAGCAATTAGAGCTAAGCCCTTGGAGAACATTGCTAATATCAAGAATTAAGAATAAGGTTATGAATTTCAAAATCCCACCACTGATGACTTCATTTGATTAACCAGAAGAACAGAGGGCAGCACAATACCAGGTAGGACCAAACCATCCATGGGAATGCTGGTTGGCTGCAAAACTAATGATGGGGAAAATGGTCCCAAAAATTAGTCTCAGTAAGTAGACATAAGTGGAGAAAAAAGCCGATAATATTCTGTATGCAAATAGGGACCACATTTGCTATTTACATGGCACACACGCATTTACATGCTGATTTTTATTACTTTCATAAGATTATTATACATCATGAATATTAATGCTGTCCTCCATGGTGTAGTGGTTACCAGGCTAGCCTTTAGTTCCCAAGATTGCAGGTTCAAAACCAGCAGAGGGTGATGGATTTTTTTGGGCATAAAAATCCTTAGCTTGGCTTCCTTCGGAAGGGAAGTAAAGCTGGTGGTCCCGTGCCATAGATTTACAGCACGTAAAAGAACCTCAAGCCTGATAAAGAGACCTTTGAGCAAAATTACCAGTCTTTCACGCCCAGTATAGAATGGGACGCTAAGAACCACAGCAGTTAAAGAGCATCCATAAATAAAACTCTATTTCAATTTTTTTTATGAATACTAATACACTTTGTGGTTAAATATTTAATGGCATTTGTGAAATATATTGTCACTTTTGTTCCATATTGACCAGTTACATAACTCCCATCATACGCATCCCACCCAAGGCATTATGAGAGCATTGCTTCTGTTGAGCTTCTGCTGCCAACATTCACCCTAAGCCACAAGGTGTAGCTCAACAATAAGGACCCTAGGCCGCAAAGTGTAGCCAATGAATGCTTTTTGAAATTGAGGAGTGGAATAGTTGTGGCCGAAGCCTGCATCTGTGGAGTGATGACAGGCCATAGAAATAGGATCTGTGTGACTTAACTCGAATGATGCAGGATAGCGTATACTCATACCTTTCACAACAATCTATTAGCCACATTTATTTTCTTATGTTGGCAACAACTCCAGACAACTTTACACTTTAGCCACTATGTAAAGGGTGGGTGGGTGGCCCAATGATTTTGTTCAACAGCAGAGTATCATTAAACATCATCCTGCGTTAATAAATGACTCCACACAGTACACATTACACTCGCCATACAAAAAAGCCCCGATTCTGTAAGTATTTTACTCTATTCCACTCCCACCCCCATACTGAATAATATCCAAGAAATCATTTAAAAAGGTTGTCGACTCATTCCAACATAAATTATTATGACTGTACACAGTAGTTGTTTATTTACATAACTGAATGTTTATGTTTGAGAATCTCTCTCCATATTGATAGAATCTGTTTTTAATGGCTTTTCATAAAACTGTTAGTTCATTATCATAATATTTGTATAGGTACACGTACCTCATAACTGGTCTGTGTCAGTGTTGTGTTGAGTTCTACAATGGAATCCAAAGTATTTAGGACAGATAACTGTTTTTATATGAACCTAGAGTATAAGCTAAAGTAACTATGAGAATGCAAATATGTGTCCTATATTTTTGCTATCTTATATTCTTAAGTAGAAGTATTTTACATGCTTTCTTGTACAGACACTGTTTCTGATTTCAATAAACTGACAGCACTGTCACATTTATGCAGTGTGAAACATTATGGGGTAACTAAACATATTTTTAACTTATTTTTAGCTTATGACGATCATTGATTTAGAAGCTAGCAACAGTGAAGCAGCAGATAAATTAATGAAATTATTTTATGACAACACTTCACTAAATTCTTTGACAATTAGGACATGTTTCAAGAGGTATTGCTTTCATCATCAGCTGTATTAAAGTAGGGCCATTACTAGAAATGGGGAAAGTTAACATGAGAGCAATGGTGATGGAAAGAATTTTAAAGTATTGGTATAGGTTAAGTTCAATTGTCAGAAGATAATACTTTGAAAAGATATTTAGTTTACCAAAAGGAATATTTGAACCATGAATGTAAGTTAAGTAAAATTAAATACCTCTTAGCGAGAGTAGGGTTAGGTGATATATGGGAGCAAACACATAAAACGATACAAGGATTCTGGAAAATTGCCAGAGAAAAATATGAGGACATTGATAAACAGGAGTTGAGGGCAAGGAGTAGTGAAATAAGATCATTAGTTTTTCAGTTGACTCTATATTAAAAACTTGCCAAGACTAGGCTAAGATCTCTAAAAAGTATAATTAATTTCAATTAATTATATATATATAATAAAAAAGATCATTAGTATTTTATAAAATGATAAAGACACAATTAGGAAAAGAAAAGCATGTAGAAATTTGTAATAAAAAAGAAAGGGAAGCAATAGCATGATTTAGGTTATGGTTATGGAAACTTAGGCGACCAATATGCAGAGAAATTGAAGATGGAATACACATTCTGATAGTATGTAAAGGAACAAATGAATGGAGGAAAAAATTTATTACAGCGAAATGCATAAAAAATTATAGCATTGTAAGAATAAATAAGATGTTTTTAGATTGGTCTCAGGTAAGAGATTTAGGAGATTTTTTATGGAATGTGAGAAGAAAGTTGAGATAAGTTTGAAAATTCTATGTGGAAATACTGAGAGTGATGAAGATTGTAAGAGATATAACAAAGAAGGATATTGGAGGCCTGGAGAACAATTGGCCAGGATCAATCTTAACAGACGTCAAATGTGTAAATAACTTAGCACAAATAAATTAAATTAAATCATCAGCTGTAGGCTGATTGGAAGAAATTGTTTCAGTTGCTTCCTGTTTGGAGACATCTGGCAATGTGATGAATCTGCTGAGATCACTCACAGAATTTCATCACTTTTTTTATGCTGTTTTATGATATAAGTTCTTTCCCAGATTGAAAGTTCTGCTGCAGCCTGAAGTAGTTTTAATAATTTAGCATCTTGTGTTATCTTGTTTGTATGTCCAAAAATGTGTGGCAACACCAATTTTTCTTTTTGACCTTATGTTTCATTTGTTTCCAGATATCCCTTGTTTTTCCTTCAGTATATATTTTGTCATAATATAAGCAGTTGATTTGAATATACCAGATTTTTTAAGCTGTATTTTGTGCTCTGGAGATACATTCCATAGATTTTTGCTTTCTCTACTACGTATAGTAAGTAGGGGAAGTATTGCATTCCACTCAAAAATTTGATACAGAGATTTCACCGGAAATACATGTTTTGAGACCTCCTGAATCCAAAAACAGTATTTTTGGAAACATGTCCATGTGTATGTGTGTGTGTGTGTGTGTGTGTGTGTGTGTGGGTGCGCGTGTGTGTGTGTGTGGGTGCGCGTGCGTGTGCGTGTGCGTGTGTGTAAACAGCATAACTCAGAAATGAACAGTCAGATAAACACCAAACTTGGTATTTAGGTTCAGTATCTTCCACAGATGGGACACAAAGGTTTTCAAGAAAATCCCCCCACCCTAGATTATCCTTTACATGGAACATTTTTCGAACATTTTCATTTTCTCAAAAATGGCTCTTAACGATTTTGATTAAAGTATCTATCATATGTTTAAGACATTTTTATGGCAAATGAATTGTATATCTTGAATTTTCTGGGGATGTCTCCAAAAGTATTCTTCATTGTAAACAACTTTTGCATAACTGGTAAACCATAAGAGATAGACAAAATTTTACTACACAAAAAAAGTAGACCGCGTTAAAATACACAATTTATGTCATATGCATTTTTTTGTTGAGTGAACCATTTTCGAGATATTGCTTGTTATTCCCTTAAATTTCCCAATATACTTTTTCTCAAATGGGTATTCATTATTCACTTTTTTGTTTGTCCTGAACACGCAAAGAGAATGGAATACTCCACATAGCAACCAGTTCTTAAAATATTTGACTATTGTTTAAAGCCTCAATTCCCCTGGCATCTACAAGAAAATTAGCAATAAGATTAACATCTTGATATCTTGATTAACATGAAGCATATGGAGAATAAGCATTTGTAAAAATACTTTGTACAAGAGTAGAGTAAGTGATGTGAGTGTAACACATCAGATTTTTTAAACTGTATTTGTGTGGGCCCAAAATTAAATTTGGTAGTTAAATATTTTACTGAATCTATTGTATGCACAGGAGTGACATGTGAATTTGCTGTACATATCTTGTTTTATTTTTTGGATAACTTCAAGATTGGAGGCATCTTCTATAGCTTTTTGTTTTTAAACTTGCTGTCTATTAAGTAAATGTGAAACTATTATGTAGTGATCTCTTGTAATTCTTTCTCATAGTCACCTTTGCTTAATGGAAGCTTATAAATAATGCTATTGAAAACCAAGAGTGTTGAAGCTCTCTCTTTTAGTATAATTATTTGTATGGGTAGGCTTGCAATGTATGGCAAAGTTCAACTTCCCATTTTTTCTTTAAATATTCAATTCTGAGAAGGAGAGGCAACCATCTGACTTGACCTTTATTATAAATTTAATGGGTATTTTTTGCAGATTTAGTCATTTTAATGAGGATAAAACATCACAACTTAGAGAATCTAGCGTCTATCAAACCAATTGCTCTAATTGTGATCAAATATGTATTGGAGAAACTAAAGAAATTTGGAAGCAAGGGCGAAAAAACATTTCCAAAACATAAGACTATAACAGTCAGAAAAATTGGTGGCTGCTATGCATATTTAGACATGCAAATTTGGGATAAAACGAGTAGCTAAATTATTAAAACCCCTCCAGAATGCAACAGAACTTTCATTTGGGGAAAACGTTTATATCATAAAACACAGTGAAAGAGTCTTTAAAAGAAATAATTTTAATATTCTGCCACAGTGACCTCAGCAGGTTCATCACACCACCAGATGTCTCCAAACAGAAACAGGAAGCGGCTGAAACAGTTCCTGGCAATCAGTCTAGTTGATGATGAGAATAACAGCCCTCAAAACATGTTGTAATTGTTGAATATGTGAGTGAAGTTCATATTAATTTAATATTTTTAACTTGTTATATACGAATATTAATATTCCAGAGTAGTTGTTGTAAAGAATCAACAAAGTATTTTTATCACATCCATATGTATTGCTGTTTTGAACCTTTGACCTCTCTTATCAGTTAAGTTATGCTGCATAAAACTAGTTACAAGACTGTCAATTTGTCACAAGATTACTATCTGATCCTTTGCAAACATTACTGAATATCCTCATGCTCAAAACACATAATATACTACATTAGCTTAGGAGAACTTCTACCTGTCATTTTGATGGGTACCTGTCTTAAAATAAGGATTTCTCATAAATGGTTTATTATAAAATTACCAGATCTATTTAGTTTATCAAATTTTTTATTAACTGTGTAGAACCTTCCTGTTGTCCTGCATGGTATAGGGGTACCGTGCTAGCCTCTAGTTCCCTAGGTTGCGGTTTCAAACCCAACAGAGGTCAATGGATTTTTCTGGGTATAAAAATCCTTAGCATGGTTTCCTTCGGAAGGGAAGTAAAGCCAGTGGTCCCATGTCATAGATTTATGGAACGTAAAAGAACCTCAAGCCTGATAAAGAGGTCTCTGAGCAAAATTACCGCTCTTTCACACCCAATATAGAATGGAACGATAAGAACCTTAGTAGTTAAAAATCATCTAAAAATAAAACTCAATTTAATTTTTTTTAGAACCTTCCTGAAGAGCATTACAACCAATTCTTATTAGAAGCACCTAAGATTTCCTCATACAGCTTCTCTTTAAACTAAAGGATGTAACTGTTACCATAAAATGTAAAACACCTGATGTGTTACACTCACATGACTTTCTCTACTCTTGTACAAACTATTTTTACAAACGCTTATTCTCCATATGCTTCATGTTAATCGAGATATCGAGATGTTAATCTTATTGCTAATTTTCTTGTAGATGCAAGGGGAATTGGTAGGCTTTAAGCGATAGTCAAATATTTTAAGAGCTGGTTGTTATGTCAAGTATTCCATTCTCTTTGCATTACCAGGACAAAAAAAATGAATAACGAATTCCCACTTGAGAAAAAGTATAAGTATTGGAAAGTTTAAGGGAATAACAAGCAATATCTCGAAAATGGTTCACTCAACAACAAAAATGTATATGACATAAATTGTGTATTTTAATGTGATCTACATTTTTTGTGTAGTAAAATTTTGTCTATCTCTTATGGTTTACCAGTCATGCAAAAGTCGTTCACAATGAAGAATACTTTTAGAGACATTCCCAGAAAATTCGAGATATACATTTCATTTGCCATAAAAATATCTTAAACATATGATGTTTTAATCAAAATCGTTAGAGCCATTTTTGAGAAAATGAAAATGTTCGAAAAATGTTCCATGTAAAGGGTAATCTGGGGTGGAGGGATTTTCTTGAAAATCTTTGTGTCACATCTCTGGAAGATATTGAACCTGAATATCAAGTTTGGTGTTTATCCGACTGTTCGTTTGTGAGTTATGCTATTCATAGACACACAGACACACACACACGAACATGTTTCCAAAAATGCTTTTTTTGGATTCAGGGGGTCTTAAAACATATATTTCCAGTGAAATCTCGGTATCGAATTTTTGGGTGGAATACAATACTTCCCCTACTTACTAGAGGTAGTAGAGAAAGTAAAAATTATTTATAATAACTTGTGTGTTTTAAACTGATCTACAGTTTTTGTGTAGTACGTTTTTGTCTATTGCTTAACATTTACAGTTATGCAAAATTATATTAATTTCCTTCCGAATGAAGACTTCACAAGCTATTCCCAGAGAATTCAAGGTATAGGTTTTATATGTCATGTAAACATCTTTAATATATAGTATTTTATTCAAAATTGCTACAGCCATCTTGCAGAAAATAAGAAATGTTGAAAATTGTTCCATGTAAAGGGTAGTTTGGGGTGAGGGAGTTTCTTGAAAATTTTAATGTTGCATCTTTCGAAGGTAGTGAACTTAAATACCAACTTTGATACTTATCTGTCATTTCATTTTTGAGTTATGCTGTTCACACACACACACACACACACACACACACACACACACACACACAACATTTTTCCAAATATGATTTTTTTGGGGGTTCAGGTGGCCTCAAAACATATAGTTCTGGTGAAATTGCAACATTGATTTTTTGTGTGGAATACAGTACTTCTATACTATACATAGTAGAGAAAGTAAAAATAGAGTTGGAGTCAACTAAACATTTGTAAGGTTTCACTTACAGGAGATGGTTTCATAGGTTGTCATTTGTCAATTGAACATCTAGATCGGTCATGGCTCGACAAAGTTCCTCTGGCAGCGGAGGCTGGAACAAATTCACATATCTATCCACATCTGTAGGAATATCGAAGTTGATCTTCAAGGTTCTTGATGAAAATTTTATCCACTAGATCCATTTCTTGTGATTTTTATCAGTTTTATATTATTGTTTATGTTGTGATGTATTGTTCTTGTTTCTCTTTTACTCAACATCAATATTAATCCAGCAGATGTGAGATTCAATCCCGTAAATAATGCGTGTCTCATGGATTAACAAAGGACAGTCAGATTACAGTAAACAAAAGAGACATTTTACTCCATTATTCATTTGGTCTACACTTTAGAACATTTTTTATATTTTTAATTTTCTGAAAAACTACTCTAATGATTTTGGTTAAAATAGCAATTATGTTTAGCATATTTACATTACAAGTAAAATGTAAATCTTGAATTTCTGTGAATAGCTTGTGAAGTCCTCTTCATTCCAAATAAAGTTTGTACAAACTTGTATAATCTGTAAACCGTAAGAGATAGACAAATACTTGCTGTACAAAACAATGTAAATCTTGTTAAAATGCACAATATACGAGGGTAATCCAGAAAGTCCCAGACGTTTTGAAATAAACAATTAACAAAATAAAAATATCAACGTTTATTATCTACATTTGAAAGGTACACTCTTAAGCTATTTTTCTACATAATCACCATTCAAATTGAGGCATTTATCATACCATGGCACAAGTTTATCAATACCCTCTCTGTAGAAATCTGCCGCCTGCGACTTCAACGACTGGTTTACACCGGCATGCAGTTCAGCGTCAGTATCAAAGCGTTGTGTACCGAGCCATTTCTTCATCGCTGGGAAGAGATGGTAGTCGCTCGGCGCCAAATCCGGCTGTATGGTGGATGGTCAAACACCTCCCATCCAAAACCATCCTAGAGTGTTCGGGTACGATTGGCCGTGTGTGGGCGTGCATTGTCGTGAAGAAACTACACCTTGGTGCTAAGTTTTCGCCTTAACTTTCTTAGTGTTTCACAATACCTCTCTGAGGTTATTGTTGTTGCACGTTCCAGAAACTCAACGAGAAGCACTCCCTTAGAGTCCCAAAACACAGTAGTCATGACCTTTTTGCTGACAGCGTTTGCAAACACTTTCTTGGTTTCTTGGGAGAATGTGTGTGTTCCCATTCCATCGACTGCTGTTTTGTTTCACAATTGACATGCTTCACCCAAGTCTCGTCCCTGGTTACGATACGATCGAGTAAAGCGTTAGTTACCATATTTGTTGAAATCTTGGAGGAAGGTCAGTGCTGCAGCCAGTCTCTGTTTTATGGTCTTCCGTTAGGATTTTCGGAACCCACCTAGCACAAAATTTGTGGTAACCAAGCTTCTCCACCACAATTTGATGCACCAAGCTCCGTGAAATTTGGGGAAAATGATCCGAAAGTTCTATAATCGTGAAACGACGATTTTCACGAATTTTTCCATTGATTTGCATTGACAGTCCGTCAGTCATAAGGCTAGGCTACCACTGCGATCCTCGTCGTCAACATTGGTACGGCCATTTTTAAAATCAATGCACCATTGCCTGACTCGGCTTTCACTCATTATTCCCTGCCCGTAAACATCACAAAGTTGACGATAAATTTCAATTGGTTTGTTCTTTTTAGCCAACAAAAACCTAATCACAGACCGCACTTCACAAGTGGCGGGATTTTCTATTGCAGCTTACATTTTAACAACTCACAGAGAGCACAGTAAGGAAGAAACGTCCGCGACTTTCTCGACTGCCTTCGTATATCGAATTTTTTTGTAGTATTAACCATTTCCGAGATATTCTTTGTTATTGTTTTGAATTTTAAATGCCTATTTTTCCCCCAAAGACTGGAATTTCAAAGCTATCACATAACGACTCGCTTTTTAAAACCGTCTTGAGTCTCTTGAATCCCGCCCGTACCCACAATGAAATGTGTAATGAAACTATGCAAATATTCATCGCAATTAACAAGAAGTGGATAACGTGGGCGATACTGAACATTTTTAGAATGCCATCTTTCTAAAAACAAATGAAATTTGTTTATATTCGACAACTACTTTGAACTTTCTAATGTTTTGCGAGTTGATGTCGCGTAGTTTGTTCGATTTGCTCTAATAGCTTGTTAATTATCATCATTTAAAGATTTCATATTCACCCAAAAATGAATCTGACTAGAGAACATTTCTGGGAACATTTTTTACGACTTTAAATCCTCATTAATGCCTAAACAATGTGAAGATTGGCATAGAAATGCATTTGGCGAAGAAGCCCTATCTAAGGCAACAATTTATAATTGGTACAACGAATTCAAAAGAGATGGGTCATGTTCTTAGTGATGAATTTCGTGAAGGACGCCCAAGAACTACTATTACTGATGAAAACGTTGCCGTTGCTCGAGCAATGCTTGAAGAAGTCGACGGACATCTTACGAATTTATTAGGGCGACATTGGGCATTGGTATGAGTCAAATCCAAAACATTTTACTTCAATAGTTGGACCTGAGAAAACTTTGTTGTTGATGGATTCCACTTAAATTGTCTCCCGATCAAAAGCAACAACACATTGATTGGTGCAGAAAAACTCTGGGAAAATTCCAAGGCGTATTTCAAACTTGCTTTGGAATATCGTTACTGGTGATAATCTTGGATTTATTGTTATGATTCTGAACAGAAAAGTCAGTCGTGTCAATGTCATATTGCTACTCTAGCATTAGAAGATAGGCGTACCGGTAGGTACTGCCGATTGGTACATAACTGTCTGTTTAAGCACATTTTTTAAAAATTCGTGAAAAAACGCCCAAAAGGAAAAATAATGTTACATCATGACAACGTATCGTCGCATACAGCAAAACTAACATCTGAGTATCTGGATATCCCAAAGGACATGTTTTGTTTTGTTTTTATGGACGCTCTTTAACTGCTCTGGTCCTTAACGTCCCATTCTATATTGGACATGAAATACCAGTAATTTTCCTCAGAGGTCTCTTTATCAGGCTTGAGGTTCTCTTATGTGCCGTAAATCTATGACATGGGACCACGGCTTTACTTCCCCTCCGAAGGAAGCCATGCTAAGGATTTTTACGCCCGAAAACATCCATCACCCTCCGCCGGGTTTAAACCCGCGACCTCGGGAACTAGAGGCTAGCATAGTAACCACCTAAAGGACATGGATGCTCCACCATACAGCCCTGACCTACCACCATGTGATTTGCTTTTGTTTCCAAAAATTAAAGGTAAAATGCGTGGAAGCACTTTTTCTTCGTCAAATGAAGCAGTAGAAGATTATAAAAACCTGGTTTCTGAGGTGGCATCATTGCTTTAAGAACTGGTTTTCTTCGAATGCAAGAAATGTATTGATGTTAAAGGGGAGTATTTTGAAAAACAATAAAATGATTTAATTTTTTTAAAACTAATCCTTGTTTGATTTTCTAAAAATTTTCAGTGTCGCTCTCGTAAGTAGAGAGAGAGAGAGAGAGAGAGAGAGAGAGAGAGAGAGAGAGAGAGATTAAGTGACAGGTTTTCTTGTTGGAGTTTTGTTGACCTCCTACACGTCAGCCTAAAAGGCCTATTGTGCAACCCCATTGGAAAGGATGCATTAGTTGTTTCCCAAATTCCGTTTCCTGAACAAGTCGCAGTATCTTGGTTCCAATGTCAGCAACCTTTCCTAGATCTTCTCTGGTTATAGAAAGAGCAAGTCTCTTTCTTGCCAGGAATGGGCAGTCAAAGAAGATATTGAGGCAGTTTGTTCATCCTCTGCACGTTCTACAGATGGGAAGTGTGAACCAAGGGTGTGGAACTCTCACTTAACAGAAATGCAGATGCTTACAATGAACTGCTGCATTCTAATAAGTAACATTAATTACTTAATATGTTTTAATTTTTCATTGCAAAGAAAATTTTACAGCTGTAGATAATGCAAGATTGTATAACGGATTCTTAAATCAAAGAAAAAAACTAGAAAATGACAAGGAAGAAGAATGGAAAGAAAAAGAGGAAGAGGAGAAAGACGAAGCAAAGAGGAACAAACTCTGTAATATTTATGTAACTGGTGGGATATGAGCATCATTACTACTTAAATGTGTTTTGCAAGAACGAGGTGCAAGCCGAGTTCTACAATTACGCGGTAGCGGTAATTAGGCTCATGTCCCACTGTTACATACAATATTTTATCTGTAACCATTTAATAATGGCTACTCACCTTATCTGTGCTCCTGATCCCACCATTGGTTTATAAATAACAGCTTCATCATTCAATAAACATTGTGATACTCCATGATTCAATGTAAACCAAAGCCTACTTAATATTATTCCGTCGATCATAATAAAGTTGGTCTAGAAACAAAATAACTAATGAAACGATATTAATTTGTTTACGATAACAATAGAATGGTATAGATTATTTGGAATCAAGAACAATCGGCTAACTCTTTCTGAATAACGGGTGATTCTGAAGAAAGTATCCCTTCAAATATTAGAGTAGCAGTTTCGACATTGTTGCATCACTTTTGTCAACAGTAATCTCATTAGAGGTTTTGATTTAGCTAGGGAAAACCAAACCTCGAGAGGATTTAATCGATCATGTAACGATTAAAAGAAAACAAAACTTGACTTTACAGACAGATCACTGTTTCATTACGAATGCCGGTGGAGAGAGCCGAATGACGAAGCGAAGAATGGTATTGCACATACGTGTGCATGATTTTGTGTAGTAAACTTTTGTCCATCTCTTATGGTTTACCAGTTATGCAAAATTCGTTCACAATGAAGAATACTTTTGGAGACATTCCCAGAAAATTCAGGATATACATTTTATTTGTCATGAAAATATTTTAAACATACGATATTTTAATCAAAATCGTTAGAGCCGTTTTTGAGAAAATAAAAATTTTCGAAAAATGTTCTATGTAAAGGGTAATCTGGGGTGGGGGATTTTCTTGAAATCCTTCGTGTCGCGTCTCTGGAAGATACTGAACGTAAATACCAAGTTTGGTGTTTATCCGACTGTTCATTTCTGAGTTATGCTGTTCACAGACACACACACACACACACACACACACACACACACACACACACACACACACACACGGACATGTTTCCAAAAATGCTTTTTTGGAGTCAGGGGGTCTCAAAACATGTATTTCCGGTGAAATCTCGGTATCGAATTTTTGGGTGGAATACAATACTTCCCCTACTTACTGTACGTAGTGGAGAATGAGTGTGGTAATATGACGATGGATAAGCAGCAATTATTAAATGCTCATGGATAAATTGAAGTAAATTTGTGCACCATGACTTAGGGACGTCTACCGAAAAGTTGAAGGAAGGGTCTATATCAGGCATGGGGAAAACTAATACAATGTGTTCCTTTCCCACACCTTCCATCGCTAGATAACAGCATACTCGCCTCTTTTCCTTCTGCATTTAGGTCACTCTTTCACAAATTTGAGGCAACACGTAATAATGTCCCACAGCAAAGTAAAGAGGTACACTTATAAACACGAATGGGAATATAAATACTTTTGTGTTCCTCTAAATAATAAAGCATTGTGTCTGTTGTGCCGAAAGGACCAGTACTGTTCCTTGTTTTGTAAGTCTCGGCTCCATGAACAGGGCTGTAGCGAGAAGGTTTTGGCAGGTATTTATTTGAATTCCTATTACTTTCCCTACTACGTATAGTAAGTAGGGGAAGTATTGCATTCGACCCAAAAATTCGATACCGAGATTTCACCGGAGATACATGTTTTGAGACTCCCTGAATCCAAAAAAAGCATTTTTGGAAACATGTCCGTGTGTGTGTCTGTGTGTGTGTGTGTGTGTGTGTGTGTGTGTGTGTGTGTGTGTGTGTGAACAGCATAACTCAGAAACGAACAGTCGGATAAACACCAAACTTGGTATTTAGGTTCAGTATCTTCCAGAGATGCCAGACGAAGGTTTTCAAGAAAATCCCCCCACCCCAGACTACCCTTTACATGGAACATTTTTCGAAAATTTTAATTTTCTCAAAAATGGCTCTAACGATTTTGATTAAAATATCATATGTTTAAGGTATTTTCATGACAAATGAAATGTATATCTCGAATTTTCTGGGAATGTCTCCAAAAGTGTTCTTCATTCTGAACGACTTTTGCATAACTGGTAAACCATAAGAGATAGACAAAATCTTACTGCACAAAAAATGTAGATCGCGTTACAATACACAATTTATGTCATATAGATTTTTTTTGTTGAGTGAACCGTTTTCGAGATATTGCTTGTTATTCCCATAAATTTTCCAATACTTATACTTTTTCTCAAATTCGTTACTCATTTTTACTTTCTCCACTACGTATAGTAAGTAGGGGAAGTATTGCATTCCACCCAAAAATTCGATACCGAGATTTCACCGGAAATACACGTTTTGAGACCTCCTGAATCCAAAAAAAGCATTTTTGGAAACATGTCCGTGTGTGTGTCTGTGTGTGTGTGTGTGTGTGTGTGTGTGTGTGTGTGTCTGTGTGTCTGTGAACAGCATAACTCAAAAACGAATAGTCGGATAAACACCAAACTTGGTATTTAGGTTCAGTATCTTCCAGAGATGCGACACGAAGGTTTTCAAAAAAATCCCCCCACCCCAGACTACCCTTTACATGGAACATTTTTCGAAAACTTTAATTTTCTAAAAAATGGCTCTAACGATTTTGATTAAAATATCATATGTTTAAGATAATGTTATGAGAAATGAAATGTATATCTCGAATTTTCTGGGAATGTCTCCAAAAGTATTCTTCATTGTAAACGACTTTTGCATAACTGGTAAACCATAAGAGATAGACAAAATTTTACTACACAAAAAATGTAGATCGCGTTAAAATACACAACTTATGTCATATACATTTCTTTTGTTGAGTGAACCGTTTTCGAGATATTGCTTGTTATTTCCGTAAATTTTCCAATACTTATACTTTTTCTCAAATTCGTTATTCATTTTTACTTTCTCTACTACGTATAGTAAGTAGGGAAAGTATTGCATTCCACCCAAAAATTCGATACCGAGATTTCACCGGAAATACACGTTTTGAGACCTCCTGAATCCAAAAAAAGCATTTTTAGAAACATGTCCGTGTGTGTGTCTGTGTGTCTGTGTGTGTGTGTCTGTGTGTGTGTCTGTGTGTGTGTGAACAGCATAACTCAAAAACGAACAATCGGATAAGCACCAAACTTGGTATTTAGGTTCAGTATCTTCCAGAGATGCGACACGAAGGTTTTCAAGAAAATCCCCCCACCCCAGACTACCCTTTACATGGAAGATTTTTCGAAAATTTTAATTTTCTCAAAAATGGCTCTAACGATTTTGATTAAAATATCATATGTTTAAGATATTTTTATGACAAATAAAATGTATATCTTGAATTTCCTGGGAATGTCTCCAAAAGTATTCTTCATTGTGAACGACTTTTGCATAACTGGTAAACCATAAGAGATAGACAAAATTTTTCTACACAAAAAATGTAGATCGCGTTAAAATACACAACTTATGTCATATACATTTCTTTTGTTGAGTGAACCGTTTTCGAGATATTGCTTGTTATTTCCTTAAATTTTACAATATTTATACTTTTTCTCAAATTCGTTATTCATTTTTACTTTCTCTACTACGTATAGTAAGTAGGGGAAGTATTGTATTCCACCCAAAATTTCGATACCGAGATTTCACGGGAAATACATGTTTTGAGACTCACTGAATCCAAAAAAAGCATTTTTGGAAACATGTCCGTGTGTGTGTCTGTCTGTGTGTCTGTGTGTCTGTGTGTCTGTGTGTCTGTGTGTCTGTCTGTGTGTCTGTCTGTGTGTCTGTGAACAGCATAACTCAAAAACGAAGAGTCGGATAAACACCAAACTTGGTATTTAGATTCAGTATCTTTCAGAGATGCGACACGAAGGTTTTCAAGAAAATCCTCCCACCCCAGACTACCCTTTACATGGAACATTTTTCGAAAATTTAAATTTTCTCAAAAACGGCTCTAACGATTTTGATTAAAATATCATATGTTTAAGATATTGTCATGCCAAATAAAATGTATATCTCGAATTTTCTGGGAATGTCTCCAAAAGTATTCCTCGTTATGAACGACTTTTTCATAACTGGTAAACCATAAGAGATAGACAAACTTTAACTACACGAAAAATGTAGATCGCGTTAAAATACACAATTTATGTCATATACATTTCTTTTGTTGAGTGAACCGTTTGCGAGATATTGCTTGTTATTCCCTTAAATTTTCCAATACTTATACTTTTTCTCAAATTCGTTATTCATTTTTTTTATGTCCTGGACATGCAAAGAGAATGGAATGCGCCACATAGCAACCAGCGTTAAAATATTTGACTATCGCTTAAAACCTACCATATTCCCCTTGCATCTACAAGAAAATTATCAATAAGATTGACATCTTGATATCTCGATTAACATGAAGCATATGGACAATAAGCGTTTGTAAAAATAGTTTGTACAAGAGTAGAGAAAGTCATGTGAGTGTAACACATCAGATTTTTTTTTATGTTCTGGACATGCAAAGAGAATGGAATGCGCCACATAGCAACCACCGTTAAAATATTTGACTATCGCTTATAAGCTACCATATTTCCCTTGCATCTAAAAGAAAATTACCAATAAGATTGACATCTCGATATCTCGATTAACATGAAGCATATGGAGAATAAGCGTTTGTAAAATTAGATTGTACAAGAGTAGAGAAAGTCATGTGAGTGTAACACATCAGATTTTTACTTTCTCTACTACGTATAGTAAGTAGGGGAAGTATTGCATTCCACCCAAAAATTCGATACCGAGATTTCACCGGAAATACATGTTTTGAGAATCACTGAATCCAAAATAAGCATTTTTGGAAACATGTCCGTGTGTGTGTCTGTCTGTGTGTCTTTGTGTCTGTGTGTCTGTCTGTGTGTCTGTGTGTCTGTGTGCCTGTGAACAGCATAACTCAAAAACGAACAATCGGATAAACACCAAACTTGGTATTTAGTTTCAGTATCTTCCAGAGATGCGACACGAAGGTTTTCAAGAAAATCCCCCCACCCCAGACTACCCTTTACATGGAACATTTTTCGAAAATTTTAATTTTCTCAAAAACGGCTCTAACGATTTTGATTAAAATATCATATGTTTAAGATATTGTCATGACAAATAAAATGTATATCTCGAATTTTCTGGGAATGTCTCCAAAAATATTCTTCATTGTGAACGACTTTTGCATAACTGGTAAACCATAAGAGATAGACAAAATTTTACTACACAAAAAATGTAGATCGCGTTAAAATACACAACTTATGTCATATACGTTTCTTTTGTTGAGTGAACCGTTTTCGAGATATTGCTTGTTATTTCCTTAAATTTTCCAATACTTATACTTTTTCTCAAATTCGTTATTCATTTTTACTTTCTCTACTACGTATAGTAAGTAGGGGAAGTATTGCATTCCACCCAAAAATTCGATACCGAGATTTCACCGGAAATACATGTTTTGAGACCTCCTGAATCCAAAAAAAGCATTTTTGGAAACATGTCCGTGTGTGTGTCTGTGTGTGTGTGTGTCTGTGTGTGTGTCTGTGTGTGTGTCTGTGTGTGTGTCTGTGAACAGCATAACTCAAAAACTAACAGTCGGATAAACACCAAACTTGGTATTTACGTTCTGTATCTTCCAGAGATGCGACACGAAGATTTTCAAGAAAATCCCCCCACCCCAGACTACCCTTTACATGGAACATTTTTCGAAAATTTTAATTTTCTCAAAAATGGCTCTAACGATTTTGTTGAAAATATCATATGTTTAAGTTAATGTCATGAGAAATGAAATGTATATCTCGAAATTTCTGGGAATGTCTCCAAAAGTATTCTTCATTATGAACGACTTTTGCATAACTGGTAAACCATAAGAGATAGACAAAATTTTACTACACAAAAAATGTAGATCGCGTTAAAATACACAACTTATATCATATACATTTTTTTTGTTGAGTGAACCGTTTTCGAGATATTGCTTGTTATTTCCTTAAATTTTCCAATACTTATACTTTTTCTCAAATTCGTTATTCATTTTTTTTATGTTCTGGACATGCAAAGAGAATGGAATGCGCCACATAGCAACCAGCGATAAAATATTTGACTATCGCTTAAAACCTACCATATTCCCCTTGCATCTACAAGAAAATTAGCAATAAGGTTGACATCTCGATATCTCGATTAACATGGAGCATATGGAGAATAGGCGTTTGTAAAATTAGGTTGTACAAGAGTAGAGAAAGTTATGTGAGTGTAACACATCAGATTTTTTTTATGTCCTGAACATGCAAAGAGAATGGAATTCGCCACATAGCAACCAGCGTTAAAATATTTGACTATCGCTTAAAAGCTACCATATTCCCCTTGCATCTACAAGAAAATTACCAATAAGATTGACATCTCGATATCTCGATTAACATGAAGCATATGGAGAATAGGCGTTTGTAAAATTAGATTGTACAAGAGTAGAGAAAGTCATGTGAGTGTAACACATCAGATTTTTTACTTTCTCTACTACGTATAGTAAGTAGGGGAAGTATTGCATTCCACCCAAAAATTCGATACCGAGATTTCACCGGAAATACATGTTTTGAGACCTCCTGAATCCAAAAAAAGCATTTTTGGAAACATGTCCGTGTGTGTGTCTGTGTGTGTGTGTGTGTGTCTGTGTGTGTGTCTGTGTGTGTGTCTGTGTGTGTGTCTGTGTGTCTGTGAACAGCATAACTCAAAAACTAACAGTCGGATAAACACCAAACTTGGTATTTACGTTCAGTATCTTCCAGAGATGCGACACGAAGATTTTCAAGAAAATCCCCCCACCCCAGACTACCCTTTACATGGAACATTTTTCGAAAATTTTAATTTTCTCAAAAATGGCTCTAACGATTTTGTTGAAAATATCATATGTTTAAGTTAATGTCATGAGAAATGAAATGTATATCTCGAAATTTCTGGGAATGTCTCCAAAAGTATTCTTCATTATGAACGACTTTTGCATAACTGGTAAACCATAAGAGATAGACAAAATTTTACTACACAAAAAATGTAGATCGCGTTAAAATACACAACTTATATCATATACATTTTTTTTGTTGAGTGAACCGTTTTCGAGATATTGCTTGTTATTTCCTTAAATTTTCCAATACTTATACTTTTTCTCAAATTCGTTATTCATTTTTTTTATGTCCTGGACATGCAAAGAGAATGGAATGCGCCACATAGCAACCAGCGATAAAATATTTGACTATCGCTTAAAAGCTACCATATTCCCCTTGCATCTACAAGAAAATTAGCAATAAGGTTGACATCTCGATATCTCGATTAACATGGAGCATATGGAGAATAGGCGTTTGTAAAATTAGGTTGTACAAGAGTAGAGAAAGTTATGTGAGTGTAACACATCAGATTTTTTTTATGTCCTGAACATGCAAAGAGAATGGAATTCGCCACATAGCAACCAGCGTTAAAATATTTGACTATCGCTTAAAAGCTACCATATTCCCCTTGCATCTACAAGAAAATTACCAATAAGATTGACATCTCGATATCTCGATTAACATGAAGCATATGGAGAATAGGCGTTTGTAAAATTAGATTGTACAAGAGTAGAGAAAGTCATGTGAGTGTAACACATCAGATTTTTTACTTTCTCTACTACGTATAGTAAGTAGGGGAAGTATTGCATTCCACCCAAAAATTCGATACCGAAATTTCACCGGAAATACATGTTTTGAGACCTCCTGAATCCAAAAAAAGCATTTTTGGAAACATGTCCGTGTGTGTGTCTGTGTGTGTGTGTGTGTGTGTGTGTCTGTGTGTGTGTCTGTGAACAGCATAACTCAAAAACTAACAGTCGGATAAACACCAAACTTGGTATTTACGTTCAGTATCTTCCAGAGATGCGACACGAAGATTTTCAAGAAAATCCCCCCACCCCAGACTACCCTTTACATGGAACATTTTTCGAAAATTTTAATTTTCTCAAAAATGGCTCTAACGATTTTGATGAAAATATCATATATTTAAGATAATGTCATGAGAAATGAAATGTATATCTCGAAATTTCTGGGAATGTCTCCAAAAGTATTCTTCATTGTGAACGACTTTTGCATAACTGGTAAACCATAAGAGATAGACAAAATTTTACTACACAAAAAATGTAGATCGCGTTAAAATACACAACTTATATCATATACATTTGTTTTGTTGAGTGAACCGTTTTCGAGATATTACTTGTTATTTCCTTAAATTTTCCAATACTTATACTTTTTCTCAAATTCGTTATTCATTTTTTTATTTCCTGGACATGCAAAGAGAATGGAATGTGCCACATAGCAACCAGCGATAAAATATTTGACTATCGCTTAAAAGCTACCATATTCTCCTTGCATCTACAAGAAAATTACAAATAAGATTGACATCTCGATATCTCGATTAATATGAAGCATATGGAGAATAGGCGTTTGTAAAAATAGATTGTACAAGAGTAGAGAAAGTCATGTGAGTGTAACACATCAGATTTTTTATGTCCTGAACATGCAAAGAGAATGGAATGCGCCACATAGCAACCAGCGTTAAAATATTTGACTATCGCTTAAAACCTACCATATTCCCCTTGCATCTACAAGAAAATTAGCAATAATATTGACATCTCGAAATCTCGATTAACATGAAGCATATGGAGAATAAGCATTTGTAAAAGTAGTTTGTACAAGAATAGAGAAAGTCATGTTAGTGTAACACATCAGATTTTTTTTATATCTTTTCAATATTGTTACAACAGTAATCCTTATATAACAGCAAGGTGACGGACTTTGTAGTAGTTTGACCGATTAAACACTAATTTACTTTCTTATTCGTTTTGGATAGGGCCATCCCGCCAATTAAAATCGGAGCAGTTAAAAAACGCACTAAAAACCATAAAGGAACCATGTTTAGCAACAAACATACTGCGAGTTAGTAATCTCCTCTCAAAACATATAGCAGAGAAATTTTGGTGTTTCAAGGAGGGAGAATTTATTAGAGAATGTTTGATCATCGCCTCCAAGTATGTTTGTCCAGAAAAGCTAGAATTGTTCCAAGCAACACATCTCTCTCGTAGAGCTGTAACAGAGAGGATTACCAAAATGGCTAATGATGTCGAAGATCAGTTAATGTATCAATTAAAACAGCTGGAGTGGTATTGTTTAGCAATTGATAGCACCGACATGAACGATACAGCTCAACTAGCCATTTTGTTACGGAGTGTAGATTCTGCACTCAATATATTTGAAGAATTCCTTGATTTTGTTTTCTTTGGTAAACACCAGCAGGGAGGAAAGTATTTTCGAAGCTGTGCTTCACATGTGACAAAATGTGGATTGCCTTAGCGGAAAATGGTCTTTGTTACTGCAGAGGGCACCCCCTCAATGAGAGGAGAGCAGAATGGCTTCATTGCAATCTTAAGACAATTCTTAAAGTCATTTTAATGAGGAGTCAAATGAACTAGTGGCAATTCACTGTTTCGTCCACCGGGAGGCATCGTGTGCCACGTAATGCAGACAGTCGTCACTCCGTCATCGCCGATTCTAGGCATTGGTGCTGATATTCCCCGACATTGTCAGGTGCGATGGTTGAGTAGATGAGCAATGTTGAAGCGTTTCTTCTCTTTAAGAGGCGAAATAGGTGCATTTCTGAAATAGGAAGGAATGGAAATACCAAAGCTAATGAATGGTTATGCGGTCCTACATTTCTCACACATTTAACAACTCATTTAGATAATATAAACAGTGCATTACAGGTGCGAACCACACAATCATAGATCTAATGAATACTTTAAAGTCTTTCATGTCAAAACTTCAATTGTTTTTACAACAAATTAAAAATGATAATTTTGTTCACTTCCCTAAGTTAAAAAACACTAATGCATCTCTAGAAAGATGTGCAACGATATTTTAAGCATTGTATAAGGAATTTCGAAGACAAATTTTGTGATATTAAGATCTATATATTTGGAATGTTCTCCGTTGAAGCAATTGAGGCACCTACCTCATTGCAATTAGAAATAACGGACTTGCAAAACAGTACAGGCATACGATGTTCACAGAAGGTCGGTGTCGAATTATTTAAAGGAATACCCTAAAATAGGTTTCCTAACTCTCGCAAACTTGCTGATCCATTGTTAGCTCTTTATGAATCTACTTTTGTATATGGACAGATGTTTTCGAAAATGAACCTTGTGAAATCAAAGAAGATATCAAGAATAACAGAATTACATCTGGTACCTGTGTTACGATTAAGTTAAAAAAACCTCACATCTGACATAGACAGACTAATGCCAAAAGAAAGCTCACACAGGTACATGAACATCTTGTGAAGATATATTGTTTCTTTTGTAAAGAATGCATCGGTATTTGTTAAGTGTTCATGCCATCTCTCAATTCCTCTGAGGCAATAAAAGTATTCGCATTCAATTTACTTCGTGTATTTCGACCTCTTTACCGAATGATGCAAGAATTATTTTCGTTCTATTGCTGTAAGTACATTTGAATTACTACAACGTAAGCACCTGTTTTGTTCTACAAGCATTTATCAGCATTCTATCGGTTTAGGAGCACACAACTAAATACATCGCTGAGATTCAGCTTGAACAGAATCAACCCCGAAAGAGTTGCCCACAGAGACCCCCAGCGCATGGCAGCCGGATCTTCTGTTTCGTGTCGTGCAGATGGCGTTAGGGTGCCGTCCAGTCTAACTATTACATTGTCTGCAGATAGATGGCATAGCATTCGCTATTACCACTTATTTTTCATGTTACTATTGTTTTAGACTTAATGTGGAATTTTGGGTTGGGGTATTAAATATCCAATCCGCTATTTACCTTGGCGACTGAGGAAAACCACGAAAAAACCTCAGACAGATTGGTCGGCCCACGGGATTTGAACCTGGGAACTCCCGAATGCGTGCCACAGACTCCCTTCGTATAGTAGGTATGCTTATAATATGAATACTAATGCAGTATTCTATGATACATCACGGTAAAATAACTAATAAGAAGAAAAATAACAATGCCTCCTGTTCGTCACGAATCAGACATGAAGATTACCTGCTAGGTAGCTGCTTTGACCCACATATTATCTGCAGTTCTGCTATACTTTGCACGACTGTTTGGAGCGGTGGGTTTCTAACCAAGGTTATGCATTCGAATCCCGCTCCGTCTGTAGTTTTATACCTGTAATACATATATTGTACTTTACGTATGTATGTATTTTTAAAATCGGATGATCATTATCTGTTGCCAAATATGAAAAAAGAAACAAAGCAAAATAAATGTTTTAATACATAGTCAGCATCGGATAAATGTGGAATCCTTATTAAAATATAGAAGTTTAACCCAAGTGCCACATTTTATAAACTTATTCAGCATTCGACTTATTCATAGTTGGATATTAAGGGATAATATAATACTTACAACACAACTGATGCTGATACTGTCCTTAAATGCTGCTGTAATAGACAGATAGTAGTTCTGAAGTCATTTTCAGCAGATTGCCAAATTTCATTCAAAAGTGTGTGTATCAAGTTACTTTAATATTTCTCAACTTCTAAGTTGTTGAGTGCGTCTTAAATGCTTTGTTTTAAACATCAGGGCCTTATTTTCCATTTAAATTCCAAATTATTTATTTTAAGGGGAGTCAATTGCCCCCCATCTTCACCACGACATGCATTTTTAAGGGTTCTAACCAGTATCTTAAATTCAGAGGTTTAATAACGCATTTCCATTTATCGGAACGAACAGCCCGTCATAAGCCCAACTACCAGGAAGGGCATCCCCAATGTCCATTAGCATAAAACCGTTACTGTCCCCCAGACTTGCGTTATGCCAAACAGACACGAACAATGTTATCCATATACACTTTCAATCTGACCTTTTAGAGACCGGGAGGCGTCGAGGAAGTGTCAAGCGTGCCAGGTATGTTGACTTCCGGCCGGAAGTTAGGGAGCGCTGCTGGCCGGCTTGAGTACCGGAGGAATGACAATCGGAAGGTGCATGCTAATTATATCTTGTTGGCGGCTAAGTTCGCAATTGTTATTGTGCGATTTTTAGCATTTCCTCCCGGTACTCCTGTCGTTTGTCTTCCTCCAGCACTATTTGCTATGCCGTTTGTGACATTAGTAATGATAGTTTAAAGACTGAAGTTATTTTATTTATAACTAACCTTTTCTCTTTATATACCTGAAGCTGAACTTAGACGTTTTTAAACTGCAAAATAATACAAACATGTAAAGAAAAGAATTCAGGGAGCAGGGATTTTTGAATTGGGGACATTTTGAAAAGGTTGTCAGACGGGAATTAGAATCATACTGTTATGTATTCAATATAAGGGGAAATATTATACAAACCCGTAAAAAAGGTTCTGGTAATGATTTGGGGGGGAGGCTGGAGCGGGATGTACAAATGCTGTCATCAACTTTTGATATTTACGCGGTTTACCTTTTAACAGAAAAACTTTAAAACGTGAAGCAAATATGTTAGAAAACATTATGTAAACTACGTCAGATATTAGAACCACGGGAAAAAAACAAAAATCTGATGTGTTACACTCACATGACTTTCTCTACTCTTGTACAAGATATTTTTACAAACTCTTATTCTCCATCTACTTCATGTTAATCGAGATAAACATTTGCAGAGTCTATCTTATTGCTAATTTTCTTGTAGATGTAATGGGAATATATATTTACAAGGGCAATATAGAAATACAGTAGCTTTTAAGCACATACATATCTCTTAATAGCTGGTTGCTAGGTGCAGCACCATTCCCTTTGCCACAGATTAATACTCTTTGCATATCCAAGACAAAAAAATGAATAACGAATTCCCATTTGAGAAAATAAGTATTGAAAAATTTAAGGGAATAACAAGCAATATCTGAAAATGGTTCACTCAACAAAAAAAATGTATATGACATAAATTGTGTATTTTAACGCGATCTACATTTTTTTGTGTGGTAACATTTTGTCTATCTCTTATGGTTTACCAGTTATGCAAAAGTCGTTCACAATGAAGAATACTTTTGGAGACATTCCCAGAAATTTCAAGATATACATTTTATTTGGCATAAAAATATCTTGATATTTTAATCAAAATCGTTAGAGCCATTTTTGAGAAAATTAAAATTTTCGAAAAATGTTCCATGTAAAGGGTAATCTGGGGTGGGGGATTTTCTTGAAAACCTTCGTGTCACATCTCTGGAAGATATTGAACCTAAATACCAAGTTTGGTGTTTATCCGACTGTTCGTTTCTGAGTTATGCTGTTCACAGACAGACAGACAGACATACGGACATTTTCCAAAAATGCTTTTTTTGGATTCAGGGGTCTCAAAACATGTATTTCCGGTGAAATCTCGGTATCGAATTTTTGGGTGGAATACAATACTTCCCCTACTTACTGTACGTAGTAGAGAAAGTAAACATTATCGATAGTAATATTGTTGATTTCATGCGGATCATTTCAAGTGAAATTGAGTTGTGATTCGTGTGAAGTATATTTCATTGGCAAAATTTCACGTAAAGTAGGTAAGATTATTGCTTTTGTTATGAACGATGACATTTTGAAAGAAGCAGTTACTTGTTAGAATTGTGAGCAAGAGTAATTATCTATTAACTAAGAAAGTCAAGTGGAGTGTGGTTGGAGCAGAACCGACTAGGGAAGCTATGTTATCTTAATTGCAAATGTGTCGAATTTCAGAGAAATAAGCCTCAGGGAAGTTCAAATCCATTGCATTGTGATCGTCTATTGTCTGCCTGTGTATTCTTATGGCGGAATCACGTTGTAATATTACTGTTTTGAAATATTTACTGTAACCAAAGTAAGATTTTTCCCCACAAAAGACAATCCTAAACGTTTTAAGGGTATTATTTAGCACATATTAAAAGAGCTTTGAAACAAATGGGTCACCAGGTACTTAAATAATAATTACCAAACATAAAATATAAGGATTTATATGAAGTCGCAATGGATGGAGAAAGTCATGTGAGAGTGAGACTCAGGTTTTTCATCACATGGCCTTCAGGAGTGTGACAAATCATTAAGACGAAAATTACTTCTTGGTTTCGGTTTAGGAAATGAAGCAGAACCATTTGTTGCTTCAATAATGGCAACAATTTTATAATATAAGTGTCTTGTTAAGCAAACTTAAGCTAAAGTCTTGAAAAATACATTTTAAAATAAATTGAAAGTGAAACAATATTAACGCAGTTATAAAACGCTTACTTCCACTTAATCACGGAAGTAAAGCGGTAAAAGGATATTGCGATTACAATTATAGGTAACATCTCGATTTCGCAGCATTCTTCGCTCAACAGTTGGCGGCTCTTCACGATAAACTGCACTTAATTACGGGGCGCCCCGGAAGGGGAGGGTTAGGTGAGGGCAGCCGGCTCAAGAGGCATGACAGAGCATAGGGCAGGATCCCTACATCTTCCAGGTGTAGGGGGTGGTACAACCGACTCCCATCCCAATGCCCACTGCGGGGCCCGAAATTCGGAACCGCCCGCATTCCGGGGACGAAATGTTACCGAGAGCATCCTTTTCCCCTGTCATGCAACGCCGAGACTCTCGCCGACACTTTCACCCCTGAAACAGATGAAAGATGAAGTGAAATGAGAATGGAGGTGAAATGGAGGGACAGGAATTTCGGGGGATGTGATACCTTCCCAGCATTCGCTCAGCGACCCGGGGAAACCCCCGAAAAAAACGTGGCCCAGGAAGGAAGATCGGACGCGGAAATCTAACCCAGGACCTCCAGAATGTGAGTCACACCGTTATCGCCTGCGCCATCTCACTCAGCAAGCCTCTGTAATAAAATGTATTAAAAATTAATTAATTAAGAACGAACAATTTAATTCCTAAGGCATATATGCATGTTTTGAAAAGAAGTATCTTCATAATTTGAATTTTCAAGCACACTTTTCTCAACTGGGAAGTATTTATTCCTCCCTTTTTTTTCACGTGGTCATGTAAGGAGCCTTTCAAAGCTATCACAGTGACACGATGTTTAAAACTCTGACTATCGCTTTAGCCTACTATATTCTTCTTATATTTACATGAATGTGAAATGTGTAATGATCATTGATCTCGATTAACA
The DNA here is from genome assembly GCA_030765065.1 of Deroplatys truncata. NCBI lineage: Eukaryota > Metazoa > Arthropoda > Insecta > Mantodea > Mantidae > Deroplatys > Deroplatys truncata. The sequence continues at coordinate 5,672,226 of CM060988.1, read as the reverse complement.
AGAAATAGACAAAAGAATAAGCTTTTGTAAGAATAGTTTGTAGAAGAGTGAGTAGAGAAAGTCATATGAATGCAACACGTCATAAAACTGTTTTTATTTCTTCTATCAACGTATCAATTATTCCTCGTGGTCATAACTTGTTATAACATAGGAAATTATTTCGAAATGCTCAAGTTTTTGCTGAAGAGGACAGTAGACATTTACATGAAAGAGTCAAGGGAGCCACATTTTCGGAATGTAGGAGTGTAGTTTTTAGGAATAAATGACAAAATGTACAAATAATATGTTATGTTTCATTCACAAGACCGCCTCTACCCTTATCATTTATTAGTGGCTATACAAAGTATTCTTATGAAAGTCTATTGCCTTCTCTACTACGTATAGTAAGAAAGGGGAAGTATTGCATTCTACCCAAAAATTCAATACCGAGATTTCACCGGAGATACATATTTTGAGGCCCCCTGAATCCAAATACTGCACTTTTAGAAAAAGGTCCGTGTATGTGCCTGTGTGTCTGTGAGCATCATAACTCAAAAAAGAAAAATTGGATAAATACCAAACTTGGTATTTAGGTTCAGTATCTGTCAAAGATGCGACCCCCCACTCCAAGCTACCCTTTACATGGAACATTTTTCGAAATTATTGATTTTCTCAAAAATGGTTCTAACGATTTTGTTCAAATATCATATATTTAAGATATTTCTATGACAAATAATATTTATATCTTGAATTATCTGGGAATGTCCCCAAAAGTCTTCTTCATTCTGAATGACTTTCGCATAACTGGTAAACCGTAAGAGATAAACCAACTTCTACTCACAAAAATATAGATCTCGTTAAAACACACAATTTATGTCATATACTTTTTTGTCGAGTGAATCATTTGCGAGATATTTCTTATTATTTGTTTGAATTTTTCAATACTTATACTTTTTCTCAAATGAAAATTAGTTTTTTATGTCCTTGATATGCAAAGAGAATTGAATGCTCCACATACCCTCCAGCTTTTAAAGGATTTGATTATCGCTTAAAGCCTACCATATTCCCTTGTACCTACAAGAAAATTAGCAATAACATAGTTCCTGCAAATGTTTATCTCAATTAACATGAAGTAGATGGAGAATAAGCGTATGTAAAAATAGTTTGTACAAGAGTAGAGAAAGTCATGTGAGTGCAACACATCAATTTTTTTTACAGTACGTTTTCCTCTATTGCTTAACGTTTACCTAGTTATACTTGATTATGCAAAATTCCTTCCGAGTGAAGAGCACTTCCAAAGCTATTCCCAGAAAATTTATATATATATATATATATATATATATATATATCTTATTTGCCAAGTTTGGTATTAATTCGAGTTTCGTTTTTGAGTTATGCTGTTCACAGAACACAGATAGACAGACAGACGGGCACACTCGGGTCTTTTTCTAAAAATGCGTTTTTTGAATTCAGGGACATCAAAACATATATTTCAGGTGAAATCTCGGTATCGAATTTTTGGATGGAATACAATACCTCCCCTACTTACTATACGTAGTAGAAAAAGCAAAAATAAGGTTTCTGGATGAACATAAAACTTTTGAGAACCTATTTCTTAATGCCGCAGTTTTTCAGCTTTAAATAACCTGTCTTAGAGCGGTCCTGTGTAATCACGTTAATTTATAAAGAACTGAAATCTAAAGATCTTCAAAGTATTGAATTTTGGTTATGAATGATCTAGGAAACCTTGGAGGTAGAGTTTGTATTAAATGACGGAGTTGCTAAAATACTTTCTCTACTACGTATTGTCATAGGGGAAATATTGTATTCCACCCAAAACTTCCATGTCGAGACTTCATCGGAAATATGTTTTAAGGTCCCCTGAATCCATAAAACGCATTTTCAGAAAAGGTCCGTGTGTGTGTGTGTGTGTGTGTGAGAGAGAGAGAGAGAGAGAGAGAGAGAGAGAACAGCACAACTCAAAAATAAAAGTAGGATAAATATCAAACTTTGTATTTAGGTTCAGTATCTTCTAAAGATGCGACACGAAGATTTTCAAGAAAATCCCCCAGCCCAAACTACCCTTTCTAAAAAATGGCTCTACCGATTTTGATTAAAATATCACATATTGAAGATAATAACATGAAAAGTAAAATTTATATCTTGAACTTTCTGGGAATAGTCTGTGAAGTCCTCTTCATTCGGAACGAATTTTGTATAATCTTGTATAAGTAGTAAACGTTAAGCGATAGACGAAAACGTACTACATAAAAAATGCAGATTTCTTTAAAACACAACTTTATTCCAAAAAACTTCTGTTTTAGTATAAGCCATTTGTGAGATATGCGTTATTAATGGTTCGAATTGTTCATTACTTGGCCATTGTTTTCAAGTCCCTACAACATTCAGTTGTTTCTCGCGATGTCATGGAAACAGTATGGAATTTTAAGGTCAGCATATAGCGTCCAGTTGTTAAACATTTGACTATCGCTGTTCTCTTTGTATCTATAACGAAATGTGCAATATAACCATTTCTGTGATGGTTTATTTGGAATAAAATGAAGCAGATAGAAAAATAAGGTTTAGTAAGAATAGTTTGTATACCCACTAATAAACGATAGAGGGTAGAAAAAGCCATGTAAATGCATCACATTAGATTTTTAGTCTTCTTATGCAGTCTTACAAATTGGGATTCCCCTTTACAATTTGATAAGTATTCTATCATTGTAGGCAAAATACTTATATTTTGAATATATTGTTAGAAGTCGTACTGCTTCTGCCATTTTGTGCAACTGTGCCAAGAGAGATGGCCCCACGGTAACGTGCGATGCTCGCATACGGAAGGCCCTGGGTTCGATTCTGGGTCTCGGCCAATCTAACGATTGGTTTTTCGTGGTTTTCCCTGGTTAGGAAGGCGAAGATGATTTCTTTTCTACCACGAATTTCATTTACCTCATTTCCTATCACTTTGCTTCCCCTTTCATGTTTCAGGTAGCTTTAGGGTCTTTGCAGTGTTGGTCGGTGTCGGACAGATGGCGCAGATGCTTGCTTGTTGGGAGGTTCTTCTCGGCCCTGCCTTCTCTGAGGCGCCTCAGGTGGGTCGAATTCTTCCTGGTTCCGCCAGAGGGAAGTCTTCTCTGAGCATCCCGCCTCTGTGAGTGGATCATCAAGCCTGGAACCGTTGCGCGTCTCTGTCGTCTGGCCTCCTGTAGTTCTTTCACCTCATCCGTTCCTCCTGGGGTGGTAAACACAAAAGATCGCGTTGAGAGAACTGTGTCCCCTTTCGTTCCCTGGTCATTCATTCATTGTAGATGCTGTGAATCCGGCACCACCTCACAGAAGAAGTTAAACATGGCTCCTACACACTTTGGTATAGAGACAAACTTTAGCGGTTTAGCCCTTCTTTTAGAGAAGGGTTTGCTCTATAGTTGGTACTACTGTTAAGTATGGCAGCTTCTGTGTACGTACTTAAGCCATGTTATTTCTTTCTTTGCAAATATGTGAGAGTTGGTTTTCTCCATTTTTAGTTTAAACAGCTTCCTCTGTGAATGACATTTTGTGGTTTTCTTAAACGCTATTGAAGATAGCTAAATAAAATGTTAGGATGATAAAAACATCCTCCAAGGCTGTTGTAGATCTGCTTTAGTGTTAATAAGTATGTTTGCTTATATTTTAAAGAAATAATTGCTGATAAATTTTAATCAAAGGCTGGTATAGCTGAGAAAAAATTCCATCTCCTTAATAAACAAAATTGTTGGATAAAAGTAGATCAGAGGACATGCATCAACATCCTGTAGAAATTTCAGTTTTATATCTTAAATACTTTGAGGTAGTGAATTTAGCTATTTTATATTGGTGGGGAAGAGCAAGCAAATATAAGAGTAGAAACCTCAACAAGCTAGGCAGGCTATTGCAGCGCCCACATCACAGACCATAATGAGATGGAATCCACAGAACGGTCTTGGCCCATTTGAAGTTATCTTGCACAGAGATGACTCGCCCGGGGAAACCTCAATGAGAGCGGCTGCTCCGACAAAGCGTCCATCAGTACCTAGAAGTGGAATCGGGGTCAGTGCGATCTGTCGTATAGACAAGGCCTCGCGTAATTCAGGTCAGGGAGATAGATGCCTGGCGTGTGCATCTGGAGACACGCAACGTTGTAGTCTTCTCAGGCGACGATACTCGCTACTCACTTTATAAACAAATGTAAAGGCGATAGCTCTTATTAGTACTTTGTTATGTAGTATAGACACATGTAAACAATTCTGTATTGTTCGGAAATTGTTCCTGTTTGACATTCTGCAATTGGCAGCAACATTTTTATCCTGATAATGCCTGTTGTTAGTCAATGAGAATAATAATAATAATTTCTTTGTTTCCCTTTTTATGTAACTATATTTTGTGCTGAAAATTTTAATTTAAAGGATTTTTTTAGAACAGCGTGGCCTAAAAGTAGAACTTCCAAACAAAGCACACGCATTAGTGCGATAATCTTGAGTGTGACCGACATTGATTTCAAGCCCAATCACATGGCAATTACCCCTTGTATTTGCACATGTTTAATACCTCGACTTGGTTTGATTAGGTTTTGCTTTTCATTATGTATTTTTACATGATTAATTTCTCATGGCGCTCGCATTATCTGTTCACAGTACAAATCGTCATACTTCAATTTATCGCAGTTCGTTGTGGAGTTAACATATACGTTATATTGGCAGCTTTCTTTGATCTAAAATGCTATTATACCTACATAAAGACTAAATGGTGGAAATTATGAATTCAAAAGAAACTGAAATGGAAGTGAAATTACAGAAGCAGCAGAAAGAACAAAACTAAAAGTACTTACCTAAAAAATCCAGAAAGCAATATGATATAGCATTAATATTACATAACCTGATTCTTCTATCTACTTCATGTTGATCAAGATAAACATATTTTGCAGAATTTATATTATTACACATTTCCTAATAGGTACAGTGGGAATAGTGGAATACAGCGATATTCAAATCCTGTAACACCTGGTCGCTCTGTGATGACTTTGTAATACCGTTCTCTTTACTTGACCAGGAGAAAAAATATCTGATGCGACACATTCACACGACTTTCTCTACCCTTTGTTATTATTATTACTCTGTTTTACGCCGCTTTAACTCCTTGATCATATCGCGACGGGCCCGTTAGTGGATAACTCTTATTCGTAGAACTCCGTCACGTGTCACAGACCCTAGCGCATAGCTACCGATCTTCTGCTTCGTGCCTCTATTATTTACTAGTGGGTATACGAACCATTGTTACTGAAGCATATTACTTTCTCTACCACGTATACAGCAGGTAGAAAAGGTATTGCATCCCACCGAAAAATTCCATACCGATATTTAACCGGAAATACACGTTTTGAGGCTCCCTGAATAAAAAAATACATTTCTAGAAAAAAGTCCGCGCACGCGCGCGTGTGTATTGTGTGCGTGTCTGTGTCTGTGAACAGGATAACTCAAAAACGAAATGTCGGATAAATACCAAATTTGGTATTTAGGTTCAGTACCTTCCAAAGAAACGACACCACGATTTTCAAGAAAATCTCCCTCCCCATACTACCCTTTACATGGAAGATTTTGTCGTCCTCCGTTGCTAGCCTCTAGTACCAGAGATCGTGGGTTCAAACCTGGAGGAGGGCGATGGGTTTTTTCGAGTAAAATCTTTAGCATGGCTTCCTTCTGAAGGGAAGTAAGGCCGGTGGTCCCGTGTCGTAGATTTACGGCACATAAAAGAACCTCAAACCTGGTAAAGAGGCCTCTGAGCAAAATTTACGGTATTTCATGCTCAGTATAAAATGGGACGCTAAGAATCATAGTTAAATAAATAGTTCATAGTCCATAAATAAAACTCAATTTAAATTCTCGTTGAAGATTTTGCAAAATCTTTTATTTTCTGAAAAATGGCGCTAAAGAATTTCATTATAATACCATACATTAAAGATATTTACATGACAAATAAAATGTATCTCTTGAACATCTTTTGAATTCCTCTTCATTCCCAAGGAATTTTATATAATCTTGTGTAACCGGTAAACGTTAAGCGACATAGGAAACAGTACTTCACAAAAATGCAGATCTCTTAACACACAGTTTACTTCAAATGACTTTTTTATGGCACCACATATTTCCAAAATATCCATTATTAATGGATTGGATTGATCAACATTTAGTCACTCGTTTAAACTCCTGACGATTTTCAACTGTTTCTCGCGATATCATGGGGAGAGTATGGAATTTTAAGACCAGCATATAGCGTCCATATCTAGAACATTTGACTATCGCTATTGCCTTTTTATCTATAACGAAATGTATCTATTTCCGGAAAGGTTCATGTGAATTAAAATGAAGTAGATGGGAAAAAAAAACTTTCGTAAGAATAACTTGTATACCCACTAATAAGTTAGAGAAAGTCGTGTGAGTGTAACACATCAGAATTTTTTTCTCTGCTACTTTTAATCCAAATAAGGCCTTGCAAAAATAGCTACATTACACACTTCGTTATGGTTACAAAGGGAACAGCGACAGTCAGATGTTTTTAAAGCTAGACGCTATATGCTGGCCTTAAAATTCCATAGCGTATCCATGCAGTCGCGGGAAATTGATTGTTGACAGGACTTAAGAGAATGACCAGTAAATGAGCAATTCGAACGTTTAATAACGATACCTCAGAAATGGCTTATGCCACAAAAAAGGCTTATTTAAAGTAAACTGTGTGTTTTAAAGATATTTGCATTTTTTTGTCTAGTACGTTTTCGTATATCGCTTAATGTTCGCCAGTTATAACATTCATTCATTATCTGTTTACCCTCCTCTTATGTAGGACTTACACCCCCCAGGACTTACCAGCGGGTGCCTGGGGTCAGAGGCCCGTCAAGGAGCAGACACTCATGGATCAGACAGAGCATCCAGGATGGGTGATCAGCCCGATGCCTGGTATGGATGGTATAGATGAAACCAAATGTTGGTGAAATGGATGAAAGGAAAGGTGATGATGGAGCAGTAGGTGGAATGAATGGCGGGGTAAACCGGAGAACCCGGAGAAAACCCGCCCAGACGCCACTTCGTCCACCACAAATCCCACATGCAGGTCCCTGGGATTGAACCCGGGCCGCCTATCGGTCTAATCGCTCGGCCACGGCGCCGCCCCAGTTATAACAGATTTATACAAAAGTTCTTCCAAATGAAGTGGACTTCACAGGCTATTCCCAGAAAATTATAGCTGTACATACTATATGTGTAATGTAAATATCTTTAATATATGGTATTTTAATAAAAATGGAGCCGTTTTTTGGAAAATCAAAGATTTCGAAAAATCTTTCATGTAAAGGATAGTCTGGGATAAAGAGGTTTTCTTTAAAAATCTTCGTGTCGCGTCTTTGGAAGGTACAGAGCTTAAGTGCCAAGTTTCGTGTTTATCCGACTTTCCGTTTATGAGTTATGCTGTTTACGGACATACACACGCATATGCACACACGGACCTTTTTCTAAGAATGCTTTTTTTGGGATCTGAGGAGCTTTAAAACTTGTATTTCCTGTTAAATCTCGATATCGGATTTTTGGGTACTATACGTAGCAGAGAAGGTAAAAAAATATGATGTGCTATATTCCATAACCTTCTCTACCTCTATCATTTATTAAAGGGTATACAAATTGTTCTTACGTAAGTTACTTTTTCTATCTACTACATTTTATGCGTGATAAACCTTTGCAGAAGTAGCTACATTACACACTTGGTTATAGACACAAAGGGAAGAGCGATAGTCAAATGTCTAACAACTGGACGCCATATGTTGGCTTAAAATTCCATACTGCGTCTATGCAATCGAGAGAAACAGCTGAAAATCGATAGAATGACAAAAGCATTCAACAAATCCAACCATTAATAACGGATATCTCAGAAATGGTTGGTGCCGCATAAAAAGTTATTTACAATAAATTGTGTGTATTACAGACATCTACATTTATTGTGTAGCACGTTTTCGTCTATCACTTAACGTTTACCAGTTATACAAGATAATACAAAATTGCTTCCGAAAGAAGAGGACTTCACAGGCGACTCTAACAGAATTCAAAGTATACTTATTATTTGTCCTGTAAATATATTTAAAATGTGGTATTTTAATTAAAACCTTTAGAGACATATTTAGAAATTAAAATATTTTAAAAAAGTTCCAAGTAAAGGGTAGTTTGTTGCAGGGGAATTTTCTTGAAAACCTTCGTGTCGCATTTTGGAAAGTACTGAACCTAAATACCAAATTTGGTGTTTATCTGGCTTTTGATTTATGCTGTTCACACACACAATGATCTTTTTCTAAAAGATGATCTTTTTTATTTAGGGCTCTGAAAGCATGTATTCCCGGTCAAATCGAATTTTGGGGTGGAATGCAATAGCTGCTCTACCTACCATGTACGTGGTAGAGGAAGGTAAAGGTACGTATCACGGTGGGGCCCCCGGAACCGGGGCAGAGCACCGCACGCAGGCCAGTCGGCCCTTTATGCTTCCAACGTGACCCCTGAGAGGGAAGGATGAGGGGAGAGATCCAAGGGCGACCACATCCGGATGCCGACGGGCACAAACATGGACGGGATCCCTAACGTTTCCAGCTAGAACGGATCCAACACCGCACAGTCCCTGCCCACAAGCCCCACGCTGAGGAGAGATCTAACTGAACGGTACCGCAGCGACACGAGGGAAGAAACCTTTACAGAGCGCAGCCACCGTCCAGCCGCAGCCTGCCGAACACCGTCACCTGTTCCTACAACCCTGAAACAATGACAAGGAAGATTATGGGTACAGGAGAGTCGTGGTAGTATATGAACCACTCCAGCATACCGGGGAAACCACGAAAAGCCCATGGGCCAGAGTAGGCGTTCGCCGGGGATCGATCCCAGGACCTCCGAAATGCGGGCCACAGACGTAACCGCCCGCTTGGTCGTGGTAGAGAAAGTAAAAAGAATAACTACTTCCCATTTGAGAAAAGCAATAGTGTTTGGAAATTCAAATTAGTAATAAGGAATATCTCGAAAATCGTTAACTACAAAAAAAGTTTGGCATAAATTGTGTGCTATAATAACATCTACATTTTTACTTTCTCTGCTACATACATAGTAGGTAGAGAAGGTATTGTATTCCATTCAAAGAACCCCAAAACACATTTTTACTTCTCTACTATGTATAGTAGTAACTAGATGAAGTTTTGCATTTCACCCAAAAAACGATAAGATATTTCACCGGAAATACATGTTTTCAGACGCCTGAATCTAAATAAGGTATTTTGGGAACATGTCCATGTGTGCGTCTGTGTGTTTGTGTTACTGTGAACAGCATGTCTAAAAAATCTGATGTGTTACACTCACATGACTTTCTCTACTCTTGTACAATCTATTTTTACAAACGCCTATTCTCCATATGCTTCACGTTAATCGAGATATCGAGATGTCAATCTTATTGGTAATTTTCTTGTAGATGCAAGGGGAATATGATAGGTTTTAAGCGATAGTCAAATATTTTAACGCTGGTTGCTATGCGGCGCATTCCATTCTCTTTGCATGTCCAGGACATAAAAAAAATGAATAACGAATGTGAGAAAAAGTATAAGTATTGGAAAATTTAAGGGAATAACAAGCAATATCTCGAAAACGGTCCACTCAACAACAAAAATCTATATGACATAAATTGTGTATTTTAACGCGATCTACATTTTTGTGTAGT